>OX359268.1:17033734-18281234 GCA_947179155.2 Hedera helix
ACTTCGTTCAACTTTGTTTAGCATCAATAGGTGCAATTCTATCACTCCCCGCGTTCAAAATCGTACGTACAACTCACACATATCCTCGGATAAGGAAAACTTCTAGTTGTTTCATTATTTCCTTCAAATTTGATAACAAATAGATGATTTTGAGTCTTATTGCTTCGTTCTACTTTGTTTAGTTTCAAAAGGTGGAATCCTATCACTCTCGCATTCAAAGCCATGCGTACAACTCACACAAGTCCTCGGTTAAAAAAAACTTCTAGTTGTTTCATTATTTCCTTTAAATTAGTAAACAAATAGAAGATTTAGTGTCTTATTACTTCGTCAACTATGTTTAGCATCAATAGGTGCAATCCTATCACTCTCGCTTTCAAAATCGTACGGACAACTCACACAAGTCCTCGGTTAAGGAAAACTTCTAGTTGTTTCATTATTTCCTTCAAATTTGATAACAAATAGATGATTTTGAGTCTTATTGCTTCGTTCTACTTTGTTTAGCTTCAAAAGGTGGAATCCAATCACACTCGCGTTTAAAGCCATCCGTACAACTCACACAAGTCCTCGGTTAAAAAAAAATTCTAGTTGTTTCATTATTTCCTACAAATTAGTAAACAAATAGAAGATTTAGTGTCTTATTACTTCGTTCAACCTTGTTTAGCATCAATAGGTGCAATCCTATCACTCCCCGCGTTCAAAATCGTACGTACAACTCACACATATCCGCGGATAAGGAAAACTTCTAGTTGTTTCATTATTTCCTTCAAATTTGATAACAAATAGATGATTTTGAGTCTTATTGCTTCGTTCTACTTTGTTTAGTTTCAAAAGGTGGAATCCTATCACTCTCGCATTCAAAGCCATGCGTACAACTCACACAAGTCCTCGGTTAAAGAAAACTTCTAGTTGTTTCATTATTTCCTTTAAATTAGTAAACAAATAGAAGATTTAGTGTCTTATTACTTCGTCAACTATGTTTAGCATCAATAGGTGCAATCCTATCACTCTCGCTTTCAAAATCGTACGGACAACTCACACAAGTCCTCGGTTAAGGAAAACTTCTAGTTGTTTCATTATTTCCTTCAAATTTGATAACAAATAGATGATTTTGAGTCTTATTGCTTCGTTCTACTTTGTTTAGCTTCAAAAGGTGGAATCCAATCACACTCGCATTTAAAGCCATCCGTACAACTCACACAAGTCCTCGGTTAAAAAAAAATTCTAGTTGTTTCATTATTTCCTACAAATTAGTAAACAAATAGAAGATTTAGTGTCTTATTACTTCGTTCAACCTTGTTTAGCATCAATAGGTGCAATCCTATCACTCCCGCGTTCAAAATCGTACGTACAACTCACACATATCCGCGGATAAGGAAAACTTCTAGTTGTTTCATTATTTCCTTCAAATTTGATAACAAATAGATGATTTTGAGTCTTATTGCTTCGTTCTACTTTGTCTAGTTTCAAAAGGTGGAATCCTATCACTCTCGCATTCAAAGCCATGCGTACAACTCACACAAGTCCTCGGTTAAAAAAAACTTCTAGTTGTTTCATTATTTCCTTTAAATTAGTAAACAAATAGAAGATTTAGTGTGTTATTACTTCGTCAACTATGTTTAGCATCAATAGGTGCAATCCTATCACTCTCGCTTTCAAAATCGTACGGACAACTCACACAAGTCCTCGGTTAAGGAAAACTTCTAGTTGTTTCATTATTTCCTTCAAATTTGATAACAAATAGATGATTTTGAGTCTTATTGCTTCGTTCTACTTTGTTTAGCTTGAAAAGGTGGAATCCAATCACACTCGCATTTAAAGCCATGCGTACAACTCACGCAAGTCCTCGGTTAAAGAAAAATTCTAGTTGTTTCATTATTTCCTACAAATTAGTAAACAAATAGAAGATTTAGTGTCTTATTACTTCGTTCAACTTTGTTTAGCATCAATAGGTGCAATCCTATCACTCTCGCGTTCAAAATCGTACGTACAAGTCACACATGTCCTCGGTTAAGGAAAACTTCTAGTTGTTTCATTATTTCCTTCAAATTTGATAACAAATAGATGATTTTGAGTCTTATTGCTTCGTTCTACTTTGTTTAGCTTCAAAAGGTGGAATCCTATCACTCTCGCATTCAAAGCCATGCGTACAACTCACACAAGTCCTCGGTTAAAGAAAACATCTAGTTGTTTCATTATTTCCTTCAAATTAGTAAACAAATAGAAGATTCAGTGTCTTATTAATTCGTCAACTATGTTTAGCATCAATAGGTGCAATCCTATCACTCTCGCTTTCAAAATCGTACGGACAACTCACACAAGTCCTCGGTTAAGGAAAACTTCTAGTTGCTTCATTATTTCCTTCAAATTTGATAACAAATAGATGATTTTGAGTCTTATTGCTTCGTTCTACTTTGTTTAGCTTCAAAAGGTGGAATCCTATCACTCTCGCATGTAAAGTCATGCGTACAACTCACACAAGTCCTCGGTTAAAGAAAACTTCTAGTTGTTTCATTATTTCCTTCAAATTAGTAAACAAATAGAAGATTTAGTGTCTTATTACTTCCTTAACTATGTTTAGCATCAATAGGAGAAATCCTATCACTCTCGCTTTCAAAATCGTACGGACAACTCACACAACTCCTCGGTTAAGGAAAACTTCTAGTTGTTTAATTATTTCCTTCAAATTTGATAACAAATAGATTATTTTGAGTCTTATTGCTTCGTTCTACTTTGTTTAGCTTCAAAAGGTGGAATCATATCACTCTCGCATTCAAAGCCATGCGTACAACTCACAGAAATCCTCGGTTAAAGAAAACTTCTAGTTGTTTCATTATTTCCATCAAATTAGTAAACAAATAGAAGATTTAGTGTCTTATTACTTCGTTCAACTTTGTTTAGAATCAATAGGTGCAATCCTATCACTCTCGCGTTCAAAATCGTAAGTACAAGTCACACATGTCCTCGGTTAAGGAAAACTTCTAGTTGTTTCATTATTTCCTTCAAATTTAATAACAAATAGATGATTTTGAGTCTTATTGCTTCGTTCTACTTTGTTTAGCTTCAAAAGGTGGAATCCTATCACTCTCGCATTCAAAGCCATGCGTACAACTCACACAAGTCCTCGGTTAAAGAAAACTTCTAGTTGTTTCATTATTTCCTTCAAATTAGTAAACAAATAGAAGATTTAGTGTCTTATTACTTCGTTCAACTTTGTTTAGCATCAATAGGTGCAATCCTATCACTCCCGCGTTCAAAATCGTACGTACAACTCACACATATCCTCGGATAAGGAAAACTTCTAGTTGTTTCATTATTTCCTTCAAATTTGATAACAAATAGATGATTTTGAGTCTTATTGCTTCGTTCTACTTTGTTTAGCATCAAAAGGTGGAATCCTATCACTCTCGCATGCAAAGTCATGCGTACAACTCACACAAGTCCTCGGTTAAAGAAAACTTCTTGTTGTTTCTTCATTATTTCCTTCAAATTAGTAAACAAATAGAAGATTTAGTGTCTTATTACTTCGTCAGCTATGTTTAGCATCAATAGGTGCAATCCTATCACTCTCGCTTTCAAAATCGTACGGACAACTCACACAAGTCCTCGGTTAAGGAAAACTTCTAGTTGTTTCATTACTTCCTTCAAATTTGATAACAAATAGATGATTTTGAGTCTTATTGCTTCGTTCTACTTTGTTTAGCTTCAAAAGGTGGAATCCTATCACTCTCGCATTCAAAGCCATGCGTACAACTCACAGAAGTCCTCGGTTAAAAAAAAATTCTAGTTGTTTCATTATTTCCTACAAATTAGTAAACAAATAGAAGATTTAGTGTCTTATTACTTCGTTCAACCTTGTTTAGCATCAATAGTTGCAATCCTATCACTCCCGCGTTCAAAATCGTACGTACAAGTCACACATGTCCTCGGTTAAGGAAAACTTCTAGTTGTTTCATTATTTCCTTCAAATTTGATAACAAATAGATGATTTTGAGTCTTATTGCTTCGTTCTACTTTGTTTAGCTTCAAAAGGTGGAATCCTATCACTCTCGCATGCAAAGTCATGCGTACAACTCACACAAGTCCTCGGTTATAGAAAACTTCTAGTTGTTTCATTATTTCCTTCAAATTAGTAAACAAATAGAAGATTTAGTGTCTTATTACTTCGTTCAACTTTGTTTAGCATCAATAGGTGCAATCTTATCACTCTCGCGTTCAAAATCGTACGTACAACTCACACATATCCTCGGATAAGGAAAACTTCTAGTTGTTTCATTATTTCCTTCAAATTTGATAACAAATAGATGATTTTGAGTCTTATTGCTTCGTTCTACTTTGTTTAGCTTCAAAAGGTGGAATCCTATCACGCTCGCATACAAAGCGATGCGTACAACTCACACAAGTCCTCGGTTAAAGAAAACTTCTAATTGTTTCATTATTTCCTTCAAATTAGTAAACAAATAGAAGATTTAGTGTCTTATTACTTCGTTCAACTTTGTTTAGCATCAATAGGTGCAATCCTATCACTCCCACGTTCAAAAATCGTACGTACAACTCACCCATATCCTCGGATAAGGAAAACTTCTAGTTGTTTCATTATTTCCTTCAAATTTGATAACAAATAGATGATTTTGAGTCTTATTGCTTCGTTCTACTTTGTTTAGTTTCAAAAGGTAAAATCCTATCACTCTCGCATTCAAAGCCATGCGTACAACTCACACACGTCCTCGGTTAAAAAAAACTTCTAGTTGTTTCATTATTTCCTTTAAATTAGTAAACAAATAGAAGATTTAGTGTCTTATTACTTCGTCAACTATGTTTAGCATCAATAGGTGCAATCCTATCACTCTCGCTTTCAAAATCGTACGGACAACTCACACAAGTCCTCGGTTAAGGAAAACTTCTAGTTGTTTCATTATTTCCTTCAAATTTGATAACAAATAGATGATTTTGAGTCTTATTGCTTCGTTCTACTTTGTTTAGCATCAAAAGGTGGAATCCTATCACTCTCGCATGCAAAGTCATGCGTACAACTCACACAAGTCCTCGGTTAAAGAAAACTTCTAGTTGTTTCATTATTTCCTTCAAATTAGTAAACAAATAGAAGATTTAGTGTCTTATTACTTCGTCAACTATGTTTAGCATCAATAGGAGAAATCCTATCACTCTCGCTTTCAAAATCGTACGGACAACTCACACAACTCCTCGGTTAAGGAAAACTTCTAGTTGTTTCATTATTTCCTTCAAATTTGATAACAAATAGATTATTTTGAGTCTTATTGCTTCGTTCTACTTTGTTTAGCATCAAAAGGTGGAATCCTATCACTCTCGCATGCAAAGTCATGCGTACAACTCACACAAGTCCTCGGTTAAAGAAAACTTCTAGTTGTTTCATTATTTCCTTCAAATTAGTAAACAAATAGAAGATTTAGTGTCTTATTACTTCGTTCAACTTTGTTTAGCATCAATAGGAGAAATCCTATCACTCTCGCGTTCAAAATCGTACGTACAACTCACACATATCCTCGGATAAGGAAAACTTTTAGTTGTTTCATTATTTCCTTCAAATTTGATAACAAATAGATGATTTTGAGTCTTATTGCTTCGTTCTACTTTGTTTAGCTTCAAAAGGTGGAATCCTATCACTCTCGCATGCAAAGTCATGCGTACAACTCACACAAGTCCTCGGTTATAGAAACTTCTAGTTGTTTCATTATTTCCTTCAAATTAGTAAACAAATAGAAGATTTAGTGTCTTATTACTTCGTCAACTTTGTTTAGCATCACTAGGTGCAATCCTATCACTCTCGCTTTCAAAATCGTACGGACAACTCACACAAGTCCTCGGTTAAGGAAAACTTCTAGTTGTTTCATTATTTCCTTCAAATTTGATAACAAATAGATTATTTTGAGTCTTATTGCTTCGTTCTACTTTGTTTAGCATCAAAAGGTGGAATCCTATCACTCTCGCATGCAAAGCCATGCGTACAACTCACACAAGTCCTCGGTTAAAGAAAACTTCTAGTTGTTTCATTATTTCCTTCAAATTAGTAAACAAATAGAAGATTTAGTGTCTTATTACTTCGTCAACTATGTTTAGCATCAATAGGAGAAATCCTATCACTCTCGCTTTCAAAATCGTACGGACAACTCACACAACTTCTCGGTTAAGGAAAACTTCTAGTTGTTTCATTATTTCCTTCAAATTTGATAACAAATAGATGATTTTGAGTCTTATTGCTTCGTTCTACTTTGTTTAGCATCAAAAGGTGGAATCCTATCACTCTCGCATGCAAAGTCATGCGTACAACTCACACAAGTCCTCGGTTAAAGAAAACTTCTAGTTGTTTCATTATTTCCTTCAAATTAGTAAACAAATAGAAGATTTAGTGTCTTATTACTTCGTCAACTATGTTTAGCATCAATAGGAGAAATCCTATCACTCTCGCTTTCAAAATCGTACGGACAACTCACACAACTCCTCGGTTAAGGAAAACTTCTAGTTGTTTCATTATTTCCTTCAAATTTGATAACAAATAGATTATTTTGAGTCTTATTGCTTCGTTCTACTTTGTTTAGCATCAAAAGGTGGAATCCTATCACTCTCGCATGCAAAGTCATGCGTACAACTCACACAAGTCCTCGGTTAAAGAAAACTTCTAGTTGTTTCATTATTTCCTTCAAATTAGTAAACAAATAGAAGATTTAGTGTCTTATTACTTCGTTCAACTTTGTTTAGCATCAATAGGTGCAATCCTATCACTCTCGCGTTCAAAATCGTACGTACAACTCACACATATCCTCGGATAAGGAAAACTTCTAGTTGTTTCATTATTTCCTTCAAATTTGATAACAAATAGATGATTTTGAGTCTTATTGCTTCGTTCTACTTTGTTTAGCATCAAAAGGTGGAATCCTATCACTCTCGCATGCAAAGTCATGCGTACAACTCACACAAGTCCTCGGTTATAGAAAACTTCTAGTTGTTTCATTATTTCCTTCAAATTAGTAAACAAATAGAAGATTTAGTGTCTTATTACTTCGTCAACTATGTTTAGCATCAATAGGTGCAATCCTATCACTCTCGCTTTCAAAATCGTACGGACAACTCACACAAGTCCTCGGTTAAGGAAAACTTCTAGTTGTTTCATTATTTCCTTCAAATTTGATAACAAATAGATTATTTTGAGTCTTATTGCTTCGTTCTACTTTGTTTAGCATCAAAAGGTGGAATCCAATCACTCTCGCATGCAAAGCCATGCGTACAACTCACACAAGTCCTCGGTTAAAGAAAACTTCTAGTTGTTTCATTATTTCCTTCAAATTAGTAAACAAATAGAAGATTTAGTGTCTTATTACTTCGTCAACTATGTTTAGCATCAATAGGAGAAATCCTATCACTCTCGCTTTCAAAATCGTACGGACAACTCACACAACTTATCGGGTAAGGAAAACTTCTAGTTGTTTCATTATTTCCTTCAAATTCGATAACAAATTGATGATTTTGAGTCTTATTGCTTCGTTCTACTTTGTTTAGCATCAAAAGGTGGAATCCTATCACTCTCGCATGCAAAGTCATGCGTACAACTCACACAAGTCCTCGGTTAAAAAAAACTTCTAGTTGTTTCATTATTTCCTTCAAATTAGTAAACAAATAGAAGATTTAGTGTCTTATTACTTCGTTCAACTTTGTTTAGCATGAATAGGTGCAATTCTATCACTTCCGCGTTCAAAATCGTACGTACAACTCACACATATCCTCGGATAAGGAAAACTTCTAGTTGTTTCATTATTTCCTTCAAATTTGATAACAAATAGATGATTTTGAGTCTTATTGCTTCGTTCTACTTTGTTTAGTTTCAAAAGGTGGAATCCTATCACTCTCGCATTCAAAGCCATGCGTACAACTCACACAAGTCCTCGGTTAAAAAAAACTTCTAGTTGTTTCATTATTTCCTTTAAATTAGTAAACAAATAGAAGATTTAGTGTCTTATTACTTCGTCAACTATGTTTAGCATCAATAGGTGCAATCCTATCACTCTCGCTTTCAAAATCGTACGGACAACTCACACAAGTCCTCGGTTAAGGAAAACTTCTAGTTGTTTCATTATTTCCTTCAAATTTGATAACAAATAGATGATTTTGAGTCTTATTGCTTCGTTCTACTTTGTTTAGCTTCAAAAGGTGAAATCCAATCACACTCGCATTTAAAGCCATCCGTACAACTCACACAAGTCCTCGGTTAAAAAAAAATTCTAGTTGTTTCATTATTTCCTACAAATTAGTAAACAAATAGAAGATTTAGTGTCTTATTACTTCGTTCAACCTTGTTTAGCATCAATAGGTGCAATCCTATCACTCCCCCGGTCAAAATCGTACGTACAACTCACACATATCCGCGGATAAGGAAAACTTCTAGTTGTTTCATTATTTCCTTCAAATTTGATAACAAATAGATGATTTTGAGTCTTATTGCTTCGTTCTACTTTGTTTAGTTTCAAAAGGTGGAATCCTATCACTCTCGCATTCAAAGCCATGCGTACAACTCACACAAGTCCTCGGTTAAAGAAAACTTCTAGTTGTTTCATTATTTCCTTTAAATTAGTAAACAAATAGAAGATTTAGTGTCTTATTACTTCGTCAACTATGTTTAGCATCAATAGGTGCAATCCTATCACTCTCGCTTTCAAAATCGTACGGACAACTCACACAAGTCCTCGGTTAAGGAAAACTTCTAGTTGTTTCATTATTTCCTTCAAATTTGATAACAAATAGATGATTTTGAGTCTTATTGCTTCGTTCTACTTTGTTTAGCTTCAAAAGGTGGAATCCAATCACACTCGCATTTAAAGCCATGCGTACAACTCACACAAGTCCTCGGTTAAAAAAAAATTCTAGTTGTTTCATTATTTCCTACAAATTAGTAAACAAATAGAAGATTTAGTGTCTTATTACTTCGTTCAACCTTGTTTAGCATCAATAGGTGCAATCCTATCACTCCCGCGTTCAAAATCGTACGTACAAGTCACACATGTCCTCGGTTAAGGAAAACTTCTAGTTGTTTCATTATTTCCTTCAAATTTGATAACAAATAGATGATTTTGAGTCTTATTGCTTCGTTCTACTTTGTTTAGCTTCAAAAGGTGGAATCCTATCACTCTCGCATTCAAAGCCATGCGTACAACTCACACAAGTCCTCGGTTAAAGAAAACCTCTAGTTGTTTCATTATTTCCTTCAAATTAGTAAACAAATAGAAGATTCAGTGTCTTATTAATTCGTCAACTATGTTTAGCATCAATAGGTGCAATCCTATCACTCTCGCTTTCAAAATCGTACGGACAACTCACACAAGTCCTCGGTTAAGGAAAACTTCTAGTTGCTTCATTATTTCCTTCAAATTTGATAACAAATAGATGATTTTGAGTCTTATTGGTTCGTTCTACTTTGTTTAGCTTCAAAAGGTGGAATCCTATCACTCTCGCATGTAAAGTCATGCGTACAACTCACACAAGTCCTCGGTTAAAGAAAACTTCTAGTTGTTTCATTATTTCCTTCAAATTAGTAAACAAATAGAAGATTTAGTGTCTTATTACTTCCTTAACTATGTTTAGCATCAATAGGAGAAATCCTATCACTCTCGCTTTCAAAATCGTACGGACAACTCACACAACTCCTCGGTTAAGGAAAACTTCTAGTTGTTTCATTATTTCCTTCAAATTTGATAACAAATAGATTATTTTGAGTCTTATTGCTTCGTTCTACTTTGTTTAGCTTCAAAAGGTGGAATCCTATCACTCTCGCATTCAAAGCCATGCGTACAACTCACAGAAATCCTCGGTTAAAGAAAACTTCTAGTTGTTTCATTATTTCCTTCAAATTAGTAAACAAATAGAAGATTTAGTGTCTTATTACTTCGTTCAACTTTGTTTAGCATCAATAGGTGCAATCCTATCACTCTCGCGTTCAAAATCGTACGTACAAGTCACACATGTCCTCGGTTAAGGAAAACTTCTAGTTGTTTCATTATTTCCTTCAAATGTGATAACAAATAGATGATTTTGAGTCTTATTGCTTCGTTCTACTTTGTTTAGCTTCAAAAGGTGGAATCCTATCACTCTCGCATTCAAAGTCATGCGTACAACTCACACAAGTCCTCGGTTAAAGAAAACTTCTAGTTGTTTCATTATTTCCTTCAAATTAGTAAACAAATAGAAGATTTAGTGTCTTATTACTTCGTTCAACTTTGTTTAGCATCAATAGGTGCAATCCTATCACTCCCGCGTTCAAAATCGTACGTACAACTCACACATATCCTTGGATAAGGAAAACTTCTAGTTGTTTCATTATTTCCTTCAAATTTGATAACAAATAGATGATTTTGAGTCTTATTGCTTCGTTCTACTTTGTTTAGCATCAAAAGGTGGAATCCTATCACTCTCGCATGCAAAGTCATGCGTACAACTCACACAAGTCCTCGGTTAAAGAAAACTTCTTGTTGTTTCTTCATTATTTCCTTCAAATTAGTAAACAAATAGAAGATTTAGTGTCTTATTACTTCGTCAGCTATGTTTAGCATCAATAGGTGCAATCCTATCACTCTCGCTTTCAAAATCGTACGGACAACTCACACAAGTCCTCGGTTAAGGAAAACTTCTAGTTGTTTCATTACTTCCTTCAAATTTGATAACAAATAGATGATTTTGAGTCTTATTGCTTCGTTCTACTTTGTTTAGCTTCAAAAGGTGGAATCCTATCACTCTCGCATTCAAAGCCATGCGTACAACTCACAGAAGTCCTCGGTTAAAAAAAAATTCTAGTTGTTTCATTATTTCCTACAAATTAGTAAACAAATAGAAGATTTAGTGTCTTATTACTTCGTTCAACCTTGTTTAGCATCAATAGTTGCAATCCTATCACTCCCGCGTTCAAAATCGTACGTACAAGTCACACATGTCCTCGGTTAAGGAAAACTTCTAGTTGTTTCATTATTTCCTTCAAATTTGATAACAAATAGATGATTTTGAGTCTTATTGCTTCGTTCTACTTTGTTTAGCTTCAAAAGGTGGAATCCTATCACTCTCGCATGCAAAGTCATGCGTACAACTCACACAAGTCCTCGGTTATAGAAAACTTCTAGTTGTTTCATTATTTCCTTCAAATTAGTAAACAAATAGAAGATTTAGTGTCTTATTACTTCGTTCAACTTTGTTTAGCATCAATAGGTGCAATCTTATCACTCTCGCGTTCAAAATCGTACGTACAACTCACACATATCCTCGGATAAGGAAAACTTCTAGTTGTTTCATTATTTCCTTCAAATTTGATAACAAATAGATGATTTTGAGTCTTATTGCTTCGTTCTACTTTGTTTAGCTTCAAAAGGTGGAATCCTATCACTCTCGCATACAAAGCGATGCGTACAACTCACACAAGTCCTCGGTTAAAGAAAACTTCTAATTGTTTCATTATTTCCTTCAAATTAGTAAACAAATAGAAGATTTAGTGTCTTATTACTTCGTTCAACTTTGTTTAGCATCAATAGGTGCAATCCTATCACTCCCACGTTCAAAAATCGTACGTACAACTCACACATATCCTCGGATAAGGAAAACTTCTAGTTGTTTCATTATTTCCTTCAAATTTGATAACAAATAGATGATTTTGAGTCTTATTGCTTCGTTCTACTTTGTTTAGTTTCAAAAGGTGGAATCCTATCACTCTCGCATTCAAAGCCATGCGTACAACTCACACACGTCCTCGGTTAAAAAAAACTTCTAGTTGTTTCATTATTTCCTTTAAATTAGTAAACAAATAGAAGATTTAGTGTCTTATTACTTCGTCAACTATGTTTAGCATCAATAGGTGCAATCCTATCACTCTCGCTTTCAAAATCGTACGGACAACTCACACAAGTCCTCGGTTAAAGAAAACTTCTAGTTGTTTCATTATTTCCTTCAAATTTGATAACAAATAGATGATTTTGAGTCTTATTGCTTCGTTCTACTTTGTTTAGCATCAAAAGGTGGAATCCTATCACTCTCGCATGCAAAGTCATGCGTACAACTCACACAAGTCCTCGGTTAAAGAAAACTTCTAGTTGTTTCATTATTTCCTTCAAATTAGTAAACAAATAGAAGATTTAGTGTCTTATTACTTCGTCAACTATGTTTAGCATCAATAGGAGAAATCCTATCACTCTCGCTTTCAAAATCGTACGGACAACTCACACAACTCCTCGGTTAAGGAAAACTTCTAGTTGTTTCATTATTTCCTTCAAATTTGATAACAAATAGATTATTTTGAGTCTTATTGCTTCGTTCTACTTTGTTTAGCATCAAAAGGTGGAATCCTATCACTCTCGCATGCAAAGTCATGCGTACAACTCACACAAGTCCTCGGTTAAAGAAAACTTCTAGTTGTTTCATTATTTCCTTCAAATTAGTAAACAAATAGAAGATTTAGTGTCTTATTACTTCGTTCAACTTTGTTTAGCATCAATAGGAGAAATCCTATCACTCTCGCGTTCAAAATCGTACGTACAACTCACACATATCCTCGGATAAGGAAAACTTCTAGTTGTTTCATTATTTCCTTCAAATTTGATAACAAATAGATGATTTTGAGTCTTATTGCTTCGTTCTACTTTGTTTAGCTTCAAAAGGTGGAATCCTATCACTCTCGCATGCAAAGTCATGCGTACAACTCACACAAGTCCTCGGTTAAAGAAAACTTCTAGTTGTTTCATTATTTCCTTCAAATTAGTAAACAAATAGAAGATTTAGTGTCTTATTACTTCGTCAACTTTGTTTAGCATCAATAGGTGCAATCCTATCACTCTCGCTTTCAAAATCGTACGGACAACTCACACAAGTCCTCGGTTAAGGAAAACTTCTAGTTGTTTCATTATTTCCTTCAAATTTGATAACAAATAGATTATTTTGAGTCTTATTGCTTCGTTCTACTTTGTTTAGCATCAAAAGGTGGAATCCTATCACTCTCGCATGCAAAGTCATGCGTACAACTCACACAAGTCCTCGGTTAAAGAAAACTTCTAGTTGTTTCATTATTTCCTTCAAATTAGTAAACAAATAGAAGATTTAGTGTCTTATTACTTCGTCAACTATGTTTAGCATCAATAGGAGAAATCCTATCACTCTCGCTTTCAAAATCGTACGGACAACTCACACAACTTATCGGTTAAGGAAAACTTCTAGTTGTTTCATTATTTCCTTCAAATTTGATAACAAATAGATGATTTTGAGTCTTATTGCTTCGTTCTACTTTGTTTAGCATCAAAAGGTGGAATCCTATCACTCTCGCATGCAAAGTCATGCGTACAACTCACACAAGTCCTCGGTTAAAGAAAACTTCTAGTTGTTTCATTATTTCCTTCAAATTAGTAAACAAATAGAAGATTTAGTGTCTTATTACTTCGTTCAACTTTGTTTAGCATCAATAGGTGCAATTCTATCACTCCCGCGTTCAAAATCGTACGTACAACTCACACATATCCTCGGATAAGGAAAACTTCTAGTTGTTTTATTATTTCCTTCAAATTTGATAACAAATAGATGATTTTGAGTCTTATTGCTTCGTTCTACTTTGTTTAGTTTCAAAAGGTGGAATCCTATCACTCTCGCATTCAAAGCCATGCGTACAACTCACACAAGTCCTCGGTTAAAAAAAACTTCTAGTTGTTTCATTATTTCCTTTAAATTAGTAAACAAATAGAAGATTTAGTGTCTTATTACTTCGTCAACTATGTTTAGCATCAATAGGTGCAATCCTATCACTCTCGCTTTCAAAATCGTACGGACAACTCACACAAGTCCTCGGTTAAGGAAAACTTCTAGTTGTTTCATTATTTCCTTCAAATTTGATAACAAATAGATGATTTTGAGTCTTATTGCTTCGTTCTACTTTGTTTAGCTTCAAAAGGTGGAATCCAATCACACTCGCATTTAAAGTCATGCGTACAACTCACACAAGTCCTCGGTTAAAAAAAAATTCTAGTTGTTTCATTATTTCCTACAAATTAGTAAACAAATAGAAGATTTAGTGTCTTATTACTTCGTTCAACCTTGTTTAGCATCAATAGGTGCAATCCTATCACTCCCGCGTTCAAAATCGTACGTACAACTCACACATATCCTCGGATAAGGAAAACTTCTAGTTGTTTCATTATTTCCTTCAAATTTGATAACAAATAGATGATTTTGAGTCTTATTGCTTCGTTCTACTTTGTTTAGTTTCAAAAGGTGGAATCCTATCACTCTCGCATTCAAAGCCATGCGTACAACTCACACAAGTCCTCGGTTAAAAAAAACTTCTAGTTGTTTCATTATTTCCTTTAAATTAGTAAACAAATAGAAGATTTAGTGTCTTATTACTTCGTCAACTATGTTTAGCATCAATAGGTGCAATCCTATCACTCTCGCTTTCAAAATCGTACGGACAACTCACACAAGTCCTCGGTTAAGGAAAACTTCTAGTTGTTTCATTATTTCCTTCAAATTTGATAACAAATAGATGATTTTGAGTCTTATTGCTTCGTTCTACTTTGTTTAGCTTCAAAAGGTGGAATCCAATCACACTCGCATTTAAAGCCATGCGTACAACTCACACAAGTCCTCGGTTAAAGAAAAATTCTAGTTGTTTCATTATTTCCTACAAATTAGTAAACAAATAGAAGATTTAGTGTCTTATTACTTCGTTCATCTTTGTTTAGCATAAATAGGTGCAATCCTATCACTCTCGCGTTCAAAATCGTACGTACAAGTCACACATGTCCTCGGTTAAGGAAAACTTCTAGTTGTTTCATTATTTCCTTCAAATTTGATAACAAATAGATGATTTTGAGTCTTATTGCTTCGTTCTACTTTGTTTAGCTTCAAAAGGTGGAATCCTATCACTCTCGCATTCAAAGCCATGCGTACAACTCACACAAGTCCTCGGTTAAAGAAAACCTCTAGTTGTTTCATTATTTCCTTCAAATTAGTAAACAAATAGAAGATTCAGTGTCTTATTAATTCGTCAACTATGTTTAGCATCAATAGGTGCAATCCTATCACTCTCGCTTTCAAAATCGTACGGACAACTCACACAAGTCCTCGGTTAAGGAAAACTTCTAGTTGTTTCATTATTTCCTTCAAATTTGATAACAAATAGATGATTTTGAGTCTTATTGCTTCGTTCTACTTTGTTTAGCTTCAAAAGGTGGAATCCTATCACTCTCGCATGTAACGTCATGCGTACAACTCACACAAGTCCTCGGTTAAAGAAAACTTCTAGTTGTTTCATTATTTCCTTCAAATTAGTAAACAAATAGAAGATTTAGTGTCTTATTACTTCGTCAACTATGTTTAGCATCAATAGGAGAAATCCTATCACTCTCGCTTTCAAAATCGTACGGACAACTCACACAAGTCCTCGGTTAAGGAAAACTTCTAGTTGTTTCATTATTTCCTTCAAATTTGATAACAAATAGATGATTTTGAGTCTTATTGCTTCGTTCTACTTTGTTTAGCTTCAAAAGGTGGAATCCTATCACTCTCGCATTCAAAGCCATGCGTACAACTCACAGAAATCCTCGGTTAAAGAAAACTTCTAGTTGTTTCATTATTTCCTTCAAATTAGTAAACAAATAGAAGATTTAGTGTCTTATTACTTCGTTCAACTTTGTTTAGCATCAATAGGTGCAATCCTATCACTCTCGCGTTCAAAATCGTACGTACAAGTCACACATGTCCTCGGTTAAGGAAAACTTCTAGTTGTTTAAGTAGATGATTTTGAGTCTTATTGCTTCGTTCTACTTTGTTTAGCTTCAAAAGGTGGAATCCTATCACTCTCGCATTCAAAGCCATGCGTACAACTCACACAAGTCCTCGGTTAAAGAAAACTTCTAGTTGTTTCATTATTTCCTTCAAATTAGTAAACAAATAGAAGATTTAGTGTCTTATTACTTCGTTCAACTTTGTTTAGCATCAATAGGTGCAATCCTATCACTCCCGCGTTCAAAATCGTACGTACAACTCACACATATCCTCGGATAAGGAAAACTTCTAGTTGTTTCATTATTTCCTTCAAATTTGATAACAAATAGATGATTTTGAGTCTTATTGCTTCGTTCTACTTTGTTTAGCATCAAAAGGTGGAATCCTATCACTCTCGCATGCAAAGTCATGCGTACAACTCACACAAGTCCTCGGTTAAAGAAAACTTCTTGTTGTTTCTTCATTATTTCCTTCAAATTAGTAAACAAATAGAAGATTTAGTGTCTTATTACTTCGTCAACTATGTTTAGCATCAATAGGTGCAATCCTATCACTCTCGCTTTCAAAATCGTACGGACAACTCACACAAGTCCTCGGTTAAGGAAAACTTCTAGTTGTTTCATTATTTCCTTCAAATTTGATAACAAATAGATGATTTTGAGTCTTATTGCTTCGTTCTACTTTGTTTAGCTTCAAAAGGTGGAATCCAATCACACTCGCATTTAAAGCCATCCGTACAACTCACACAAGTCCTCGGTTAAAAAAAAATTCTAGTTGTTTCATTAATTCCTACAAATTAGTAAACAAATAGAAGATTTAGTGTCTTATTACTTCGTTCAACCTTGTTTAGCATCAATAGGTGCAATCCTATCACTCCCGCGTTCAAAATCGTACGTACAAACTCACACATATCCGCGGATAAGGAAAACTTCTAGTTGTTTCATTATTTCCTTCAAATTTGATAACAAATAGATGATTTTGAGTCTTATTGCTTCGTTCTACTTTGTTTAGCTTCAAAAGGTGGAATCCTATCACTCTCGCATTCAAAGCCATGCGTACAACTCACACAAGTCCTCGGTTAAAAAAAACTTCTAGTTGTTTCATTATTTCCTTTAAATTAGTAAACAAATAGAAGATTTAGTGTCTTATTACTTCGTCAACTATGTTTAGCATCAATAGGTGCAATCCTATCACTCTCGCTTTCAAAATCGTACGGACAACTCACACAAGTCCTCGGTTAAGGAAAACTTCTAGTTGTTTCATTATTTCCTTCAAATTTGATAACAAATAGATGATTTTGAGTCTTATTGCTTCGTTCTACTTTGTTTAGCTTGAAAAGGTGGAATCCAATCACACTCGCATTTAAAGCCATGCGTACAACTCACACAAGTCCTCGGTTAAAGAAAAATTCTAGTTGTTTCATTATTTCCTACAAATTAGTAAACAAATAGAAGATTTAGTGTCTTATTACTTCGTTCATCTTTGTTTAGCATAAATAGGTGCAATCCTATCACTCTCGCGTTCAAAATCGTACGTACAAGTCACACATGTCTTCGGTTAAGGAAAACTTCTAGTTGTTTCATTATTTCCTTCAAATTTGATAACAAATAGATGATTTTGAGTCTTATTGCTTCGTTCTACTTTGTTTAGCTTCAAAAGGTGGAATCCTATCACTCTCGCATTCAAAGCCATGCGTACAACTCACACAAGTCCTCGGTTAAAGAAAACCTCTAGTTGTTTCATTATTTCCTTCAAATTAGTAAACAAATAGAAGATTCAGTGTCTTATTAATTCGTCAACTATGTTTAGCATCAATAGGTGCAATCCTATCACTCTCGCTTTCAAAATCGTACGGACAACTCACACAAGTCCTCGGTTAAGGAAAACTTCTAGTTGTTTCATTATTTCCTTCAAATTTGATAACAAATAGATGATTTTGAGTCTTATTGCTTCGTTCTACTTTGTTTAGCTTCAAAAGGTGGAATCCTATCACTCTCGCATGTAACGTCATGCGTACAACTCACACAAGTCCTCGGTTAAAGAAAACTTCTAGTTGTTTCATTATTTCCTTCAAATTAGTAAACAAATAGAAGATTTAGTGTCTTATTACTTCGTCAACTATGTTTAGCATCAATAGGAGAAATCCTATCACTCTCGCTTTCAAAATCGTACGGACAACTCACACAACTCCTCGGTTAAGGAAAACTTCTAGTTGTTTCATTATTTCCTTCAAATTTGATAACAAATAGATGATTTTGAGTCTTATTGCTTCGTTCTACTTTGTTTAGCTTCAAAAGGTGGAATCCTATCACTCTCGCATTCAAAGCCATGCGTACAACTCACAGAAATCCTCGGTTAAAGAAAACTTCTAGTTGTTTCATTATTTCCTTCAAATTAGTAAACAAATAGAAGATTTAGTGTCTTATTACTTCGTTCAACTTTGTTTAGCATCAATAGGTGCAATCCTATCACTCTCGCGTTCAAAATCGTACGTACAAGTCACACATGTCCTCGGTTAAGGAAAACTTCTAGTTGTTTCATTATTTCCTTCAAATTTGATAACAAATAGATGATTTTGAGTCTTATTGCTTCGTTCTACTTTGTTTAGCTTCAAAAGGTGGAATCCTATCACTCTCGCATTCAAAGCCATGCGTACAACTCACACAAGTCCTCGGTTAAAGAAAACTTCTAGTTGTTTCATTATTTCCTTCAAATTAGTAAACAAATAGAAGATTTAGTGTCTTATTACTTCGTTCAACTTTGTTTAGCATCAATAGGTGCAATCCTATCACTCCCGCGTTCAAAATCGTACGTACAACTCACACATATCCTCGGATAAGGAAAACTTCTAGTTGTTTCATTATTTCCTTCAAATTTGATAACAAATAGATGATTTTGAGTCTTATTGCTTCGTTCTACTTTGTTTAGCATCAAAAGGTGGAATCCTATCACTCTCGCATGCAAAGTCATGCGTACAACTCACACAAGTCCTCGGTTAAAGAAAACTTCTAGTTGTTTCTTCATTATTTCCTTCAAATTAGTAAACAAATAGAAGATTTAGTGTCTTATTACTTCGTCAGCTATGTTTAGCATCAATAGGTGCAATCCTATCACTCTCGCTTTCAAAATCGTACGGACAACTCACACAAGTCCTCGGTTAAGGAAAACTTCTAGTTGTTTCATTATTTCCTTCAAATTTGATAACAAATAGATGATTTTGAGTCTTATTGCTTCGTTCTACTTTGTTTAGCTTCAAAAGGTGGAATCCAATCACACTCGCATTTAAAGCCATCCGTACAACTCACACAAGTCCTCGGTTAAAAAAAAATTCTAGTTGTTTCATTAATTCCTACAAATTAGTAAACAAATAGAAGATTTAGTGTCTTATTACTTCGTTCAACCTTGTTTAGCATCAATAGGTGCAATCCTATCACTCCCGCGTTCAAAATCGTACGTACAACTCACACATATCCTCGGATAAGGAAAACTTCTAGTTGTTTCATTATTTCCTTCAAATTTGATAACAAATAGATGATTTTGAGTCTTATTGCTTCGTTCTACTTTGTTTAGTTTCAAAAGGTGGAATCCTATCACTCTCGCATTCAAAGCCATGCGTACAACTCACACAAGTCCTCGGTTAAAGAAAACTTCTAGTTGTTTCATTATTTCCTTTAAATTAGTAAACAAATAGAAGATTTAGTGTCTTATTACTTCGTCAACTATGTTTAGCATCAATAGGTGCAATCCTATCACTCTCGCTTTCAAAATCGTACGGACAACTCACACAAGTCCTCGGTTAAGGAAAACTTCTAGTTGTTTCATTATTTCCTTCAAATTTGATAACAAATAGATGATTTTGAGTCTTATTGCTTCGTTCTACTTTGTTTAGCTTGAAAAGGTGGAATCCAATCACACTCGCATTTAAAGCCATGCGTACAACTCACACAAGTCCTCGGTTAAAGAAAAATTCTAGTTGTTTCATTATTTCCTACAAATTAGTAAACAAATAGAAGATTTAGTGTCTTATTACTTCGTTCAACTTTGTTTAGCATCAATAGGTGCAATCCTATCACTCTCGCGTTCAAAATCGTACGTACAAGTCACACATGTCCTCGGTTAAGGAAAACTTCTAGTTGTTTCATTATTTCCTTCAAATTTGATAACAAATAGATGATTTTGAGTCTTATTGCTTCGTTCTACTTTGTTTAGCTTCAAAAGGTGGAATCCTATCACTCTCGCATTCAAAGCCATGCGTACAACTCACACAAGTCCTCGGTTAAAGAAAACCTCTAGTTGTTTCATTATTTCCTTCAAATTAGTAAACAAATAGAAGATTCAGTGTCTTATTACTTCGTCAACTATGTTTAGCATCAATAGGTGCAATCCTATCACTCTCGCTTTCAAAATCGTACGGACAACTCACACAAGTCCTCGGTTAAGGAAAACTTCTAGTTGTTTCATTATTTCCTTCAAATTTGATAACAAATAGATGATTTTGAGTCTTATTGCTTCGTTCTACTTTGTTTAGCTTCAAAAGGTGGAATCCTATCACTCTCGCATGTAACGTCATGCGTACAACTCACACAAGTCCTCGGTTAAAGAAAACTTCTAGTTGTTTCATTATTTCCTTCAAATTAGTAAACAAATAGAAGATTTAGTGTCTTATTACTTCCTTAACTATGTTTAGCATCAATAGGAGAAATCCTATCACTCTCGCTTTCAAAATCGTACGGACAACTCACACAACTCCTCGGTTAAGGAAAACTTCTAGTTGTTTAATTATTTCCTTCAAATTTGATAACAAATAGATTATTTTGAGTCTTATTGCTTCGTTCTACTTTGTTTAGCTTCAAAAGGTGGAATCCTATCACTCTCGCATTCAAAGCCATGCGTACAACTCACAGAAATCCTCGGTTAAAGAAAACTTCTAGTTGTTTCATTATTTCCTTCAAATTAGTAAACAAATAGAAGATTTAGTGTCTTATTACTTCGTTCAACTTTGTTTAGCATCAATAGGTGCAATCCTATCACTCTCGCGTTCAAAATCGTACGTACAAGTCACACATGTCCTCGGTTAAGGAAAACTTCTAGTTGTTTCATTATTTCCTTCAAATTTAATAACAAATAGATGATTTTGAGTCTTATTGCTTCGTTCTACTTTGTTTAGCTTCAAAAGGTGGAATCCTATCTCTCGCATTCAAAGCCATGCGTACAACTCACACAAGTCCTCGGTTAAAGAAAACTTCTAGTTGTTTCATTATTTCCTTCAAATTAGTAAACAAATAGAAGATTTAGTGTCTTATTACTTCGTTCAACTTTGTTTAGCATCAATAGGTGCAATCCTATCACTCCCGCGTTCAAAATCGTACGTACAACTCACACATATCCTCGGATAAGGAAAACTTCTAGTTGTTTCATTATTTCCTTCAAATTTGATAACAAATAGATGATTTTGAGTCTTATTGCTTCGTTCTACTTTGTTTAGCATCAAAAGGTGGAATCCTATCACTCTCGCATGCAAAGTCATGCGTACAACTCACACAAGTCCTCGGTTAAAGAAAACTTCTAGTTGTTTCATTATTTCCTTCAAATTAGTAAACAAATAGAAGATTTAGTGTCTTATTACTTCGTTCAACTTTGTTTAGCATCAATAGGTGCAATCCTATCACTCCCGCGTTCAAAATCGTACGTACAACTCACACATATCCTCGGATATGGAAAACTTCTAGTTGTTTCATTATGTCCTTCAAATTTGATAACAAATAGATGATTTTGAGTCTTATTGCTTCGTTCTACTTTGTTTAGTTTCAAAAGGTGGAATCCTATCACTCTCGCATTCAAAGCCATGCGTACAACTCACACAAGTCCTCGGTTAAAAAAAAATTCTAGTTGTTTCATTATTTCCTTTAAATTAGTAAACAAATAGAGGATTTAGTGTCTTATTACTTCGTCAACTATGTTTAGCATCAATAGGTGCAATCCTATCACTCTCGCTTTCAAAATCGTACGGACAACTCACACAAGTCCTCGGTTAAGGAAAACTTCTAGTTCTTTCATTATTTCCTTCAAATTTGATAACAAATAGATGATTTTGAGTCTTATTGCTTCGTTCTACTTTGTTTAGCTTCAAAAGGTGGAATCCAATCACACTCGCATTCAAAGCCGTGCGTACAACTCACACAAGTCCTCGGTTAAAGAAAAATTCTAGTCGTTTCATTATTTCCTACAAATTAGTAAACAGATAGAAGATTTAGTGTCTTATTACTTCGTTCAACCTTGTTTAGCATCAATAGGTGCAATCCTATCACTCTCGCGTTCAAAATCGTACGTACAACCCACACATATCCTCGGATAAGGAAAACTTCTAGTTGTTTCATTATTTCCGTCAAATTTGATAACAAATAGATGATTTTGAGTGTTATTGCTTCGTTCTACTTTGTTTTGCTTCAAAAGGTGGAATCCTATCACTCTCGCATTCAAAGCCATGCGTACAACTCACACAGGTCCTCGGTTAAAGAAAACTTCTAGTTGTTTCATTATTTCCTTCAAATTAGTAAACAAATAGAAGATTTAGTGTCTTATTACTTCGTTCAACCTTGTTTAGCATCAATAGGTGCAATCCTATCACTCCCGCGTTCAAAATCGTACGTACAAGTCACACATGTCATCGGTTAAGGAAAACTTCTAGTTGTTTCATTATTTCCTTCAAATTTGATAACAAATAGATGATTTTGAGTCTTATTGCTTCGTTCTACTTTGTTTAGCTTCAAAAGGTGGAATCCTATCACTCTCGCATTCGAAGCCATGCGTACAACTCACACAAGTCCTCGGTTAAAGAAAACTTCTAGTTGTTTCATTATTTCCTTTAAATTAGTAAACAAATAGAAGATTTAGTGTCTTATTACTTCGTCAACTATGTTTAGCATCAATAGGTGCAATCCTATCACTCTCGCTTTCAAAATCGTACGGACAACTCACACAAGTCCTCGGTTAAGGAAAAACTTCTAGTTGTTTCATTATTTCCTTCAAATTTGATAACAAATAGATGATTTTGAGTCTTATTGCTTCGTTCTACTTTGTTTAGCTTCAAAAGGTGGAATCCAATCACACTCGCATTCAAAGCCATGCGTACAACTCACACAAGTCCTCGGTTAAAGAAAAATTCTAGTTGTTTCATTATTTCCTACAAATTAGTAAACAAATAGAAGATTTAGTGTCTTATTACTTCGTTCAACTTTGTTTAGCATCAATAGGTGCAATCCTATCACTCTCGCGTTCAAAATCGTACGTACAACTCACACATATCCTCGGTTAAGGAAAACTTCTAGTTGTTTCATTATTTCCTTCAAATTTGATAACAAATAGATGATTTTAAGTCTTATTACTTCGTTCTACTTTGTTTAGCATCAAAAGGTGGAATCCAATCACTCTCGCATGCAAAGTCATGCGTACAACTCACACAAGTCCTCGGTTAAAAAAAACCTCTAGTTGTTTCATTATTTCCTTCAAATTAGTAAACAAATAGAAGATTTAGTGTCTTATTACTTCGTTCAACTTTGTTTAGCATCAATAGGTGCAATCCTATCACTCTCGCGTTCAAAATCGTTCGTACAACCCACACATATCCTCGGATAAGGAAAACTTCTAGTTGTTTCATTATTTCCTTCAAATTTGATAACAAATAGATGATTTTGAGTGTTATTGCTTCGTTCTACTTTGTTTAGCTTCAAAAGGTGGAATCCTATCACTCTCGCATTCAAAGCCATGCGTACAACTCACACAAGTCCTCGGTTAAAGAAAACCTCTAGTTGTTTCATTATTTCCTTCAAATTAGTTAACAAATAGAAGATTTAGTGTCTTATTAATTCGTCAACTATGTTTAGCATCAATAGGTGCAATCCTATCACTCTCGCTTTCAAAATCGTACGGACAACTCACACAAGTCCTCGGTTAAGGAAAACTTCTAGTTGTTTCATTATTTCCTTCAAATTTGATAACAAATAGATGATTTTGAGTCTTATTGCTTCGTTCTACTTTGTTTAGCTTCAAAAGGTGGAATCCAATCACACTCGCATTCAAAGCCATGCGTACAACTCACACAAGTCCTCGGTTAAAGAAAAATTCTAGTTGTTTCATTATTTCCTACAAATTAGTAAACAGATAGAAGATTTAGTGTCTTATTACTTCGTTCAACCATGTTTAGCATCAATAGGTGCAATCCTATCACTCCCGCGTTCAAAATCGTACGTACAAGTCACACATGTCCTCGGTTAAGGAAAACTTCTAGTTGTTTCATTATTTCCTTCAAATTTGATAACAAATAGATGATTTTGAGTCTTATTGCTTCGTTCTACTTTGTTTAGCTTCAAAAGGTGGAATCCTATCACTCTCGCATTCCAAGCCATGCGTACAACTCACAGAAGTCCTCGGTTAAAGAAAAATTGTAGTTGTTTCATTATTTCCTACAAATTAGTAAACAAATAGAAGATTTAGTGTCTTCTTAATTCGTCAACTATGTTTAGCATCAATAGGTGCAATCCTATCACTCTCGCTTTCAAAATCGTACGGACAACTCACACAAGTCCTCGGTTAAGGAAAACTTCTAGTTGTTTCATTATTTCCTTCAAATTTGATAACAAATAGATGATTTTGAGTCTTATTGCTTCGTTCTACTTTGTTTAGCTTCAAAAGGTGGAATCCTATCACTCTCGCATTCAAAGCCATGCGTACAACTCACAGAAATCCTCGGTTAAAGAAAAATTCTAGTTGTTTCATTATTTCATACAAATTAGTAAACAAGTAGAAGATTTAGTGTCTTATTACTTCGTTCAACCTTGTTTAGCATCAATAGTTGCAATCCTATCACTCCCCGCGTTCAAAATCGTACGTACAAGTCACACATGTCCTCGGTTAAGGAAAACTTCTAGTTGTTTCATTATTTCCTTCAAATTTGATAACAAATAGATGATTTTGAGTCTTATTGCTTCGTTCTACTTTGTTTAGCTTCAAAAGGTGGAATCCTATCACTCTCGCATTCAAAGCCATGCGTACAACTCACACAAGTCCTCGGTTAAAGAAAACTTCTAGTTGTTTCATTATTTCCTTTAAATTAGTAAACAAATAGAAGATTTAGTGTCTTATTAGTTCGTCAACTATGTTTAGCATCAATAGGTGCAATCCTATCACTCTCGCTTTCAAAATCGTACGGACAACTCACACAAGTCCTCGGTTAAGGAAAACTTCTAGTTGTTTCATTATTTCCTTCAAATTTGATAACAAATAGATGATTTTGAGTCTTATTGCTTCGTTCTACTTTGTTTAGCTTCAAAAGGTGGAATCCAATCACTCTCGCATTCAAAGCCATGCGTACAACTCACACAAGTCCTCGGTTAAAGAAAAATTCTAGTTGTTTCATTATTTCCTACAAATTAGTAAACAGATAGAAGATTTAGTGTCTTATTACTTCGTTCAACTTTGTTTAGCATCAATAGGTGCAATCCTATCACTCTCGCGTTCAAAATCGTACGTACAACTCACACATATCCTCGGTTAAGGAAAACTTCTAGTTGTTTCATTATTTCCTTCAAATTTGATAACAAATAGATGATTTTAAGTCTTATTACTTCGTTCTACTTTGTTTAGCATCAAAAGGTGGAATCCAATCAGTCTCGCATGCAAAGTCATGCGTACAACTCACACAAGTCCTCGGTTAAAAAAAACCTCTAGTTGTTTCATTATTTCCTTCAAATTAGTAAACAAATAGAAGATTTAGTGTCTTATTAATTCGTTCAACTTTGTTTAGCATCAATAGGTGCAATCCTATCACTCTCGCGTT
This sequence comes from Hedera helix, assembly GCA_947179155.2. Taxonomy (NCBI): domain Eukaryota; kingdom Viridiplantae; phylum Streptophyta; class Magnoliopsida; order Apiales; family Araliaceae; genus Hedera; species Hedera helix. The sequence continues at coordinate 17,059,341 of OX359268.1, forward strand.
CAAAATCGTACGTACAACTCACACATATCCTCGGATAAGGAAAACTTCTAGTTGTTTCATTATTTCCTTCAAATTTGATAACAAATAGATGATTTTGAGTGTTATTGCTTCGTTCTACTTTGTTTAGCTTCAAAAGGTGGAATCCTATCACTCTCGCATTCAAAGCCATGCGTACAACTCACACAAGTCCTCGGTTAAAGAAAACCTCTAGTTGTTTCATTATTTCCTTCAAATTAGTTAACAAATAGAAGATTTAGTGTCTTATTAATTCGTCAACTATGTTTAGCATCAATAGGTGCAATCCTATCACTCTCGCTTTCAAAATCGTACGGACAACTCACACAAGTCCTCGGTTAAGGAAAACTTCTAGTTGTTTCATTATTTCCTTCAAATTTGATAACAAATAGATGATTTTGAGTCTTATTGCTTCGTTCTACTTTGTTTAGCTTCAAAAGGTGGAATCCAATCACTCTCGCATTCAAAGCCATGCGTACAACTCACAGAAGTCCTCGGTTAAAGAAAAATTCTAGTTGTTTCATTATTTCCTACAAATTAGTAAACAAATAGAAGATTTAGTGTCTTATTACTTCGTTCAACCTTGTTTAGCATCAATAGGTGCAATCCTATCACTCCCGCGTTCAAAATCGTACGTACAAGTCACACATGTCCTCGGTTAAGGAAAACTTCTAGTTGTTTCATTATTTCCTTCAAATTTGATAACAAATAGATGATTTTGAATCTTATTGCTTCGTTCTACTTTTTTTAGCTTTAAAAGGTGGAATCCTATCACTCTCGCAATCAAAGACATGCGTACAACTCACACAAGTCCTCGGTTAAAGAAAACTTCTAGTTGTTTCATTATTTCCTTTAAATTAGTAAACAAATAGAAGATTTAGTGTCTTATTACTTCGTCAACTATGTTTAGCATCAATAGGTGCAATCCTATCACTCTCGCTTTCAAAATCGTACGGACAACTCACACAAGTCCTCGGTTAAGGAAAACTTCTAGTTGTTTCATTATTTCCTTCAAATTTGAAAACAAATAGATGATTTTGAGTCTTATTGCTTCGTTCTACTTTGTTTAGCTTCAAAAGGTGGAATCCAATCACACTCGCATTCAAAGCCATGCGTACAACTCACACAAGTCCTCGGTTAAAGAAAAATTCTAGTTGTTTCATTATTTCCTACAAATTAGTAAACAAATAGAAGATTTAGTGTCTTATTACTTCGTTCAACTTTGTTTAGCATCAATAGGTGCAATCCTATCACTCTCGCGTTCAAAATCGTACGTACAACTCACACATATCCTCGGTTAAGGAAAACTTCTAGTTGTTTCATTATTTCCTTCAAATTTGATAACAAATAGATGATTTTAAGTCTTATTACTTCGTTCTACTTTGTTTAGCATCAAAAGGTGGAATCCAATCACTCTCGCATGCAAAGTCATGCGTACAACTCACACAAGTCCTCGGTTAAAGAAAACTTCTAGTTGTTTCATTATTTCCTTCAAATTAGTAAACAAATAGAAGATTTAGTGTCTTATTACTTCGTCAACTATGTTTAGCATCAATAGGTGCAATCCTATCACTCTCGCTTTCAAAATCGTACGGACAACTCACACAAGTCCTCGGTTAAGGAAAACTTCTAGTTGTTTCATTATTTCCTTCAAATTTGATAACAAATAGATGATTTTGAGTCTTATTGCTTCGTTCTACTTTGTTTAGCTTCAAAAGGTGGAATCCTATCACTCTCGCATTCAAAGCCATGCATACAACTCACAGAAGTCCTCGGTTAAAGAAAAATTCTAGTTGTTTCATTATTTCCTACTAATTAGTAAACAAATAGAAGATTTAGTCTCTTATTACTTCGTTCAACCTTGTTTAGCATCAATAGGTGCAATCCTATCACTCCCGCGTTCAAAATCGTACGTACAAGTCACACATGTCCTCGGTTAAGGAAAACTTCTAGTTGTTTCATTATTTCCTTCAAACTTGATAACAAATAGATGATTTTGAATCTTATTGCTTCGTTCTACTTTGTTTAGCTTCAAAAGGTGGAATCCTATCACTCTCGCATTCGAAGCCATGCATACAACTCACACAAGTCCTCGGTTAAAAAAAACCTCTAGTTGTTTCATTATTTCCTTCAAATTAGTAAACAAATAGAAGATTTAGTGTCTTATTAATTCGTCAACTATGTTTAGCATCAATAGGTGCAATCCTATCACTCTCGCTTTCAAAATCGTACGGACAACTCACACAAGTCCTCGGTTAAGGAAAACTTCTAGTTGTTTCATTATTTCCTTCAAATTTGATAACAAATAGATGATTTTGAGTCTTATTGCTTCGTTCTACTTTGTTTAGCTTCAAAAGGTGGAATCCTATCACTCTCGCATTCAAAGCCATGCATACAACTCACAGAAGTCCTCGGTTAAAGAAAAATTCTAGTTGTTTCATTATTTCCTACTAATTAGTAAACAAATAGAAGATTTAGTCTCTTATTACTTCGTTCAACCTTGTTTAGCATCAATAGGTGCAATCCTATCACTCCCGCGTTCAAAATCGTACGTACAAGTCACACATGTCATCGGTTAAGGAAAACTTCTAGTTGTTTCATTATTTCCTTCAAATTTGATAACAAATAGATGATTTTGAGTCTTATTGCTTCGTTCTACTTTGTTTAGCTTCAAAAGGTGGAATCCTATCACTCTCGCATTCAAAGCCATGCGTACAACTCACACAAGTCCTCGGTTAAAGAAAACTTCTAGTTGTTTCATTATTTCCTTTAAATTAGTAAACAAATAGAAGATTTAGTGTCTTATTACTTCGTCAACTATGTTTAGCATCAATAGGTGCAATCCTATCACTCTCGCTTTCAAAATCGTACGGACAACTCACACAAGTCCTCGGTTAAGGAAAAACTTCTAGTTGTTTCATTATTTCCTTCAAATTTGATAACAAATAGATGATTTTGAGTCTTATTGCTTCGTTCTACTTTGTTTAGCTTCAAAAGGTGGAATCCAATCACACTCGCATTCAAAGCCCTGCGTACAACTCACACAAGTCCTCGGTTAAAGAAAAATTCTAGTTGTTTCATTATTTCCTACAAATTAGTAAACAAATAGAAGATTTAGTGTCTTATTACTTCGTTCAACTTTGTTTAGCATCAATAGGTGCAATCCTATCACTCTCGCGTTCAAAATCGTACGTACAACTCACACATATCCTCGGTTAAGGAAAACTTCTAGTTGTTTCATTATTTCCTTCAAATTTGATAACAAATAGATGATTTTAAGTCTTATTACTTCGTTCTACTTTGTTTAGCATCAAAAGGTGGAATCCAATCACTCTCGCATGCAAAGTCATGCGTACAACTCACACAAGTCCTCGGTTAAAAAAAACCTCTAGTTGTTTCATTATTTCCTTCAAATTAGTAAACAAATAGAAGATTTAGTGTCTTATTACTTCGTTCAACTTTGTTTAGCATCAATAGGTGCAATCCTATCACTCTCGCGTTCAAAATCGTTCGTACAACTCACACATATCCTCGGATAAGGAAAACTTCTAGTTGTTTCATTATTTCCTTCAAATTTGATAACAAATAGATGATTTTGAGTGTTATTGCTTCGTTCTACTTTGTTTAGCTTCAAAAGGTGGAATCCTATCACTCTCGCATTCAAAGCCATGCGTACAACTCACACAAGTCCTCGGTTAAAAAAAACCTCTAGTTGTTTCATTATTTCCTTCAAATTAGTTAACAAATAGAAGATTTAGTGTCTTATTAATTCGTCAACTATGTTTAGCATCAATAGGTGCAATCCTATCACTCTCGCTTTCAAAATCGTACGGACAACTCACACAAGTCCTCGGTTAAGGAAAACTTCTAGTTGTTTCATTATTTCCTTCAAATTTGATAACAAATAGATGATTTTGAGTCTTATTGCTTCGTTCTACTTTGTTTAGCTTCAAAAGGTGGAATCCAATCACACTCGCATTCAAAGCCATGCGTACAACTCACACAAGTCCTCAGTTAAAGAAAAATTCTAGTTGTTTCATTATTTCCTACAAATTAGTAAACAGATAGAAGATTTAGTGTCTTATTACTTCGTTCAACCATGTTTAGCATCAATAGGTGCAATCCTATCACTCCCGCGTTCAAAATCGTACGTACAAGTCACACATGTCCTCGGTTAAGGAAAACTTCTAGTTGTTTCATTATTTCCTTCAAATTTGATAACAAATAGATGATTTTGAGTCTTATTGCTTCGTTCTACTTTGTTTAGCTTCAAAAGGTGGAATCCTATCACTCTCGCATTCCAAGCCATGCGTACAACTCACAGAAGTCCTCGGTTAAAGAAAAATTGTAGTTGTTTCATTATTTCCTACAAATTAGTAAACAAATAGAAGATTTAGTGTCTTCTTAATTCGTCAACTATGTTTAGCATCAATAGGTGCAATCCTATCACTCTCGCTTTCAAAATCGTACGGACAACTCACACAAGTCCTCGGTTAAGGAAAACTTCTAGTTGTTTCATTATTTCCTTCAAATTTGATAACAAATAGATGATTTTGAGTCTTATTGCTTCGTTCTACTTTGTTTAGCTTCAAAAGGTGGAATCCTATCACTCTCGCATTCAAAGCCATGCGTACAACTCACAGAAGTCCTCGGTTAAAGAAAAATTCTAGTTGTTTCATTATTTCATACAAATTAGTAAACAAGTAGAAGATTTAGTGTCTTATTACTTCGTTCAACCTTGTTTAGCATCAATAGGTGCAATCCTATCACTCCCGCGTTCAAAATCGTACGTACAAGTCACACATGTCCTCGGTTAAGGAAAACTTCTAGTTGTTTCATTATTTCCTTCAAATTTGATAACAAATAGATGATTTTGAGTCTTATTGCTTCGTTCTACTTTGTTTAGCTTCAAAAGGTGGAATCCTATCACTCTCGCATTCGAAGCCATGCGTACAACTCACACAAGTCCTCGGTTAAAGAAAACTTCTAGTTGTTTCATTATTTCCTTTAAATTAGTAAACAAATAGAAGATTTAGTGTCTTATTAGTTCGTCAACTATGTTTAGCATCAATAGGTGCAATCCTATCACTCTCGCTTTCAAAATCGTACGGACAACTCACACAAGTCCTCGGTTAAGGAAAACTTCTAGTTGTTTCATTATTTCCTTCAAATTTGATAACAAATAGATGATTTTGAGTCTTATTGCTTCGTTCTACTTTGTTTAGCTTCAAAAGGTGGAATCCAATCACACTCGCATTCAAAGCCATGCGTACAACTCACACAAGTCCTCGGTTAAAGAAAAATTCTAGTTGTTTCATTATTTCCTACAAATTAGTAAACAAATAGAAGATTTAGTGTCTTATTACTTCGTTCAACTTTGTTTAGCATCAATAGGTGCAATCCTATCACTCTCGCGTTCAAAATCGTACGTACAACTCACACATATCCTCGGTTAAGGAAAACTTCTAGTTGTTTCATTATTTCCTTCAAATTTGATAACAAATAGATGATTTTAAGTCTTATTACTTCGTTCTACTTTGTTTAGCATCAAAAGGTGGAATCCAATCAGTCTCGCATGCAAAGTCATGCGTACAACTCACACAAGTCCTCGGTTAAAAAAAACCTCTAGTTGTTTCATTATTTCCTTCAAATTAGTAAACAAATAGAAGATTTAGTGTCTTATTAATTCGTTCAACTTTGTTTAGCATCAATAGGTGCAATCCTATCACTCTCGCGTTCAAAATCGTACGTACAACTCACACATATCCTCGGATAAGGAAAACTTCTAGTTGTTTCATTATTTCCTTCAAATTTGATAACAAATAGATGATTTTGAGTGTTATTGCTTCGTTCTACTTTGTTTAGCTTCAAAAGGTGGAATCCTATCACTCTCGCATTCAAAGCCATGCGTACAACTCACACAAGTCCTCGGTTAAAAAAAACCTCTAGTTGTTTCATTATTTCCTTCAAATTAGTTAACAAATAGAAGATTTAGTGTCTTATTAATTCGTCAACTATGTTTAGCATCAATAGGTGCAATCCTATCACTCTCGCTTTCAAAATCGTACGGACAACTCACACAAGTCCTCGGTTAAGGAAAACTTCTAGTTGTTTCATTATTTCCTTCAAATTTGATAACAAATAGATGATTTTGAGTCTTATTGCTTCGTTCTACTTTGTTTAGCTTCAAAAGGTGGAATCCTATCACTCTCGCATTCAAAGCCATGCGTACAACTCACAGAAGTCCTCGGTTAAAGAAAAATTCTAGTTGTTTCATTATTTCCTACAAATTAGTAAACAAATAGAAGATTTAGTGTCTTATTACTTCGTTCAACCTTGTTTAGCATCAATAGGTGCAATCCTATCACTCCCGCGTTCAAAATCGTACGTACAAGTCACACATGTCCTCGGTTAAGGAAAACTTCTAGTTGTTTCATTATTTCCTTCAAATTTGATAACAAATAGATGATTTTGAATCTTATTGCTTCGTTCTACTTTTTTTAGCTTTAAAAGGTGGAATCCTATCACTCTCGCAATCAAAGACATGCGTACAACTCACACAAGTCCTCGGTTAAAGAAAACTTCTAGTTGTTTCATTATTTCCTTTAAATTAGTAAACAAATAGAAGATTTAGTGTCTTATTAGTTCGTCAACTATGTTTAGCATCAATAGGTGCAATCCTATCACTCTCGCTTTCAAAATCGTACGGACAACTCACACAAGTCCTCGGTTAAGGAAAACTTCTAGTTGTTTCATTATTTCCTTCAAATTTGAAAACAAATAGATGATTTTGAGTCTTATTGCTTCGTTCTACTTTGTTTAGCTTCAAAAGGTGGAATCCAATCACACTCGCATTCAAAGCCATGCGTACAACTCACACAAGTCCTCGGTTAAAGAAAAATTCTAGTTGTTTCATTATTTCCTACAAATTAGTAAACAAATAGAAGATTTAGTGTCTTATTACTTCGTTCAACTTTGTTTAGCATCAATAGGTGCAATCCTATCACTCTCGCGTTCAAAATCGTACGTACAACTCACACATATCCTCGGTTAAGGAAAACTTCTAGTTGTTTCATTATTTCCTTCAAATTTGATAACAAATAGATGATTTTAAGTCTTATTACTTCGTTCTACTTTGTTTAGCATCAAAAGGTGGAATCCAATCACTCTCGCATGCAAAGTCATGCGTACAACTCACACAAGTCCTCGGTTAAAGAAAACTTCTAGTTGTTTCATTATTTCCTTCAAATTAGTAAACAAATAGAAGATTTAGTGTCTTATTACTTCGTCAACTATGTTTAGCATCAATAGGTGCAATCCTATCACTCTCGCTTTCAAAATCGTACGGACAACTCACACAAGTCCTCGGTTAAGGAAAACTTCTAGTTGTTTCATTATTTCCTTCAAATTTGATAACAAATAGATGATTTTGAGTCTTATTGCTTCGTTCTACTTTGTTTAGCTTCAAAAGGTGGAATCCTATCACTCTCGCATTCAAAGCCATGCATACAACTCACAGAAGTCCTCGGTTAAAGAAAAATTCTAGTTGTTTCATTATTTCCTACTAATTAGTAAACAAATAGAAGATTTAGTCTCTTATTACTTCGTTCAACCTTGTTTAGCATCAATAGGTGCAATCCTATCACTCCCGCGTTCAAAATCGTACGTACAAGTCACACATGTCCTCGGTTAAGGAAAACTTCTAGTTGTTTCATTATTTCCTTCAAACTTGATAACAAATAGATGATTTTGAATCTTATTGCTTCGTTCTACTTTGTTTAGCTTCAAAAGGTGGAATCCTATCACTCTCGCATTCGAAGCCATGCATACAACTCACACAAGTCCTCGGTTAAAAAAAACCTCTAGTTGTTTCATTATTTCCTTCAAATTAGTAAACAAATAGAAGATTTAGTGTCTTATTAATTCGTCAACTATGTTTAGCATCAATAGGTGCAATCCTATCACTCTCGCTTTCAAAATCGTACGGACAACTCACACAAGTCCTCGGTTAAGGAAAACTTCTAGTTGTTTCATTATTTCCTTCAAATTTGATAACAAATAGATGATTTTGAGTCTTATTGCTTCGTTCTACTTTGTTTAGCTTGAAAAGGTGGAATCCTATCACTCTCGCATTCAAAGCCATGCGTACAACTCACAGAAGTCCTCGGTTAAAGAAAAATTCTAGTAGTTTCATTATTTCCTACAAATTAGTAAACAAATAGAAGATTTAGTGTCTTATTACTTCGTTCTACTTTGTTTAGCTTCAAAAGGTGGAATCCAATCACACTCGCATTCAAAGCCATGCGTACAACTCACACAAGTCCTCGGTTAAAGAAAAATTCTAGTTGTTTCATTATTTCCTTCAAATTTGATAACAAATATATGATTTAGTGTCTTATTACTTCGTGCTACTTTGTTTAGGTTCAAAAGGTGGAATCCTATCACTCTCGCGTTCAAAATCGTGCGTACAACTCACACAAGTCCTCGGTTAAAGAAAACTTCTAGTTGTTTCATTATTTCCTTCAAATTTAATAACAAATAGATGATTTTGAGTCTTATTGCTTCGTTCTACTTTGTTTAGCTTCAAAAGGTGGAATCCTATCACTCTCGCATTCAAAGCCATGCGTACAACTCACAGAAGTCCTCGGTTAAAGAAAAATTCTAGTTGTTTCATTATTTCCTACAAATTAGTAAACAAATAGAAGATTTAGTGTCTTATTACTTCGTTCAACTTTGTTTAGCATCAATAGGTGCAATCCTATCACTCTCGCGTTCAAAATCGTACGTACAAGTCACACATGTCCTCGGTTAAGGAAAACTTCTAGTTGTTTCATTATTTCCTTCAAATTTGATAACAAATAGATGATTTTGAATCTTATTGCTTCGTTCTACTTTGTTTAGCTTTAAAAGGTGGAATCCTATCACTCTCGCATTCGAAGCCATGCGTACAACTCACACAAGTCCTCGGTTAAAGAAAACTTCTAGTTGTTTCATTATTTCCTTTAAATTAGTAAACAAATAGAAGATTTAGTGTCTTATTAGTTCGTCAACTATGTTTAGCATCAATAGGTGCAATCCTATCACTCTCGCTTTCAAAATCGTACGGACAACTCACACAAGTCCTCGGTTAAGGAAAACTTCTAGTTGTTTCATTATTTCCTTCAAATTTGATAACAAATAGATGATTTTGAGTCTTATTGCTTCGTTCTACTTTGTTTAGCTTCAAAAGGTGGAATCCAATCAGACTCGCATTTAAAGCCATCCGTACAACTCACACAAGTCCTCGGTTAAAGAAAACTTCTAGTTGTTTCATTATTTCCTTCAAATTAGTAAACAAATAGAAGATTTAGTGTCTTATTACTTCGTTCAACCTTGTTTAGCATCAATAGGTGCAATCCTATCACTCTCGCTTTCAAAATCGTACGGACAACTCACACAAGTCCTCGGTTAAGGAAAACTTCTAGCTGTTTCATTATTTCCTTCAAATTTGATAAGAAATAGATGATTTTGAGTCTTATTGCTTCGTTCTACTATGTTTAGCTTCAAATGGTGGAATCCAATCACACTCGCATTCAAAGCCATGCGTACAACTCACACAAGTCCTCGGTTAAAGAAAAATTCTAGTTGTTTCATTATTTCCTTCAAATTAGTAAACAAATAGAAGATTTAGTGTCTTATTACTTCGTTCAACTTTGTTTAGCATCAATAGGTGCAATCCTATCACTCCTGCGTTCAAAATCGTACGTACAACTCACACATATCCTCGGTTAAGGAAAACTTCTAGTTGTTTCATTATTTCCTTCAAATTTGATAACAAATAGATGATTTTAAGTCTTATTACTTCGTTCTACTTTGTTTAGCATCAAAAGGTGGAATCCAATCACTCTCGCATGCAAAGTCATGCGTACAACTCACACAAGTCCTCGGTTAAAGAAAACTTCTAGTTGTTTCATTATTTCCTTCAAATTAGTAAACAAATAGAAGATTTAGTGTCTTATTACTTCGTCAACTATGTTTAGCATCAATAGGTGAAATCCTATCACTCTCGCTTTCAAAATCGTACGGACAACTCACACAAGTCCTCGGTTAAGGAAAACTTCTAGTTGTTTCATTATTTCCTTCAAATTTGATAAGAAATAGATGATTTTGAGTCTTATTGCTTCGTTCTACTTTGTTTAGCTTCAAAAGGTGGAATCCAATCACACTCGCATTCAAAGCCATGCGTACAACTCACACAAGTCCTCGGTTAAAGAAAAATTCTAGTTGTTTCATTATTTCCTTCAAATTAGTAAACAAATAGAAGATTTAGTGTCTTATTACTTCGTTCAACTTTGTTTAGCATCAATAGGTGCAATCCTATCACTCTCGCGTTCAAAATCGTACGTACAACTCACACATATCCTCGGTTAAGGAAAACTTCTAGTTGTTTCATTATTTCCTTCAAATTTGATAACAAATAGATGATTTTAAGTCTTATTACTTCGTTCTACTTTGTTTAGCATCAAAAGGTGGAATCCAATCACTCTCGCATGCAAAGTCATGCGTACAACTCACACAAGTCCTCGGTTAAAGAAAACTTCTAGTTGTTTCATTATTTCCTTCAAATTAGTAAACAAATAGAAGATTTAGTGTCTTATTACTTCGTCAACTATGTTTAGCATCAATAGGTGAAATCCTATCACTCTCGCTTTCAAAATCGTACGGACAACTCACACAAGTCCTCGGTTAAGGAAAACTTCTAGTTGTTTCATTATTTCCTTCAAATTTGATAACAAATAGATGATTTTGAGTCTTATTGCTTCGTTCTACTTTGTTTAGCTTCAAAAGGTGGAATCCTATCACTCTCGCATTTAAAGCCATGCGTACAACTCACACAAGTCCTCGGTTAAAGAAAACTTCTAGTTGTTTCATTATTTTCTTCAAATTAGTAAACAAATAGAAGATTTAGTGTCTTACTACTTCGCTCAACTTTGTTTAGCATCAATAGGTGCAATCCTATCACTCTCGCGGTCAAAATCGTGCGTACAACTCACACAAGTCCTCGGTTAAAGAAAACTTCTAGTTGTTTCATTATTTCCTTCAAATTAGTAAAGAAATAGAAGATTTAGTGTCTTATTACTTCGTTCAACTTTGTTTAGCATCAATAGGTGCAATCATATCACTCTCGCGTTCAAAATCGTACGTGCAACTCACACATGTCCTCGGTTAAGGAAAACTTCTAGTTGTTTCATTATTTCCTTCACATTTGATAACAAATAGATGATTTTGAGTGTTATTGCTTCGTTCTACTTTGTTTAGCTTCAAAAGGTGGAATCCTATCACTCTCGCATTCAAAGCCATGCGTACAACTCACACAAGTACTCGTTTAAAGAAAACTTCTAGTTGTTTCATTATTTCCTTCAAATTAGTAAACAAATAGAAGATTTAGTGTTTGATTACTTCGTTCAACTTTGTTTAGCATCAATAGGTGCAATCCTGTCACTCTCGCGTTCAAAATCGTACGTACAACTCACACAAGTCCTCGATTAAGGAAAACTTCTAGTTGTTTCATTATTTCCTTCAAATTTGATAACAAATAGATGATTTTGAGTCTTATTACTTCGTTCTACTTTCTTTAGCATCAAAAGGTGGAATCCTATCCCTCTCGCATTCAAAGCCATGCGTACAAGTCTCGCAAGTCCTCGGTTAAGGAAAACTTCTAGTTGTTTCATTATTTCGTTCAAATTTTAAACAAATAGATGATTTTGAGTCTTATTACTTCGTTCTACTTTGTTTAGCATCAAAAGGTGGAATCCTATCACTCTCGCGTTCAAAGCCATTCATACAACTCCCACAAGTCCTCGGTTAAGGAAAACTTCTAGTTGTTTCATTATTTCATTAGATTTGTAAACAAATAGGTGATTTTGAGTCTTATTACTTCGTTCTACTTTGTTTAGCATCAAAAGGCGTAATCCAATAACTCTCGCACTCAAAGACATGCGTACAACTCACACAAGTACTCGGTTAAAGAAAACTTCTAGTTGTTTCATTATTTCCTTCAAATTAGTAAACAAATAGAAGATTTAGTGTCCTATTACTTCGTTCAACTTTGTTTAGCATCAACAGTTGCAATCCTAACACTCTCGCATTCAAAATCGTACCTACAACTCCCACAAGTCCTCGGTTAAGGAAAACTTCTAGTTGTTTCATTATTTCCTTCAAATTTGTAAACCAACAGATGATTTTGAGTATTATTACTTCGTTTTACTTTGTTTTGCATCAAAAGGTGCAATCCTATCACTCTCGCGTTTAAAATCGTGCGTACCACTCACACAAATCCTCGGTTAAGGAAAATTTCTAGTTGTTTCATTATTTCCTTCAAATTTGATAACAAATAGATGATTTTGAGTCTTATTGCTTCGTTCTACTTTGTTTAGTTTCAAAAGGTGGAATCCTATCACTCTCGCATTCAAAGCCATGCGTACAACTCACACAAGTCCTCGGTTAAAGAAAACTTCTAGTTGTTTAATTATTTCCTTCAAATTAGTAAACAAATAGAAGATTTAGTTTCTTATTACTTCGTTCAACTTTGTTTGGCATCAATAGGTGCAATCAAAATCGTATGCACAACTCATACAAGTTGTCGGTTAAGTAAAACTTCTAGTTGTTTCATTATTTCCTTCAAATTTGATAACAAATAGATGATTTTGAGTCTTATTGCTTCGTTCTACTTTGTTTAGCTTCAAAAGGTGGAATCCTATCACTCTCGCATTCAAAGCCATGCGTACAACTCACAGAAGTCCTCGGTTAAAGAAAAATTCTAGTTGTTTCATTATTTCCTACAAATTAGTAAACAAGTAGAAGATTTAGTGTCTTATTACTTCGTTCATCTTTGTTTAGCATAAATAGGTGCAATCCTATCACTCTCGCATTCAAAATCGTACGTACAACTCACACATATCCTCGGATAAGGAAAACTTCTACTTGTTTCATTATTTCCTTCAAATTTGATAACAAATAGATGATTTTGAGTCTTATTGCTTCGTTCTACTTTGTTTAGCTTCAAAAGGTGGAATCCTATCATTCTCGCATTCAAAGCCATGCGTACAACTTACTCAAGTCCTCGGTTAAAGAAAACTTCTAGTTGTTTCATTATTTCCTTTAAATTAGTAAACAAATAGAAGAGTTAGTATCCTATTACTTCGTTCAACTTTATTTAGCATCAACAGTTGTAATCAAAATCGTATGCACAACTCATACAAGTTCTCGGTGAAGGTAAACTTCTAGTTGTTTCATTATTTCCTTCAAATTTGATAACAAATAGATGATTTTGAGTCTTATTGCTTCGTTCTACTTTGTTTAGCTTCAAAAGGTGGAATCCTATCACTCTCGCATTCAAAGCCATGCGTACAACTCACACAAGTCCTCGGTTAAAGAAAACTTCTAGTTGTTTCATTATTTCCTTCAAATTAGTAAACAAATAGAAGATTTAGTTTCTTATTACTTCGTCAACTATGTTTACCATCAATAGGTGCAATCCTATCACTCTCGCGTTCAAAATCGTACGTGCAACTCACACATGTCCTCGGTTAAGGAAAACTTCTAGTTGTTTCATTATTTCCTTCACATTTGATAACAAATAGATGATTTTGAGTGTTATTGCTTCGTTCTACTTTGTTTAGCTTCAAAAGGTGGAATCCTATCACTCTCGCATTCAAAGTCATGCGTACAACTCACACAAGTACTCGTTTAAAGAAAACTTCTAGTTGTTTCATTATTTCCTTCAAATTAGTAAACAAATAGAAGATTTAGTGTTTTATTACTTCGTTCAACTTTGTTTAGCATCAATAGGTGCAATCCTGTCACTCTCGCGTTCAAAATCGTACGTACAAGTCACACAAGTCCTCGATTAAGGAAAACTTCTAGTTGTTTCATTATTTCCTTCAAATTTGATAACAAATAGATGATTTTGAGTCTTATTACTTCGTTCTACTTTCTTTAGCATCAAAAGGTGGAATCCTATCCCTCTCGCATTCAAAGCCATGCGTACAAGTCTCGCAAGTCCTCGGTTAAGGAAAACTTCTAGTTGTTTCATTATTTCGTTCAAATTTTAAACAAATAGATGATTTGGAGTCTTATTACTTCTTTCTACTTTGTTTAGCATCAAAAGGTGGAATCCTATCACTCTCGCGTTCAAAGCCATTCATACAACTCCCACAAGTCCTCGGTTAAGGAAAACTTCTAGTTGTTTCATTATTTCATTAGATTTGTAAACAAATAGGTGATTTTGAGTCTTATTACTTCGTTCTACTTTGTTTAGCATCAAAAGGCGTAATCCAATAACTCTCGCACTCAAAGACATGCGTACAACTCACACAAGTACTCGGTTAAAGAAAACTTCTAGTTGTTTCATTATTTCCTTCAAATTAGTAAACAAATAGAAGATTTAGTGTCCTATTACTTCGTTCAACTTTGTTTAGCATCAACAGTTGCAATCCTAACACTCTCGCATTCAAAATCGTACCTACAACTCCCACAAGTCATCGGTTAAGGAAAACTTCTAGTTGTTTCATTATTTCCTTCAAATTTGTAAACCAACAGATGATTTTGAGTATTATTACTTCGTTTTACTTTGTTTGGCATCAAAAGGTGCAATCCTATCACTCTCGCGTTCAAAATCGTGCGTACCACTGACACAAATCCTCGGTTAAGGAAAACTTCTAGTTGTTTCATTATTTCCTTCAAATTTGATAACAAATAGATGATTTTGAGTCTTATTGCTTCGTTCTACTTTGTTTAGTTTCAAAAGGTGGAATCCTATCACTCTCGCATTCAAAGCCATGCGTACAACTCACACAAGTCCTCGGTTAAAGAAAACTTCTAGTTGTTTAATTATTTCCTTCAAATTAGTAAACAAATAGAAGATTTAGTTTCTTATTACTTCGTTCAACTTTGTTTGGCATCAATAGGTGCAATCAAAATCGTATGCACAACTCATACAAGTTGTCGGTTAAGTAAAACTTCTAGTTGTTTCATTATTTCCTTCAAATTTGATAACAAATAGATGATTTTGAGTCTTATTGCTTCGTTCTACTTTGTTTAGCTTCAAAAGGTGGAATCCTATCACTCTCGCATTCAAAGCCATGCGTACAACTCACACAAGTCCTCGGTTAAAGAAAAATTCTAGTTGTTTCATTATTTCCTACAAATTAGTAAACAAATAGAAGATTTAGTGTCTTATTACTTCGTTCATCTTTGTTTAGCATAAATAGGTGCAATCCTATCACTCTCGCGTTCAAAATCGTACGTACAACTCACACATATCCTCGGATAAGGAAAACTTCTACTTGTTTCATTATTTCCTTCAAATTTGATAACAAATAGATGATTTTGAGTCTTATTGCTTCGTTCTACTTTGTTTAGCTTCAAAAGGTGGAATCCTATCACTCTCGCATTCAAAGCCATGCGTACAACTTACTCAAGTCCTCGGTTAAAGAAAACTTCTAGTTGTTTCATTATTTCCTTTAAATTAGTAAACAAATAGAAGAGTTAGTATCCTATTACTTCGTTCAACTTTATTTAGCATCAACAGTTGTAATCAAAATCGTATGCACAACTCATACAAGTTCTCGGTGAAGGAAAACTTCTAGTTGTTTCATTATTTCCTTCAAATTTGATAACAAATAGATGATTTTGAGTCTTATTGCTTCGTTCTACTTTGTTTAGCTTCAAAAGGTGGAATCCTATCACTCTCGTATTCAAAGCCATGCGTACAACTCACACAAGTCCTCGGTTAAAGAAAACTTCTAGTTGTTTCATTATTTCCTTCAAATTAGTAAACAAATAGAAGATTTAGTTTCTTATTACTTCGTCAACTATGTTTAGCATCAATAGGTGCAATCCTATCACTCTCGTGTTCAAAATCGTACGTACAACCCACACATATCCTCGGATAAGGAAAACTTCTAGTTGTTTCATTATTTCCTTCAAATTTGATAACAAATAGATGATTTTGAGTTTATTGCTTCGTTCTACTTTGTTTAGCTTCAAAAAGTGGAATCCTATCACTCTCGCATTCAAAGCCATGCGTACAACTCACACAAGTTCTCGGTTAAAGAAAACTTCTAGTTGTTTCATTATTTCCTTCAAATTAGTAAACAAATAGAAGATTTAGTGTCTTATTACTTCGCTCAACTTTGTTTAGCATCAATAGGTGCAATCCTATCACTCTCGCGTTCAAAATCGTACGTACAACTCACTCATATCCTCGGTTAAGGAAAACTTCTAGTTGTTTTATTATTTCCTTCAAATTTGATAACAAAAAGATGATTTTGAGTCTTATTACTTCGTTCTACTTTGTTTAGCATCAACTGGTGGAATCCTATCACTCTTGCATTCAAAGCCATGCGTACAACTCACGCAAGTCCTAGGTTAAAGAAAACTTCTAGTTGTTTCATTATTTCCTTCAAATTAGTAAACAAATAGAAGATTTAGTGTCCTATTACTTCGTTCAACTTTGTTTAGCATCAACAGTTGCAATCCTATCACTCTCGCGTTCAAAATCGTACGTACAACTCACACATATCCTCGGTTAAGGAAAACTTTTAGTTGTTTCATTATTTCCTTCAAATTTGATAACAAATAGATGATTTTAAGTCTTATTAGTTCGTTCTACTTTGTTTAGCATCAAAAGGTGGAATCCAATCACTCTCACATGCAAAGGCGTACAACTCACACAAGTCCTCGGTTAAAGAAAACTTCTAGTTGTTTCATTATTTCCTTCAAATTAGTAAACAAATAGAAGATTTAGTGTCTTATTACTTCGTTCAACTTTGTTTAGCATCAATAGGTGCAATCCTATCACTCTCGCGTTCAAAATCGTACGTACAACTCACACATATCCTCGGATAAGGAAAACTTCTAGTTGTTTCATTATTTCCTTCAAATTTGATAACAAATAGATGATTTTGAGTGTTATTGCTTCGTTCTACTTTGTTTAGCTTCAAAAGGTGGAATCCAATCACTCTCGCATTCAAAGCCATGCGTACAACTCACACAAGTCCTCGGTTAAAGAAAACTTCTAGTTGTTTCATTATTTCCTTTAAATTAGTAAACAAATAGAAGATTTAGTGTCTTATTACTTCGTCAACTATGTTTAGCATCAATAGGTGCAATCCTATCACTCTCGCTTTCAAAATCGTACGGACAACTCACACAAGTCCTCGGTTAAGGAAAACTTCTAGTTGTTTCATTATTTCCTTCAAATTTGATAACAAATAGATGATTTTGAGTCTTATTGCTTCGTTCTACTTTGTTTAGCTTCAAAAGGTGGAATCCAATCACACTCGCATTCAAAGCAATGCATACAACTCACACAAGTCATCGGTTAAAGAAAACTTCTAGTTGTTTCATTATTTCCTCCAAATTAGTAAACAAATAGAAGAGTTAGTATCTTATTACTTCGTTCAACTTTATTTAGCATCAACAGTTGTAATCAAAATCGTATGCACAACTCATACAAGCTCTCGGTTAAGGAAAACTTCTAGTTGTTTCATTATTTCCTTCAAATTTGATAACAAATAGATGATTTTGAGTCTTATTGCTTCGTTCTACTTTGTTTAGCTTCAAAAGGTGGAATCCTATCACTCTCGCATTCAAAGCCATGCGTACAACTCACAGAAGTCCTCGGTTAAAGAAAAATTCTAGTTGTTTCATTATTTCCTACAAATTAGTAAACAAATAGAAGATTTAGTGTCTTATTACTTTGTTCAACTTTGTTTAGCATCAATAGGTGCAATCCTATCACTCCCGCGTTCAAAATCGTACGTACAAGTCACACATGTCCTCGGTTAAGGAAAACTTCTAGTTGTTTCATTATTTCCTTCAAATTTGATAACAAATAGATGATTTTGAGTCTTATTGCTTCGTTCTACTTTGTTTAGCTTCAAAAGGTGGAATCCTATCACTCTCGCATTCGAAGCCATGCGTACAACTCACACAAGTCCTCGGTTAAAGAAAACTTCTAGTTGTTTCATTATTTCCTTTAAATTAGTAAACAAATAGAAGATTTAGTGTCTTATTATTCGTCAACTATGTTTAGCATCAATAGGTACAATCCTATCACTCTCGCTTTCAAAATCGTACGGACAACTCACACAAGTCCTCGGTTAAGGAAAACTTCTAGTTGTTTCATTATTTCCTTCAAATTTGATAACAAATAGATGATTTTGAGTCTTATTGCTTCGTTCTACTTTGTTTAGCTTCAAAAGGTGGAATCCAATCACACTCGCATTTAAAGCCATGCGTACAACTCACACAAGTCCTCGGTTAAAGAAAAATTCTAGTTGTTTCATTATTTCCTACAAATTAGTAAACAAATAGAAGATTTAGTGTCTTATTACTTCGTTCAACTTTGTTCAGCATCAATAGGTGCAATCCTGTCACTCTCGCATTCAAAATCGTACGTACAACTCACACAAATCCTCGGTTAAGGAAAACTTCTAGTTGTTTCATTATTTCCTTCAAATTTGATAACAAATAGATGATTTTGAGTCTTATTGCTTCGTTCTACTTTGTTTAGTTTCAAAAGGTGGAATCCTATCACTCTCGCATTCAAAGCCATGCGTACAACTCACACAAGTCCTCGGTTAAAGAAAACTTCTAGTTGTTTAATTATTTCCTTCAAATTAGTAAACAAATAGAAGATTTAGTTTCTTATTACTTCGTTCAACTTTGTTTGGCATCAATAGGTGCAATCAAAATCGTATGCACAACTCATACAAGTTGTCGGTTAAGTAAAACTTCTAGTTGTTTCATTATTTCCTTCAAATTTGATAACAAATAGATGATTTTGAGTCTTATTGCTTCGTTCTACTTTGTTTAGCTTCAAAAGGTGGAATCCTATCACTCTCGCATTCAAAGCCATGCGTACAACTCACACAAGTCCTCGGTTAAAGAAAAATTCTAGTTGTTTCATTATTTCCTACAAATTAGTAAACAAATAGAAGATTTAGTGTCTTATTACTTCGTTCATCTTTGTTTAGCATAAATAGGTGCAATCCTATCACTCTCGCTTTCAAAATCGTACGTACAACTCACACATATCCTCGGATAAGGAAAACTTCTACTTGTTTCATTATTTCCTTCAAATTTGATAACAAATAGATGATTTTGAGTCTTATTGCTTCGTTCTACTTTGTTTAGCTTCAAAAGGTGGAATCCTATCACTCTCGCATTCAAAGCCATGCGTACAACTTACTCAAGTCCTCGGTTAAAGAAAACTTCTAGTTGTTTCATTATTTCCTTTAAATTAGTAAACAAATAGAAGAGTTAGTATCCTATTACTTCGTTCAACTTTATTTAGCATCAACAGTTGTAATCAAAATCGTATGCACAACTCATACAAGTTCTCGGTGAAGGAAAACTTCTAGTTGTTTCATTATTTCCTTCAAATTTGATAACAAATAGATGATTTTGAGTCTTATTGCTTCGTTCTACTTTGTTTAGCTTCAAAAGGTGGAATCCTATCACTCTCGTATTCAAAGCCATGCGTACAACTCACACAAGTCCTCGGTTAAAGAAAACTTCTAGTTGTTTCATTATTTCCTTCAAATTAGTAAACAAATAGAAGATTTAGTTTCTTATTACTTCGTCAACTATGTTTAGCATCAATAGGTGCAATCCTATCACTCTCGCGTTCAAAATCGTACGTACAACCCACACATATCCTCGGATAAGGAAAACTTCTAGTTGTTTCATTATTTCCTTCAAATTTGATAACAAATAGATGATTTTGAGTTTATTGCTTCGTTCTACTTTGTTTAGCTTCAAAAAGTGGAATCCTATCACTCTCGCATTCAAAGCCATGCGTACAACTCACACAAGTTCTCGGTTAAAGAAAACTTCTAGTTGTTTCATTATTTCCTTCAAATTAGTAAACAAATAGAAGATTTAGTGTCTTATTACTTCGCTCAACTTTGTTTAGCATCAATAGGTGCAATCCTATCACTCTCGCGTTCAAAATCGTACGTACAACTCACTCATATCCTCGGTTAAGGAAAACTTCTAGTTGTTTTATTATTTCCTTCAAATTTGATAACAAAAAGATGATTTTGAGTCTTATTACTTCGTTCTACTTTGTTTAGCATCAACTGGTGGAATCCTATCACTCTTGCATTCAAAGCCATGCGTACAACTCACGCAAGTCCTAGGTTAAAGAAAACTTCTAGTTGTTTCATTATTTCCTTCAAATTAGTAAACAAATAGAAGATTTAGTGTCCTATTACTTCGTTCAACTTTGTTTAGCATCAACAGTTGCAATCCTATCACTCTCGCGTTCAAAATCGTACGTACAACTCACACATATCCTCGGTTAAGGAAAACTTTTAGTTGTTTCATTATTTCCTTCAAATTTGATAACAAATAGATGATTTTAAGTCTTATTAGTTCGTTCTACTTTGTTTAGCATCAAAAGGTGGAATCCAATCACTCTCACATGCAAAGGCGTACAACTCACACAAGTCCTCGGTTAAAGAAAACTTCTAGTTGTTTCATTATTTCCTTCAAATTAGTAAACAAATAGAAGATTTAGTGTCTTATTACTTCGTTCAACTTTGTTTAGCATCAATAGGTGCAATCCTATCACTCTCGCGTTCAAAATCGTACGTACAACTCACACATATCCTCGGATAAGGAAAACTTCTAGTTGTTTCATTATTTCCTTCAAATTTGATAACAAATAGATGATTTTGAGTCTTATTGCTTCGTTCTACTTTGTTTAGCTTCAAAAGGTGGAATCCAATCACTCTCGCATTCAAAGCCATGCGTACAACTCACACAAGTCCTCGGTTAAAGAAAACTTCTAGTTGTTTCATTATTTCCTTTAAATTAGTAAACAAATAGAAGATTTAGTGTCTTATTAGTTCGTCAACTATGTTTAGCATCAATAGGTGCAATCCTATCACTCTCGCTTTCAAAATCGTACGGACAACTCACACAAGTCCTCGGTTAAGGAAAACTTCTAGTTGTTTCATTATTTCCTTCAAATTTGATAACAAATAGATGATTTTGAGTCTTATTGCTTCGTTCTACTTTGTTTAGCTTCAAAAGGTGGAATCCAATCACACTCGCATTCAAAGCAATGCATACAACTCACACAAGTCATCGGTTAAAGAAAACTTCTAGTTGTTTCATTATTTCCTCCAAATTAGTAAACAAATAGAAGAGTTAGTATCCTATTACTTCGTTCAACTTTATTTAGCATCAACAGTTGTAATCAAAATCGTATGCACAACTCATACAAGCTCTCGGTTAAGGAAAACTTCTAGTTGTTTCATTATTTCCTTCAAATTTGATAACAAATAGATGATTTTGAGTCTTATTGCTTCGTTCTACTTTGTTTAGCTTCAAAAGGTGGAATCCTATCACTCTCGCATTCAAAGCCATGCGTACAACTCACAGAAGTCCTCGGTTAAAGAAAAATTCTAGTTGTTTCATTATTTCCTACAAATTAGTAAACAAATAGAAGATTTAGTGTCTTATTACTTCGTTCAACTTTGTTTAGCATCAATAGGTGCAATCCTATCACTCCCGCGTTCAAAATCGTACGTACAAGTCACACATGTCCTCGGTTAAGGAAAACTTCTAGTTGTTTCATTATTTCCTTCAAATTTGATAACAAATAGATGATTTTGAGTCTTATTGCTTCGTTCTACTTTGTTTAGCTTCAAAAGGTGGAATCCTATCACTCTCGCATTCGAAGCCATGCGTACAACTCACACAAGTCCTCGGTTAAAGAAAACTTCTAGTTGTTTCATTATTTCCTTTAAATTAGTAAACAAATAGAAGATTTAGTGTCTTATTATTCGTCAACTATGTTTAGCATCAATAGGTACAATCCTATCACTCTCGCTTTCAAAATCGTACGGACAACTCACACAAGTCCTCGGTTAAGGAAAACTTCTAGTTGTTTCATTATTTCCTTCAAATTTGATAACAAATAGATGATTCTGAGTCTTATTGCTTCGTTCTACTTTGTTTAGCTTCAAAAGGTGGAATCCAATCACACTCGCATTTAAAGCCATGCGTACAACTCACACAAGTCCTCGGTTAAAGAAAAATTCTAGTTGTTTCATTATTTCCTACAAATTAGTAAACAAATAGAAGATTTAGTGTCTTATTACTTCGTTCAACTTTGTTCAGCATCAATAGGTGCAATCCTGTCACTCTCGCATTCAAAATCGTACGTACAACTCACACAAATCCTCGGTTAAGGAAAACTTCTAGTTGTTTCATTATTTTCTTCAAATTTGATAACAAATAGATGATTTTGAGTCTTATTGCTTCGTTCTACTTTGTTTAGTTTCAAAAGGTGGAATCCTATCACTTTCGCATTCAAAGCCATGCGTACAACTCACACAAGTCCTCGGTTAAAGAAAACTTCTAGTTGTTTCATTATTTCCTTCAAATTAGTAAACAAATAGAAGATTTAGTGTCTTATTACTTCGTTCAACTTTGTTTAGCATCAATAGGTGCAATCCTATCACTCTCGCATTCAAAATCGTACGTACAACTCACACAAGTCCTCGGTTAAGGAAAACTTCTAGTTTTTTTTTTTTTTTTTTTTTTTTTTTTTTTTTTTGATAATGTGGAGTATCCCAACCGCAGTCGGACTAAGTCTCCCCACCCCGGGCCAGGCTTTGCGCACAGGCTCTGCCTAAGACATGGCTTCGCCCTGAAACGTGCGACCCGTGGCCCCGTTACCTGTTAAGGCATAACTATTGTTGCTAGTGGGACTCGAACCCAGGACGTCCGGGTTTACGGCTCGTCCCAGGGCTAAGCTTAAACCACTGCGCCAATAGCCGGGGTTAGGAAAACTTCTAGTTGTTTCATTATTTCCTTCAAATTTGTAAACGAATAGATGATTTTGAGTATTATTACTTCGTTTTACTTTGTTTAGCATCAAAAGGTGGAATCCTATCACTCTCGCATTCAAAGCCATGTGTACAACTCCCACAAGTCCTCGGTTAAGGAAAACTTCTAGTTGTTTCACTATTTCGTTCAAATTTGTAAACAAATAGATGATTTTGAGTCTTATTACTTCGTTCTACTTTGTTTAGCATCAAAAGGTGGAATCCAATCACACTCGCATTTAAAGCCATGCGTACAACTCACACAAGTCCTCGGTTAAAGAAAACTTCTAGTTGTTTCATTATTTCCTTTAAATTAGTAAACAAATAGAAGATTTAGTGTCTTATTATTCGTCAACTATGTTTAGCATCAATAGGTACAATCCTATCACTCTCGCTTTCAAAATCGTACGGACAACTCACACAAATCCTCGGTTAAGGAAAACTTCTAGTTGTTTCATTATTTTCTTCAAATTTGATAACAAATAGATGATTTTGAGTCTTATTGCTTCGTTCTACTTTGTTTAGTTTCAAAAGGTGGAATCCTATCACTCTCGCATTCAAAGCCATGCGTACAACTCACACAAGTCCTCGGTTAAAGAAAACTTCTAGTTGTTTCATTATTTCCTTCAAATTAGTAAACAAATAGAAGATTTAGTGTCTTATTACTTCGTTCAACTTTGTTTGGCATCAATAGGTGCAATCCTATCACTCTCGCGTTCAAAAATCGTACGTACAACTCACACATATCCTCGGATAAGGAAAACTTCTACTTGTTTCATTATTTCCTTCAAATTTGATAACAAATAGATGATTTTGAGTCTTATTGCTTCGTTCTACTTTGTTTAGCTTCAAAAGGTGGAATCCTATCACTCTCGCATTCAAAGTCACGCGTACAACTCACACAGGTCCTCGGTTAAAGAAAACTTCTAGTTGTTTCATTATTTCCTTCAAATTAGTAAACAAATAGAAGATTTAGTGTCTTATTACTTTGTCAACTATGTTTAGCATCAATAGGTGCAATCCTATCACTCTCGCGTTCAAAATCGTACGTACAACCCACACATATCCTCGGATAAGGAAAACTTCTAGTTGTTTCATTATTTCCTTCAAATTTGATAACAAATAGATGATTTTGAGTATTATTGCTTCGTTCTACTTTGTTTAGCTTCAAAAGGTGGAATCCTATCACTCTCGCATTCAAAGCCATGCGTACAACTCACACAAATCCTCGGTTAAGGAAAACTTCTAGTTGTTTCATTATTTTCTTCAAATTTGATAACAAATAGATGATTTTGAGTCTTATTGCTTCGTTCTACTTTGTTTAGTTTCAAAAGGTGGAATCCTATCACTCTCGCATTCAAAGCCATGCGTACAACTCACACAAGTCCTCGGTTAAAGAAAACTTCTAGTTGTATCATTATTTCCTTCAAATTAGTAAACAAATAGAAGATTTAGTGTCTTATTACTTCGTTCAACTTTGTTTGGCATCAATAGGTGCAATCCTATCACTCTCGCGTTCAAAAATCGTACGTACAACTCACACATATCCTCGGATAAGGAAAACTTCTACTTGTTTCATTATTTCCTTCAAATTTGATAACAAATAGATGATTTTGAGTCTTATTGCTTCGTTCTACTTTGTTTAGCTTCAAAAGGTGGAATCCTATCACTCTCGCATTCAAAGTCACGCGTACAACTCACACAGGTCCTCGGTTAAAGAAAACTTCTAGTTGTTTCATTATTTCCTTCAAATTAGTAAACAAATAGAAGATTTAGTGTCTTATTACTTTGTCAACTATGTTTAGCATCAATAGGTGCAATCCTATCACTCTCGCGTTCAAAATCGTACGTACAACCCACACATATCCTCGGATAAGGAAAACTTCTAGTTGTTTCATTATTTCCTACAAATTTGATAACAAATAGATGATTTTGAGTGTTATTGCTTCGTTCTACTTTGTTTAGCTTCAAAAGGTGGAATCCTATCACTCTCGCATTCAAAGCCATGCGTACAACTCACACAAGTTCTCGGTTAAAGAAAACTTCTAGTTGTTTCATTATTTCCTTCAAATTAGTAAACAAATAGAAGATTTAGTGTCTTATTACTTCGCTCAACTTTGTTTAGCATCAATAGGTGCAATCCTATCACTCTCGCGTTCAAAAGTCGTACGTACAACTCACTCATATCCTCGGTTAAGGAAAACTTCTAGTTGTTTCATTATTTCCTTCAAATTTGATAACAAATAGATGATTTTGAGTCTTATTACTTCGTTCTACTTTGTTTAGCATCAAAAGGTGGAATCCAATCACTCTCGCATTCAAAGCCATGCGTACAACTCACACAAGTCCTCGGTTAAAGAAAACTTCTAGTTGCTTCATTATTTCCTTCAAATTAGTAAACAAATAGAAGATTTAGTGTCTTATTACTTCGTCAACTATGTTTAGCATCAATAGGTGAAATCCTATCACTCTCGCTTTCAAAATCGTACGGACAACTCTCACAAGTCCTCGGTTAAGGAAAATTTCTAGTTGTTTCATTATTTCCTTCAAATTTGATAAGAAATAGATGATTTTTAGTATTATTGCTTCGTTCTACTTTGTTTAGCATCAAAAGGTGGAATCCTATCACTTTCGCATTCAAAGCCATGCGTACAACTCCCACAAGTCCACGGTTAAGGAAAACTTCTAGTTGTTTCATTATTTCGTTCAAATTTGTAAACAAATAGATGATTTTGAGTCTTATTACTTCGTTCAACTTTGTTTAGCATCAATAGGTGCAATCCTATCACTCTCGCGTTCAAAATCGTACGTACAACTCACACATATCCTCGGTTAAGGAAAACTTCTAGTTGTTTCATTATTTCCTTCAAATTTGATAACAAATAGATGATTTTAAGTCTTATTACTTCGTTCTACTTTGTTTATCATCAAAAGGTGGAATCCAATCACTCTCACATGCAAAGTCATGCGTACAACTCACACAAGTCCTCGGTTAAAGAAAACTTCTAGTTGTTTCATTATTTCCTTCAAATTAGTAAACAAATAGAAGATTTAGTGTCTTATTACTTCGTTCAACTTTGTTTAGCATCAATAGGTGCAATCCTATCAGTCTCGCGTTCAAAATCGTACGTACAACCCACACATATCCTTAGATAAGGAAAACTTCTAGTTGTTTCATTATTTCCTTCAAATTTGATAACAAATAGATGATTTTGAGTCTTATTGCTTCGTTCTACTTTGTTTAGCTTCAAAAGGTGGAATCCAATCACTCTCGCATTCAAAGCCATGCGTACAACTCACACAAGTCCTCGGTTAAAGAAAACTTCTAGTTGTTTCATTATTTCCTTCAAATTAGTAAACAAATAGAAGATTTAATGTCTTATTAGTTCGTCAACTATGTTTAGCATCAATAGGTGTAATCCTATCACTCTCGCTTTCAAAATCGTACGGACAACTCACACAAGTCCTCGGTTAAGGAAAACTTCTAGTTGTTTCATTATTTCCTTTAAATTTGATAACAAATAGATGATTTTGAGTCTTATTGCTTCGTTCTACTTTGTTTAGCTTCAAAAGGTGGAATCCAATCACTCTCGCATTCAAAGTCATGCGTACAACTCACACAAGTCCTCGGTTAAAGAAAACTTCTAGTTGTTTCATTATTTCCTTCAAATTAGTAAACAAAGAGAAGATTTAGTGTCCTATTGCTTCGTTGAACTTTGTTTAACATCAATAGTTGCAATCCTATCACTCTCGCATTCAAAATCGTACGGACAACTCACACAAGTCCTCGGATAAGGAAAACTTCTAGTTGTTTCATTATTTCCTTCAAATTTGATAACAAATAGATGATTTTGAGTCTTATTGCTTCGTTCTACTTTGTTTAGCTTCAAAATGTTGAATCCTATCATGCTCGCATTCAAAGCCATGCGTATAACTCACACAAGTCCTCGGTTAAAGAAAACTTCTAGTTGTTTCATTATTTCCTTCAAATTAGTAAACAAATAGAAGATTTAGTGTCTTATTACTTCGTTCAACTTTGTTTAGCATGAATAGGTGCAATCCTATCACTCTCGTGTTCAAAATCGTACGTGCAACTCACACATGTCCTCGGTTAAGGAAAACTTCTAGTTGTTTCATTATTTCCTTCAAATTTGTTAACAAATAGGTGATTTTGAGTGTTATTGCTTCGTTCTACTTTGTTTAGCTTCAAAAGGTGGAATCCTATCACTCTCGCATTCAAAGCCATGCGTACAACTCACACAAGTCCTCGGTTAAAGAAAACTTCTAGTTGTTTCATTATTTCCTTCAAACTAGTAAACAAATAGAAGATTTAATGTCCTATTACTTCGTTCAACTTTGTTTAGCATCAATAGGCGCAATCCTATCACTCTCGCATTCAAAATCGTACGTACAACTCGCACAAGTCTTTGGTTAAGGAAAACTTCTAGGAGTTTCATTCTTTCCTTCAAATTTGATAACAAAGAGATGATTTTGAGTCTTGTTGCTTCGTTCTAGTTTATTTAGCATCACAAGGTGGAATCCTATCACTCTCGCATTCAAAGCCATGCGTACAACACCCACAACTCCTTGGTTAAGGAAAACTTCTAGTTGTTTCATTATTTCGTTCAAATTTGTAAACAAATAGATGATTTTGAGTCTTATTACTTCGTTCTACTTTGTTTAGCATCAAAAGGTGGAATCCTATCACTCTCGCATTCAAAGCCATGCGTACAACTCTCACAAGCACTCGGTTAAGGAAAACTTTTAGTTGTTTCATTATTTCGTTCAAATTTTAAACAAATAGATATTTTGAGTTTTATTACTTCGTTCTACTTTGTTTAGCATCAAAATGTGGAATCCAATCACTCTCGCATTCAAAGCCATGCGTTCAACTCACACAAGTCCTCGGTTAAAGAAAACTTCTAGTTGTTTCATTATTTCCTTCAAATTAGTAAACAAATAGAAGATTTAGTGTCCTATTACTTCGTTCAACTTTATTTAGCATCAACAGTTGCAATCAAAATCGTATGCACAACTCATACAAGTTCTCGGTTAAGTAAAACTTCTAGTTGTTTCATTATTTCCCTCAAATTTGATAACAAATAGATAATTTTGAGTCTTATTGCTTCGTTCTACTTTGTTTAGCTTCAAAAGGTGGAATCCTATCACTCTCGCATTCAAAGCCACGCGTACAACTCACACAAGTCATCGGTTAAAGAAAACTTCTAGTTGTTTCATTATTTCCTTCAAATTAGTAAACAAATAGAAGATTTAGTGTCCTATTACTTCGTTCAACTTTGTTTGGCATCAATAGGTGCAATCATATCACTCTCGCGTTCAAAATCGTACGTACAACTCACACAAATCCTCGGTTAAGGAAAACTTCTAGTTGTTTCATTATTTACTTCAAATTTGATAACAAAGTCATGCGTACAACTCACACAAGTTCTCGGTTAAGGAAAACTTCTAGTTGTTTCATTATTTCCTTCAAAGTTTCAAACAAATAGATGATTTAGTGTCCTATTACTTCGTTCAACTTTGTTTAGCATGAATAGGTGCAATCCTATCACTCTCGTGTTCAAAATCGCACGTACAACACACACAAGTCCTCGGTTAAGGAAAACTTCTACTTGTTTTCATTATTTCCTTCAAATTTGATAACAAATAGATTATTTTGAGTGTTATTGCTTCGTTCTACTTTGTTTAGCATCAAAAGGTGGAATCCTATCACTCTCGCATTCAAAGCCATGTGTACAACTCCCACAAGTCCTTGGTTAAGGAAAACTTCTAGTTATTTCATTATTTCGTTCAAATTTGTAAACAAATAGATGATTTTGAGTCTTAATACTTCGTTCTACTTTGTTTAGCGTCAAAAGGTGGAATCCAATCACTCTCGCGTTCAAAGCCATGCGTACAACTCACACAAGTCCTCGGTTAAAGAAAACTTCTAGGTGTTTCATTATTTCCTTCAAATTAGTAAACAAATAGAAGATTTAGTGTCTTATTACTTCGTTCAACTTTGTTTAGCATCAATAGGTGCAATCCTATCACTCCCGCGTTCAAAATCGTACGTGCAACTCACACATGTCCTCGGTTAAGGAAAACTTCTAGTTGTTTCATTATTTCCTTCAAATTTGATAACAAATAGATGATTTTGAGTCTTAATACTTCGTTCTACTTTGTTTAGCATCAAAAGGTGGAATCCTATCCCTCTCGCATTCAAAGTCATGCGTACAAGTCTCGCAAGTCCTCAGTTAAGGAAAACTTCTAGTTGTTTCATTATTTCGTTCAAATTTTAAACAAATAGATGATTTTGAGTCTTATTACTTCGTTCTACTTTTTTTAGCATCAAAAGGTGGAATCCTATCACTCTCGCGTTCAAAGCCATTCATACAACTCCCACAAGTCCTCGGTTAAGGAAAACTTCTAATTGTTTTATTATTTCATTAGATTTGTAAACAAATAGGTGATTTTGAGTCTTATTACTTCGTTCTACTTTGTTTAGCATCAAAAGGTGTAATCCAATAACTCTCGCACTCAAAGACATGCGAACAACTCACACAAGTACTCGGTTAAAGAAAACTTCTAGTTGTTTCATTATTTCCTTCAAATTAGTAAACAAATAGAAGATTTAGTGTCCTATTACTTCGTTCAACTATGTTTAGCATCAACAGTTGCAATCCTAACACTCTCGCATTCAAAATCGTACCTACAACTCACACAAGTCCTCCGTTAAGGAAAACTTCTAGTTGTTTCATTATTTCCTTCAAATTTGATAACAAATAGATGATTTTAAGTCTTATTGCTTCGTTCTACTTTGTTTAGCTTCAAAAGGTGGAATCCAATCACACTCGCATTCAAAGGCATGCGTACAATTCACACAAGCCCTCGGTTAAAGAAAACTTCTAGTTGTTTCATTATTTCCTTTAAATTAGTAAACAAATAGAAGATTTAGTGTCTTATTACTTCGTTCAACTTTGTTTAGCATCAATAGGTGCAATCCTATCACTCTCGCATTCAAAATCGTACGTACAACTCACACAAATCCTCGGTTAAGGAAAACTTCTAGTTGTTTCATTATTTTCTTCAAATTTGATAACAAATAGATGATTTTGAGTCTTATTGCTTCGTTCTACTTTGTTTAGTTTCAAAAGGTGGAATCCTATCACTCTCGCATTCAAAGCCATGCGTACAACTCACACAAGTCCTCGGTTAAAGAAAACTTCTAGTTGTTTCATTATTTCCTTCAAATTAGAAAACAAATAGATGATTTAGTGTCTTTTTACTTCGTTCAACTTTGTTTGGCATCAATAGGTGCAATCCTATCACTCTCGCATTCAAAATCGTACGGACAACACACACAAATCCTCGGTTAAGGAAAACTTCTAGTTGTTTCATTATTTACTTCAAATTTGATAACAAATAGATGATTTTGAGTCTTATTGCTTCGTTCTACTCTGTTTAGCATCAAAAGGTGGAATCCTGTCACTCTCGCATTCAAAGCCATGTCTACAACTCCCACAAGTACTCGGTTAAGGAAAACTTCTAGTTTCATTATGTCGTTCAAATTTGTAAACAAATAGATGATTTTGAGTCTTATTGCTTCGTTCTACTTTGTTTAGTTTCAAAAGGTGGAATCCTATCACTCTCGCATTCAAAGCCATGCGTACAACTCACACAAGTCCTCGGTTAAAGAAAACTTCTAGTTGTTTCATTATTTCCTTCAAATTAGTAAACAAATAGAAGATTTAGCGTCTTATTACTTCGTTCAACTTTGTTTGGCATCAATAGGTGCAATCCTATCACTCTCGCGTTCAAAATCGTACGTACAACCCACACATATCCTCGGATAAGGAAAACTTCTAGTTGTTTCATTATTTCCTTCAAATTTGTTAACAAATAGGTGATTTTGAGTGTTATTGCTTCGTTCTACTTTGTTTAGCTTCAAAAGGTGGAATCCTATCACTCTCGCATTCAAAGCCATGCGTACAACTCACACAAGTCCTCGGTTAAAGAAAACTTCTAGTTGTTTCATTATTTCCTTCAAACTAGTAAACAAATAGAAGATTTAATGTCCTATTACTTCGTTCAACTTTGTTTAGCATCAATAGGCGCAATCCTATCACTCTCGCATTCAAAATCGTACGTACAACTCGCACAAGTCTTTGGTTAAGGAAAACTTCTAGGAGTTTCATTCTTTCCTTCAAATTTGATAACAAAGAGATGATTTTGAGTCTTGTTGCTTCGTTCTAGTTTATTTAGCATCACAAGGTGGAATCCTATCACTCTCGCATTCAAAGCCATGCGTACAACACCCACAACTCCTTGGTTAAGGAAAACTTCTAGTTGTTTCATTATTTCGTTCAAATTTGTAAACAAATAGATGATTTTGAGTCTTATTACTTCGTTCTACTTTGTTTAGCATCAAAAGGTGGAATCCTATCACTCTCGCATTCAAAGCCATGCGTACAACTCTCACAAGCACTCGGTTAAGGAAAACTTTTAGTTGTTTCATTATTTCGTTCAAATTTTAAACAAATAGATATTTTGAGTTTTATTACTTCGTTCTACTTTGTTTAGCATCAAAATGTGGAATCCAATCACTCTCGCATTCAAAGCCATGCGTTCAACTCACACAAGTCCTCGGTTAAAGAAAACTTCTAGTTGTTTCATTATTTCCTTCAAATTAGTAAACAAATAGAAGATTTAGTGTCCTATTACTTCGTTCAACTTTATTTAGCATCAACAGTTGCAATCAAAATCGTATGCACAACTCATACAAGTTCTCGGTTAAGTAAAACTTCTAGTTGTTTCATTATTTCCCTCAAATTTGATAACAAATAGATAATTTTGAGTCTTATTGCTTCGTTCTACTTTGTTTAGCTTCAAAAGGTGGAATCCTATCACTCTCGCATTCAAAGCCACGCGTACAACTCACACAAGTCATCGGTTAAAGAAAACTTCTAGTTGTTTCATTATTTCCTTCAAATTAGTAAACAAATGGAAGATTTAGTGTCCTATTACTTCGTTCAACTTTGTTTGGCATCAATAGGTGCAATCCTATCACTCTCGCGTTCAAAATCGTACGTACAACTCACACAAATCCTCGGTTAAGGAAAACTTCTAGTTGTTTCATTATTTACTTCAAATTTGATAACAAATAGATGATTTTGAGTCTTATTGCTTCGTTCTACTTTGTTTAGCTTCAAAAGGTGGAATCCTATCACTCTCGCATTCAAAGCCACGCGTACAACTCACACAAGTCCTCGGTTAAAGAAAACTTCTAGTTGTTTCATTATTTCCTTCAAATTAGTAAACAAATAGAAGATTTAGTGTCCTATTACTTCGTTCAACTTTGTTTGGCATCAATAGGTGCAATCATATCACTCTCGCGTTCAAAATCGTACGTACAACTCACACAAATCCTCGGTTAAGGAAAACTTCTAGTTGTTTCATTATTTACTTCAAATTTGATAACAAATAGATGATTTTGAGTCTTATTGCTTTGTTCTACTTTGTTTAGCTTCAAAAGGTGGAATCCTATCACTCTCGCATTCAAAGCCATGCGTACAACTCACACAAGTCCTCGGTTAAAGAAAACTTCTACTTGTTTCATTATTTCCTTCAAATTAGTAAACAAATAGAAGATTTAGTATCCTATTACTTCGTTCAACTTTATTTAGCATCAACAGTTGCAATCAAAATCGTATGCACAACTCATACAAGTTCTCGGTTAAGGAAAACTTCTAGTTGTTTCATTATTTCCTTCAAATTTGATAACAAATAGATGATTTTGAGTCTTATTGCTTCGTTCTACTTTGTTTAGCTTCAAAAGGTGGAATCCTATCACTCTCGCATTCAAAGCCACGCGTACAACTCACACAAGTCCTCGGTTAAAGAAAACTTCTAGTTGTTTCATTATTTCCTTCAAATTAGTAAACAAATAGAAGATTTAGTGTCCTATTACTTCGTTCAACTTTGTTTGGCATCAATAGGTGCAATCATATCACTCTCGCGTTCAAAATCGTACGTACAACTCACACAAATCCTCGGTTAAGGAAAACTTCTAGTTGTTTCATTATTTACTTCAAATTTGATAACAAATAGATGATTTTGAGTCTTATTGCTTTGTTCTACTTTGTTTAGCTTCAAAAGGTGGAATCCTATCACTCTCGCATTCAAAGCCATGCGTACAACTCACACAAGTCCTCGGTTAAAGAAAACTTCTACTTGTTTCATTATTTCCTTCAAATTAGTAAACAAATAGAAGATTTAGTATCCTATTACTTCGTTCAACTTTATTTAGCATCAACAGTTGCAATCAAAATCGTATGCACAACTCATACAAGTTCTCGGTTAAGGAAAACTTCTAGTTGTTTCATTATTTCCTTCAAATTTGATAACAAATAGATGATTTTGAGTCTTATTGCTTCGTTCTACTTTGTTTAGCTTCAAAAGGTGGAATCCTATCACTCTCGCATTCAAAGCCACGCGTACAACTCACACAAGTCCTCGGTTAAAGAAAACTTCTAGTTGTTTCATTATTTCCTTCAAATTAGTAAACAAATAGAAGATTTAGTGTCTTATTACTTCGTTCAACTTTGTTTGGCATCAATAGGTGCAATCCTATCACTCTCGCGTTCAAAATCGTACGTACAACTCACACAAATCCTCGGTTAAGGAAAACTTCTAGTTATTTCATTATTTACTTCAAATTTGATAACAAATAGATGATTTTGAGTCTTATTGCTTCGTTCTACTTTGTTTAGCTTCAAAAGGTGGAATCCTATCACTCTCGCATTCAAAGCCATGCGTACAACTCACACAAGTCCTCGGTTAAAGAAAACTTCTACTTGTTTCATTATTTCCTTCAAATTAGTAAACAAATAGAAGATTTAGTATCCTATTACTTCGTTCAACTTTATTTAGCATCAACAGTTGCAATCAAAATCGTATGCACAACTCATACAAGTTCTCGGTTAAGGAAAACTTCTAGTTGTTTCATTATTTCCTTCAAATTTGATAACAAATAGATGATTTTGAGTCTTATTGCTTCGTTCTACTTTGTTTAGCTTCAAAAGGTGGAATCCTATCACTCTCGCATTCAAAGCCACGCGTACAACTCACACAAGTCCTCGGTTAAAGAAAACTTCTAGTTGTTTCATTATTTCCTTCAAATTAGTAAACAAATAGAAGATTTAGTGTCTTATTACTTCGTTCAACTTTGTTTGGCATCAATAGGTGCAATCCTATCACTCTCGCGTTCAAAATCGTACGTACAACTCACACAAATCCTCGGTTAAGGAAAACTTCTAGTTATTTCATTATTTACTTCAAATTTGATAACAAATAGATGATTTTGAGTCTTATTGTTTCGTTCTACTTTGTTTAGCTTCAAAAGGTGGAATCCTATCACTCTCGCATTCAAAGCCATGCGTACAACTCACACAAGTCCTCGGTTAAAGAAAACTTCTACTTGTTTCATTATTTCCTTCAAATTAGTAAACAAATAGAAGATTTAGTATCCTATTACTTCGTTCAACTTTATTTAGCATCAACAGTTGCAATCAAAATCGTATGCACAACTCATACAAGTTCTCGGTTAAGGAAAACTTCTAGTTGTTTCATTATTTCCTTCAAATTTGATAACAAATAGATCATTATGAGTCTTATTGCTTCGTTCTACTTTGTTTAGCTTCAAAAGGTGGAATCCTATCACTCTCGCATTCAAAGTCACGCGTACAACTCACACAGGTCCTCGGTTAAAGAAAACTTCTAGTTGTTTCATTATTTCCTTCAAATTAGTAAACAAATAGAAGATTTAGTGTCTTATTACTTCGTTCAACTTTGTTTTTTTTTGTTTTTTTTTTTTTTGCTAAATAAGTTGTATTAAATAAAAGGAAGAAACACCCTGAATGGGAAAACCAAAATGTCACAGGACAGGCCCTGCGATACACCAATCAAGCAAGTTACAAATCCCAGAATGTACAACTAGGTCTATGCCTAATGAGCTGAAACCATCTAAGAGAAAACAAAGTACATTTAATTGTCAAGATACAACCTTTAATAACCATTCGAACAGGTATCCTTTTAACTTCATGGATCCTGTTATTTCTTTATTTCCAGATGTAGTAACAAACAATGGCAAAACCCAATCTCAAAATCTTAGCTTTCGAACCTTTGCAGGAATCAGACATCAAATAATTGGTAATGGAATTCCAGCTTCTGCTCATCCCTCTCCATCCGCAATGTTGATGTAGAACTTGGTAGAGGATGCGGAATGTATATGGACAATTGAAGAAGAGGTGGTCAAAATTCTCCGAGTGAATATTACAAAACACACAAGTGGAGTTGATAGGAATTCCAAAGCCAAGAATTTTATCAGCAGTTCTGATACTCCTATGGAAAGCCAGCCACAAAAAAAAGGAAACACGCGGAGGTAAAACGTTAGACCAAACAAGCTTATGCCACATAATAGATTGACCCCTCTTCCTGATTGTGTTCCAAATGAGATGAGCATTAGTAGAATAAATAGGAATGTTATCCCAACACCAGGTGTCATTCGCAGTAGGATTCAAGGGAGTAGCTAAGTCAAAACCATTTCTAAAAGCCATAACAGTCGTATGGTTAGAGCTAGGTAAAGCCCAATTGGAATTAGAGATGATACTCTGAACAGTAGCACTATGACCCAAACCAGAGTTCACAATAAGAGGAGAGTGGCAAGAGAAAGCCAGTGGTCTACCAAGCCAAGGGTCGAACCATAAGGAAGTATTAGCTCCATTCCCAATCTTAACTGTGGTGTAAAGTAAAGCCACAGTCCTAATATTAAGAATTTTCCTCCAGCTCCAGGAACAATCGGCCGGAACTTTCATAGTCCAGATATTACCATTAACATTGTAAGCTCTTATCCATTTTGCCCAGATTGAGTCAGTGTAGGGATTAACAGCCAAAAGCAGTTTATGAATTAGAAGAGCATTGTTCCAGTCATATAGATCTTTAACGTTAAGACCACCTTCAGAAAATGGGAGAGAAATATTGCTCCAAGCCACTTTAGCACCAAATTTATCATCACCATTTCCTTTCCAAAGGAATCTGCGTAATGTACTAATAATGATTTTGATAACAGTCCCCGGGAGAAGAAAATGTTTAGCCTAGAAGGATTGGATAGCAAAAAGCACTGCTTTGATCAATTGAAGTCTACCTGCATAGGAGAGGAACTTTGAAGTCCAAGTATTAACTCTGCTTTGCAGCCTTTGAAGAAGAGGATAGCAGTCACTATGTCTGAGCCTGGACATGATGATAGGCAGACCCAAGAAGGTGGCAGGGAGGTTACCAATTTGAAATCCAAGATAGTTAGACAGATTACTCTGCTGTAATTCAGCTGAGCTGGATAAAAAACACAAGCTCTTATTAGGATTAATATGCAGACCAGATATTAAGGCAAAATCATCCAAGCATTTTTTCAGGACTTTAACCGACTCCAGATCCCCATGGCAGAATAGAATCAGATCATCAGCAAAGGCAAGGTGAGTTAACGCTAGCTTCTTAGTTTTCCAATGGAATTTAAATTTTTGATCCTTTGTTCCTTCAGCAATAATCAGAGACAGGATTTCCATAGCAAGAACAAAAAGGTACGGTGAAAGAGGATCACCCTGCCTTAGACCTTTAGCACCCTTGAAATACCCACATAATGTTCCATTGATTTTAATAGAGAATCTAGTAGTTGATATGCAAGAGTTTACCCAGAATATAAATTTTGGGGGAAAATTAAGCAGTCTCAAAGCATCAAGAATGAACTTCCAGGAAACAGTATCAAAAGCCTTACAAAAATCGACTTTGATAGCACATCTTGCAGGTCCTGCAGCTCGTCCATAATTCCTGAAGAGTTCTTGAGCGAGAAGAATATTATCACTGATGCTTCTTCCTTTAATAAAAGCAGAATGCCAAGGACTAATAATTCCAGGAAGAACCACTTTGAGCCGATTGGCAATGATTTTGGAGATACATTTATAACTTTGTTTGGCATCAATAGGTGCAATCCTATCACTCTCGCGTTCAAAATCGTACGTACAACTCACACAAATCCTCGGTTAAGAAAAACTTCTAGTTGTTTCATTATTTACTTCAAATTTGATAACAAATAGATGATTTTGAGTCTTATTGCTTCGTTCTACTTTGTTTAGCATCAAAAGGTGGATTCTTGTCACTCTCGCATTCAAAGCCATGTGTACAACTCTCACAAGTCCTCGGTTAAGGAAAACTTCTAGTTGTTTCATTATTTCGTTCAAATTTGTAAACAAATAGATGATTTTGAGTCTTATTACTTCATTCTACTTTGTTTAGCATCAAAAGGTGGAATCCTATCACTCTCGCATTCAAAACCGTAAGTACAACTCCCACAAGTCCTCGGTTAAAGAAACCTTCAAGTTGTTTCATTATTTCCTTCAAATTTACAAACAAATAGATGATTTTGAGTCTTATTACTTCGTTCTACTTTGTTTAGCATCAGAAGGTGGAATCCTATCACTCTCGCATTCAAAGCCATGCGTACAACTCCCACAAGTCCTCGGTTAAGGAAAACTTCTAGTTGTTTCGTTATTTAGTTCAAATTTGTAAACAAATAGATGATTTTGAGTCTTATTTCTTCGTTCTAGTTTGTTTAGCATCAAAAGGTGGAATCCAATCACTCTCGCATTCAAAGCCATGCGTACAACTCCCACAAGTCCTCGGTTAAGGAAAACTTCTAGTTGTTTCATTATTTCGTTCAAATTTGTAAACAACTAGATGATTTTGAGTCTTATTACTTCGTTCTACTTTGTTTAGCATAAAAAGGTGGAATCCAATCACTCTCGCATTCAAAGCCATGCATACAACTCACACAAGTCCTCGGTTAAAGAAAACTTCTACTTGTTTCATTATTTCCTTCAAATTAGTAAACAAATAGAAGATTTAGTGTCTTATTACTTCGTTCAACTTTGTTTAGCATCAATAGGTGCAATCCTATCACTCTCGCATTCAGAATCGTACCTATAACTCCCACAAGTCCTCGGTTAAGGAAAACTTCTAGTTGTTTCATTATTTCCTTCAAATTTGATAACAAATAGATGATTTTGAGTCTTATTGCTTCGTTCTACTTTGTTTAGCTTCAAAAGGTGGAATCCTATCACTCTCGCATTCAAAGCCAGGCGTACAACTCACACAAGTCCTCGGTTAAAGAAAACTTCTAGTTGTTTCATTATTTCCTTCAAATTAGGAAACAAATAGAAGATTTAGTGTCTTATTACTTCGTTCAACTTTGTTTAGCATGAATAGGTGCAATCCTATCACTCTCGTGTTCAAAATCGTACGTACAACTCACACAAGTCCTCGGTTAAGGAAAACTTCTAGTTGTTTCATTATTTCCTTCAAATTTGATAACAAATAGATGATTTTGAGTCTTATTGCTTCGTTCTACTATGTTTAGCATCAAAAGGTGGAATTCTATCACTCTCGCATTCAAAGCCATGTGTACAACTCCCACAAGTCCTCGGTTAAGGAAAACTTCTAGTTGTTTCACTATTTCGTTGAAATTTGTAAACAAATAGATGATTTTGAGTCTTATTACATCGTTCTACTTTGTTTAGCATCAATAGGTGCAATCATATCACTCGCATTCAAAGCCATGCGTACAACTCACACAAGTTCTCGGTTAAGGAAAACTTCTAGTTGTTTCATTATTTCCTTCAAATTTTCAAACAAATAGATGATTGAGTGTCCTATTACTTCGTTCAACTTTGTTTAGCATCAATAAGTGCAATCCTATCACTCTCGCATTCAAAACCGTAAGTACAACTCCCACAAGTCCTCGGTTAAGGAAAACTTCAAGTTGTTTGATTATTTCCCTCAAATTTAGAAACAAATAGGTGGTTTTGAGTCTTATTACTTCGTTCTACTTTGTTTAGCATCAAATGGTGCAATCCGATCATAAACGCATTAAAAGTCAAGCGTACAACTCACAAAAGTCCTCGGTTAAGGAAAAGTTTTGTTTCTCCATTATTTCCTTCAAATTTGATAACAAATAGATGATTTTGAGTCTCATTACTTCGTTCTACTTTGTTCAGCATCAGAAGGTGGAATCCTATCACTCTCGCATTCAAAGCCATGCGTACAACACCCACAAGTCCTCGGTTAAGGAAAACTTCTAGTTGTTTCATTATTTCGTTCAAATTTGTAAACAAATAGATGATTTTGAGTCTTATTACTTCGTTCTACTTATTTGGCGTCAAAAGGTGGACTCCAATCACTCTCGCATTCAAAGCCATGCGTACAACTCACACAAGTTCTCGGTTAAAGAAAACTTCTAGTTGTTTCATTATTTCCTTCAAATTAGTAAACAAATAGAAGATTTAGTGTCTTATTACTTCGTTCTACTTTGTTTAGCATCAATAGGTGCAACCCTATCACTCTCGCGTTCAAAATCGTACGTACAACCCACACAAATCCTCGGTTAAGGAAAACTTCTAATTTTTTCATTATTTCCTTCAAATTTGATAACAAATAGATGATTTTGAGTGTTATTGCTTCGTTCTACTTTGTTTAGTTTCAAAAGATGGAATCCTATCACTCTCGCATTCAAAGCCAGGCGTACAACTCACACAAGTCCTCGGTTAAGGAAAACTTCTAGTTGTTTCATTATTTCCTTCAAATTAGTAAACAAATAGAAGATTTAGTGTCTTATTACTTCGTTCAACTTTGTTTGGCATCAATAGGTGCAATCCTATCACTCTCGCATTCAAAATCGTACGGACAACACACACAAATCCTCGGTTAAGGAAAACTTCTAGTTGTTTCATTATTTACTTCAAATTTGATAACAAATAGATGATTTTGAGTCTTATTGCTTCGTTCTACTTTGTTTAGCATCAAAAGATGGAATCCTATCACTCTCGCATTCAAAACCGTACGTACAACTCCCACAAGTCCTCGGTTAAAGAAAACTTCGAGTTGTTTCATTATTTCCTTCAAATTAGTAAACAAATAGAAGATTTAGTGTCCTATTACTTCGTTTAACTTTGTTTAGCATCAATATGTGCAACCCTATCACTCTCGCATTCAAAATCGTACGTACAATTCACACAAGTCCTCGGTTAAGAAAAATTTCTAGTTGTTTCATTATTTCGTTCAAATTTGTAAACAAATAGATGATTTTGAGTTCTATTACTTCGTTCTACTTTGTTTAGCATCAAAAGGTGGAATCCAATCACTCTCGCATTCAAAGCCATGCGTACAACTCACACAAGTCCTCGGTTAAAGAAAACTTCTAGTTGTTTCGTTATTTCCTTCAAATTAGTAAACAAATAGAAGATTTAATGTCCTATTACTTCGTTCAACTTTGTTTTGTATCAATAGGCGCTATCCTATCACTCTCACATTCAAAATCGTACGTACAACTCGCACAAGTCTTCGATTAAGGAAAACTTCTAGGAGTTTCATTCTTTCCTTCAAATTTGATAACAAAGAGATGATTTTGAGTCTTATTGCTTCGTTCTACTTTGTTTAGCATCAAAAGGTGGAATCCTATCACTCTCGCATTCAAAGCCATGCGTACAACTCTCACAAGCACTCGGTTAAGGAAAACTTTTAGTTGTTTCATTATTTCGTTCAAATTTTAAACAAATAGATGATTTTGAGTCTTATTACTTCGTTCTACTTTGTTTAGCATCAAAAGGTGAAATCCAATCACTCTCGCATTCAAAGCCATGCGTACAACTCACACAAGTCCTCGGTTAAATAAAACTTCTAGTTGTTTCATTATTTCCTTCAAATTAGTAAAAAAATAGAAGATTTAACGTCTTATTACTTCGTTCAACTTTATTTAGCATCAACAGTTGCAATCAAAATCGTATGCACAACTCATACAAGTTCTCGGTTAAGGAAAACTTCTAGTTGTTTCATTATTTCCTTAAAATTTGATAACAAATAGATGATTTTGAGTCTTATTGCTTCTTTCTACTTTGTTTAGCTTCAAAAGGTGGAATCCTATCACTCTCGCATTCAAAGCCATGCGTACAACTCACACAAGTCCTCGGTTAGAGAAAACTTCTAGTTGTTTCATTATTTCCTTCAAATTAGTTAACAAATAGAAGATTTAGTGTCCTATTACTTCGTTTAACTTTATTTAGCATCAACAATTGCAATCAAAATCGTATGCACAACTCATACAAGTTCTCGGTTAAGGAAAACTTCTAGTTGTTTCATTATTTCCTTCAAATTTCATAACAAATAGATGATTTTGAGTCTTATTGCTTCGTTCTACTTTGTTTAGCTTCAAAAGATGGAATCCTATCACTCTCGCATTCAAAGCCACGTGTACAACTCACACAAGTCCTCGATTAAAGAAAACTTCTAGTTGTTTCATTATTTCCTTCAAATTAGTAAACAAATAGAAGATTTAGTGTCCAATTACTTCGTTCAACTTTATTTAGCATCAACAGTTGCAATCAAAATCGTATGCACAACTTATACAAGTTCTCGGTTAAGGAAAACTTGTAGTTGTTTCATTATTTCCTTCAAATTTGATAACAAATAGATGATTTTGAGTCTTATTGCTTCGTTCTACTTTGTCTAGCTTCAAAAGGTGGAATCCTATCACTCTCGCATTCAAAGCCACGCGTACAACTCACACAAGTCCTCGGTTAAAGAAAACTTCTAGTTGTTTCATTATTTCCTTCAAATTAGTAAACAAATAGAAGATTTAGTGTCTTATTACTTCGTTGAACTTTGTTTGGCATCAATAGGTGCAATCCAATCACTCTCGCGTTCAAAATCGTACGTACAACTCACACAAATCCTCGGTTAAGGAAAACTTCTAGTTGTTTCATTATTTACTTCAAATTTGATAACAAATAGATGATTTTGAGTCTTATTGCTTCGTTCTACTTTGTTTAGCATCAAAAGGTGGAATCCTGTCACTCTCGCATTCAAAGCCATGTGTACAACTCCCACAAGTCCTCGGTTAAGGAAAAAACTTCTAGTTGTTTCATTATTTCGTTCAAATTTGTAAACAAATAGATGATTTTGAGTCTTATTACTTCCTTCTACTTTATTTAGAATCAAAAGGTGGAATCCTATTACTCTCGCATTCAAAACCGTACGTACAACTCCCACAACTCCTCGGTTAAGGAAAACTTCAAGTTGTTTCATTATTTCCTTCAAATTTGTAAACAAATAGATGATTTTGAGTCTTATTACTTCGTTCTACTTTGTTTAGCATCAGAAGGTGGAATCCTATCACTCTCGCATTCAAAGCCATGCGTACAACTCCCACAAGTCCTCGGTTAAGGAAAACTTCTAGTTGTTTCATTATTTCGTTCAAATTTGTAAACAAATAGATGATTTTGAGTCTTATTACTTCGTTCTACTTTGTTTAGCATCAAAAGGTGGAATCCAATCACTCTCGCATTCAAAGCCATGCGTACAACTCCCACAGGTCCTCGGTTAAGGAAAACTTCAAGTTGTTTCATTATTTCGTTCAAATTTGTAAACAAATAGATGATTTTGAGTCTTATTACTTCGTTCTACTTTGTTTAGAATCAAAAGGTGGAATCCAATCACTCTCGCATTCAAAGCCATGCGTACAACTCCCACAAGTCCTCGGTTAAGGAAAACTTCTAGTTGTTTCATTATTTCGTTCAAATTTGTAAACAAATAGATGATTTTGAGTCTTATTACTTCGTTCTACTTTGTTTAGCATCAAAAGGTGGAATCCAATCACTCTCGCATTCAAAGCCATGCGTACAACTCACACAAGTCCTCGGTTAAGGAAAACTTCTAGTTGTTTCATTATTTCCTTCAAATTAGTAAACAAATAGAAGATTTAGTGTCCTATTACTTCGTTCAACTTTGTTTACCATCAATAGATGCAATCCTATCACTCTCGCATTCAAAATCGTACCTACAACTCCCACAAGTCCTCGGTTAAGGAAAACTTCTAGTTGTTTCACTATTTCGTTAAAATTTGTGAACAAATAGATGATTTTGAGTCTTATTA
Organism: Hedera helix; assembly: GCA_947179155.2. Classification (NCBI taxonomy): domain Eukaryota; kingdom Viridiplantae; phylum Streptophyta; class Magnoliopsida; order Apiales; family Araliaceae; genus Hedera; species Hedera helix. Next base: position 17,102,274 of record OX359268.1, read on the forward strand.
CTTCGTTCTACTTTGTTTAGCATCAATAGGTGCAATCATATCACTCGCATTCAAAGCCATGCGTACAACTCACACAAGTTCTCGGTTAAGGAAAACTTCTAGTTGTTTCATTATTTCCTTCAAATTAGGAAACAAGTAGAAGATTTAGTGTCTTATTACTTCGTTCAACTTTGTTTAGCATGAATAGGTGCAATCCTATCACTCTCGCGTTCAAAATCGTACGTACAACTCACACAAGTCCTCGGTTAAGGAAAACTTCTAGTTGTTTCATTATTTCCTTCAAATTTGATAACAAATAGATGATTTTGAGTCTTATTACTTCGTTCTAATATGTTTAGCATCAAAAGGTGGAATTCTATCACTCTCGCATGCAAAGCCATGTGTACAACTCCCACAAGTCCTCGGTTAAGGAGAACTTCTAGTTGTTTCACTATTTCGTTGAAATTTGTAAACAAATAGATGATTTTGAGTCTTATTGCTTCGTTCTACTTTGTTTAGCATCAATAGGTGCAATCATGTCACTCGCATTCAAAGCCATGCGTACAACTCACACAAGTTCTCGGTTAAGGAAAACTTCTAGTTGTTTCATTATTTCCTTAAAATTTTCAAACAAATAGATGATTGAGTGTCCTATTACTTCGTTCAACTTTGTTTAGCATCAATAGGTGCAATCCTATCACTCTCGCATTCAAAACCGTAAGTACAACTCCCACAAGTTCTCGGTTAAGGAAAACTTCAAGTTGTTTGATTATTTCCTTCAAATTTAGAAACAAATAGATGATTTTGAGTCTTATTACTTCGTTCTACTTTGTTTAGCATCAAATGGTGCAATCCGATCATAAACGCATTAAAAGTCAAGCGTACAACTCACAAAAGTCCTCGGTTAAGGAAATGTTTTGTTTCTCCATTATTTCCTTCAAATTTGATAACAAATAGATGATTTTGAGTCTCATTACTTCGTTCTACTTTGTTTAGCATCAGAAGGTGGAATCCTATCACTCTCGCATTCAAAGTCATGCGTACAACTGCCACAAGTCCTCGGTTAAGGAAAACTTCTAGTTGTTTCATTATTTCGTTCAAATTTGTAAACAAATAGATGATTTTGAGTCTTATTACTTCGTTCTACTTTGTTTAGCATCAAAAGGTGGAATCCAATCACTCTCGCATTCAAAGCCATGCGTACAACTCACACAAGTCCTCTGTTAAAGAAAACTTCTAGTTGTTTCATTATTTCCTTCAAATTAGTAAACAAATAGAAGATTTAGTGTCCTATTACTTCGTTTAACTTTGTTTAGCATCAATAGGTGCAATCCAATCACTCTCGCATTCAAAACCGTACGTACAACTCCCACAAGTCCTCGTTTAATGAAAACTTCAAGTTGTTTCATTATTTCCTTCAAATTTACAAACAAATAGATGATTTTGAGTCTTATTACTTCGTTCTACTTTGTTTAGCATCAAAAGGTGGAATCCAATCACTCTCGCATTCAAAGTCATGCGTACAACTCACACAAGTCCTCGGTTATGGAAAAGTTCTAGTTATTTTATTATTTCCTTCAAATGTGATAACAAATAGATGATTTTGAGTCTTATTGCTTCGTTCTACTTTGTTTAGTTTCAAAAGGTGGAATCCTATCACTCTCGCATTCAAAGCCATGCGTACAACTCACACAAGTCCTCGGTTAAAGAAAACTTCTAGTTGTTTCATTATTTCCTTCAAATTAGGAAACAAGTAGAAGATTTAGTGTCTTATTACTTCGTTCAACTTTGTTTAGCATTAATAGGTGCAATCCTATCACTCTCGCGTTCAAAATCGTACGTACAACTCACACAAGTCCTTGGTTAAGGAAAACTTCTAGTTGTTTCATTATTTCCTTCAAATTTCATAACAAATAGATGATTTTGAGTCTTATTGCTTCGTTCTACTATGTCTAATCAAAAGGTGGAATTCTATCACTCTCGCATGCAAAGCCATGTGTACAACTCCCACAAGTCCTCGGTTAAGGAAAATTTCTAGTTGTTTCACTATTTCGTTGAAATTTGTAAACAAATAGATGATTTTGAGTCTTATTACTTCGTTCTACTTTGTTTAGCATCAATAGGTGCAATCATATCACTCGCATTCAAAGTCATGCGTACAACTCACACAAGTTCTCGGTTAAGGAAAACTTCTAGTTGTTTCATTATTTCCTTCAAAGTTTCAAACAAATAGATGATTTAGTGTCCTATTACTTCGTTCAACTTTGTTTAGCATCAATAGGTGCAATCCTATCACTCTCGCATTCAAAACCGTAAGTACAACTCCCACAAGTCCTCGGTTAAGGAAAACTTCAAGTTGTTTGATTATTTCCTTCAAATTTAGAAACAAATAGATGATTTTGAGTCTTATTACTTCGTTCTACTTTGTTTAGCATCAGAAGGTGGAATCCTATCACTCTCGCATTCAAAGCCATGCGTACAACTCCCACAAGTCCTCGGTTAAGGAAAACTTCTAGTTGTTTCATTATTTCGTTCAAATTTGTAAACAAATAGATGATTTTGAGTCTTATTACTTCGTTCTACTTTGTTTAGCATCAAAAGGTGGAATCCAATCACTCTCGCATTCAAAGCCATGCGTACAACTCCCACAAGTCCTCGGTTAAGGAAAACTTCTAGTTGTTTCATTATTTCGTTCAAATTTGTAAACAAATAGATGATTTTGAGTCTTATTACTTCGTTCTACTTTGTTTAGCATCAAAAGTTGGAATCCAATCACTCTCGCATTCAAAGCCATGCCTACAACTCACACAAGTCCTCGGTTAAAGAAAACTTCTAGTTGTTTCATTATTTCCTTCAAATTAGTAAACAAATAAAAGATTTAGTGTCCTATTACTTCGTTCAACTTTGTTTAGCATAAATAGGTGCAATCCTATCACTCTCGCATTCAAAATCTAACCTACAACTCCCACAAGTCCTCGGTTAAGGAAAACTTCTAGTTGTTTCATTATTTCCTTCAAATTTGATAACAAATAGATGATTTTGAGTCTTATTGCTTCGTTCTACTTTGTTTAGCTTCAAAAGGTGGAATCCTATCACTCTCGCATTCAAAGCCATGCGTACAACTCACACAAGTCCTCGGTTAAACAAAACTTCTAGTTGTTTCATTATTTCCTTCAAATTAGGAAACAAGTAGAAAATTTAGTGTCTTATTACTTCGTTCAACTTTGTTTAGCATGAATAGGTGCAATCCTATCACTCTCACGTTCAAAATCGTACGTACAACTCACACAAGTCCTCGGTTAAGGAAAACTTCTAGTTGTTTCATTATTTCCTTCAAATTTCATAACAAATAGATGATTTTGAGTCTTATTACTTCGTTCTACTATGTTTAGCATCAAAAGGTGGAATTCTATCACTCTCGCATTCAAAGCCATGTGTACAACTCCCACAAGTCCTCGGTTAAGGAAAACTTCTAGTTGTTTCACTATTTCGTTAAAATTTGTGAACAAATAGATGATTTTGAGTCTTATTACTTCGTTCTACTTTGTTTAGCATCAATAGGTGCAATCATATCACTCGCATTCAAAGCCATGCGTACAACTCACACAAGTTCTCGGTTAAGGAAAACTTCTAGTTGTTTCATTATTTCCTTCAAATTTTCAAACAAATAGATGATTGAGTGTCCTATTACTTCGTTCAACTTTGTTTAGCATCTATAGGTGCAATCCTATCACTCTCGCATTCAAAACCGTAAGTACAACTCCCACAAGTTCTCGGTTAAGGAAAACTTCAAGTTGTTTGATTATTTCCTTCAAATTTAGAAACAAATAGATGATTTTGAGTCTTATTACTTCGTTCTACTTTGTTTAGCATCAGAAGGTGGAATCCAATCACTCTCGCATTCAAAGCCATGCGTACAACTCCCACAAGTCCTCAGTTAAGGAAAACTTCTAGTTGTTTCATTATTTCGTTCAAATTTGTAAACAAATAGATGATTTTGAGTCTTATTACTTCGTTCTACTTTGTTTAGCATCAAAAGGTGCAATCCAATCACTCTCGCATTCAAAGCCATGCGTACAACTCCCACAAGTCCTCGGTTAAGGAAAACTTCTAGTTGTTTCATTATTTCGTTCAAATTTGTAAACAAATAGATGATTTTGAGTCTCATTGCTTCGTTCTACTTTGTTTAGCATCAAAAGGTGGAATCCAATCACTCTCGCATTCAAAGCCATGCGTACAACTCACACAAGTCCTCGGTTAAGGAAAACTTCTAGTTGTTTCATTATTTCCTTCAAATTAGTAAACAAATAGAAGATTTAGTGTCCTATTACTTCGTTCAACTTTGTTTAGCATCAATAGGTGCAATCCTATCACTCTCGCATTCAAAATCGTACCTACAACTCCCACAAGTCCTCGGTTAAGGAAAACTTCTAGTTGTTTCATTATTTCCTTCAAATTTGATAACAAATAGATGATTTTGAGTCTTATTGCTTCGTTCTACTTTGTTTAGCTTCAAAAGGTGGAATCCTATCACTCACGCATTCAAAGCCATGCGTACAACTCACACAAGTCCTCGGTTAAAGAAAACTTCTAGTTGTTTCATTATTTCCTTCAAATTAGGAAACTAGTAGAAGATTTAGTGTCTTATTACTTCGTTCAACTTTGTTTAGCATGAATAGGTGCAATCCTATCACTCTCGTGTTCAAAATCGTACGTACAACTCACACAAGTCCTCGGTTAAGGAAAACTTCTAGTTGTTTCATTATTTCCTTCAAATTTCATAACAAATAGATGATTTTGAGTCTTATTGTTTCGTTCTACTATGTTTAGCATCAAAAGGTGGAATTCTATCACTCTCGCATGCAAAGCCATGTGTACAACTTCCACAAGTCCTCGGTTAAGGAAAACTTCTAGTTGTTTCACTATTTCGTTGAAATTTGTAAACAAATAGATGATTTTGAGTCTTATTATTTCGTTCTACTTTGTTTAGCATCAATAGGTGCGATCATATCACTCGCATTCAAAGCCATGCGTACAACTCACACAAGTTCTCGGTTAAGGAAAACTTCTAGTTGTTTCATTATTTCCTTCGAATGTTCAAACAAATAGATGATTGAGACACTATTACTTCGTTCAACTTTGTTTAGCATCAATAGGTGCAATCCTATCACTCTCGCATTCAAAACCGTAAGTACAACTCCCACAAGTCCTCGGTTAAGGAAAACTTCAAGTTGTTTGATTATTTCCTTCAAATTTAGAAACAAATAGATGATTTTGAGTCTTATTACTTCGTTCTACTTTGTTTAGCATCAAATGGTGCAATCCGATCATAAACGCATTAAAAGTAAAGCGTACAACTCACAAAAGTCCTCGGTTATGGAAAAGTTTTGTTTCTCCATTATTTCCTTCAAATTTGACAACAAATAGATGATTTTGAGTCTCATTACTTCGTTCTACTTTGTTTAGCATCAGAAGGTGGAATCCTATCACTCTCGCATTCAAAGCCATGCGTACAACTCCCACAAGTCCTCGGTTAAAGAAAACTTCTAGTTGTTTCATTATTTCCTTCAAATTAGTAAACAAATAGAAGATTTAGTGTCGTATTACTTCGTTCAACTTTGTTTAGCATCAATAGGTGCAATCCTATCACTCTCGCATTCAAAATCGTACGTACAACTCACACATGTCCTCGGTTAAGGAAAACTTCTAGTTGTTTCATTATTTCCTTCAAATTTGGAAACAAATAGATGATTTTGAGTCTCATTGCTTCGTTCTACTTTGTTTAGCATCAAAAGGTGGAATCCAATCACTCTCGCATTCAAAGCCATGCGTACAACTCACACAAGTCCTCGGATAAGGAAAACTTCTAGTTGTTTCATTATTTCCTTCAAATTAGTAAACAAATAGAAGATTTAGTGTCCTATTACTTCGTTCAACTTTGTTTAGCATCAATAGGTGCAATCCTATCACTCTCGCATTCAAAATCGTACCTACAACTCCCACAAGTCCTCGGTTAAGGAAAACGTCTAGTTGTTTCATTATTTCCTTCAAATTTGATAACAAATAGATGATTTTGAGTCTTATTGCTTCGTTCTACTTTGTTTAGCTTCGAAAGGTGGAATCCTATCACTCTCGCATTCAAAGCCATGCGTACAACTCACACAAGTCCTCGGTTAAAGAAAACTTCTAGTTGTTTCATTATTTCCTTCAAATTAGGAAACAAGTAGAAGATTTAGTGTCTTATTACTTCGTTCAACTTTGTTTAGCCTGAATAGGTGCAATCCTATCACTCTCGTTTTCAAAATCGTACGTACAACTCACACAAGTCCTCGGTTAAGGGAAACTTCTAGTTGTTTCCTTATTTCCTTCAAATTTCATAACAAATAGATGATTTTGAGTCTTATTGTTTCGTTCTACTATGTTTAGCATCAAAAGGTGGAATTCTATCACTCTCGCATGCAAAGCCATGTGTACAACTCCCACAAGTCCTCGGTTAAGGAGAACTTCTAGTTGTTTCACTATTTCGTTGAAATTTGTAAACAAATAGATGATTTTGAGTCTTATTATTTCGTTCTACTTTGTTTAGCATCAATAGGTGCAATCATATCACTCGCATTCAAAGAAATGCGTACAACTCACACAAGTTCTCGGTTAAGGAAAACTTCTAGTTGTTTCATTATTTCCTTCAAATTTTCAAACAAATAGATGATTGAGACACTATTACTTCGTTCAACTTTGTTTAGCATCAATAGGTGCAATCCTATCACTCTCGCATTCAAAACCGTAAGTACAACTCCCACAAGTCCTCGGTTAAGGAAAACTTCAAGTTGGTTGATTATTTCCTTCAAATTTAGAAACAAATAGATGATTTTGAGTCTTGTTACTTCGTTCTACTTTGTTTAGCATCAAATGGTGCAATCCGATCATAAACGCATTAAAAGTCAAGCGTACAACTCACAAAAGTCCTCGGTTAAGGAAAAGTTTTGTTTCTCCATTATTTCCTTCAAATTTGATAACAAATAGATGATTTTGAGTCTCATTACTTCGTTCTACTTTGTTTAGCATCAGAAGGTGGAATCCTATCACTCTCGCATTCAAAGCCATGCGTACAACACCCACAAGTCGTCGGTTAAGGAAAACTTCTAGTTGTTTCATTATTTCGTTCAAATTTGTAAACAAATAGATGATTTTGAGTCTTATTACTTCGTTCTACTTTGTTTAGCATCAAAAGGTGGAATCCAATCACTCTCGCATTCAAAGCCATGCGTACAACTCCCACAAGTCCTCGGTTAAGGAAAACTTCTAGTTGTTTCATTATTTCGTTCAAATTTGTAAACAAATAGATGATTTTGAGTCTTATTACTTCGTTCTACTTTGTTTAGCATCAAAAGGTGGAATCAAATCACTCTCGCATTCAAAGTCATGCGTACAACTCACACAAGTCCTCGGTTAAGGAAAACTTCTAGTTGTTTCATTATTTCCTTCAAATTAGTAAGCAAATAGAAGATTTAGTGTCCTATTACTTCGTTCAACTTTGTTTAGCATCAATAGGTGCAATCCTATCACTCTCGCATTCAAAATCGTACCTACAACTCCCACAAGTTCTCGGTTAAGGAAAACTTCTAGTTGTTTCATTATTTCCTTCAAATTTGATAACAAATAGATGATTTTGCGTCTTATTGCTTCGTTCTACTTTGTTTAGCTTCAAAAGGTGGAATCCTATCACTCTCGCATTCAAAGCCATGCGTACAACTCACACAAGTCCTCGGTTAAAGAAAACTTCTAGTTGTTTCATTATTTCCTTCAAATTAGTAAACAAATAGAAGATTTAGTGTCGTATTACTTCGTTCAACTTTGTTTAGCATCAATAGGTGCAATCCTATCACTCTCGCGTTCAAAATCGTACGTACAACTCACACATGTCCTCGGTTAAGGAAAACTTCTAGTTGTTTCATTATTTCCTTCAAATTTGGAAACAAATAGATGATTTTGAGTCTCATTGCTTCGTTCTACTTTGTTTAGCATCAAAAGGTGGAATCCAATCACTCTCGCATTCAAAGCCATGCGTACAACTCACACAAGTCCTCGGATAAGGAAAACTTCTAGTTGTTTCATTATTTCCTTCAAATTAGTAAACAAATAGAAGATTTAGTGTCCTATTACTTCGTTCAACTTTGTTTAGCATCAATAGGTGCAATCCTATCACTCTCGCATTCAAAATCGTACCTACAACTCGCACAAGTCCTCGGTTAAGGAAAACGTCTAGTTGTTTCATTATTTCCTTCAAATTTGATAACAAATAGATGATTTTGAGTCTTATTGCTTCGTTCTACTTTGTTTAGCTTCGAAAGGTGGAATCCTATCACTCTCGCATTCAAAGCCATGCGTACAACTCACACAAGTCCTCGGTTAAAGAAAACTTCTAGTTGTTTCATTATTTCCTTCAAATTAGGAAACAAGTAGAAGATTTAGTGTCTTATTACTTCGTTCAACTTTGTTTAGCCTGAATAGGTGCAATCCTATCACTCTCGTTTTCAAAATCGTACGTACAACTCACACAAGTCCTCGGTTAAGGAAAACTTCTAGTTGTTTCATTATTTCCTTCAAATGTCATAACAAATAGATGATTTTGAGTCTTATTGTTTCGTTCTACTATGTTTAGCATCAAAAGGTGGAATTCTATCACTCTCGCATGCAAAGACATGTGTACAACTCCCACAAGTCATCGGTTAAAGAAAACTTCTAGTTGTTTCATTATTTCCTTCAAATTAGTAAACAAATAGAAGATTTAGTGTCTTAATACTTCGTTCAACTTTGTTTAGCATCAATAGGTGCAATCCTATCACTCTCGCGTTCAAAATCGTACGTACAACTCACACAAGTCCTCGGTTAAAGAAAACTTCTAGTTGTTTCATTATTTCCTTCAAATTTGATAACAAATAGATGATTTTGAGTCTTATTGCTTCGTTCTACTTTGTTTAGCTTCAAAAGGTGGAATCCTATCACTCTCGCATTCAAAGCCATGCGTACAACTCACACAAGTCCTCGGTTAAAGAAAACTTCTAGTTGTTTCATTATTTCCTTCAAATTAGGAAACAAGTAGAAGATTTAGTGTCTTATTACTTCGTTCAACTTTGTTTAGTATGAATAGGTGCAATCCTATCACTCTCGTTTTCAAAATCGTACGTACAACTCACACAAGTCCTCGGTTAAGGAAAACTTCTAGTTGTTTCATTATTTCCTTCAAATTTCATAACAAATAGATGATTTTGAGTCTTATTGTTTCGTTCTACTATGTTTAGCATCTAAAGGTGGAATTCTATCACTCTCGCATGCAAAGCCATGTGTACAACTCGCACAAGTCATCGGTTAAAGAAAACTTCTAGTTGTTTCATTATTTCCTTCAAATTAGTAAACAAATAGAAGATTTAGTGTCTTAATACTTCGTTCAACTTTGTTTAGCATCAATAGGTGCAATCCTATCACTCTCGCATTCAAAATCGTACGTACAACTCACACAAGTCCTCGGTTAAGGAAAACTTCTAGTTGTTTCATTATTTCCTTCAAATTTCATAACAAATAGATGATTTTGAGTCTTATTGTTTCGTTCTACTATGTTTAGCATCAAAAGGTGGAATTCTATCACTCTCGCATGCAAAGCCATGTGTACAACTCCCACAAGTCATCGGTTAAAGAAAACTTCTAGTTGTTTCATTATTTCCTTCAAATTAGTAAACAAATAGAAGATTTAGTGTCTTAATACTTCGTTCAACTTTGTTTAGCATCAATAGGTGCAATCCTATCACTCTCGCGTTCAAAATCGTACGTACAACTCACACAAGTCCTCGGTTAAAGTAAACTTCTAGTTGTTTCATTATTTCCTTCAAATTTGATAACAAATAGATGATTTTGAGTCTTATTGCTTCGTTCTACTTTGTTTAGCATCAAGAGGTGGAATCCTATTACTCTCGCATTCAAAGCCATGCGTACAACTCCCACAAGTTCTCGGTTAAGGAAAATTCTAGTTGATTCATTATTTCGTTCAAATTTGTAAACAAATAGATGATTTGGAGTCTTATTACTTCGTTCTACTTTGTTTAGCATCAAAAGGTGGAATCCAATCACTCTCGCATTCAAAGCCATGCGTACAACTCACACAAGTCCTCCCTTAAAGAAAACTTCTAGTTGTTTCATTATTTCCTCCAAATTAGTAAACAGATAGAAGATTTAGTTTCCTATTACTTCGTTCAACTTTCTTTAGCATCAATAGGTGCAATCCTATCACTCTCGCGTTCAAAATCGTACGTACAACTCACACAAGTCCTCGGTTAAGGAAAACTTCCAGTTGTTTCATTATTTCCCTAAAATTTGATAACAAATAGATGATTTTGAGTCTTATTGCTTCGTTCTACTTTGTTTAGCTTCAAAAGGTGCAATCCTATCACTCTCATATCCAAAGCCATGTGTACAACTCCCACAAGTCCTTGGTTAAGGAAAACTTCTAGTTGTTTCATTATTTCGTTGAAATTTGTAAACAAATAGATGATTTTGAGTCTCATTACTTCGTTCTACTTTGTTTATCATCAATAGGTGCAATCCTATCCCTCTCGCATTCAAAGCCATGCGTACAACTCACACAAGTTCTCGGTTAAGGAAAACTTCTAGTTTTTTCATTATTTCTGTCAAATTTTTAAACAAATAGATGATTTAGTGTCCTATTACTTCGTTCAACTTTGTTTAGCATCAATAGGTGCAATCCTATCACTCTCGCATTCAAAACCGTAAGTACAACTCCCACAAGTTCTCGATTAAGGAAAACTTCAAGTTGTTTCATTATTTCCTTCAAATTAGTAAACAAATAGAAGATTTAGTGTCCTATTACTTCGTTCAACTTTGTTTAGCATCAAAAGGTGGAATTCTATCACTCTCGCATTCAAAATCGTACGGACAACTCACACAAGTCCTCGGTTAAGGAAAACTTCTAGTTGTTTCATTATTTCCTTCAAATTTGATAACAAATAGATGATTTTGAGTCTTATTGCTTCGTTCTACTTTGTTTAGCTTCAAAAGGTGGAATCCGTTCACTCTCGCATTCAAAGCCATGCGTACAACTCCCACAAGTCCTCGGTTAAGGAAAACTTCTAGTTGTTTCATTATTTCCCTCAAATTTGTAAACAAATAGATGATTTTGAGTCTTATTACTTCGTTCTACTTTGTTTAGCATCAAAAGGTGGAATCCAATCACTCTCGCATTCAAAGCCATGCGTACAACTCACACAAGTCCTCGGTTAAGGAAAACTTCTAGTTGTTTCATTATTTCCTTCAAATTAGTAAACAAATAGAAGATTTAGTGTCCTATTACTTCGTTCAACTTTGTTTAGCATCAATAGGTGCAATCCTATCACTCTCGCATTCAAAATCGTACCTACAACTCACACAAGTCCTCGGTTAAGGAAAACTTCTAGTTGTTTCATTATTTCCTTCAAATTTGATAACAAATAGATGATTTTGAGTCTTATTGCTTCGTTCTACTTTGTTTAGCTTCAAAAGGTGGAATCCTATCACTCTCGCATTCAAAGCCATGCGTACAACTCACACAAGTCATCGGTTAAAGAAAACTTCTAGTTGTTTCATTATTTCCTTCAAATAGATGATTTTGAGTCTTATTACTTCGTTCTACTTTGTTTAGCATCAAAAGGTGGAATTCAATCACTCTCGCATTCAAAGCCATGCGTACAGCTCCCACAAGTCCTCGGTTAAGGAAAACTTCTAGTTGTTTCATTATTTCGTTCAAATTTGTAAACAAATAGATGATTTTGAGTCTTATTACTTCGTTCTACTTTGTTTAGCATCAAAAGGTGGAATCCAATCACTCTCGCATTCAAAGCCATGCGTACAACTCCCACAAGTCCTCGGTTAAGGAAAACTTCTAGTTGTTTCATTATTTCGTTCAAATTTGTAAACAAATAGATGATTTTGAGTCTTATTACTTCGTTCTACTTTGTTTAGCATCAATAGGTGCAATCATATCACTCGCATTCAAAGCCATGCGTACAACTCACACAAGTTCTCGGTTAAGGAAAACTTCTAGTTGTTTCATTATTTCGTTCAAATTTGTAAACAAATAGATGATTTTGAGTCTTATTACTTCGTTCTACTTTGTTTAGCATCAAAAGGTGGAATCCAATCACTCTCGCATTCAAAGCCATGCGTACAACTCCCACAAGTCCTCGGTTAAGGAAAACTTCTAGTTGTTTCATTATTTCGTTCAAATTTGTAAACAAATAGATGATTTTGAGTCTTATTACTTCGTTCTACTTTGTTTAGCATCAAAAGGTGGAATCCTATCACTCTCGCATTCAAAGCCATGTGTACAACTCCCACAAGTCCTCGGTTAAGGAAAACTTCTAGTTGTTTCACTATTTCGTTGAAATTTGTAAACAAATAGATGATTTTGAGTCTTATTACTTCGTTCTACTTTGTTTAGCATCAATAGGTGCAATCATATCACTCGCATTCAAAGCCATGCATACAACTCACACAAGTTCTCGGTTAAGGAAAACTTCTAGTTGTTTCATTATTTCCTTCAAATTTTCAAACAAATAGATGATTGAGTGTCCTATTACTTCGTTCAACTTTGTTTAGCACCAATAGGTGCAATCCTATCACTCTCGCATTCAAAACCGTAAGTACAACTCCCACAAGTTCTCGGTTAAGGAAAACTTCAAGTTGTTTGATTATTTCCTTCAAATTTAGAAACAAATAGATGATTTTGAGTCTTATTACTTCGTTCTACTTTGTTTAGCATCAAATGGTGCAATCCGATCATAAACGCATTAAAAGTCAAGCGTACAACACCCACAAGTCCTCGGTTAAGGAAAAGTTTTGTTTCTCCATTATTTCCTTCAAATTTGATAACAAATAGATGATTTTGAGTCTCATTACTTCGTTCTACTTTGTTTAGCATCAGAAGGTGGAATCCTATCACTCTCGCATTCAAAGCCATGCGTACAACTCCCACAAGTCCTCGGTTAAAGAAAACTTCTAGTTGTGTCATTATTTCCTTGAAATTAGTAAACAAATAGAAGATTTGGTGTCTTATTACTTCGTTCAACTTTGTTTAGCGTCAATAGGTGCCATCCTATCACTCTCGCCTTCAAAATCGTACGTACAACTCACACATGTCTTCGGTTGTGGAAAACTTCTAGTTGTTTCATTATTTCCTTCAAATTTGATAACAAATAGATGATTTTGGGTCTTATTGCTTCGTTCTACTTTGTTTAGCTTCAAAAGGTAGAATCCTATCACTCTCGCGTTCAAAGCCATGCGTACAACTCACACAAGTCCTCGGTTAAAGAAAACTTCTAGTTGTTTCATTATTTCCTTCAAATTAGTAAACAAATAAAAGATTTAGTGTCTTATTACTTCGTTCAACTTTGTTTAGCATCAATAGGTGCAATCCTATCACTCTCGCGTTCAAAATCGTACGTACAACTCACACATGTCCTCGGTTAAGGAAAACTTCTAGTTGTTTCATTATTTTCTTCAAATTTGATAACAAATAGATGATTTTGAGTGTTATTGCTTCGTTCTACTTTGTTTAGCTTCAAAAGGTGGAATCTTATCACTCTCGCATTAAAAGCCATGCGTACAACTCACACAAGTCCTTGGATAAGGAAAACTTCTAGTTGTTTCATTATTTCCTTCAAATTAGTAAACAAATAGAAGATTTAGTGTCTTATTACTTCGTTCAACTTTGTTTAGCATCAATAGTTGCAATCCTATCACTCTCGCGTTCAAAATCGTACGTATTCAAAATCGTACGTACAACTCACACAAGTCCTTGGCTAAGGAAAACTTCTAGTTGTTCATTATTTCCTTCAAAGTTGATAACAAATAGATGATTTTGAGTCTTATTGCTTCGTTCTACTTTGTTTAGCATCAAAAGGTGGAATCCTATCACTCTCGTATATAAAGCTATGCGTACAACACCCACAAGTCGTCGGTTAAGGAAAACTTCTAGTTGTTTCATTATTTCGTTCAAATTTGTAAACAAATAGATGATTTTGAGTCTTATTACTTCGTTCTACTTTGTTTAGAATCAAAAGGTGGAATCCAATCACTCTCGCATTCAAAGCCATGCGTACAACTCACACAAGTCCTCGGTTAAGGAAAACTTCTAGTTGTTTCATTATTTCCTTCAAATTAGTAAACAAATAGAAGATTTAGTGTCTTATTACTTCGTTCTACTTTGTTTAGCATCAATAAGTGCAATCCTATCACTCTCGGATTCAAAATCGTACTTACAACTCACAAAAGTCCGCGGTTAAGGAAAACTTCTAGTTGTTTCATTATTTCCTTCAAATTTGATAACAAATAGATGATTTTGAGTCTTATTACTTCGTTCTACTTTGTTTAGCATCAAAAGGTGGAATCCAATCACTCTCGCATTCAAAGCCATGCGTACAACTCACACAAGTCCTCGGTTAAGGAAAACTTCTAGTTGTTTCATTATTTCCTTCAAATTAGTAAACAAATAGAAGATTTAGTGTCCTATTACTTCGTTCAACTTTGTTTAGCATCAATAGGTGCAATCCTATCACTCTCGCATTCAAAGCCATGCGTACAACACCCACAAGTCCTCGGTTAAGGAAAACTTCTAGTCGTTTCATTATTTCGTTCAAATTTGTAAACAAATAGATGATTTTGAGTCTTATTACTTCGTTCTACTTTGTTTAGCATCAAAAGGTGGAATCCAATCACTCTCGCATTCAAAGCCATGCGTACAACTCACACAAGTCCTCTGTTAAGGAAAACTTCTAGTTGTTTCATTATTTCCTTCAAATTAGTAAACAAATAGAAGATTTAGTGTCCTATTACTTCGTTCAACTTTGTTTAGCATCAATAGGTGCAATCCTATCACTCTCGCGTTCAAAATCGTACGTACAACTCACACAAGTCCTCGGTTAAAGAAAACTTCTAGTTGTTTCATTATTTCCTTCAAATTTGATAACAAATAGATGATTTTGAGTCTTATTGCTTCGTTCTACTTTGTTTAGCATCAAAAGGTGGAATCCAATCACTCTCGCATTCAAAGCCATGCGTACAACTCACACAAGTCCTCGGTTAAGGAAAACTTCTAGTTGTTTCATTATTTCCATCAATTTAGTAAACAAATAGAAGATTTAGTGTCTTATTACTTCGTTCTACTTTGTTTAGCATCAATAAGTGCAATCCTATCACTCTCGGATTCAAAATCGTACTTACAACTCACAAAAGTCCGCGGTTAAGGAAAACTTCTAGTCGTTTTATTATTTCCTTCAAATTTGATAACAAATAGATGATTTTGAGTCTTATTACTTCGTTCTACTTTGTTTAGCATCAAAAGGTGGAATCCCATCACTCTCGCATTCAAAGCCATGCGTACAACTCACACAAGTCCTCGGTTAAGGAAAACTTCTAGTTGTTTCATTATTTCCTTCAAATTAGTAAACAAATAGAAGATTTAGTGTCCTATTACTTCGTTCAACTTTGTTTAGCATCAATAGGTGCAATCCTATCACTCTCGCATTCAAAGCCATGCGTACAACACCCACAAGTCCTCGGTTAAGGAAAACTTCTAGTCGTTTCATTATTTCGTTCAAATTTGTAAACAAATAGATGATTTTGAGTCTTATTACTTCGTTCTACTTTGTTTAGCATCAAAAGGTGGAATCCAATAACTCTCGCATTCAAAGCCATGCGTACAACTCACACAAGTCCTCGGTTAAAGAAAACTTCTAGTTGTTTCATTATTTCCTTCAAATTAGTAAACAAATAGAAGATTTAGTGTCTTATTACTTCGTTCTACTTTGTTTAGCATCAATAAGTGCAATCCTATCACTCTCGGATTCAAAATCGTACTTACAACTCACAAAAGTCCGCGGTTAAGGAAAAGTTCTAGTTGTTTTATTTTTTCCTTCAAATGTGTTAACAAATAGATGATTTTGAGTCTTATTGCTTTGTTCTACTTTGTTTAGTTTCAAAAGGTGGAATCCTATCACTCTCGCATTCAAAGCCATGCGTACAACTCACACAAGTCCTCGGTTAAAGAAAACTTCTAGTTGTGTCATTATTTCCTTGAAATTAGTAAACAAATAGAAGATTTGGTGTCTTATTACTTCGTTCAACTTTGTTTAGCGTCAATAGGTGCCATCCTATCACTCTCGCCTTCAAAATCGTACGTACAACTCACACATGTCTTCGGTTGTGGAAAACTTCTAGTTGTTTCATTATTTCCTTCAAATTTGATAACAAATAGATGATTTTGGGTCTTATTGCTTCGTTCTACTTTGTTTAGCTTCAAAAGGTAGAATCCTATCACTCTCGCGTTCAAAGCCATGCGTACAACTCACACAAGTCCTCGGTTAAAGAAAACTTCTAGTTGTTTCATTATTTCCTTCAAATTAGTAAACAAATAGAAGATTTAGTGTCTTATTACTTCGTTCAACTTTGTTTAGCATCAATAGGTGCAATCCTATCACTCTCGCGTTCAAAATCGTACGTACAACTCACACATGTCCTCGGTTAAGGAAAACTTCTAGTTGTTTCATTATTTCCTTCAAATTTGATAACAAATAGATGATTTTGAGTCTTATTGCTTCGTTCTACTTTGTTTAGCTGCAAAAGGTGGAATCTTATCACTCTCACATTCAAAGCCATGCGTACAACTCACACAAGTCCTTGGATAAGGAAAACTTCTAGTTGTTTCATTATTTCCTTCAAATTAGTAAACAAATAGAAGATTTAATGTCTTATTACTTCGTTCAACTTTGTTTAGCATCAATAGTTGCAATCCTATCACTCTCGCGTTCAAAATCATACGTATTCAAAATCGTACGTACAACTCACACAAGTCCTTGGTTAAGGAAAACTTCTAGTTGTTTCATTATTTCCTTCAAAGTTGATAACAAATAGATGATTTTGAGTCTTATTGCTTCGTTCTACTTTGTTTAGCATCAAAAGGTGGAATCCTATCACTCTCGTATATAAAGCTTTGCGTACAACTCTCACAAGTCCTCGGTTAAGGAAAACTTCTAGTGGTTTCATTATTTCGTTCAAATTTTAAACAAATAGATGATTTTGAGTCTTATTACTTCGTTCTACTTTGTTTAGAATCAAAAGGTGGAATCCAATCACTCTCGCATTCAAAGCCATGCGTACAACTCACACAAGTCCTCGGTTAAAGAAAACTTCTAGTTGTTTCATTATTTCCTTCAAATTAGTAAACAAATAGAAGATTTAGTGTCCTATTACTTCGTTCAACTTTGTTTAGCATCAACAGTTGCAATCCTATCACTCTCGCATTCAAAATCGTTCCTACAACTCCCACAAGTCCTCGGTTAAGGAAAACTTCTAGTTGTTTCATTATTTCCTTCAAATTTGTAAACCAATAGATGATTTTGAGTATTATTACTTCGTTCTACTTTGTTTGGCATCAAAAGGTGGAATCCTATCACTCTCACATTCAAAGTTATGCGTATAATTCACACAAGTCCTCGGTTAAAGAAAACTTCTAGTTGTTTCATTATTTCCTTCAAATTAGTAAACAAATACAAGATTTAGTGTCGTATTACTTCGTTCAACTTTGTTTAGCATCAATAGGTGCAATCCTATCACTCTCGCGTTCAAAATCGTACGTATTCAAAATCGTACGTACAACTCACACAAGTCCTTGGTTAAGGAAAACTTCTAGTTGTTTCATTATTTCCATCAAATTTGATAACAAATAGATGATTTTGAGTCTTATTGCTTCGTTCTACTTTGTTTAGCATCAAAAGGTGGAATCCAATCACTCTCGCATTCAAAGCCATGCGTACAACTCACACAAGTCATCGGTTAAAGAAAACTTCTAGTTGTTTCATTATTTCCTTCAAATTAGTAAACAAATAGGAGATTTAGTGTCCTATTACTTCGTTCAACTTTGTTTAGCATCAATAGGTGCAATTCTATCACTCTCGCATTCAAAATCGTACCTACAACTCACACAAGTCCTCGGTTAAGGAAAACTTCTAGTTGTTTCATTATTTCCTTCAAATTTGATAACAAATAGATGATTTTGAGTCTTATTGCTTCGTTCTACTTTGTTTAGCTTCAAAAGGTGGAATCCTATCACTCTCGCATTCAAAGCCATGCGTACAACTCACACAAGTCATCGGTTAAAGAAAACTTCTAGTTGTTTCATTATTTCCTTCAAATTTGATAACAAATAGATGATTTTGAGTCTTATTGCTTCGTTCTACTTTGTTTAGCATCAAAAGGTGGAATCCAATCACTCTCGCATTCAAAGCCACGCGTACAACTCACACAAGTCCTCGGTTAAGGAAAACTTCTAGTTGTTTCATTATTTCCTTCAAATTAGTAAACAAATAGAAGATTTAGTGTCTTATTACTTCGTTCTACTTTGTTTAGCATCAATAGGTGCAATCCTATCACTCTCGGATTCAAAATCGTACTTACAACTCACAAAAGTCCTCGGTTAAGGAAAACTTCTAGTTGTTTCATTATTTCCTTCAAATTTGATAACAAATAGATGATTTTGAGTCTTATTGCTTCGTTCTACTTTGTTTAGTTTCAAAAGGTGGAATCCTATCACTCTCGCATTCAAAGCCATGCGTACAACTCGCACAAGTCATCGGTTAAAGAAAACTTCTAGTTGTGTCATTATTTCCTTGAAATTAGTAAACAAATAGAAGATTAGGTGTCTTATTACTTCGTTCAACTTTGTTTAGCATCAAAAGGTGGAATCCTATCACTCTCGCATTCAAAATCGTACCTACAACTCACACAAGTCCTCGGTTAAGGAAAACTTCCAGTTGTTTCATTATTTCCTTAAAATTTGATAACAAATAGATGATTTTGAGTCTTATTGCTTCGTTCTACTTTGTTTAGCTTCAAAAGGTGGAATCCTATCACTCTCGCATTCAAAGCCATGCGTACAACTCACACAAGTCATCGGTTAAAGAAAACTTCTAGTTGTTTCATTATTTCCTTCAAATTAGTAAACAAATAGAAGATTTAGTGTCCTATTACTTCGTTCAACTTTTTTTAGCATCAATAGGTGCAATCCTATCACTCTCGCACTCAAAATCGTACGTACAACTCACACAAGTCCTCGGTTAAGGAAAACTTCTAGTTGTTTCATTATTTCCTTCAAATTTGATAACAAATTGATGATTTTGAGTCTTATTGCTTCGTTCTACTTTGTTAAGCTTCAAAAGGTGGAATCCTATCACTCTCGCATTCAAAGCCATGCGTACAACTCACACAAGTCATCGGTTAAAGAAAACTTCTAGTTGTTTCATTATTTCCTTCAAATTAGTAAACAAATAGAAGATTTAGTGTCTTAATACTTCGTTCAACTTTGTTTAGCATCAATAGGTGCAATCCTATCACTCTCGCGTTCAAAATCGTACGTACAACTCACACAAGTCCTCGGTTAAAGAAAACATCTAGTTGTTTCATTATTTCCTTCAAATTTGATAACAAATAGATGATTTTGAGTCTTATTGCTTCGTGCTACTTTGTTTAGCAACAAAATGTGGAATCCTATCACTCTCGCATTCAAAGCCATGTGTACAACTCCCACAAGTCCTCGGTTAAGGAAAACTTCTAGTTGTTTCATTAATTCCTTCAAATTAGTAAACAAATAGAAGATTTAGGGTCCTATTAATTCGTTCAACTTTGTTTAGCATCAATAGGTGCAATCCTATCGCTCTCGCATTCAAAGCCATGCGTACAACTCACACAAGTTCTCGGTTAAGGAAAACTTCTAGTTTTTTCATTATTTCCGTCAAATTTTTAAACAAATAGATGATTTAGTGTCCTATTACTTCGTTAAACTTTGTTTAGCATCAATAGGTGCAATCCTATCACTCTCGCATTCAAAACCATAAGTACAACTCCCACAAGTCCTCGATTAAGGAAAACTTCAAATTGTTTCATTATTTCCTTCAAATTAGTAAACAAATAGAAGATTTAGTGTCCTATTACTTCGTTCAACTTTGTTTAGCATCAAAAGGTGGAATTCTATCACTCTCGCATTCAAAATCGTACGGACAACTCACACAAGTCCTCGGTTAAGGAAAACTTCTAGTTGTTTCATTATTTCCTTCAAATTTGATAACAAATAGATGATTTTGAGTCTTATTGCTTCGTTCTACTTTGTTTAGCTTCAAAAGGTGGAATCCTATCACTCTCGCATTCAAAGCCATGCGTACAACTTACACAAGTCCTCGGTTAAGGAAAACTTCTAGTTGTTTCATTATTTCCTTCAAATTAGTAAACAAATAGAAGATTTAGTGTCTTATAACTTCGTTCAACTTTGTTTAGCATCAATAGGTGCAATCCTATCACTCTCGCGTTCAAAATCGTACGTACAACTCATACATGTCCTTGGTTAAGGAAAACTTCAAGTTGTTTCATTATTTCCTTCAAATTTGATAACAAATAGATGATTTTGAGTGTTATTACTTCGTTCTACTTTGTTTAGCATCAAAAGGTGGAATCCTATCACTCTCGCATTCAAAGCCACGCGTACAACTCACACAAGTCCTCGGTTAAAGAAAACTTCTATTTGTTTCATTATTTCCTTCAAATTAGTAAACAAATAGAAGATTTAGTGTCCTATTACTTCGTTCAACTTTGTTTAGCATCAATAGGTGCAATCCTATCACTCTCGCGTTTAAAATCGTACGTACAACTCACACAAGTCCTCGGTTAAGGAAAACTTCTAGTTGTTTCATTATTTCCTTCAAATTTGATAACAAATAGATGATTTTGAGTCTTATTGCTTCGTTCTACTTTGTTTAGCTTCAAAAGGTGGAATCCTATCACTCTCGCATTCAAAGTCATGCGTACAACTCACACAAGTCCTCGGTTAAAGAAAACATCTAGTTGTTTCATTATTTCCTTCAAATTAGGAAACAAGTGGAAGATTTAGTGTCTTATTACTTCGTTCAAGTTTGTTTAGCATGAATAGGTGCAATCCTATCACTCTCGTTTTCAAAATCGTACGTACAACTCACACAAGTCCTCGGTTAAGGAAAACTTCTAGTTGTTTCATTATTTCCTTCAAATTTCATAACAAATAGATGATTTTGAGTCTTATTGTTTCGTTCTACTATGTTTAGCATCAAAATGTGGAATTCTATCACTCTCGCATGCAAAGCCATGTGTACAACTCCCACAAGTCATCGGTAAAAGAAAACTTCTAGTTGTTTCATTATTTCCTTCAAATTAGTAAACAAATAGAAGATTTAGTGTCTTAATACTTCGTTCAACTTTGTTTAGCATCAATAGGTGCAATCCTATCACTCTCGCGTTCAAAATCGTACGTACAACTCACACAAGTCCTCGGTTAAAGAAAACTTCTAGTTGTTTCATTATTTCCTTCAAATTTGATAACAAATAGATGATTTTGAGTCTTATTGCTTCGTTCTACTTTGTTTAGCATCAAAAGGTGGAATCCAATCACTCTCGCATTCAAAGTCATGCGTACAACTCACACAAGTCCTCGGTTAAGGAAAACTTCTAGTTGTTTCATTATTTCCTTCAAATTAGTAAACAAATAGAAGATTTAGTGTCTTATTACTTCGTTCTACTTTGTTTAGCATCAATAGGTGCAATCCTATCACTCTCGGATTCAAAATCGTACTTACAACTCACAAAAGTCCTCGGTTAAGGAAAACTTCTAGTTGTTTCATTATTTCCTTCAAATTTGATAACAAATAGATGATTTTGAGTCTTATTGCTTCGTTCTACTTTGTTTAGTTTCAAAAGGTGGAATCCTATCACTCTCGCATTCAAAGCCATGCGTACAACTCGCACAAGTCATCGGTTAAAGAAAACTTCTAGTTGTGTCATTATTTCCTTGAAATTAGTAAACAAATAGAAGATTTGGTGTCTTATTACTTCGTTCAACTTTGTTTAGCGTCAATAGGTGCCATCCTATCACTCTCGCCTTCAAAATCGTACGTACAACTCACACATGTCTTCGGTTGTGGAAAACTTCTTGTTGTTTCATTATTTCCTTCAAATTTGATAACAAATAGATGATTTTGAGTCTTATTGCTTCGTTCTACTTTGTTTAGCATCAAGAGGTGGAATCCTATTATTACTCTCGCATTCAAAGCCATGCGTACAACTCCCACAAGTTCTCAGTTAAGCAAAACTTCTAGTTGTTTCATTATTTCGTTCAAATTTGTAAACAAATAGATGATTTTGAGTCTTATTACTTCGTTCTACTTTGTTTAGCATCAAAAGGTGGAATCCAATCACTCTCGCATTCAAAGCCATGCGTACAACTCACACAAGTCCTCCCTTAAAGAAAATTTCTAGTTGTTTCATTATTTCCTCCAAATTAGTAAACAAATAGAAGATTTAGTTTCCTATTACTTCGTTCAACTTTCTTTAGCATCAATAGGTGCAATCCTATCACTCTCGCGTTCAAAATCGTACGTACAACACCCACAAGTCCTCGATTAAGGAAAACTTCAAGTTGTTTCATTATTTCCTTCAAATTAGTAAACAAATAGAAGATTTAGTGTCCTATTACTTCGTTCAACTTTGTTTAGCATCAATAGGTGCAATCCTACCACTCTCGCATTCAAAATCGTACCTACAACTCACACAAGTCCTCGGTTAAGGAAAACTTCCAGTTGTTTCATTATTTCCTTAAAATTTGATAACAAATAGATGATTTTGAGTCTTATTGCTTCGTTCTACTTTGTTTAGCTTCAAAAGGTGGAATCCTATCACTCTCGCATTCAAAGCCATGCGTACAACTCACACAAGTCATCGGTTAAAGAAAACTTCTAGTTGTTTCATTATTTCCTTCAAATTAGTAAACAAATAGAAGATTTAGTGTCTTAATACTTCGTTCAACTTTGTTTAGCATCAATAGGTGCAATCCTATCACTCTCGCGTTCAAAATCGTACGTACAACTCACACAAGTCCTCGGTTAAGGAAAACTTCTAGTTGTTTCATTATTTCCTTCAAATTTGATAAAAAATAGATGATTTTGAGTCTTATTGCTTCGTTCTACTTTGTTAAGCTTCAAAAGGTGGAATCCTATCACTCTCGCATTCAAAGCCATGCGTACAACTCACACAAGTCATCGGTTAAAGAAAACTTCTAGTTGTTTCATTATTTCCTTCAAATTAGTAAACAAATAGAAGATTTAGTGTCTTAATACTTCGTTCAACTTTGTTTAGCATCAATAGGTGCAATCCTATCACTCTCGCGTTCAAAATCGTACGTACAACTCACACAAGTCCTCGGTTAAAGAAAACTTCTAGTTGTTTCATTATTTCCTTCAAATTTGATAACAAATAGATGATTTTGAGTCTTATTGCTTCGTTCTACTTTGTTTAGCAACAAAAGGTGGAATCCTATCACTCTCGCATTCAAAGCCATGTGTACAACTCCCACAAGTCCTCGGTTAAGGAAAACTTCTAGTTGTTTCATTAATTCCTTCAAATTAGTAAACAAATAGAAGATTTAGGGTCCTATTAATCCGTTCAACTTTGTTTAGCATCAATAGGTGCAATCCTATCCCTCTCGCATTCAAAGCCATGCGTACAACTCACACAAGTTCTCGGTTAAGGAAAACTTCTAGTTTTTTCATTATTTCTGTCAAATTTTTAAACAAATAGATGATTTAGTGTCCTATTACTTCGTTAAACTTTGTTTAGCATCAATAGGTGCAATCCTATCACTCTCGCATTCAAAACCGTAAGTACAACTCCCACAAGTCCTCGATTAAGGAAAACTTCAAGTTGTTTCATTATTTCCTTCAAATTAGTAAACAAATAGAAGATTTAGTGTCCTATTACTTCGTTCAACTTTGTTTAGCATCAAAAGGTGGAATTCTATCACTCTCGCATTCAAAATCGTACGGACAACTCACACAAGTCCTCGGTTAAGGAAAACTTCTAGTTGTTTCATTATTTCCTTCAAATTTGATAACAAATAGATGATTTTGAGTCTTATTGTTTCGTTCTACTTTGTTTAGCTTAAAAAGGTGGAATCCTATCACTCTCGCATTCAAAGCCATGCGTACAACTCACACAAGTCCTCGGTTAAGGAAAACTTCTAGTTGTTTCATTATTTCCTTCAAATTAGTAAACAAATAGAAGATTTAGTGTCTTATTACTTCGTTCAACTTTGTTTAGCATCAATAGGTGCAATCCTATCACTCTCGCGTTCAAAATCGTACGTACAACTCACACATGTCCTTGGTTAAGGAAAACTTCTAGTTGTTTCATTATTTCCTTCAAATTTGATAACAAATAGATGATTTTGAGTGTTATTACTTCGTTCTACTTTGTTTAGCATCAAAAGGTGGAATCCTATCACTCTCGCATTCAAAGCCACGCGTACAACTCACACAAGTCCTCGGTTAAAGAAAACTTCTATTTGTTTCATTATTTCCTTCAAATTAGTAAACAAATAGAAGATTTAGTGTCCTATTACTTCGTTCAACTTTGTTTAACATCAATAGGTGCAATCCGAGCCTTTTGATGCTAAACAAAGTAAAACGAAGTAATAATACTCAAAATCAGCTAATCGTTTACAAATTTGAGGGAAATAATGAAACAACTAGAAGTTTTCCTTAACCGAGGACTTGTATGAGTTGTACGTACGATTTTGAATGCGAGAGTAATAGGATTGCACCTATTGATGCTAAACAAAGTTGAACGAAGTAATAGGACAATAAATCTTCTATTTGTTTACTAATTTGAAGGAAATAATGAAACAACTAGAAGTTTTCTTTAACCGAGGTCTTGTGTGAGTTGAACGCATGGCTTTGAATGCGAGAGTGATTGGATTCCACCTTTTGATGCTAGACAAAGTAGAACGAAGCAATAAGACTCAAAATAATCTATTTTTATCAAATTTTAAGGAAATAATGAAACAACTAGAAGTTTTCCTTAACCGAGGACTTGTGTGAGTTGTAGGTACGATTTTGAATGCGAGAGTGATAGGATTGCACCTATTGATGCTAAACAAAGTAGAACGAAGTAATAAGACTCAAAATCATCTATTTGTTTACAAATTTGAACGAAATAATGAAACAACTAGAAGTTTTCCTTAACCGAGAACTTGTGGGAGTTGTACGCATGGCTTTGAATGAGAGAGTGATAGGATTCCACCTTCTGATGCTAAACAAAGTAGAACGAAGTAATAAGACTCAAAAACATCTATTTGTTTGTAAATTTGAAAGAAATAATGAAACAACTTGAAGTTTTCCTTAAACGAGGGCTTGTGGGAGTTGTACGTACGGTTTTGAATGCGAGAGTGATAGGATTCCACCTTTTGATGCTAAACAAAGTAGAATGAAGTAATAAGATTCAAAATCATCTATTTGTTTACAAATTTGAACGAAATAGTGAAAAAACTAGAAGTTTTCCTTAACCGAGGACTTGTGTGAGTTGTACGTACGATTTTGAATGCGAGAGTAATAGGATTGCACCTATTGATGCTAAACAAAGTTGAACGAAGTAATAGGACACTAAATCTTCTATTTGTTTACTAATTTGAAGGAAATAATGAAACAACTAGAAGTTTTCTTTAACCGAGGTCTTGTGTGAGTTGAACGCATGGCTTTGAATGCGAGAGTGATTGGATTCCACCTTTTGAAGCTAAACAAAGTAGAACGAAGCAATAAGACTCAAAATCATCTATTTGTTATCAAATTTGAAGGAAATAATGAAACAACTATAAGTATTCCTTAACCGAGGACTTGTGTGAGTTGTAGGTACGATTTTGAATGCGAGAGTGATAGGATTGCACCTATTGATGCTAAACAAAGTTGAACGAAGTAATAGGACACTAAATCTTCTATTTGTTTACTAATTTGAAGGAAATAATGAAACAACTAGAAGTTTTCTTCAACCGATGACTTGTGTGAGTTGTACGGATGGCTTTAAATGCGAGTGTGATTGGATTCCACCTTTTGAAGCTAAACAAAGTAGAACGAAGCAATAAGACTCAAAATCATCTATTTGTTATCAAATTTGAAGGAAATAATGAAACAACTAGAAGTTTTCCTTAACCGAGAACTTGTATGAGTTGTGCATACAATTTTGATTGCAACTATTGATGCTAAATAAAGTTGAACGAAGTAATAGGACACTAAATCTACTATTTGTTTACTAATTTGAAGGAAATAATGAAACAACTAGAAGTTTTCTTTAACCGAGGACTTGTGAGAGTTGTACGTATGGCTTTGAATGCGAGAGTGATAGGATTCCACCTTTTGAAGCTGAACAAAGTAGAACGAAGCAATAAGACTCAAAATCATCTATTTGTTATCAAATTTGAAGGAAATAATGAAACTCCTAGAAGTTTTCCTTAACCGAGGACTTGGGTGAGTTGTACGTACGATTTCGAATGCGAGAGTGATAGGATTGCAGCTATTGATGCTAAACAAAGTTCAACGAAGTAATAGGACATTAAATCTTCTATTTGTTTATTTGTTTACTAATTTGAAGGAAATAATAAAACAACTAGAAGTTTTCTTTAACCGAGGACTTGGGTGAGTTGAACGCATGGCTTTGAATGCGAGAGTGATTGGATTCCACCTTTTGATGCTAAACAAAGTAGAACGAAGTAATAAGACTCAAAATCATCTATTTGTTTAAAATTTGAACGAAATAATGAAACAACTAGAAGTTTTCCTTAACCGAGGACTTGTGTGAGTTGTACGTACGATTTCGAATGCGAGAGTGATAGGATTGCAGCTATTGATGCTAAACAAAGTTCAACGAAGTAATAGGACATTAAATCTTCTATTTGTTTACTAATTTGAAGGAAATAATAAAACAACTAGAAGTTTTCTTTAACCGAGGACTTGGGTGAGTTGAACGCATGGGTTTGAATGCGAGAGTGATTGGATTCCACCTTTTGATGCTAAACAAAGTAGAACGAAGTAATAAGACTCAAAATCATCTATTTGTTTAAAATTTGATCGAAATAATGAAACAACTAGAAGTTTTCCTTAACCGAGGACTTGTGTGAGTTGTAGGTACGATTTTGAATGCGAGAGTGATAGGATTGCACCTATTGATGCTAAACAAAGTAGAACGAAGCAATAAGACTCAAAATCATCTATTTGTTATCAAATTTTAAGGAAATAATGAAACAACTAAAAGTTTTCCTTAACCAAGGACTTGTGTGAGTTGTACGTACTTTTTTGAACGCGAGAGTGATAGGATTGCACCTATTGATGCTAAACAAAGTTGAACGAAGTAATAGGACACTAAATCTTCTATTTGTTTACTAATTTGAAGGAATTAATGAAACAACTAGATGTTTTCCTTAACCGAGGACTTGTGTGAGTTGTACGTACGATTTTGAATTCGAGAGTAATAGGATTGCACCTATTGATGCTAAACAAAGTTGAACGAAGTAATATGACACTAAATCTTCTATTTGTTTACTAATTTGATGAAAATAATGAAACAACTAGAAATTTTCTTTAACCGAGGACTTGTGTGAGTTGTTCGCATGGCCTTGAATGTGAGAGTGATTGGATTCCACCTTTTGATGCTAAACAAAGTAGAACGAAGTAGTAAGACTCAAAATCATCTATTTGTTTACAAATTTGAACGAAATAATGAAACAACTAGAAGTTTTCCTTAACCGAGGACTTGTGGGAGTTGTACGCATGGCTTTGAATGCGAGAGTAATAGGATTCCACCTCTTGATGCTAAACAAAGTAAAACGAAGCAATAAGACTCAAAATCATCTATTTCTTATCAAATTTTAAGGAAATAATGAAACAACTAGAAGTTTTCCTTAACCGAGGACTTGTGTGAGTTGTACGTACGATTTTGAACGCGAGAGTGATAGGATTGCACCTATTGATGCTAAGCAAAGTTGAACGAAGTAATAGGACACTAAATCTTCTATTTGTTTACTAATTTGAAGGAATTAATGAAACAACTAGAAGTTTTCTTTAACCGAGGACTTGTGTGTGTTGTACGCATAGCTTTGAATGCGAGAGTGATATGATTTCACCTTTTGATGCTAAACAAAGTAGAACAAAGTAATAAGACTCAAAATCATCTATTTGTTTACAAATTTCAACGAAATAGTGAAACAACTAGAAGTTTTCCTTAACCGAGGACTTGTGTGAATTGTACGTACGATTTTGAATGCGAAAGTCATAGGATTGCACCTATTGATGCTAAACAAAGTTAAACGAAGTAATAGGACACTAAATCTTCTATTTGTTTACTAATTTGAAGGAAATAATGAAAAACTAGAAGTTTTCTTTAACAGAGGACTTGTGTGAGTTGTACGTATGGCTTTGAATGCGAGAGTGATTGGATTCCACCTTTTGATGCTAAACAAAGTAGAACGAAGTAGTAAGACTCAAAATCATCTATTTGTTTACAAATTTGAACGAAATAATGAAACAACTAGAAGTTTTCCTTAACCGAGGACTTGTGGGAGTTGTACGCATGGCTTTGAATGCGAGAGTGATAGGATTCCACCTTCTGATGCTAAACAAAGTAGAACGAAATAATAAAACTCAAAATCATCTATTTGTTTGTAAATTTGAAGGAAATAATGAAACAACTTGAAGTTTTCCTTAAACGAGGACTTGTGGGAGTTGTACGTACGATTTTTAATGCGAGAGTGATAGGATTCCACCTTTTGATGCTAAACAAAGTAGAATGAATTAATCAGACTCAAAATCATCTACTTGTTTACAAATTTAAACGAAATAGTGAAAAAACTAGAAGTTTTCCTTAACCGAGGACTTGTGGGAGTTGTACACATGGCTTTGAATGCGAGAGTGATAGGATTCCACCTTTTGATGCTAAACAAAGTAAAACGAAGTAATAATACTCAAAATCATCTATTCGTTTTCAAATTTGAGGGAAATAATGAAACAACTAGAAGTTTTCCTTAACCGAGGACTTGTGTGAGTTGTACGTACGATTTTGAATGCGAGAGTGATAGGATTGCACCTATTGATGCTAAACAAAGTTGAACGAAGTAATAGAACACTAAATCTTCTATTTGTTTACTAATTTGAAGGAAATAATGAAACACCTAGAAGTTTTCTTTAACCGAGGACTTGTGTGAGTTGATCGCATGGCTTTGAATGCGAGAGTGATTGGATTCCACCTTTTGATGCTAGACAAAGTAGAACGAAGCAATAAGACTCAAAATCATCTATTTGTTTACAAATTTGAAGGAAATAATGGAACAACTAGAAGTTTTCCTTAACCGAGGACTTGTGTGAGTTGTAGGTACGATTTTGAATGCGAGAGTGATAGGATTGCACCTATTGATGCTAAACAAAGTTGAACGAAGTAATAGGACACTAAATCTTCTATTTGTTTACTAATTTGAAGGAAATAATGAAACAACTAGAAGTTTTCTTTAACCGATGACTTGTGTGAGTTGTACGCATGGCTTTGAATGCGAGAGTGATAGGATTCCACCTTTTGAAGCTAAACAAAGTAGAACGAATCAATAAGACTCAAAATCATCTATTTGTTATCAAATTTGAAGGAAATAATGAAACAACTAGAAGTTTTCCTTAACCGAGAACTTGTATGAGTTCTGCATACGATTTTGATTGCAACAGTTGATGCTAAATAAAGTTGAACGAAGTAATAGGACACTAAATCTTCTATTTGTTTACTAATTTGATAATGAAACAACTAGAAGTTTTCTTTAACCGAGGACTTGTGTGAGTTGTACGCATGACTTTGAATGCGAGAGTGATTGGATTTCACCTTTTGATGCTAAACAAAGTAGAACGAAGTAATAAGAATCAAAATCATCTATTTGTTTTCAAATTTGAACGAAATAATGAAACAACTAGAAGTTTTCCTTAACCGAGGACTTGTGGGAGTTGTACGCATGGCTTTGAATGCGAGGGTGATAGGATTCCACCTTCTGATGCTAAACAAAGTAGAACGAAGTATTAAGTCTCAAAATCATCTATTTGTTTGTAAATTTGATGGAAATAATGAAACAACTTGAAGTTTTCCTTAACCGAGAACTTGTGGGAGTTGTACGTACGGTTTTGAATGCGAGAGTGATAGGATTCCACCTTTTGATGCTAAACAAAGTAGAATGAAGTAATAAGACTCAAAATCATCTATTTGTTTACAAATTTGAACGAAATAATGAAACAACTAGAAGTTTTCCTTAACCGAGGACTTGTGGGAGTTGTACATATGGCTTTGAATGCGAGAGTGACAGGATTCCACCTTTTGATGCTAAACAAAGTAGAACGAAGCAATAAGACTCAAAATCATCTATTTGTTATCAAATTTGAAGTAAATAATGAAACAACTAGAAGTTTTCCTTAACCGAGGATTTGTGTGAGTTGTACGTACGATTTTGAACGCGAGAGTGATAGCATTACACCTATTGATGCCAAACAAAGTTGAACGAAGTAATAAGACACTAAATCTTCTATTTGTTTACTAATTTGAAGGAAATAATGAAACAACTAGAAGTTTTCTTTAACCGATGACTTGTGTGAGTTGTACGCATGGCTTTGAATGCGAGAGTGATAGGATTCCACCTTTTGAAGCTAAACAAAGTAGAACGAAGCAATAAGACTCAAAATCATCTATTTGTTATCAAATTTGAAGGAAATAATGAAACAACTAGAAGTTTTCCTTAACCTAGAACTTGTATGAGTTGTGCATACGATTTTGATTGCAACTGTTGATGCTAAATAAAGTTGAACGAAGTAATAGGACACTAAATCTTCTATTTGTTTACTAATTTGAACGAAATAATGAAACAACTAGAAGTTTTCTTTTACCGAGGGCTTGTGTGAGTTGTACGCATGTCTTTGAATGCGAGAGTGATTGGATTCCACCTTATGATGCTAAACAAGGTAGAACGAAGTAATA
The DNA here is from genome assembly GCA_947179155.2 of Hedera helix. NCBI lineage: Eukaryota > Viridiplantae > Streptophyta > Magnoliopsida > Apiales > Araliaceae > Hedera > Hedera helix. Next base: position 17,133,189 of record OX359268.1, read on the forward strand.
AGACTCAAAATCATCTATTTGTTTAAAATTTGAACGAAATAATGAAACAACTAGAAGTTTTCCTTAACCGAGGACTTGTGTGAGTTGTCCGTACGATTTTGAATGCGAGAGTGATAGGATTGCACCTATTGATGCTAAACAAAGTTGAACGAAGTAATAAGACACTAAATCTTCTATTTGTTTACTAATTTGAAGGAAATAATGAAACAACTAGAAGTTTTCTTTAACCGAGGACTTGTGTGAGTTGTACGCATAGGTTTGAATGTGAGAGTGATAGGATTCCACCTTTTGATGCCAAACAAAGTAAAATGAAGTAATAATACTCAGAATCATCTGTTGGTTTACAAATTTGAAGGAAATAATGAAACAACTAGAAGTTTTCCTTAACCGAGGACTTGTGGGAGTTGTAGGTACGATTTTGAATGCGAGAGTGTTAGGATTGCAACTGTTGATGCTAAACAAAGTTGAACGAAGTAATAGGACACTAAATCTTCTATTTGTTTACTAATTTGAACGAAATAATGAAACAACTAGAAGTTTTCTTTAACCGAGTACTTGTGTGAGTTGTACGCGTGTCTTTGAGTGCGAGAGTTATTGGATTCCGCCTTTTGATGCTAAACAAAGTAGAACGAAGTAATAAGACTCAAAATCACCTATTTGTTTACAAATCTAATGAAATAATGAAACAACTAGAAGTTTTCCTTAACCGAGGACTTGTGGGAGTTGTATGAATGGCTTTGAACGCGAGAGTGATAGGATTCCACCTTTTGATGCTAAACAAAGTAGAACGAAGTAATAAGACTCAAAATCATCTATTTGTTTAAGATTTGAACGAAATAATGAAACAACTAGAAGTTTTCCTTAACCGAGGACTTGTGAGACTTGTACGCATGGCTTTGAATGCGAGAGTGATAGAATTCCACCTTTTGATGCTAAACAAAGTAGAACGAAGTAATAAGACTCAAAATCATCTATTTGTTATCAAATTTGAAGGAAATAATGAAACTGTTGGTTTGCAAAAATTATGGCATACATATAATCAAATTATATAAGCGCAACGGAAGCAAGAAAATCAGATTTTAAAATTTTTGTACAAACCAATAACCCGGATCTTTCTTATGCGACTATTATTAATTGAGGAAGGATAAAAGAATTTATACCTTTGTAGAACCAAGCTTCCACGGGTACAATTCATCTCCCTTTGATCCATCACGTTCTTCTTCAAATTCACCGATTAGATTCCACGGATCAATGTTAGCTCCCCGAGTGTTGAGCCTCTAGAGGTGATCCACCAAGAGATCTATGAATTAAAGAAGTGGATCTTGGTTTCTCCAAACCATGGGTGGCTAGCCCTAATTCTCTCTCTCTCTCTAACTCTTAGATCTAGAGAATTATGGAGTATTCTCTCTAATCTAATGAAAGAGTGTGTAACCTTGATCTATGATAGGACTCATCTTATTTATAGATCTAGTCAACCCTCCTAAACTATTTAGGATTAGGGTTTTAATTTAATTCCCAATTTAATTAGGAACTAAATTAATTAATTACAATTCCTAAACCATTTAGGAACTTAATTATTTAATAATGAGAGTACTTCATATTAATTAATTACTAAACCATTTAGTAACTTAATTAATTATTATTATAATTATAATTCCAAAAGTATTTAGGAACTTAATTATTTAATAATAATATTACTACTTATTAATTAATTCCTAAACCATTTAGGAACTAAATAATAATACTAGTAGTAATAATAATAATAGTAATAATAATAATAATAAGACTCCTCTTACTAATTTATAATTAGTATTTCTAAAATACTAAATTATAAATATTAAGTTATTTAATTTATTCTATCACCATAGTATAAATTAAATATACTTAATTTATTATTACGATTATGCCATCCACTTCTAAAATAAATATTACTCTTTTGCGGTGTGACCCTTTAGGTTCTCCATATTAAACCGGTTGTATAATAAATAAATTAGAACAATTCTAATTCATTTATTACGAATTAACTCTTTAATTCAGAATAAATAATTATTCCACAATAAGGGTAAGCCCCCTTAGCGATTAGTCGACTTTCCAGATAATATAGATTTCAACATTTAATCGTAAAATAACCTTTCAGCAAATAGTTACTGTACAATTCAATCCTTCTACCATACAATGTCCCAATCAAATATAAGACACGGAATTTCTGTCAAATCTTATTTATTTGATTATATGCATTTCAATTCACAAATACACAACTCTAGTTAATGTAAATTAGAAACTCCTTTCTAATTTCATGCAACCCTGGCCAGGGATTTCTGAGTTGTCACTTATTGAATCGCATAGGACATTCTCTCCCTTTACTGGAAGTGGTAGATCCTTTGTTGACCATTCATCTATCTCCATGTGTACCTTATTATACCCAAGCACATCCTTTGATATACCAATAGGTCTTAAGGAATATGTCAAAGTATAACTTAGTACACACAAGATACTAAGATGATCTCAAGTCTAAGGATCACTTGTACGACTATCACATAAGGAACTCCTATTGACAGACGAGTAAAACTCCATTAGGTGTTCCTTGAGCGAGTCACGTTCAGTGAACTTATTCTCTAATAAGTACCTACACACTTGCTTTAGTGTCTCTACACAAATGATTATGAGATCAATCATCCTCTTCATAAGAGCAAGCATAGTATGTACCAATCTATCCGGATCTACTAATCCCCTTTTTAGTGATCCAACGATTAGGAACAATTTTAGTTTTGATCTATCTTGAATTTAGATCTCATTAGCATGATCCTCATCATAGTTCTAAAAGCATTGCTCGAAAACTATGGGTTTATCCATTTGATTAATTCAAGTAATTAATCATGAATAAAAAAATGCCTTGATACTTTTATTAATAAATGAACAAGATTACAAAGTATATGCTTATCACATCAAATGTGATTGGCTTGAGGGCATATTACTTTCAGAAACAACTAGAAGTTTTCCTTAATCGAGGACTTGTGTGAGTTGTACGTACGATTTTGAACGCGAGAGTGATAGGATTGCACCTATTGATGCTAAACAAAGTTGAACGAAGTAATAAGACACTAAATCTTCTATTTGTTAACTAATTTGAAGGAAATAATGAAACAACTAGAAGTTTTCTTTAACCGAGGACTTGTGTGAGTTGTACGCATGGCTTTGAACGCGAGAGTGATTGGATTTCACCTTTTGACGCTAAACAAAGTAGAACGAAGTATTAAGACTCAAAATCATCTATTTGTTTACAAATTTGAACGAAATAATGAAATAACTAGAAGTTTTCCTTAACCGAGGACTTGTGGGAGTTGTACACATGGCTTTGAATGCGAGAGTGATAGGATTGCACCTATTGATGCTAAACAAAGTTGAACGAAGTAATAAGACACTAAATCTTCTATTTGTTTACTAATTTGAAGGAAATAATGAAACAACTAGAAGTTTTCTTTAACCGAGGACTTGTGTGAGTTGTACGCATAGGTTTGAATGTGAGAGTGATAGGATTCCACCTTTTGATGCCAAACAAAGTAAAATGAAGTAATAATACTCAGAATCATCTGTTGGTTTACAAATTTGAAGGAAATAAGGAAACAACTAGAAGTTTTCCTTAACTGAGGACTTGTGTGAGTTGTACGGACGATTTTGAATACGAGAGTGATATGATTGCACCTATTGATGCTAAACAAAGTAGAACGAAGTAATAGGACACTAAATGTTCTATTTGGTTAATAATTTGAAGGAAATTATGAAACAACTAGATGTTTTCTTTAACCGAGGACTTGTGTGAGTTGTACGCATGACTTTGAATGCGACAGTAATTGGATTCCACCTTTTGATGTTAAACAAAGTAGAACGAAGTAATAAGACTCAAAATCATCTATTTGTTATCAAATTTGAAGGAAATAATGAAACAACTAGAAGTTTTCCTTAACCGAGGATATGTGTGAGTTGTACGTATGATTTTGAACGCGAGAGTGATAGGATTGCACCTATTGATGCTAAACAAAGTTGAACGAAGTAATAAGACACTAAATCTTCTATTTGTTTACTAATTTGAAGGAAATAAGAAACAACTAGAAGTTTTCTTTAACCGAGGACTTGTGTGAGTTGTACGCATGGCTTTGAACGCGAGAGTGATTGGATTTCACCTTTTGACGCTAAACAAAGTAGAACGAAGTATTAAGACTCAAAATCATCTATTTGTTTACAAATTTGAACGAAATAATGAAATAACTAGAAGTTTTCCTTAACCGAGGACTTGTGGGAGTTGTAGACATGGCTTTGAATGCGAGAGTGATAGGATTCCACCTTTTGATGCTAAACAAAGTAAACGAAGTAATAATACACAAAATCATCTATTCGTTTACAAATTTGAAGGAAATAATGAAACAACTAGAAGTTTTCCTTAACCGAGGACTTGTGTGTGTTGTACGTACGATTTTGAACACGAGAGTGATAGGATTGCACCTATTCATGCTAAACAAAGTTGAACGAAGTAATAAGACACTAAATCTTCTATTTGTTTACTAATTTGAAGGAAATAATGAAACAACTAGAAGTTTTCTTTAACCGAGGACTTGTGTGAGTTGTACGCATGGCTTTGAACGCGAGAGTGATTGGATTTCACCCTTTGACGCTAAACAAAGTAGAACGAAGTATTAAGACTCAAAATCATCTATTTGTTTACAAATTTGAACGAAATAATGAAATAACTAGAAGTTTTCCTTAACCGAGGACTTGTGGGAGTTGTACACATGGCTTTGAATGCGAGAGTGATAGGATTCCACCTTTTGATACTAAACAAAGTAGAACGAAGCAATAACACTCAAAATAATATATTTGTTATCAAATTTGAAGGAAATAATGAAACAACTAGAAGTTTTCCTTAACCGAGGACTTGTGTGTGTTGTACGTACGATTTTGAACACGAGAGTGATAGGATTCACCTATTCATGCTAAACAAAGTTGAACGAAGTAATAAGACACTAAATCTTCTATTTGTTAACTAATTTGAAGGAAATAATGAAACAACTAGAAGTTTTCTTTAACCGAGGACTTGTGTGAGTTGTACGCATGGCTTTGAATGCGAGAGTGATAGGATTCCACCTTTTGAAGCTAAACAAAGTAGAACGAAGCAATAACACTCAAAATCATCTATTTGTTATCAAATTTGAAGGAAATAATGAAACAACTAGAAGTTTTCTTTAACCGAGTACATGTGTGAGTTGCACGTACGATTTTGAACGCGAGAATGATAGGATTGCAGCTATTGATGCTAAACAAAGTTGAACGAAGTAATAAGACACTAAATCTTCTATTTGTTTACTAATTTGAAGGAAATAATGAAACAACTAGAAGTTTTCTTTAACCGAGGACTTGTGTGAGTTGTACGCATAGCTTTGAATGTGAGAGTGATAGGATTCCACCTTTTGATGCCAAACAAAGTAAAATGAAATAATAATACCCAGAATCATCTGTTGGTTTACAAATTTGAAGGAAATAATGAAACAACTAGAAGTTTTCCTTAACTGAGGACTTGTGTGAGTTGTACGGACGATTTTGAATACTAAAGTGATATGATTGCACCTATTGATGCTAAACAAAGTAGAACGAAGTAATAGGACACTAAATGTTCTATTTGGTTAATAATTTGAAGGAAATTATGAAACAACTAGATGTTTTCTTTAACCGAGGACTTGTGTGAGTTGTACGCATGACTTTGAATGCGACAGTAATTGGATTCCACCTTTTGATGTTAAACAAAGTAGAACGAAGTAATAAGACTCAAAATCATCTATTTGTTATCAAATTTGAAGGAAATAATGAAACAACTAGAAGTTTTCCTTAACCGAGGGTATGTGTGAGTTGTACGTACGATTTTGAACGCGAGAGTGATAGGATTGCACCTATTGATGCTAAACAAAGTTGAACGAAGTAATAAGACACTAAATCTTCTATTTGTTTACTAATTTGAAGGAAATAAGAAACAACTAGAAGTTTTCTTTAACCGAGGACTTGTGTGAGTTGTACGCATGGCTTTGAACGCGAGAGTGATTGGATTTCACCTTTTGACGCTAAACAAAGTAGAACGAAGTATTAAGACTCAAAATCATCTATTTGTTTACAAATTTGAACGAAATAATGAAATAACTAGAAGTTTTCCTTAACCGAGGACTTGTGGGAGTTGTACACATGGCTTTGAATGCGAGAGTGATAGGATTCCACCTTTTGATGCTAAACAAAGTAAAACGAACTAATAATACACAAAATCATCTATTCGTTTACAAATTTGAAGGAAATAATGAAACAACTAGAAGTTTTCCTTAACCGAGGACTTGTGTGTGTTGTACGTACGATTTTGAACACGAGAGTGATAGGATTGCACCTATTCATGCTAAACAAAGTTGAACGAAGTAATAAGACACTAAATCTTCTATTTGTTTACTAATTTGAAGGAAATAATGAAACAACTAGAAGTTTTCTTTAACCGAGGACTTGTGTGAGTTGTACGCATGGCTTTGAACGCGAGAGTGATTGGATTTCACCCTTTGACGCTAAACAAAGTAGAACGAAGTATTAAGACTCAAAATCATCTATTTGTTTACAAATTTGAACGAAATAATGAAATAACTAGAAGTTTTCCTTAACCGAGGACTTGTGGGAGTTGTACACATGGCTTTGAATGCGAGAGTGATAGGATTCCACCTTTTGATGTTAAACAAAGTAGAACGAAGTAATAAGACTCAAAATCATCTATTTGTTATCAAATTTGAAGGAAATAATGAAACAACTAGAAGTTTTCCTTAACCGAGGATATGTGTGAGTTGTACGTACGATTTTGAATGCGACAGTGATAGGATTGCAACTATTGATGTTAAACAAAGTTCAACGAAGCAATAGGACACTAAATCTTCTATTTGTTTACTAATTTGAAGGAAATAATGAAACAACTAGAAGTTTTCTTTAACCGATGACTTGTGTGAGTTGTACGCATGGCTTTGAATGCGAGAGTGATATGATTCCACCTTTTGATGCTAAACAAAGTAGAACGAAGTAATAATACTCAAAATCATCTATTTGTTTACAAATATGAAGGAAATAATGAAACAACTAGAAGTTTTCCTTAACCGAGGACTTGTGTGAGTTGTACGGACGATTTTGAATACGAGAGTGATAGGATTGCACCTATTGATGCTAAACAAAGTAGAACGAAGTAATAGGACACTAAATGTTCTATTTGGTTAATAATTTGAAGGAAATTATGAAACAACTAGATGTTTTCTTTAACCGAGGACTTGTGTGAGTTGTACGCATGACTTTGAATGCGACAGTAATTGGATTCCACCTTTTGATGTTAAACAAAGTATAACGAAGTAATAAGACTCAAAATCATCTATTTGTTATCAAATTTGAAGAAAATAATGAAACAACTAGAAGTTTTCCTTAACCGAGGATATGTGTGAGTTGTACGTACGATTTTGAACGCGAGAGTGATAGGATTGCACTTATTCATGCTAAAAAAAGTTGAACGAAGTAATAAGACACTAAATGTTCTATTTGTTTACTAATTTGAAGGAAATAATGAAACAACTAGAAGTTTTCTTTAACCGAGGACTTGTGTGAGTTGTACGCATGGCTTTGAATGCGAGAGTGATAGGATTCCACCTTTTGAAGCTAAACAAAGTAGAACGAAGCAATAAGACTCAAAATCATCTATTTGTTATCAAATTTGAAGGAAATAATGAAACAACTAGAAGTTTTCCTTAACCGAGGACTTGTGTGAGTTGTCCGTACGATTTTGAAAGCGAGAGTGATAGGATTGCACCTATTGATGCTAAACATAGTTGACGAAGTAATAAGACACTAAATCTTCTATTTGTTTACTAATTTGAAGGAAATAATGAAACAACTAGAAGTTTTCTTTAACCGAGGACTTGTGTGAGTTGTACGCATGGCTTTGAATGCGAGAGTGATAGGATTCCACCTTTTGAATCTAAACAAAGTAGAACGAAGCAATAAGACTCAAAATCATCTATTTGTTATCAAATTTGAAGGAAATAATGAAACAACTAGAAGTTTTCTTTATCCGAGGATATGTGTGAGTTGTACGTACGATTTTGAACGCGAGAGTGAGAGGATTGCACCTATTGATGCTAAAGAAAGTTGAACGAAGTAATAAGACACTAAATCTTCTATTTGTTTACTAATTTGAAGGAAATAATGAAACAAATAGAAGTTTTCTTTAACCGAGGACTTGTGTGAGTTGTACGCATGGCTTTGAATGCGAGAGTGATAGGATTCCACCTTTTGATGCTAAACAAAGTAGAACGAAGTAATAACACTCAAAATCATCTATTTGTTATCAAATTTGAAGGAAATAATGAAACAACTAGAAGTTTTCCTTAACCGAGGACATGTGTGAGTTGTACGTACGATTTTGAACGCGAGAGTGATAGGATTGCACCTATTGATGCTAAACAAAGTTGAACGAAGTAATAAGACACTAAATCTTCTATTTGTTTACTAATTTCAAGGAAATAATGAAACAACTAGAAGTTTTCTTTAACCGAGGACTTGTGTGAGTTGTACGCATGGCTTTGAAAGCGAGAGTGATAGGATTCCACCTTTTGAAGCTAAACAAAGTAGAACGAAGCAATAAGACTCAAAATCATCTATTTGTTATCAAATTTGAAGGAAATAATGAAACAACTAGAAGTTTTCCTTAACCGAGGACATGTGTGACTTGTACGAACGATTTTGAACGCGAGAGTGATTGGATTGCACCTATTGATGCTAAACAAAGTTGAACGAAGTAATAAGACACTAAATCTTCTATTTGTTTACTAATTTGAAGGAAATAATGAAACAACTAGAAGTTTTCTTTAACCGAGTATTTCTATGAGTTGTACGCATGGCTTTGAATGCGAGAGTGATAGGATTCCACCTTTTGAAGCTAAACAAAGTAGAACGAAGTAATAAGACTCAAAATCATCTATTTGTTATCAAATTTGAGGGAAATAATGAAACAACTAGAAGTTTTCCTTAACCGAGAACTTGTGTGAGTTGTCCGTACGATTTTGAAAGCGAGAGTGATAGGATTGCACCTATTGATGCTAAACATAGTTGACGAAGTAATAAGACACTAAATCTTCTATTTGTTTACTAATTTGAAGGAAATAATGAAACAACTAGAAGTTTTCTTTAACCGAGGACTTGTGTGAGTTGTACGCATGGCTTTGAATGCGAGAGTGATAGGATTCCACCTTTTGAGCTAAACAAAGTAGAACGAAGCAATAAGACTCAAAATCATCTATTTGTTATCAAATTTGAACGAAATAATGAAACAACTAGAGGTTTTCCTTAACCGAGGACTTTGTGAGTTGTCCGTATGATTTTGAATGCGAGAGTGATAGGATTCCACCTTTTGATGCTAAACAAAGTAGAACGAAGGAATAACACTCAAAATCATCTATTTGTTATCAAATTTGAATGAAATAATGAAACAATTAGAAGTTTTCCATAACCGAGGACATGTGTGAGTTGTACGTACGATTTTGAACGCGAGAGTGATAGGATTGCACCTATTGATGCTAAACAAAGTTGAACGAAGTAATAGGACACTAAATCTTCTATTTGTTTACTAATTTGAAGGAAATAATGAAACAAATAGAAGTTTTCTTTAACCGAGGACTTGTGTGAGTTGTACGCATGGCTTTGAATGCGAGAGTGATAGGATTCCACCTTTTGATGCTAAACAAAGTAGAACGAAGTAATAACACTCAAAATCATCTATTTGTTATCAAATTTGAAGGAAATAATGAAACAACTTGAAGTTTTCCTTAAACGAGGACTTGTGGGAGTTGTACGTCCGGTTTTGAATGCGAGAGTGATAGGATTGCACCTATTGATGCTAAAGAAAGTTGAACGAAGTAATAGGACACTAAATCTTCTATTTGTTTACTAATTTGGAGGAAATAATGAAACAACTAGAAGTTTTCTTTAAGGGAGGACTTGTGTGAGTTGTACGCATGGCTTTGAATGCGAGAGTGATTGGATTCCACCATTTGATGCTAAACAAAGTAGAACAAAGTAATAGGACTCAAAATCATCTATTTGTTTAAAATTTGAACGAAATAATGAAACAACTAGAAGTTTTCCTTAACCGAGAACTTGTGGGAGTTGTACGCATGGCTTTGAATGCGAGAGTAATAGGATTCCACCTCTTCATGCTAAATAAAGTAGAACGAAGCAATAAGACTCAAAATCATCTATTTTTATCAAATTTGAAGGAAATAATGAAACAACTAGAAGTTTTCCTGAACCGAGGACTTGTGTGAGTTGTACGTACGATTTTGAACGTAAGAGTGATAGGATTGCACCTATTGATGCTAAACAAAGTTGAACGGATTAATAGGACCCTAAATCTTCTATTTGTTTACTAATTTGAAGGAATTAATGAAACAACTAGAAGTTTTCCTTAACCGAGGACTTGTGGGAGTTGTACACATGGCTTTGAATGCGAGAGTGATAGGATTCCACCTTTTGATGCTAAACAAAGTAGAACGAAGTAATAACACTCAAAATCATATATTTGTTATTAAATTCGAACGAAATAATGAAACAACTAGAAGTTTTCTTTAACCGAGGACTTGTGTGAGTTGTACGTACGATTTTGAACGCGAGAGTGATAGGATTGCACCTATTGATGCTAAACAAAGTTGAACGAAGTAGTAAGACACTAAATCTTCTATTTGTTTACTAATTTGAAGGAAATAATGAAACAACTAGAAGTTTTCTTTCACCGATGACTTGTGTGAGTTGTACGCATGGCTTTGAATGCGAGAGTGATAGGATTCCACCTTTTGAAGCTAAACAAAGTAGAACGAAGCAATAAGACTCAAAATCATCTATTTGTTATCAAATTTGAAGGAAATAATGAAACAACTAGAAGTTTTCCTTAACCGAGGACTTGTGTGAGTTGTACGTACGATTTTGAACGCGAGAGTGATAGGATTGCACCTATTGATGCTAAACAAAGTTGAACGAAGTATTAAGAGACTAAATCTTCTATTTGTTTACTAATTTAAAGGAAATAATGAAACAACTAGAAGTTTTCTTTAACCGAGGACTTGTGTGAGTTGTACGCATGACTTTGAATGCGAGAGTGATAGGATTCCACCTTTTGAAGCTAAACAAAGTAGAACGAAGCAATAACACTCAAAATCATCTATTTGTTATCAAATTTGAAGGAAATAATGAAACAACTAGAAGTTTTCCTTAACCGAGGACTTGTGTGAGTTGTACGTACGATTTTGAACGCGAGAGTGATAGGATTGCACCTATTGATGCTAAACAAAGTTGAACGAAGTATTAAGACACTAAATCTTCTATTTGTTTACTAATTTCAAGGAAATAATGAAACAACTAGAAGTTTTCTTTCACCGATGACTTGTGTGAGTTGTACGTACGATTTTGAACGCGAGAGTGATAGGATTGCACCTATTGATGCTAAACAAAGTTGAACGAAGTATTAAGACCCTAAACCTTCTATTTGTTTACTAATTTCAAGGAAATAATGAAACAACTAGAAGTTTTCTTTCACCGATGACTTGTGTGAGTTGTACGTACGATTTTGAACGCGAGAGTGATAGGATTGCACCTATTGATGCTAAACAAAGTTGAACGAAGTATTAAGACACTAAATCTTCTATTTGTTTACTAATTTCAAGGAAATAATGAAACAACTAGAAGTTTTCTTTCACCGATGACTTGTGTGAGTTGTACGCATGGCTTTGAATGCGAGAGTGATAGGATTCCACCTTTTGAAGCTAAACAAAGTAGAACGAAGCAATAACACTCAAAATCATCTATTTGTTATCAAATTTGAACGAAATAATGAAACAACTAGAAGTTTTCTTTAACCGAGGACTTGTGTGAGTTGTACGTACGATTTTGAACGCGAGAGTGATAGGATTGCACCTATTGATGCTAAACAAAGTTGAACGAAGTATTAAGACACTAAATCTTCTATTTGTTTACTAATTTGAAGGAAATAATGAAACAACTAGAAGTTTTCTTTCACCGAGGACTTGTGTGAGTTGTACGCATGGCTTTGAATGCGAGAGTGATAGGATTCCACCTTTTGAAGCTAAACAAAGTAGAACGAAGCAATAAGACTCAAAATTATCTATTTGTTATCAAATTTGAAGGAAACAATGAAACAACTAGAAGTTTTCCTTAACCGAGGACTTGTGTGAGTTGTACGTACGATTTTGAACGCGAGAGTGATAGGATTGCACCTATTGATGCTAAACAAAGTTGAACGAAGTAATAGGACACTAAATCTTCTATTTGTTTACTAATTTGAAGGAAATAATGAAACAAATAGAAGTTTTCTTTAACCGAGGACTTGTGTGAGTTGTACGCATGGCTTTGAATGCGAGAGTGATAGGATTCCACCTTTTGATGCTAAACAAAGTAGAACGAAGTAATAACACTCAAAATCATCTATTTGTTAACAAATTTGAAGGAAATAATGAAACAACTAGAAGTTTTCCTTAACCGAGAACTTGTGTGAGTTGTACGCATGACTTTGAATGCGAGAGGGATAGGATTGCACCTATTGATGATAAACAAAGTAGAACGAAGTAATAAGACTTAAAATCATCTTTTTGTTTGCAAATTTCAACGAAATAGTGAAACAACTAGAAGTTTTCCTTAACCGAGGACTTGTGGGAGTTGTACACATGGCTTTGAATATGAGAGTGATAGGATTGCACCTTTTGAAGCTAAACAAAGTAGAACGAAGCAATAAGACTCAAAATGATCTATTTGTTATCAAATTTTAAGGAAATAATGAAACAACTAGAAGTTTTCCTTAACCGAGGACTTGTGTGAGTTGTACGTACGATTTTGAACGCGAGAGTGATAGGATTGCACCTATTGATGCTAAAGAAAGTTGAACGAAGTAATAGGACACTAAATCTTCTATTTGTTTACTAATTTGGAGGAAATAATGAAACAACTAGAAGTTTTCTTTAAGGGAGGACTTGTGTGAGTTGTACGCATGGCTTTGAATGCGAGAGTGATTGGATTCCACCATTTGATGATAAACAAAGTAGAACGAAGTAATAAGACTCAAAATCATCTATTTGTTTAAAATTTGAACGAAATAATGAAACAACTAGAAGTTTTCCTTAACCGATAACTTGTGGGAGTTGTACGCATGACTTTGAATGCGAGAGTAATAGGATTCCACCTCTTCATGCTAAACAAAGTAGAACGAAGCAATAAGACTCAAAATCATCTATTTTTATCAAATTTGAAGGAAATAATGAAACAACTAGAAGTTTTCCTGAACCGAGGACTTATGTGAGTTGTACGTACGATTTTGAACGCAAGAGTGATAGGATTGCACCTATTGATGCTAAACAAAGTTGAACGGATTAATAGGACCCTAAATCTTCTATTTGTTTACTAATTTGAAGGAATTAATGAAACAACTAGAAGTTTTCCTTAACCGAGGACTTGTGGGAGTTGTACACATGGCTTTGAATGCGAGAGTGATAGGATTCCACCTTTTGATGCTAAACAAAGTAGAACGAAGCAATAAGACTCAAAATCATCTATTTGTTATCAAATTTGAAGGAAATAATGAAACAACTAGAAGTTTTCCTTAACCGAGGACTTGTGTGAGTTGTACGTACGATTTTGAACGCGAGAGTGATATGATTGCACCTATTGATGCTAAACAAAGTTGAACGAAGTATTAAGACACTAAATCTTCTATTTGTTTACTAATTTGAAGGAAATAATGAAACAACTAGAAGTTTTCAATTGAAAAATGCGCACAATGTTTCTCTCTCTAGCGTTTTTTCTCCCCCTTCTCTCTACCCGTTTCCCCCCTTTTATTTGAATCTGTCCCGCTTTCGTTTTTGCCGATCTGTTCTTCCCTTTTGATCCTGGTTTTTTTGTGCCCTAATCATGGTTGATCATAGCCATTTATCTGCTGGTAACACTGATTGTTCCTCTTCGCGAGATTTGTTTGCTGAATTTGGGGTTTCTAAACCTAACTCGCCTATCTCCGATGTTCCTGGAGATGTTCTAGTAGCTAGTGATAAGGATATGGGGGAGTCTATTCCTGTTCCTTTGGCTCCGACTATGGGTTCTGAGGTCTTTTCCGATAACGACTCGATTGACCTAGTTTCTAACATGGGGTTGGAACCTGGCACGGCTGCGGATATGCAGGATGTGTTCAAGGCAGCACATTATTTCGTCCATAAAGATAAGATGGAAGTGGTGGAGGAGAGAACTAAGAATATGTGGCTTATGGAGTTTATTCTTGCTCATGGTTTCTCTTCAAATGACATTAATGGTTTTTTGTCAGAGGGGAAAATTGTCCGGAAAGTAAATGACTTCAACATGTTTGATAATAGTCCTCAAAAAAATCCTGGGTCTCAGGATGTCAATATGACTGCCAAGAATACTGGCGCTGGTACCTCTACTGCTAAGGAGATCTCTAAGAATACTGGAGGCGATGGTCAGATGGCTCAAGTGAACTTACAGAGTGCTAAAGTTGATGTGGAGGTTGGTGCAGGAGTGGCACAGCCTACTAAGCCTAAAACATGGAGCTCGGTTGTGGCTCAGGGAGTTAATAAGAAGAAAATTACCTTGGAGTATTATCCACCTGAAGCTCCTTGCTCTGTTGGAGATCCCATTGTTGTGAGACCTCCACGTGATGTCCTGTTGAGGGGTAATAAATTGTGGAATACCAGTTTGGTTGGGGGGTTCTTGAACTGTAGACTTCCTTTCAAACTTGTGGAAGAGAATGCTCACAAACTATGGGACAAATTTGGTCTTCAAAAGGTTTATCTGCAGAACAAAGGTTTCTTTATCTTCAAATTCTCTGATTCTGAAGCTCTTGACTTAGTTATTGCTCAGGGTCCTTGGTATATTTCAAACAAATTGTTGATCCTTAAGCATTGGAGGGAGGGAGTTGACTTCTCATCTGAGGTATGTTCCAAGGTACCTGTTTGGGTAAAATTCCATCAAATTCCTCTATCTTATTGGAATCCTGAAGGTTTAAGCTTCTTAGCTAGTTGTATTGGTAAACCCCTAATGCTGGATAGTTTGACAGAAAATCTGGAACCAATGTCCTTTGCTAGAATATGTATCGAAATTTCTACTGATTCAGCTTTTCCTGATAAGATTGAAGCTATTGTTTTTGATGAACTTACTAGTAAGGAATATGCTTCTGAGGTGGAAATTGAGTATCAATCTAGACCTCAATTATGTACAAATTGCAAAACTTTTGGGCATTCTCTATTTAAGTGCCCTAGAGCAAATTTTAAGTGGGTTCCTAAAGCTGCTGCACAAGATGCTTGCCCTAGCACTAGTAAGGAGAATGACCTTACACCTTCTTCTTGTCCCAAACTGTTGATTCCTGTAACAGATTCAAACAATGATGATGCTCCTCTTGCAGCTTCTGAGCAAGTTTGGCAGATAGCTACTAAAAGGGCAAGTAACCTGGTGTCTGGTGATGTTCCTGATTGCCTTGCCAAAACTGCTGACTGCAACCAATTTACTCCTCTAGCTAAGCATGTATGTCAGGATATTTTGGGGTATTCTGATGGGGATTCCACTCCTACTCCAAATCCTTTAGTAGACAAACTGAAGCAGGTCGATGAAAAGGATGGGAAAGACTTAAAGAATCATGACCAAATTCCTGTTTTGCTGGGTAAAAAATCGAAGAAAAAAGGGAAAGGAAGTGGCACCGGTAGGGGTGCCCTGTAGGCCGTATTTAATCTTTTGGTTAAATGTCTTTTTGTTCCTATAATATTAGAGGTGCTAATAAGAAGATCAAGCAAGATTGCTTAAAAGAGCTCATTAGGAGCCACCACCTCTCTTTTGTTGGGATTCTTGAAACTAGGGTTAAAGCTCCTAATGCTCATAGAGTGTCTAGCCTCATTTGTAAAAATTGGAATTGGGAGTTTAATTATGAATCCCATCCCAATGGTAGAATTTGGATTGGTTGGGACCCTTCTCTTTGGAATGTTAATGTTCTTTGTAAATCTAATCAATGCGTGCACTGCTTTGTCTCTTCTACTGTCTCTTCCTTTTCCTCTTATATTACTATTGTCTATGGACTTTACACACCTGTTTGTAGGAGATCTCTGTGGGAATCATTAGAAAATTTTAATACTGCTATTGACCAACCTTGGTGTATTCTGGGTGACTTTAATGTTGTGCTTTCAGTTTCTGAGATTGAGGGGGGCAGGCTTTATTGTGATGCTGGCATAAAGGATTTTGCTGATTGTGTTGAGAAAGTAGGTCTTGAGGACTTGCGTGCTGTTGGTCCTATCTTTACCTGGTGGAACTCAAATAGATCTGACCCTACATACAAGAAGCTGGACAGGGTCTTGGTCAATCAATTCTGGCTTCAACATTTTCCTAATTCTCAAGCTATTTTTGCTCCTAAGGATGTCTCGGATCACTCCCCAGCTGTGGTGATTTCTGGGGTATTTTTTAAAACCCTTCCAAAGCCTTTTCAATTCTTCAATTATATGGCTGAGTTGGATAACTTTTATGATATTGTCCGAGAAGCATGGGGTGAACCTGCTACTGGAACTCCGTTACAAGTTCTTTCAGCAAAAATGAGGTCTGTAAAAGGCTCTCTTGTTAAGCTAAACAAGGCTGTGGGGAATTTGACAGTTAATGTAATTAAGGCTAGGGAGAACTTGCATCGCACTCAAGCTGCTGTAGCTATAAATCCTCTTGACCCTTCCCTTCTTCTTCAGCAGAAGGTTCTAACTGATCAGCTCTGGGATGCTTGTTTGAAAGAAGAACTTTTTCTGAAGCAGAAATCAAGGATACAATGGTTAAAAGCTGGGGATAAGAACACGGGGTTTTTCTTTAATTCCATAAAGCAAAGATGGAATAGAAGTAAAATTTTGGCTATTGAGGATGCTGATGGAATAATGCATTTTGGCCATGATTCAGTACAGAACATTGCTGTCGATTACTTTACTAATCTTCTTGGATCTACTCATGCCCATGAACTCTTGGATTTAGTAAATCTGAATCTGCCTTTTGACAAGGTGGTGTCTACTTTGGCTTTTCCTGGTTTGGAGCAAGATGTCACTGACTCAGAGGTTCACCAAACCCTTAAATCTCTGAAGAAGAACAAAAGCCCTGGCCCGGATGGATTTAATGTAAACTTCTTTCTCTATACTTGGGACATCACTGGAGGGGAATTCACTGCTGCAATAAAATCATTCTTCCAAGGAGGTGTGCTTCATGGACATAATGCTACTGCCATTGCTCTGGTTCCTAAAAATCAGAACCCAACATCTATGAACGACTACAGACCTATCTCATGCTGCACTACGGTCTACAAATGTATTTCAAAAATTCTTGCCAATCGCCTTAAGGCTGTTCTTCCGGGAATCATTTCTCCTTGGCAGTCGACATTCATCAAAGGGCGTAGCATCAGTGATAATATCCTGATAGCCCAAGAACTCTTCAGGAACTACCATAGATCTAATGGTCCAGCAAGATGTGCAATAAAAGTGGATTTCAGGAAAGCTTTTGATACAGTCTCATGGAAATTCATACTTGATGCTATGAGGTTATTTAACTTTCCCCCAAAGTTTATATACTGGATAAAGTCTTGCATTACATCGACTAGATTCTCAGTGAAAGTCAATGGCACACTTTGTGGGTATTTTAAGGGTGCAAAAGGGTTGAGGCAAGGAGACCCTCTTTCCCCTTATCTGTTTGTCCTTGCAATGGAAATTCTCACAATGATTACAACCAAAGGTTCACAGGATCAGAAATTCAAGTTCCATTGGAAAACAAAGCAACTGGGCCTTACTCATCTTTCCTTTGCGGATGATCTTATTCTCTTTAGCCATGGTGACCTTGATTCTATAAAAATTCTGAAGAACTGTTTAGACTCCTTTGCTGCAGTTTCTGGCCTTCAAATCAATCCAAATAAAAGTCTATGCTTCTTATCCAGTTCGGTTATATTGCAGACTGATGATTTGGTTAGTGCAGTTGGGTTCCAAACAGGCAGCCTTCCTGTTTCATTCTTGGGGTTACCTATTATTACTACTAGACTTGGTTTTGCAGACTGCTCCCCTCTCCTTCACAGGTTAAGAAGCAAGGTGAATTCCTGGACAACCAGATTTCTATCTTATGCTGGGAGGCTTCAGCTGATCAAGGCAGTCTTATTTTCAGTTCAATCGTACTGGACAAGCCATTTCTTTCTTCCTGGGTCAGTCCTTAAAGCTGTTAACAGAATCCTGAGCAGGTTCTTGTGGAAAGGAAACTGTGATGATAAAACAGGTGCCAAAGTCGCATGGTGCAAGATCACTCTTCCATACTCTGAGGGTGGACTTAATATCAAGAGCATCCTCGACTGGAATAAAGCAAAAATAATCCATAAGCTGCTGCAGATTGCAGATCCGGTGGCAGATTCAATTTGGGCTAAATGGGTCAAGACCTTCAACCTCAAAGGTAATTTCTTTTGGATTATGAACATTCCACCCGATTGTACTTGGAGTTGGAGGAAAATTCTCAAACTAAGGGACTATGCTAGAAATTTCTTAACATTTTCAATAGGGGATGGAGCAGACACCTCACTTTGGTTCGACCCATGGCTTGGCAGCCCTGTGACACAGAATTACAATTCTCTCTTAGTTGCGAACTCTGGGTTGGGCATTAATGCTACGGTAAAAAGCATAATTCTTGGCTCAAACTGGTATCTCCCTACTTCAAATCATGCTGAAGTCATTGATTTTAGAAATGGGTTCAACTATAATCTTCCTTTTAACCCAGCTGTGAAAGACTGTATTCTGTGGGAGGATCATCCGATCAGTTCTGTTAGAGTTCACACTATTTGGAACACCATCAGGAATAGGGGACAACCAATCTCATGGCATAAAATTGCGTGGCTTAAGTATATTCCTCCAAGAGTTTCTTTCTTCATGTGGCTGGCTTTTCTCAAAAGATTAAGGACCGCGGACAAGATTATTGGGTTTGGGATTCCAATGGACTCTTCTTGTGTGTTCTGTGGTATTTCATCTGAAAATTTTGAACACCTCTTTTTCAATTGCCCTTTCACATTCAGAATTCTTTACCAAGTTCTTCATCTCTACTGTGGCTGGAGAGGTATGAGCAGGAGTTGGGATTCAATTACAAACTATATGATGTCTGAGTCGTGCAAAGGTCCGAATGCAAAGATATTGAAGCTTGGTTTTGCTACTGTGTGTTATTACATTTGGAAAGAAAGGAATAGCAGATCTCATGAACATACCAGGGCTCCGGTTCGTACGGTGGCAAAAACTTGTATCTCTACAATCAAATGTACTTTAATCTCTTTTAGATGGTTTCAGGATAATAGCCATAGACCTGGATTTAGGCAGTGGAATCTGTAATATGCTTTGGTTTATTAGTGTAGCACAGGGCCTGTCCTGTGTCACAGTTGTTCTCCCTGTTCAGGGTGTTTCCTTCTTTTTATTTTAATACAAATCTATTTAGCGAAAAAAAAAAAAAAAAAAAAAACTAGAAGTTTTCTTTAACCGAGGACTTGTGTGAGTTGTACGCATGACTTTGAATGCGAGAGTGATAGGATTCCACCTTTTGAAGCTAAACAAAGTAGAACGAAGCAATAACACTCAAAATCATCTATTTGTTATCAAATTTGAAGGAAATAATGAAACAACTAGAAGTTTTCTTTAACCGAGGACTTGTGTGAGTTGTACGTACGATTTTGAACGCGAGAGTGATAGGATTGCACCTATTGATGCTAAACAAAGTTGAACGAAGTATTAAGACACTAAATCTTCTATTTGTTTACTAATTTGAAGGAAATAATGAAACAACTAGAAGTTTTCTTTAACCGAGGACTTGTGTGAGTTGTACGCATGACTTTGAATGCGAGAGTGATAGGATTCCACCTTTTGAAGCTAAACAAAGTAGAACGAAGCAATAAGACTCAAAATCATCTATTTGTTATCAAATTTGAAGGAAATAATGAAACAACTAGAAGTTTTCCTTAACCGAGGACTTGTGTGAGTTGTCCGTACGATTTTGAATGCGAGAGTGATAGGATTGCACCTATTGATGCTAAACATAGTTGACGAACTAATAAGACTCTAAATCTTCTATTTGTTTACTAATTTAAAGGAAATAATGAAACAACTAGAAGTTTTCTTTAACCGAGGACTTGTGTATGTTGTACGCATGGCTTTGAATGCGAGAGTGATAGGATTCCACCTTTTGAAGCTAAACAAAGTAGAACGAAGCAATAAGACTCAAAATCATCTATTTGTTATCAAATTTGAAGGAAATAATGAAACAACTAGAAGTTTTCCTTAACCGAGGACTTGTGTGAGTTGTCCGTACGATTTTGAATGCGAGAGTGATAGGATTGCACCTATTGATGCTAAACATAGTTGACGAACTAATAAGACTCTAAATCTTCTATTTGTTTACTAATTTAAAGGAAATAATGAAACAACTAGAAGTTTTCTTTAACCGAGGACTTGTGTGTGTTGTACGCATGGCTTTGAATGCGAGAGTGATAGGATTCCACCTTTTGAAGCTAAACAAAGTAGAACGAAGCAATAAGACTCAAAATCATCTATTTGTTATCAAATTTGAAGGAAATAATGAAACAACTAGAAGTTTTCTTTATCCGAGGATATGTGTGAGTTGTACGTACGATTTTGAACGCGAGAGTGAGAGGATTGCACCTATTGATGCTAAACAAAGTTGAACGAAGTAATAAGACACTAAATCTTCTATTTGTTTACTAATTTGAAGGAAATAATGAAACAACTAGAAGTTTTCTTTAACCGAGAACTTGTGTGAGTTGTACGCATGACTTTGCATGCGAGAGTGATTGGATTCCACCTTTTGATGCTAAACAAAGTAGAACGAAGTAATAAGACTTAAAATCATCTATTTGTTATCAAATTTGAAGGAAATAATGAAACAACTAAAAGTTTTCCTTAACCGAGGATATGTGTGAGTTGTACGTACGATTTTGAACGCGAGAGTGATAGGATTGCACCTATTGATGCTAAACAAAGTTGAACGAAGTAATAAGACACTAAATCTTCTATTTGTTTACTAATTTGTAGGAAATAATGAAACAACTAGAATTTTTCTTTAACCGAGGACTTGTGTGAGTTGTACGCATGGCTTTGAATGCGAGTGTGATTGGATTCCACCTTTTGAAGCTAAACAAACTAGAACGAAGCAATAAGCCTCAAAATCATCTATTTGTTATCAAATTTGAAGGAAATAATGAAACAACTAGAAGTTTTCCTTAACCGAGGACTTGTGTGAGTTGTCCGTACGATTTTGAAAGCGAGAGTGATAGGATTGCACCTATTGACGCTAAACATAGTTGACGAAGTAATAAGACACTAAATCTTCTATTTGTTTACTAATTTGAAGGAAATAATGAAACAACTAGAAGTTTTCTTTAACCGAGGGCTTGTGTGAGTTGTACGCATGGCTTTGAATGCGAGAGTGATAAGATTTCACCTTTTGAAGCTAAACAAAGTAGAACGAAGCAATAAGACTCAAAATCATCTATTTGTTATCAAATTTGAAGGAAATAATGAAACAACTAGAAGTTTTCCTTAACCGAGGGCATGTGTGACTTGTACGTACGATTTTGAGAGTGATAGGATTGCACCTATTGATGGTAAACAAAGTTGAACGAAGTAATAGGAAACTAAATCTTCTATTTGTTTACTAATTTGAAGGAAATAATGAAACAACTAGAAGTTTTCTTTAACCGAGGATTTCTGTGAGTTGTACGCATGGCTTTGAATGCGAGAGTGATAGGATTCCACCTTTTGAAGCTAAACAAAGTAGAACGAAGCAATAAGACTCAAAATCATCTATTTGTTATCAAATTTGAAGGAAATAATGAAACAACTAGAAGTTTTCCTTAACCGAGGACTTGTGTGAGTTGTCCGTACGATTTTGAATGCGAGAGTGATAGGATTGCACCTATTGATGCTAAACAAAGTAGAACGAAGGAATAACACGCAAAATCATCTATTTGTTATCAAATTTGAAGGAAATAATGAAACAACTAGAAGTTTTCCATAACCGAGGACATGTGTGAGTTGTACGTACGATTTTGAACGCGAGAGTGATAGGATTGCACCTATTGATGCTAAACAAAGTTGAACGAAGTAATAAGACACTAAATCATCTATTTGTTTACTAATTTGAAGGAAATAATGAAACAACTAGAAGTTTTCTTTAACCGAGGACTTGTGTGTGTTGTACGCATGGCTTTGAATGCGAGAGTGATAGGATTCCACCTTTTGAAGCTAAACAAAGTAGAACGAAGCAATAAGACTCAAAATCATCTATTTGTTATCAAATTTGAAGGAAATAATGAAACAACTAGAAGTTTTCTTTATCCGAGGATATGTGTGAGTTGTACGTACGATTTTGAACGCGAGAGTGAGAGGATTGCACCTATTGATGCTAAACAAAGTTGAACGAAGTAATAAGACACTAAATCTTCTATTTGTTTACTAATTTGAAGGAAATAATGAAACAAATAGAAGTTTTCTTTAACCGAGGACTTGTGTGAGTTGTACGCATGACTTTGAATGCGAGAGTGATAGGATTCCACCTTTTGATGCTAAACAAAGTAGAACGAAGTAATAACACTCAAAATCATCTATTTGTTATCAAATTTGAAGGAAATAATGAAACAACTAGAAGTTTTCCTTAACCGAGGACATGTGTGAGTTGTACGTACGATTTTGAACGCGAGAGTGATAGGATTGCACCTATTGATGCTAAACAAAGTTGAACGAAGTAATAAGACACTAAATCTTCTATTTGTTTACTAATTTGAAGGAAATAATGAAACAACTAGAAGTTTTCTTTAACCGAGGACTTGTGTGAGTTGTACGCATGACTTTGAATGCGAGAGTGATAGGATTCCACCTTTTGAAGCTAAACAAAGTAGAACGAATCAATAAGACTCAAAATCATCTATTTGTTATCAAATTTGAAGGAAATAATGAAACAATTAGAAGTTTTCCATAACCGAGGACATGTGTGAGTTGTACGTACGATTTTGAACGCGAGAGTGATAGGATTGCACCTATTGATGCTAAACAAAGTTGAACGAAGTAATAGGATACTAAATCTTCTATTTGTTTACTAATTTGAGGGAAATAATGAAACAAATAGAAGTTTTCTTTAACCGAGGACTTGTGTGAGTTGTACGCATGACTTTTAATGCGAAAGTGATAGGATTCCACCTTTTGATGCTAAACAAAGTAGAACGAAGTAATAACACTCAAAATCATCTATTTGTTATCAAATTTGAAGGAAATAATGAAACAACTAGAAGTTTTCCTTAACCGAGAACTTGTGTGAGTTGTACGCATGGCTTTGAATGCGAGAGGGATAGGATTGCACCTATTGATGATAAACAAATTAGAACGAAGTAATAAGACTCAAAATCATCTATTTGTTTACAAATTTCAACGAAATAGTGAAACAACTAGAAGTTTTCCTTAACCGAAGGACTTGTGGGAGTTGTACACATGGCTTTGAATATGAGAGTGATAGGATTGCACCTTTTGAAGCTAAACAAAGTAGAACGAAGCAATAAGGCTCAAAATCATCTATTTGTTATCAAATTTTAAGGAAATAATGAAATAACTGGAAGTTTTCCTTAACCGAGGACTTGTGTGAGTTGTACGTACGATTTTGAACGCGAGAGTGATAGGATTGCACCTATTAATGCTAAAGAAAGTTGAACGAAGTAATAGGACACTAGATCTTCTATTTGTTTACTAATTTGAAGGAAATAATAAAACAACTAGAAGTTTTCTTTAACGGAGGACTTGTGTGAGTTGTACGCATGACTTTGAATGCGAGAGTGAATGGATTCCACCTTTCGAAGTTAAACAAAGTAGAACGAAGCAATAAGACTCAAAATCATCTATTTGTTATCAAATTTGAAGGAAATAATGAAACAACTAGAAGTTTTCTTTATCCGAGGATATGTGTGAGTTGTACGTACGATTTTGAACGCGAGAGTGAGAGGATTGCATCTATTGATGCTAAACAAAGTTGAACGAAGTAATAAGACACTAAATCTTCTATTTGTTTACTAATTTGAAGGAAATAATGAAACAACTAGAAGTTTTCTTTAACCGAGAACTTGTGTGAGTTGTACGCATGACTTTGCATGCGAGAGTGATTGGATTCCACCTTTTGATGCTAAACAAAGTAGAACGAAGTAATAAGACTTAAAATCATCTATTTGTTATCAAATTTGAAGGAAATAATGAAACAACTAAAAGTTTTCCTTAACCGAGGATATGTGTGAGTTGTACGTACGATTTTGAACGCGAGAGTGATAGGATGGCACCTATTGATGCTAAACAAAGTTGAACGAAGTAATAAGACACTAAATCTTCTATTTGTTTACTAATTTGTAGGAAATAATGAAACAACTAGAATTTTTCTTTAACCGAGTACTTGTGTGAGCTGTACGCATGGCTTTGAATGCGAGTGTGATTGGATTCCACCTTTTGAAGCTAAACAAAGTAGAACGAAGTAATAAGACTCAAAATCATCTATTTGTTATCAAATTTGAAGGAAATAATGAAACAACTAGAAGTTTTCCTTAACCGAGGACATGTGTGAGTTGTCCGTACGATTTTGAAAGCGAGAGTGATAGGATTGCACCTATTGACGCTAAACATAGTTGACGAAGTAATAAGACACTAAATCTTCTATTTGTTTACTAATTTGAAGGAAATAATAAAACAACTAGAAGTTTTCTTTAACCGAGGACTTGTGTGAGTTGTACGCATGGCTTTGAATGCGAGAGTGATAGGATTCCACCTTTTGAAGCTAAACAAAGTAAAACGAAGCAATAAGACTCAAAATCATCTATTTGTTATCAAATTTGAAGGAAATAATGAAACAACTAGAAGTTTTCCTTAACCGAGGGCATGTGTGACTTGTACGTACGATTTTGAACGCGAGAGTGATAGGATTGCACCTATTGATGCTAAACAAAGTTGAACGAAGTAATAAGAAACTAAATCTTCTATTTGTTTACTAATTTGAAGGAAATAATGAAACAACTAGAAGTTTTCTTTAATCGAGGGTTTCTGTGAGTTGTACGCATGGCTTTGAATGCGAGAGTGATAGGATTCCACCTTTTGAAGCTAAACAAAGTAGAACGAAGCAATAAGACTCAAAATCATCTATTTGTTATCAAATTTGAAGGAAATAATGAAACAACTAGAAGTTTTCCTTAACCGAGGACATGTGTGACTTGTACGTACGATTTTGAACGCGAGAGTGATAGGATTGCACCTATTGATGCTAAACAAAGTTGAACGAAGT
Source organism: Hedera helix (assembly GCA_947179155.2). Classification (NCBI taxonomy): domain Eukaryota; kingdom Viridiplantae; phylum Streptophyta; class Magnoliopsida; order Apiales; family Araliaceae; genus Hedera; species Hedera helix. The sequence goes on from OX359268.1 coordinate 17,158,641, forward strand.
AATAAGACACTAAATCTTCTATTTGTTTACTAATTTGAAGGAAATAATGAAACAACTAGAAGTTTTCTTTAACCGAGGATTTCTGTGAGTTGTACGCATGGCTTTGAATGCGAGAGTGATAGGATTCCACCTTTTGAAGCTAAACAAAGTAGAACGAAGCAATAAGACTCAAAATCATCTATTTGTTATCAAATTTTAAGGAAATAATGAAACAACTGGAAGTTTTCCTTAACCGAGGACAGTTGTGAGTTGTACGTACGATTTTGAACGCGAGAGTGATAGGATTGCACCTATTGATGCTAAAGAAAGTTGAACGAAGTAATAGGACACTAAATCTTCTATTTGTTTACTAATTTGGAGGAAATAATGAAACAAATAAAAGTTTTCTTTAAGGGAGGACTTGTGTGACTTGTACACATGGCTTTGAATGCGAGAGTGATTGGATTCCACCATTTGATGCTAAACAAAGTAGAACGAAGTAATAAGACTCAAAATCATCTATTTGTTTTAAATTTGAACGAAATAATGAAACAACTAGAAGTTTTCCTTAACCGAGAACTTGTGGGAGTTGTACGCATGGCTTTGAATGCGAGAGTAATAGGATTCCACCTCTTCATGCTAAACAAAGTAGAACGAAGCAATAAGACTCAAAATCATCTATTTTTATCAAATTTGAAGGAAATAATGAAACAACTAAAAGTTTTCCTTAACCGAGGACTTGTGTGAGTTGTACGTACGATTTTGAACGCGAGAGTGATAGGATTGCACCTATTGATGCTAAACAAAGTTGAACGAAGTATTAAGACACTAAATCTTCTATTTGTTTACTAATTTGAAGGAAATAATGAAACAACTAGAAGTTTTCTTTAACCGAGGACTTGTGTGAGTTGTACGCATGACTTTGAATGCGAGAGTGATAGGATTCCACCTTTTGAAGCTAAACAAAGTAGAACGAAGCAATAACACTCAAAATCATCTATTTGTTATCAAATTTGAACGAAATAATGAAACAACTAGAAGTTTTCTTTAACCGAGGACTTGTGTGAGTTGTACGTACGATTTTGAACGCGAGAGTGATAGGATTGCACCTATTGATGCTAAACAAAGTTGAACGAAGTATTAAGACACTAAATCTTCTATTTGTTTACTAATTTCAAGGAAATAATGAAACAACTAGAAGTTTTCTTTCACCGATGACTTGTGTGAGTTGTACGTACGATTTTGAACGCGAGAGTGATAGGATTGCACCTATTGATGCTAAACAAAGTTGAACGAAGTATTAAGACACTAAATCTTCTATTTGTTTACTAATTTCAAGGAAATAATGAAACAACTAGAAGTTTTCTTTCACCGATGACTTGTGTGAGTTGTACGCATGGCTTTGAATGCGAGAGTGATAGGATTCCACCTTTTGAAGCTAAACAAAGTAGAACGAAGCAATAACACTCAAAATCATCTATTTGTTATCAAATTTGAACGAAATAATGAAACAACTAGAAGTTTTCTTTAACCGAGGACTTGTGTGAGTTGTACGTACGATTTTGAACGCGAGAGTGATAGGATTGCACCTATTGATGCTAATCAAAGTTGAACGAAGTATTAAGACACTAAATCTTCTATTTGTTTACTAATTTGAAGGAAATAATGAAACAACTAGAAGTTTTCTTTCACCGATGACTTGTGTGAGTTGTACGCATGGCTTTGAATGCGAGAGTGATAGGATTCCACCTTTTGAAGCTAAACAAAGTAGAACGAAGCAATAAGACTCAAAATCATCTATTTGTTATCAAATTTGAAGGAAACAATGAAACAACTAGAAGTTTTCCTTAACCGAGGACTTGTGTGAGTTGTACGTACGATTTTGAACGCGAGAGTGATAGGATTGCACCTATTGATGCTAAACAAAGTTGAACGAAGTATTAAGACACTAAATCTTCTATTTGTTTACTAATTTCAAGGAAATAATGAAACAACTAGAAGTTTTCTTTCACCGATGACTTGTGTGAGTTGTACGTACGATTTTGAACGCGAGAGTGATAGGATTGCACCTATTGATGCTAAACAAAGTTGAACGAAGTATTAAGACACTAAATCTTCTATTTGTTTACTAATTTCAAGGAAATAATGAACCAACTAGAAGTTTTCTTTAACCGATGACTTGTGTGAGTTGTACGCATGGCTTTGAATGCGAGAGTGATAGGATTCTACCTTTTGAAGCTAAACAAAGTAGAACGAAGCAATAACACTCAAAATCATCTATTTGTTATCAAATTTGAACGAAATAATGAAACAACTAGAAGTTTTCTTTAACCGAGGACTTGTGTGAGTTGTACGCATGACTTTGAATGCGAGAGTGATAGGATTCCACCTTTTGAAGCTAAACAAAGTAGAACGAAGCAATAAGACTCAAAATCATCTATTTGTTATCAAATTTGAAGGAAATAATGAAACAACTAGAAGTTTTCCTTAACCGAGGACTTGTGTGAGTTGTCCGTACGATTTTGAATGCGAGAGTGATAGGATTGCACCTATTGATGCTAAACATAGTTGACGAACTAATAAGACACTAAATCTTCTATTTGTTTACTAATTTAAAGGAAATAATGAAACAACTGGAAGTTTTCTTTAACCGAGGACTTGTGTGTGTTGTACGCATGGCTTTGAATGCGAGAGTGATAGGATTCCACCTTTTGAAGCTAAACAAAGTAGAACGAAGCAATAAGACTCAAAATCATCTATTTGTTATCAAATTTGAAGGAAATAATGAAACAATTAGAAGTTTTCTTTATCCGAGGACATGTGTGAGTTGTACGTACGATTTTGAACGCGAGAGTGAGAGGATTGCATCTATTGATGCTAAACAAAGTTGAACGAAGTAATAAGACACTAAATCTTCTATTTGTTTACTAATTTGAAGGAAATAATGAAACAACTAGAAGTTTTCTTTAACCGAGAACTTGTGTGAGTTGTACACATGACTTTGCATGCGAGAGTGATTGGATTCCACCTTTTGATGCTATCAAATTTGAAGGAAATAATGAAACAACTAAAAGTTTTCCTTAACCGAGGATATGTGTGAGTTGTACGTACGATTTTGAACGCGAGAGTGATAGGATGGCACCTATTGATGCTAAACAAAGTTGAACGAAGTAATAAGACACTAAATCTTCTATTTGTTTGCTAATTTGTAGGAAATAATGAAACAACTAGAATTTTTCTTTAACCGAGAACTTGTGTGAGCTGTACGCATGGCTTTGAATGCGAGTGTGATTGGATTCCACCTTTTGAAGCTAAACAAAGTAGAACGAAGCAATAAGACTCAAAATCATCTATTTGTTATCAAATTTGAAGGAAATAATGAAACAACTAGAAGTTTTCCTTAACCGAGGACATGTGTGAGTTGTCCGTACGATTTTGAAAGCGAGAGTGATAGGATTGCACCTATTGACGCTAAACATAGTTGACGAAGTAATAAGACACTAAATCTTCTATTTGTTTACTAATTTGAAGGAAATAATAAAAACTCTAGAAGTTTTCTTTAACCGAGGACTTGGAGTTGTACGCATGGCTTTGAATGCGAGAGTGATAGGATTCCACCTTTTGAAGCTAAACAAAGTAGAACGAAGCAATAAGACTCAAAATCATCTATTTGTTATCAAATTTGAAGGAAATAATGAAACAACTAGAAGTTTTCCTTAACCGAGGGCATGTGTGACTTGTACGTATGATTTTGAACGCGAGAGTGATAGGATTGCACCTATTGATGCTAAACAAAGTTGAACGAAGTAATAAGAAACTAAATCTTCTATTTGTTTACTAATTTGAAGGAAATAATGAAACAACTAGAAGTTTTCTTTAACCGAGGGTTTCTGTGAGTTGTACGCATGGCTTTGAATGCGAGAGTGATAGGATTCCACCTTTTGAAGCTAAACAAAGTAGAACGAAACAATAAGACTCAAAATCATCTATTTGTTATCAAATTTGAAGGAAATAATGAAACAACTAGAAGTTTTCCTTAACCGAGGACATGTGTGACTTGTACGAACGATTTTGAACGCGAGAGTGATAGGATTGCACCTATTGATGCTAAACAAAGTTGAACGAAGTAATAAGACACTAAATCTTCTATTTGTTTACTAATTTGAAGGAAATAATGAAACAACTAGAAGTTTTCCATAACCGAGGACATGTGTGAGTTGTACGTACGATTTTGAACGCGAGAGTGATAGGATTGCACCTATTGATGCTAAACAAAGTTGAACGAAGTAATAAGACACTAAATCTTCTATTTGTTTACTAATTTGAAGGAAATAATGAAACAAATAGAAGTTTTCTTTAACCGAGGACTTGTGTGAGTTGTACACATGGCTTTGAATGCGAGAGTGATAGGATTCCACCTTTTGATGCTAAACAAAGTAGAACGAAGTAATAACACTCAAAATCATCTATTTGTTATCAAATTTGAAGGAAATAATGAAACAACTAGAAGTTTTCCTAAACCGAGGGCATGTGTGACTTGTACGTACGATTTTGAACGCGAGAGTGATAGGATTCCACCTATTGATGCTAAACAAAGTTGAACGAAGTAATAAGAAACTAAATCTTCTATTTGTTTACTAATTTGAAGGAAATAATGAAACAACTAGAAGTTTTCTTTAACCGAGGGTTTCTGTGAGTTGTACGCATGGCTTTGAATGCGAGAGTGATAGGATTCCACCTTTTGAAGCTAAACAAAGTAGAACGAAGCAATAAGACTCAAAATCATCTATTTGTTATCAAATTTGAAGAAAATAATGAAACAACTAGAAGTTTTCCTTAACCGAGGACATGTGTGACTTGTACGAACGATTTTGAACGCGAGAGTGATAGGATTGCACCTATTGATGCTAAACAAAGTTGAACGAATTAATAAGACACTAAATCTTCTATTTGTTTACTAATTTGAAGGAAATAATGAAACAACTAGAAGTTTTCTTTAACCGAGGATTTCTATGAGTTGTACGCATGGCTTTGAATGCGAGAGTGATAGGATTCCACCTTTTGAAGCTAAACAAAGTAGAACGAAGTAATAAGACTCAAAATCATCTATTTGTTATCAAATTTGAAGGAAATAATGAAACAACTAGAAGTTTTCCTTAACCGAGGACTTGTGTGAGTTGTCCGTACGATTTTGAAAGCGAGAGTGATAGGATTGCACCTATTGATGCTAAACATAGTTGACGAAGTAATAAGATACTAAATCTTCTATTTGTTTACTAATTTGAAGGAAATAATGAAACAACTAGAAGTTTTCTTGAACCGAGGACTTGTGTGAGTTGTACGCATGGCTTTGAATGCGAGAGTGATAGGATTCCACCTTTTGATGCGAAACAAAGTAGAACGAAGTAATAACACTCAAAATCATCTATTTGTTATCAAATTTGAAGGAAATAATGAAACAACTAGAAGTTTTCCTTAACCGAGGACATGTGTGAGTTGTACGTACGATTTTGAACGCGAGAGTGATAGGATTGCACCTATTGATGCTAAACAAAGTTGAACGAAGTAATAAGACACTAAATCTTCTATTTGTTTACTAATTTCAAGGAAATAATGAAACAACTAGAAGTTTTCTTTAACCGAGGACTTGTGTGAGTTGTACGCATGGCTTTGAATGCGAGAGTGTAGGATTCCACCTTTTGAAGCTAAACAAAGTAGAACGAAGCAATAAGACTCAAAATCATCTATTTGTTATCAAATTTGAAGGAAATAATGAAACAACTAGAAGTTTTCCTTAACCGAGGACATGTGTGACTTGTACGAACGATTTTGAACGCGAGAGTGATAGGATTGCACCTATTGATGCTAAACAAAGTTGAACGAAGTAATAAGACACTAAATCTTCTATTTGTTTACTAATTTGAAGGAAATAAGGAAACAACTAGAAGTTTTCTTTAACCGAGGATTTCTATGAGTTGTACGCATGGCTTTGAATGCGAGAGTGATAGGATTCCACCTTTTAAAGCTAAACAAAGTAGAACGAAGTAATAAGACTCAAAATCATCTATTTGTTATCAAATTTGAAGGAAATAATGAAACAACTAGAAGTTTTCCTTAACCGAGGACTTGTGTGAGTTGTCCGTACGATTTTGAAAGCGAGAGTGATAGGATTGCACCTATTGATGCTAAACATAGTTGACGAAGTAATAAGACCCTAAATCTTCTATTTGTTTATTAATTTGAAGGAAATAATGAAACAACTAGAAGTTTTCTTGAACCGAGGACTTGTGTGAGTTGTACGCATGGCTTTGAATGCGAGAGTGATAGGATTCCACCTTTTGAAGCTAAACAAAGTAGAACGAAGCAATAAGACAAATCATCTATTTGTTCTCAAATTTGAACGAAATAATGAAACAACTAGAGGTTTTCCTTAACCGAGGACTTGTGTGAGTTGTCCGTATGATTTTGAATGCGAGAATGATAGGATTCCACCTTTTGATGCTAAACAAAGTAGAACGAAGGAATAACACTCAAAATCATCTATTTGTTATCAAATTTGAAGGAAATAATGAAACAATTAGAAGTTTTCCATAACCGAGGACATGTGTGAGTTGTACGTACGATTTTGAACGCGAGAGTGATAGGATTGCACCTATTGATGCTAAAAAAAGTTGAACGAAGTAATAGGATACTAAATCTTCTATTTGTTTACTAATTTGAGGGAAATAATGAAACAAATAGAAGTTTTCTTTAATAGAGGACTTGTGTGAGTTGTACGCATGGCTTTGAATGCGAGAGTGATAGGATTCCACCTTTTGATGCTAAACAAAGTAGAACGAAGTAATAACACTCAAAATCATCTATTTGTTTTCAAATTTGAAGGAAATAATGAAACAACTAGAAGTTTTCCTTAACCGAGAACTTGTGTGAGTTGTACGCATGGCTTTGAATGCGAGAGGGATAGGATTGCACCTATTGATGATAAACAAAGTAGAACGAAGTAAAAAGACTCAAAATCATCTATTTGTTTACAAATTTCAACGAAATAGTGAAACAACTAGAAGTTTTCCTTAACCGAGGACTTGTGGGAGTTGTACACATGGCTTTGAATATGAGAGTGATAGGATTGCACCTTTTGAAGCTAAACAAAGTGGAACGAAGCAATAAGACTCAAAATCATCTATTTGTTATCAAATTTTAAGGAAATAATGAAACAACTGGAAGTTTTCCTTAACCGAGGACTTGTGTGAGTTGTACGTACGATTTTGAACGCGAGAGTGATAGGATTGCACCTATTGATGCTAAAGAAAGTTGAACGAAGTAATAGGACACTAAATCTTCTATTTGTTTACTAATTTGGAGGAAATAATGAAACAACTAGAAGTTTTCTTTAAGGGAGGACTTGTGTGAGTTGTACGCATGGCTTTGAATGCGAGAGTGATTGGATTCCACCTTTTGATGCTAAACAAAGTAGAACGAAGTAATAAGACTCAAAATCATCTATTTGTTTAAAATTTGAACGAAATAATTAAACAACTAGAAGTTTTCCTTAACCGAGAACTTGTGGGAGTTGTACGCATGGCTTTGAATGCGAGAGTAATAGGATTCCACCTCTTCATGCTAAACAAAGTAGAACGAAGCAATAAGACTCAAAATCATCTATTTTTATCAAATTTGAAGGAAATTATGAAACAACTAGAAGTTTTCCTGAACCGAGGACTTGTGTGAGTTGTACGTACGATTTTGAACGCAAGAGTGATAGGATTGCACCTATTGATGCTAAACAAAGTTGAACGGATTAATAGGACCCTAAATCTTCTATTTGTTTACTAATTTGAAGGAATTAATGAAACAACTAGAAGTTTTCCTTAACCGAGGACTTGTGGGAGTTGTACACATGGCTTTGAATGCGAGAGTGATAGGATTCCACCTTTTGATGCTAAACAAAGTAGAACGAAGCAATAAGACTCAAAATCATCTATTTGTTATCAAATTTGAAGGAAATAATGAAACAACTAGAAGTTTTCTTTAACCGAGGACTTGTGTGAGTTGTACGTACGATTTTGAACGCGAGAGTGATAGGATTGCACCTATTGATGCTAAACAAAGTTGAACGAAGTATTAAGACACTAAATCTTCTATTTGTTTACTAATTTTAAGGAAATAATGAAACAACTAGAAGTTTTCTTTCACCGATGACTTGTGTGAGTTGTACGCATGGCTTTGAATGCGAGAGTGATAGGATTCCACCTTTTGAAGCTAAACAAAGTAGAACGAAGCAATAAGACTCAAAATCATCTATTTGTTATCAAATTTGAAGGAAATAATGAAACAACTAGAAGTTTTCCTTAACCGAGGACTTTTGTGAGTTGTACGTACGATTTTGAACGCGAGAGTGATAGGATTGCACCTATTGATGCTAAACAAAGTTGAACGAAGTATTAAGACACTAAATCTTCTATTTGTTTACTAATTTGAAGGAAATAATGAAACAACTAGAAGTTTTCTTTAACCGAGGACTTGTGTGAGTTGTACGCATGACTTTGAATGCGAGAGTGATAGGATTCCACCTTTTGAAGCTAAACAAAGTAGAACGAAGCAATAACACTCAAAATCATCTATTTGTTATCAAATTTGAACGAAATAATGAAACAACTAGAAGTTTTCTTTAACCGAGGACTTGTGTGAGTTGTACGTACGATTTTGAACGCGAGAGTGATAGGATTGCACCTATTGATGCTAAACAAAGTTGAACGAAGTATTAAGACACTAAATCTTCTATTTGTTTACTAATTTGAAGGAAATAATGAAACAACTAGAAGTTTTCTTTCACTGATGACTTGTGTGAGTTGTACGCATGGCTTTGAATGCGAGAGTGATAGGATTCCACCTTTTGAAGCTAAGCAAAGTAGAACGAAGCAATAAGACTCAAAATCATCTATTTGTTATCAAATTTGAAGGAAATAATGAAACAACTAGAAGTTTTCCTTAACCGAGGACTTGTGTGAGTTGTACGTACGATTTTGAACGCGAGAGTGATAGGATTGCACCTATTGATGCTAAACAAAGTTGAACGAAGTATTAAGACACTAAATCTTCTATTTGTTTACTAATTTGAACGAAATAATGAAACAACTAGAAGTTTTCTTTAACCGAGGACTTGTGTGAGTTGTACGCATGACTTTGAATGCGAGAGTGATAGGATTCCACCTTTTGAAGTTAAACAAAGTAGAACGAAGCAATAACACTCAAAATCATCTATTTGTTATCAAATTTGAACGAAATAATGAAACAACTAGAAGTTTTCCTTAACCGAGGACTTGTGTGAGTTGTCCGTATGATTTTGAACGCGAGAGTGATAGGATTCCACCTTTTGATGCTAAACAAAGTAGAACGAAGGAATAACAATCAAAATCATCTATTTGTTATGAAATTTTAAGGAAATAATGAAACAACTGAAAGTTTTCCTTAACCGAGGACTTGTGTGAGTTGTACGTACGATTTTGAACGCGATAGTGATAGGATTGCACCTATTGATGCTAAATAAAGTTGAACGAAGTAATAGGACACTAAATCTTTTATTTGTTTACTAATTTGGAGGAAATAATGAAACAACTAGAAGTTTTCTTTAAGGGAGGACTTGTGTGAGTTGTACGCATGGCTTTGAATGCGAGAGTGATTGGATTCCACCATTTGATGCTAAACAAAGTAAAACGAAGTAATAAGACTCAAAAACATCTATTTCTTTAAAATTTGAACGAAATAATGAAACAACTAGAAGTTTTCCTTAACCGAGAACTTGTGGGAGTTGTACGCATGGCTTTGAATGCGAGAGTAATAGGATTCCACCTTTTGAAGCTAAGCAAAGTAGAACGAAGCAATAAGACTCAAAATCATCTATTTGTTATCAAATTTGAAGGAAATAATGAAACAACTAGAAGTTTTCCTTAACCGAGGACTTGTGTGAGTTGTACGTACGATTTTGAACGCGAGAGTGATAGGATTGCACCTATTGATGCTAAACAAAGTTGAACGAAGTATTAAGACACTAAATCTTCTATTTGTTTACTAATTTGAACGAAATAATGAAACAACTAGAAGTTTTCTTTCACCGATGACTTGTGTGAGTTGTACGCATGGCTTTGAATGCGAGAGTGATAGGATTCCACCTTTTGAAGTTAAACAAAGTAGAACGAAGCAATAACACTCAAAATCATCTATTTGTTATCAAATTTGAACGAAATAATGAAACAACTAGAAGTTTTCCTTAACCGAGGACTTGTGTGAGTTGTCCGTATGATTTTGAACGCGAGAGTGATAGGATTCCACCTTTTGATGCTAAACAAAGTAGAACGAAGGAATAACAATCAAAATCATCTATTTGTTATGAAATTTTAAGGAAATAATGAAACAACTGAAAGTTTTCCTTAACCGAGGACTTGTGTGAGTTGTACGTACGATTTTGAACGCGATAGTGATAGGATTGCACCTATTGATGCTAAATAAAGTTGAACGAAGTAATAGGACACTAAATCTTTTATTTGTTTACTAATTTGGAGGAAATAATGAAACAACTAGAAGTTTTCTTTAAGGGAGGACTTGTGTGAGTTGTACGCATGGCTTTGAATGCGAGAGTGATTGGATTCCACCATTTGATGCTAAACAAAGTAAAACGAAGTAATAAGACTCAAAAACATCTATTTCTTTAAAATTTGAACGAAATAATGAAACAACTAGAAGTTTTCCTTAACCGAGAACTTGTGGGAGTTGTACGCATGGCTTTGAATGCGAGAGTAATAGGATTCCACCTCTTCATGCTAAACAAAGTAGAACGAAGCAATAAGACTCAAAATCATCTATTTTTATCAAATTTGAAGGAAATAATGAAACAACTAGAAGTTTTCCTGAACCGAGGACTTGTGTGAGTTGTATGTACGATTTTGAACGCAAGAGTGATAGGATTGCACCTATTGATGCTAAACAAAGTTGAACGGATTAATAGGACCCTAAATCTTCTATTTGTTTACTAATTTGAAGGAATTAATGAAACAACTAGAAGTTTTCCTTAACCGAGGACTTGTGGGAGTTGTACACATGGCTTTGAATGCGAGAGTGATAGGATTCCACCTTTTGATGCTAAACAAAGTAGAACGAAGCAATAAGACTCAAAATCATCTATTTGTTATCAAATTTGAAGGAAATAATGAAACAACTAGAAGTTTTCTTTAACCGAGGACTTGTGTGAGTTGTACGTACGATTTTGAACGCGAGAGTGATAGGATTGCACCTATTGATGCTAAACAAAGTTGAACGAAGTATTAAGACACTAAATCTTCTATTTGTTTACTAATTTGAAGGAAATAATGAAACAACTAGAAGTTTTCTTTCACCGATGACTTGTGTGAGTTGTACGCATGGCTTTGAATGCGAGAGTGATAGGATTCCACCTTTTGAAGCTAAACAAAGTAGAACGAAGCAATAAGACTCAAAATCATCTACTTGTTATCAAATTTGAAGGAAATAATGAAACAACTAGAAGTTTTCCTTAACCGAGGACTTTTGTGAGTTGTACGTACGATTTTGAACGCGAGAGTGATAGGATTGCACCTATTGATGCTAAACAAAGTTGAACGAAGTATTAAGACACTAAATCTTCTATTTGTTTACTAATTTGAAGGAAATAATAAAACAACTAGAAGTTTTCTTTAACCGAGGACTTGTGTGAGTTGTACGCATGACTTTGAATGCGAGAGTGATAGGATTCCACCTTTTGAAGCTAAACAAAGTAGAACGAAGCAATAACACTCAAAATCATCTATTTGTTATCAAATTTGAACGAAATAATGAAACAACTAGAAGTTTTCTTTAACCGAGGACTTGTGTGAGTTGTACGTACGATTTTGAACGCGAGAGTGATAGGATTGCACCTATTGATGCTAAACAAAGTTGAACGAAGTATTAAGACACTAAATCTTCTATTTGTTTACTAATTTGAAGGAAATAATGAAACAACTAGAAGTTTTCTTTCACCGATGACTTGTGTAAGTTGTACGCATGGCTTTGAATGCGAGAGTGATAGGATTCCACCTTTTGAAGCTAAACAAAGTAGAACGAAGCAATAAGACTCAAAATCATCTATTTGTTATCAAATTTGAAGGAAATAATGAAACAACTAGAAGTTTTCCTTAACCGAGGACTTGTGTGAGTTGTACGTACGATTTTGAATGCGAGAGTGATAGGATTGCACCTATTGATGCTAAACAAAGTTGAACGAAGTAGTAGGACACTAAATCTTCTATTTGTTTACTAATTTGAAGGAAATAATGAAACAACTAGAAGTTTTCTTTAACCGAGGACTTGTGTGAGTTGTACGCATGACTTTGAATGCGAGAGTGATAGGATTCCACCTTTTGAAGCTAAACAAAGTAGAACGAAGCAATAACACTCAAAATCATCTATTTGTTATCAAATTTGAACGAAATAATGAAACAACTAGAAGTTTTCTTTAACCGAGGACTTGTGTGAGTTGTACGTACGATTTTGAACGCGAGAGTGATAGGATTGCACGTATTGATGCTAAACAAAGTTGAACGAAGTATTAAGACACTAAATCTTCTATTTGTTTACTAATTTGAACGAAATAATGAAACAACTAGAAGTTTTTTTTAACCGAGAACTTGTGGGAGTTGTACGCATGGCTTTGAATGCGAGAGTAATAGGATTCCACCTCTTCATGCTAAACAAAGTAGAACGAAGCAATAAGACTCAAAATCATCTATTTTTATCAAATTTGAAGGAAATAATGAAACAACTAGAAGTTTTCCTGAACCGAGGACTTGTGTGAGTTGTACGTACGATTTTGAACGCAAGAGTGATAGGATTGCACCTATTGATGCTAAACAAAGTTGAACGGATTAATAGGACCCTAAATCTTCTATTTGTTTACTAATTTGAAGGAATTAATGAAACAACTAGAAGTTTTCCTTAACCGAGGACTTGTGGGAGTTGTACACATGGCTTTGAATGCGAGAGTGATAGGATTCCACCTTTTGATGCTAAACAAAGTAGAACGAAGCAATAAGACTCAAAATCATCTATTTGTTATCAAATTTGAAGGAAATAATGAAACAACTAGAAGTTTTCCTTAACCGAGGACTTGTGTGAGTTGTCCGTACGATTTTCAAAGCGAGAGTAATAGGATTGCACCTATTGATGCTAAACATAGTTGACGAAGTAATAAGACCCTAAATCTTCTATTTGTTTATTAATTTGAAGGAAATAATGAAACAACTAGAAGTTTTCTTGAACCGAGGACTTGTGTGAGTTGTACGCATGGCTTTGAATGCGAGAGTGATAGGATTCCACCTTTTGAAGCTAAACAAAGTAGAACGAAGCAATAAGACAAATCATCTATTTGTTCTCAAATTTGAACGAAATAATGAAACAACTAGAGGTTTTCCTTAACCGAGGACTTGTGTGAGTTGTCCGTATGATTTTGAATGCGAGAATGATAGGATTCCACCTTTTGATGCTAAACAAAGTAGAACGAAGGAATAACACTCAAAATCATCTATTTGTTATCAAATTTGAAGGAAATAATGAAACAATTAGAAGTTTTCCATAACCGAGGACATGTGTGAGTTGTACGTACGATTTTGAACGCGAGAGTGATAGGATTGCACCTATTGATGCTAAAAAAAGTTGAACGAAGTAATAGGATATTAAATCTTCTATTTGTTTACTAATTTGAGGGAAATAATGAAACAAATAGAAGTTTTCTTTAATAGAGGACTTGTGTGAGTTGTACGCATGGCTTTGAATGCGAGAGTGATAGGATTCCACCTTTTGATGCTAAACAAAGTAGAACGAAGTAATAACACTCAAAATCATCTATTTGTTATCAAATTTGAAGGAAATAATGAAACAACTAGAAGTTTTCCTTAACCGAGAACTTGTGTGAGTTGTACGCATGGCTTTGAATGCGAGAGGGATAGGATTGCACCTATTGATGATAAACAAAGTAGAACGAAGTAAAAAGACTCAAAATCATCTATTTGTTTACAAATTTCAACGAAATAGTGAAACAACTAGAAGTTTTCCTTAACCGAGGACTTGTGGGAGTTGTACACATGGCTTTGAATATGAGAGTGATAGGATTGCACCTTTTGAAGCTAAACAAAGTAGAACGAAGCAATAAGACTCAAAATCATCTATTTGTTATCAAATTTTAAGGAAATAATGAAACAACTGGAAGTTTTCCTTAACCGAGGACTTGTGTGAGTTGTACGTACGATTTTGAACGCGAGAGTGATAGGATTGCACCTATTGATGCTAAAGAAAGTTGAACGAAGTAATAGGACACTAAATCTTCTATTTGTTTACTAATTTGGAGGAAATAATGAAACAACTAGAAGTTTTCTTTAACGGAGGACTTGTGTGAGTTGTACGCATGGCTTTGAATGCGAGAGTGATTGGATTCCACCATTTGATGCTAAACAAAATAGAACGAAGTAATAAGACTCAAAATCATCTATTTGTTTAAAATTTGAACGAAATAATTAAACAACTAGAAGTTTCCTTAACCGAGAACTTGTGGGAGTTGTACGCATGGCTTTGAATGCGAGAGTAATAGGATTCCACCTCTTCATGCTAAACAAAGTAGAACGAAGCAATAAGACTCAAAATCATCTATTTTTATCAAATTTGAAGGAAATTATGAAACAACTAGAAGTTTTCCTGAACCGAGGACTTGTGTGAGTTGTACGTACGATTTTGAACGCAAGAGTGATAGGATTGCACCTATTGATGCTAAACAAAGTTGAACGGATTAATAGGACCCTAAATCTTCTATTTGTTTACTAATTTGAAGGAATTAATGAAACAACTAGAAGTTTTCCTTAACCGAGGACTTGTGGGAGTTGTACACATGGCTTTGAATGCGAGAGTGATAGGATTCCACCTTTTGATGCTAAACAAAGTAGAACGAAGCAATAAGACTCAAAATCATCTATTTGTTATCAAATTTGAAGGAAATAATGAAACAACTAGAAGTTTTCTTTAACCGAGGACTTGTGTGAGTTGTACGTACGATTTTGAACGCGAGAGTGATAGGATTGCACCTATTGATGCTAAACAAAGTTGAACGAAGTATTAAGACACTAAATCTTCTATTTGTTTACTAATTTGAAGGAAATAATGAAACAAATAGAAGTTTTCTTTTACCGAGGACTTGTGTGAGTTGTACACATGGCTTTGAATGCGAGAGTGATAGGATTCCACCTTTTGATGCTAAACAAAGTAGAACGAAGCAATAAGACTCAAAATCATCTATTTGTTATCAAATTTGAAGGAAATAATGAAACAACTAGAAGTTTTCCTTAACCGAGGACATGTGTGAGTTGTACGTACGATTTTGAACGCGAGAGTGATAGGATTGCACCTATTGATGCTAAACAAAGTTGAACGAAGTAATAAGACACTAAATCTTCTATTTGTATTCTAATTTCAAGGAAATAATGAAACAACTTGAAGTTTTCTTTAACCGAGGACTTGTGTGAGTTGTACGCATGGCTTTGAATGCGAGAGTGATAGGATTCCACCTTTTGAAGCTAAACAAAGTAGAACGAAGCAATAAGACTCAAAATCATCTATTTGTTATCAAATTTGAAGGAAATAATGAAACAACTAGAAGTTTTCCTTAACCGAGGACATGTGTGACTTGTACGAACGATTTTGAACGCGAGAGTGATAGGATTGCACCTATTGATGCTAAACAAAGTTGAACGAATTAATAAGACACTAAATCTTCTATTTGTTTACTAATTTGAAGGAAATAATGAAACAACAAGAAGTTTTCTTTAACCGAGGATTTCTATGAGTTGTACGCATGGCTTTGAATGCGAGAGTGATAGGATTCCACCTTTTGAAGCTAAACAAAGTAGAACGAAGCAATAAGACTCAAAATCATCTATTTGTTATCAAATTTGAAGGAAATAATGAAACAACTAGAAGTTTTCCTTAACCGAGGACTTGTGTGAGTTGTCCGTACGATTTTGAAAGCGAGAGTGATAGGATTGCACCTATTGATGCTAAACATAGTTGACGAAGTAATAAGATACTAAATCCTCTATTTGTTTACTAATTTGAAGGAAATAATGAAACAACTAGAAGTTTTCTTGAACCGAGGACTTGTGTGAGTTGTACGCATGGCTTTGAATGCGAGAGTGATAGGATTCCACCTTTTGATGCGAAACAAAGTAGAACGAAGTAATAACACTCAAAATCATCTATTTGTTATCAAATTTGAAAGAAATAATGAAACAACTAGAAGTTTTCCTTAACCGAGGACATGTGTGAGTTGTACGTACGATTTTGAACGCGAGAGTGATAGGATTGCACCTATTGATGCTAAACAAAGTTGAACGAAGTAATAAGACACTAAATCTTCTATTTGTTTACTAATTTCAAGGAAATAATGAAACAACTAGAAGTTTTCTTTAACCGAGGACTTGTGTGAGTTGTACGCATGGCTTTGAATGCGAGAGTGATAGGATTCCACCTTTTGAAGCTAAACAAAGTAGAACGAAGCAATAAGACTCAAAATCATCTATTTGTTATCAAATTTGAAGGAAATAATGAAACAACTAGAAGTTTTCCTTAACCGAGGACATGTGTGACTTGTACGTACGATTTTGAACGCGAGAGTGATAGGATTGCACCTATTGATGCTAAACAAAGTTGAACGAAGTAATAAGACACTAAATCTTCTATTTGTTTACTAATTTGAAGGAAATAATGAAACAACTAGAAGTTTTCTTTAACCGAGGATTTCTGTGAGTTGTACGCATGGCTTTGAATGCGAGAGTGATAGGATTCCACCTTTTAAAGCTAAACAAAGTAGAACGAAGTAATAAGACTCAAAATCATCTATTTGTTATCAAATTTGAAGGAAATAATGAAACAACTAGAAGTTTTCCTTAACCGAGGACTTGTGTGAGTTGTCCGTACGATTTTGAAAGCGAGAGTGATAGGATTGCACCTATTGATGCTAAACATAGTTGACGAAGTAATAAGACCCTAAATCTTCTATTTGTTTATTAATTTGAAGGAAATAATGAAACAACTAGAAGTTTTCTTGAACCGAGGACTTGTGTGAGTTGTACGCATGGCTTTGAATGCGAGAGTGATAGGATTCCACCTTTTGAAGCTAAACAAAGTAGAACGAAGCAATAAGACAAATCATCTATTTGTTCTCAAATTTGAACGAAATAATGAAACAACTAGAGGTTTTCCTTAACCGAGGACTTGTGTGAGTTGTCCGTATGATTTTGAATGCGAGAATGATAGGATTCCACCTTTTGATGCTAAACAAAGTAGAACGAAGGAATAACACTCAAAATCATCTATTTGTTATCAAATTTGAAGGAAATAATGAAACAATTAGAAGTTTTCCATAACCGAGGACATGTGTGAGTTGTACGTACGATTTTGAACGCGAGAGTGATAGGATTGCACCTATTGATGCTAAAAAAAGTTGAACGAAGTAATAGGATACTAAATCTTCTATTTGTTTACTAATTTGAGGGAAATAATGAAACAAATAGAAGTTTTCTTTAATAGAGGACTTGTGTGAGTTGTACGCATGGCTTTGAATGCGAGAGTGATAGGATTCCACCTTTTGATGCTAAACAAAGTAGAACGAAGTAATAACACTCAAAATCATCTATTTGTTATCAAATTTGAAGGAAATAATGAAACAACTAGAAGTTTTCCTTAACCGAGAACTTGTGTGAGTTGTACGCATGGCTTTGAATGCGAGAGGGATAGGATTGCACCTATTGATGATAAACAAAGTAGAACGAAGTAAAAAGACTCAAAATCATCTATTTGTTTACAAATTTCAACGAAATAGTGAAACAACTAGAAGTTTTCCTTAACCGAGGACTTGTGGGAGTTGTACACATGGCTTTGAATATGAGAGTGATAGGATTGCACCTTTTGAAGCTAAACAAAGTAGAACGAAGCAATAAGACTCAAAATCATCTATTTGTTATCAAATTTTAAGGAAATAATGAAACAACTGGAAGTTTTCCTTAACCGAGGACTTGTGTGAGTTGTACGTACGATTTTGAACGCGAGAGTGATAGGATTGCACCTATTGATGCTAAAGAAAGTTGAACGAAGTAATAGGACACTAAATCTTCTATTTGTTTACTAATTTGGAGGAAATAATGAAACAACTAGAAGTTTTCTTTAAGGGAGGACTTGTGTGAGTTGTACGCATGGCTTTGAATGCGAGAGTGATAGGATTCCACCATTTGATGCTAAACAAAGTAGAACGAAGTAATAAGACTCAAAATCATCTATTTGTTTAAAATTTGAACGAAATAATTAAACAACTAGAAGTTTTCCTTAACCGAGAACTTGTGGGAGTTGTACGCATGGCTTTGAATGCGAGAGTAATAGGATTCCACCTCTTCATGCTAAACAAAGTAGAACGAAGCAATAAGACTCAAAATCATCTATTTTTATCAAATTTGAAGGAAATTATGAAACAACTAGAAGTTTTCCTGAACCGAGGACTTGTGTGAGTTGTACGTACGATTTTGAACGCAAGAGTGATAGGATTGCACCTATTGATGCTAAACAAAGTTGAACGGATTAATAGGACCCTAAATCTTCTATTTGTTTACTAATTTGAAGGAATTAATGAAACAACTAGAAGTTTTCTTTAACCGAGGACTTGTGTGAGTTGTACGTACGATTTTGAACGCGAGAGTGATAGGATTGCACCTATTGATGCTAAACAAAGTTGAACGAAGTATTAAGACACTAAATCTTCTATTTGTTTACTAATTTGAAGGAAATAATGAAACAACTAGAAGTTTTCTTTCACCGATGACTTGTGTGAGTTGTACGCATGGCTTTGAATGCGAGAGTGATAGGATTCCACCTTTTGAAGCTAAACAAAGTAGAACGAAGCAATAAGACTCAAAATCATCTATTTGTTATCAAATTTGAAGGAAATAATGAAACAACTAGAAGTTTTCCTTAACCGAGGACTTTTGTGAGTTGTACGTACGATTTTGAACGCGAGAGTGATAGGATTGCACCTATTGATCCTAAACAAAGTTGAACGAAGTATTAAGACACTAAATCTTCTATTTGTTTACTAATTTGAAGGAAATAATGAAACAACTAGAAGTTTTCTTTAACCGAGGACTTGTGTGAGTTGTACGCATGACTTTGAATGCGAGAGTGATAGGATTCCACCTTTTGAAGCTAAACAAAGTAGAACGAAGCAATAACACTCAAAATCATCTATTTGTTATCAAATTTGAACGAAATAATGAAACAACTAGAAGTTTTCTTTAACCGAGGACTTGTGTGAGTTGTACGTACGATTTTGAACGCGAGAGTGATAGGATTGCACCTATTGATGCTAAACAAAGTTGAACGAAGTATTAAGACACTAAATCTTCTATTTGTTTACTAATTTGAAGGAAATAATGAAACAACTAGAAGTTTTCTTTCACCGATGACTTGTGTGAGTTGTACGCATGGCTTTGAATGCGAGAGTGATAGGATTCCACCTTTTGAAGCTGAACAAAGTAGAACGAAGCAATAAGACTCAAAATCATCTATTTGTTATCAAATTTGAAGGAAATAATGAAACAAATAGAAGTTTTCCTTAACCGAGGACTTGTGTGAGTTGTACGTACGATTTTGAACGCGATAGTGATAGGATTGCACCTATTGATGCTAAACAAAGTTGAACGAAGTATTAAGACACTAAATCTTCTATTTGTTTACTAATTTGAAGGAAATAATGAAACAACTAGAAGTTTTCTTTAACCGAGGACTTGTGTGAGTTGTACGCATGACTTTGAATGCGAGAGTGATAGGATTCCACCTTTTGAAGCTAAACAAAGTAGAACGAAGCAATAAGACTCAAAATCATCTATTTGTTATCAAATTTGAAGGAAATAATGAAACAATTAGAAGTTTTCCATAACCGAGGACATGTGTGAGTTGTACGTACGATTTTGAACGCGAGAGTGATAGGATTGCACCTATTGATGCTAAAAAAAGTTGAACGAAGTAATAGGATACTAAATCTTCTATTTGTTTACTAATTTGAGGGAAATAATGAAACAAATAGAAGTTTTCTTTAATAGAGGACTTGTGTGAGTTGTACGCATGGCTTTGAATGCGAGAGTGATAGGATTCCACCTTTTGATGCTAAACAAAGTAGAACGAAGTAATAACACTCAAAATCATCTATTTGTTATCAAATTTGAAGGAAATAATGAAACAACTAGAAGTTTTCCTTAACCGAGAACTTGTGTGAGTTGTACGCATGGCTTTGAATGCGAGAGGGATAGGATTGCACCTATTGATGATAAACAAAGTAGAACGAAGTAAAAAGACTCAAAATCATCTATTTGTTTACAAATTTCAACGAAATAGTGAAACAACTAGAAGTTTTCCTTAACCGAGGACTTGTGGGAGTTGTACACATGGCTTTGAATATGAGAGTGATAGGATTGCACCTTTTGAAGCTAAACAAAGTAGAACGAAGCAATAAGACTCAAAATCATCTATTTGTTATCAAATTTTAAGGAAATAATGAAACAACTGGAAGTTTTCCTTAACCGAGGACTTGTGTGAGTTGTACGTACGATTTTGAACGCGAGAGTGATAGGATTGCACCTATTGATGCTAAAGAAAGTTGAACGAAGTAATAGGACACTAAATCTTCTATTTGTTTACTAATTTGGAGGAAATAATGAAACAACTAGAAGTTTTCTTTAACGGAGGACTTGTGTGAGTTGTACGCATGGCTTTGAATGCGAGAGTGATTGGATTCCACCATTTGATGCTAAACAAAGTAGAACGAAGTAATAAGACTCAAAATCATCTATTTGTTTAAAATTTGAATGAAATAATTAAACAACTAGAAGTTTTCCTTAACCGAGAACTTGTGGGAGTTGTACGCATGGCTTTGAATGCGAGAGTAATAGGATTCCACCTCTTCATGCTAAACAAAGTAGAACGAAGCAATAAGACTCAAAATCATCTATTTTTATCAAATTTGAAGGAAATTATGAAACAACTAGAAGTTTTCCTGAACCGAGGACTTGTGTGAGTTGTACGTACGATTTTGAACGCAAGAGTGATAGGATTGCACCTATTGATGCTAAACAAAGTTGAACGGATTAATAGGACCCTAAATCTTCTATTTGTTTACTAATTTGAAGGAATTAATGAAACAACTAGAAGTTTTCCTTAACCGAGGACTTGTGGGAGTTGTACACATGGCTTTGAATGTGAGAGTGATAGGATTCCACCTTTTGATGCTAAACAAAGTAGAACGAAGCAATAAGACTCAAAATCATCTATTTGTTATCAAATTTGAAGGAAATAATGAAACAACTAGAAGTTTTCTTTAACCGAGGACTTGTGTGAGTTGTACGTACGATTTTGAACGCGAGAGTGATAGGATTGCACCTATTGATGCTAAACAAAGTTGAACGAAGTATTAAGACACTAAATCTTCTATTTGTTTACTAATTTGAAGGAAATAATGAAACAACTAGAAGTTTTCTTTCACCGATGACTTGTGTGAGTTGTACGCATGGCTTTGAATGCGAGAGTGATAGGATTCCACCTTTTGAAGCTAAACAAAGTAGAACGAAGCAATAAGACTCAAAATCATCTATTTGTTATCAAATTTGAAGGAAATAATGAAACAACTAGAAGTTTTCCTTAACCGAGGACTTTTGTGAGTTGTACGTACGATTTTGAACGCGAGAGTGATAGGATTGCACCTATTGATCCTAAACAAAGTTGAACGAAGTATTAAGACACTAAATCTTCTATTTGTTTACTAATTTGAAGGAAATAATGAAACAACTAGAAGTTTTCTTTAACCGAGGACTTGTGTGAGTTGTACGCATGACTTTGAATGCGAGAGTGATAGGATTCCACCTTTTGAAGCTAAACAAAGTAGAACGAAGCAATAACACTCAAAATCATCTATTTGTTATCAAATTTGAACGAAATAATGAAACAACTAGAAGTTTTCTTTAACCGAGGACTTGTGTGAGTTGTACGTACGATTTTGAACGCGAGAGTGATAGGATTGCACCTATTGATGCTAAACAAAGTTGAACGAAGTATTAAGACACTAAATCTTCTATTTGTTTACTAATTTGAAGGAAATAATGAAACAACTAGAAGTTTTCTTTCACCGATGACTTGTGTGAGTTGTACGCATGGCTTTGAATGCGAGAGTGATAGGATTCCACCTTTTGAAGCTGAACAAAGTAGAACGAAGCAATAAGACTCAAAATCATCTATTTGTTATCAAATTTGAAGGAAATAATGAAACAAATAGAAGTTTTCCTTAACCGAGGACTTGTGTGAGTTGTACGTACGATTTTGAACGCGATAGTGATAGGATTGCACCTATTGATGCTAAACAAAGTTGAACGAAGTATTAAGACACTAAATCTTCTATTTGTTTACTAATTTGAAGGAAATAATGAAACAACTAGAAGTTTTCTTTAACCGAGGACTTGTGTGAGTTGTACGCATGACTTTGAATGCGAGAGTGATAGGATTCCACCTTTTGAAGCTAAACAAAGTAGAACGAAGCAATAAGACTCAAAATCATCTATTTGTTATCAAATTTGAAGGAAATAATGAAACAACTAGAAGTTTTCCTTAACCGAGGACTTGTGTGAGTTGTCCGTACGATTTTGAATGCGAGAGTAATAGGATTGCACCTATTAATGCTAAACATAGTTGACGAACTAATAAGACACTAAATCTTCTATTTGTTTACTAATTTAAAGGAAATAATGAAACAACTAGAAGTTTTCTTTAACCGAGGACTTGTGTGTGTTGTACGCATGGCTTTGAATGCGAGAGTGATAGGATTCCACCTTTTGAAGCTAAACAAAGTAGAACGAAGCAATAAGACTCAAAATCATCTATTTGTTATCAAATTTGAAGGAAATAATGAAACAACTAGAAGTTTTCTTTATCCGAGGATATGTGTGAGTTGTACGTACGATTTTGAACGCGAGGGTGAGAGGATTGCACCTATTGATGCTAAACAAAGTTGAACGAAGTAATAAGACACTAAATCTTCTTTTTGTTTACTAATTTGAAGGAAATAATGAAACAACTAGAAGTTTTCTTTAACCGAGAACTTGTGTGAGTTGTACGCATGACTTTGCATGCGAGAGTGATTGGATTCCACCTTTTGATGCTAAACAAAGTAGAACGAAGTAATAAGACTTAAAATCATCTATTTGTTATCAAATTTGAAGGAAATAATGAAACAACAAAAAGTTTTCCTTAACCGAGGATATGTGTGAGTTGTACGTACGATTTTGAACGCGAGAGTGATAGGATGGCACCTATTGATGCTAAACAAAGTTGAACGAAGTAATAAGACACTAAATCTTCTATTTGTTTACTAATTTGTAGGAAATAATGAAACAACTAGAATTTTTCTTTAACCGAGGACTTGTGTGAGTTGTACGCATGGCTTTGAATGCGAGTGTGATAGGATTTCACCTTTTGAAGCTAAACAAAGTAGAACGAAGCAATAAGACTCAAAATCATCTATTTGTTATCAAATTTGAAGGAAATAATGAAACAACTAGAAGTTTTCCTTAACCGAGGACTTGTGTGAGTTGTCCGTACGATTTTGAAAGCGAGAGTGATTGGATTGCACCTATTGACGCTAAACATAGTTGACGAAGTAATAAGACACTAAATCTTCTATTTGTTTACTAATTTGAAGGAAATAATGAAACAACTAGAAGTTTTCTTTAACCGAGGACTTGTGTGAGTTGTACGCATGGCTTTGAATGCGAGAGTGATAGGATTCCACCTTTTGAAGCTAAACAAAGTAGAACGAAGCAATAAGACTCAAAATCATCTATTTGTTATCAAATTTGAAGGAAATAATGAAACAACTAGAAGTTTTCCTTAACCGAGGGCATGTGTGACTTGTACGTACGATTTTGAGCGCGAGAGTGATAGGATTGCACCTATTGATGCTAAACAAAGTTGAACGAAGTAATAAGAAACTAAATCTTCTATTTGTTTACTAATTTGAAGGAAATAATGAAACAACTAGAAGTTTTCTTTAACCGAGGACTTGTGTGAGTTGTACGTACGATTTTGAACGCGAGAGTGATAGGATTGCACCTATTGATGCTAAAAAAAGTTGAACGAAGTAATAAGACACTAAATCTTCTATTTGTTTACTAATTTCAAGGAAATAATGAAACAACTAGAAGTTTTCTTTAACCGAGGACTTGTGTGAGTTCTATTCATGGCTTTGAATGCGAGAGTGATAGGATTCCACCTTTTGAAGCTAAACAAAGTAGAACGAAGCAATAAGACTCAAAATCATCTATTTGTTATCAAATTTGAAGGAAATAATGAAACAACTAGAAGTTTTCCTTAATCGAGGACATGTGTGACTTGTACGAATGATTTTGAACGCGAGAGTGATAGGATTGCACCTATTGATGCTAAACAAAGTTGAACGAAGTAATAAGACACTAAATCTTCTATTTGTTTACTAATTTGAAGGAAATAATGAAACAACTAGAAGTTTTCTTTAACCGAGGATTTCTATGAGTTGTACGCATGGCTTTGAATGCGAGAGTGATAGGATTCCACCTTTTGAAGCTAAACAAAGTAGAACGAAGCAATAAGACTCAAAATCATCTATTTGTTATCAAATTTGAACGAAATAATGAAACAACTAGAGGTTTTCCTTAACCGAGGACTTGTGTGAGTTGTCCGTATGATTTTGAATGTGAGAGTGATAGGATTCCACCTTTTGATGCTAAACAAAGTAGAACGAAGGAATAACACTCAAAATCATCTATTTGTTATCAAATTTGAAGGAAATAATGAAACAATTAGAAGTTTTCCATAACCGAGGACATGTGTGAGTTGTACGTACGATTTTGAACGCGAGAGTGATAGGATTGCACCTATTGATGCTAAACAAAGTTGAACGAAGTAATAGGATACTAAATCTTCTATTTGTTTACTAATTTGAGGGAAATAATGAAACAAATAGAAGTTTTCTTTAACCGAGGACTTGTGTGAGTTGTACGCATGGCTTTGAATGCGAGAGTGATATGATTCCACCTTTTGATGCTAAAGAAAGTAGAACGAAGTAATAACACTCAAAATCATCTATTTGTTATCAAATTTGAAGGAAATAATGAAACAACTAGAAGTTTTCCTTAACCGAGAACTTGTGCGAGTTGTACGCATGGCTTTGAATGCGAGAGGGATAGGATTGCACCTATTGATGATAAACAAAGTAGAACGAAGTAATAAGACTCAAAATCATCTATTTGTTTACAAATTTCAACGAAATAGTGAAACAACTAGAAGTTTTCCTTAACCGAGGACTTGTGGGAGTTGTACACATGGCTTTGAATATGAGAGTGATAGGATTGCACCTTTTGAAGCTAAACAAAGTAGAACGAAGCAATAAGACTCAAAATCATCTATTTGTTATCAAATTTTAAGGAAATAATGAAACAACTGGAAGTTTTCCTTAACCGAGGACTTGTGTGAGTTGTACGTACGATTTTGAACGCGAGAGTGATAGGATTGCACCTATTGATGCTAAAGAAAGTTGAACGAAGTAATAGGACACTAAATCTTCTATTTGTTTACTAATTTGGAGGAAATAATGAAACAACTAAAAGTTTTCTTTAAGGGAGGACTTGTGTGAGTTGTACGCATGGCTTTGAATGCGAGAGTGATTGGATTCCACCATTTGATGCTAAACAAAGTAGAACGAAGTAATAAGACTCAAAATCATCTATTTGTTTAAAATTTGAACGAAATAATTAAACAACTAGAAGTTTTCCTTAACCGAGAACTTGTGGGAGTTGTACGCATGGCTTTGAATGCGAGAGTAATAGGATTCCACCTCTTCATGCTAAACAAAGTAGAACGAAGCAATAAGACTCAAAATCATCTATTTTTATCAAATTTGAAGGAAATTATGAAACAACTAGAAGTTTTCCTGAACCGAGGACTTGTGTGAGTTGTACGTACGATTTTGAACGCAAGAGTGATAGGATTGCACCTATTGATGCTAAACAAAGTTGAACGGATTAATAGGACCCTAAATCTTCTATTTGTTTACTAATTTGAAGGAATTAATGAAACAACTAGAAGTTTTCCTTAACCGAGGACTTGTGGGAGTTGTACACATGGCTTTGAATGCGAGATTGATAGGATTCCACCTTTTGATGCTAAACAAAGTAGAACGAAGCAATAAGACTCAAAATCATCTATTTGTTATCAAATTTGAAGGAAATAATGAAACAACTAGAAGTTTTCTTTAACCGAGGACTTGTGTGAGTTGTACGTACGATTTTGAACGCGAGAGTGATAGGATTGCACCTATTGATGCTAAACAAAGTTGAACGAAGTATTAAGACACTAAATCTTCTATTTGTTTACTAATTTGAAGGAAATAATGAAACAAATAGAAGTTTTCTTTCACCGATGACTTGTGTGAGTTGTACGCATGACTTTGAATGCGAGAGTGATAGGATTGCACCTTTTGAAGCTAAACAAAGTAGAACGAAGCAATAACACTCAAAATCATCTATTTGTTATCAAATTTGAACGAAATAATGAAACAACTAGAAGTTTTCTTTAACCGAGGACTTGTGTGAGTTGTACGTACGATTTTGAACGCGAGTGTGATAGGATTGCACCTATTGATGCTAAACAAAGTTGAACGAAGTATTAAGACACTAAATCTTCTATTTGTTTACTAATTTGAAGGAAATAATGAAACAACTAGAAGTTTTCTTTCACCGATGACTTGTGTAAGTTGTACGCATGGCTTTGAATGCGAGAGTGATAGGATTCCACCTTTTGAAGCTAAACAAAGTAGAACGAAGCAATAAGACTCAAAATCATCTATTTGTTATCAAATTTGAAGGAAATAATGAAACAACTAGAAGTTTTCCTTAACCGAGGACTTGTGTGAGTTGTACGTACGATTTTGAACGCGAGAGTGATAGGATTGCACCTATTGATGCTAAACAAAGTTGAACGAAGTATTAAGACACTAAATCTTCTATTTGTTTACTAATTTGAAGGAAATAATGAAACAACTAGAAGTTTTCTTTAACCGAGGACTTGTGTGAGTTGTACGCCTGACTTTGAATGCGAGAGTGATAGGATTCCACCTTTTGAAGCTAAACAAAGTAGAACGAAGCAATAACACTCAAAATCATCTATTTGTTATCAAATTTGAACGAAATAATGAAACAACTAGAAGTTTTCTTTAACCGAGGACTTGTGTGAGTTGTACGTACGATTTTGAACGCGAGAGTGATAGGATTGCACCTATTGATGCTAAACAAAGTTGAACGAAGTATTAAGACACTAAATCTTCTATTTGTTTACTAATTTGAACGAAATAATGAAACAACTAGAAGTTTTCTTTAACCGAGAACTTGTGGGAGTTGTACGCATGGCTTTGAATGCGAGAGTAATAGGATTCCACCTCTTCATGCTAAACAAAGTAGAACGAAGCAATAAGACTCAAAATCATCTATTTTTATCAAATTTGAAGGAAATAATGAAACAACTAGAAGTTTTCCTGAACCGAGGACTTGTGTGAGTTGTACGTACGATTTTGAACGCAAGAGTGATAGGATTGCACCTATTGATGCTAAACAAAGTTGAACGGATTAATAGGACCCTAAATCTTCTATTTGTTTACTAATTTGAAGGAATTAATGAAACAACTAGAAGTTTTCCTTAACCGAGGACTTGTGGGAGTTGTACACATGGCTTTGAATGCGAGAGTGATAGGATTCCACCTTTTGATGCTAAACAAAGTAGAACGAAGCAATAAGACTCAAAATCATCTATTTGTTATCAAATTTGAAGGAAATAATGAAACAACTAGAAGTTTTCTTTAACCGAGGACTTGTGTGAGTTGTACGTACGATTTTGAACGCGAGAGTGATAGGATTGCACCTATTGATGCTAAACAAAGTTGAACGAAGTATTAAGACACTAAATCTTCTATTTGTTTACTAATTTGAAGGAAATAATGAAACAACTAGAAGTTTTCTTTCACCGATGACTTGTGTGAGTTGTACGCATGGCTTTGAATGCGAGAGTGATAGGATTCCACCTTTTGAAGCTAAACACAGTAGAACGAAGCAATAAGACTCAAAATCATCTATTTGTTATCAAATTTGAAGGAAATAATGAAACAACTAGAAGTTTTCCTTAACCGAGGACTTTTGTGAGTTGTACGTACGATTTTGAACGCGAGAGTGATAGGATTGCACCTATTGATGCTAAACAAAGTTGAACGAAGTATTAAGACACTAAATCTTCTATTTGTTTACTAATTTGAAGGAAATAATGAAACAACTAGAAGTTTTCTTTAACCGAGGACTTGTGTGAGTTGTACGCATGACTTTGAATGCGAGAGTGATAGGATTCCACCTTTTGAAGCTAAACAAAGTAGAACGAAGCAATAACACTCAAAATCATCTATTTGTTATCAAATTTGAACGAAATAATGAAACAACTAGAAGTTTTCTTTAACCGAGGACTTGTGTGAGTTGTACGTACGATTTTGAACGCGAGAGTGATAGGATTGCACCTATTGATGCTAAACAAAGTTGAACGAAGTGTTAAGACACTAAATCTTCTATTTGTTTACTAATTTGAAGGAAATAATGAAACAACTAGAAGTTTTCTTTCACCGATGACTTGTGTAAGTTGTACGCATGGCTTTGAATGCGAGAGTGATAGGATTCCACCTTTTGAAGCTAAACAAAGTAGAACGAAGCAATAAGACTCAAAATCATCTATTTGTTATCAAATTTGAAGGAAATAATGAAACAACTAGAAGTTTTCCTTAACCGAGGACTTGTGTGAGTTGTACGTACGATTTTGAACGCGAGAGTGATAGGATTGCACCTATTGATGCTAAACAAAGTTGAACGAAGTATTAAGACACTAAATCTTCTATTTGTTTACTAATTTGAAGGAAATAATGAAACAACTAGAAGTTTTCTTTAACCGAGGACTTGTGTGAGTTTTACGCATGACTTTGAATGCGAGAGTGATAGGATTCCACCTTTTGAAGCTAAACAAAGTAGAACGAAGCAATAACACTCAAAATCATTTATTTGTTATCAAATTTGAACGAAATAATGAAACAACTAGAAGTTTTCCTTAACCGAGGACTTGTGTGAGTTGTACGTACGATTTTGAACGCGAGAGTGATAGGATTGCACCTATTGATGCTAAACAAAGTTGAACGAAGTATTAAGACACTAAATCTTCTATTTGTTTACTAATTTGAAGGAAATAATGAAACAACTAGAAGTTTTCTTTAACCGAGGACTTGTGTGAGTTGTACGCATGACTTTGAATGCGAGAGTGATAGGATTCCACCTTTTGAAGCTAAACAAAGTAGAACGAAGCAATAACACTCAAAATCATCTATTTGTTATCAAATTTGAACGAAATAATGAAACAACTAGAAGTTTTCTTTAACCGATGACTTGTGTGAGTTGTACGTACGATTTTGAACGCGAGAGTGATAGGATTGCACCTATTGATGCTAAACAAAGTTGAACGAAGTGTTAAGACACTAAATCTTCTATTTGTTTACTAATTTGAAGGAAATAATGAAACAACTAGAAGTTTTCTTTCACCGATGGCTTGTGTGAGTTGTACGCATGGCTTTGAATGCGAGAGTGATAGGATTCCACCTTTTGAAGCTAAACAAAGTAGAACGAAGCAATAAGACTCAAAATCATCTATTTGTTATCAAATTTGAAGGAAATAATGAAACAACTAGAAGTTTTCCTTAACCGAGGACTTGTGTGAGTTGTACGTACGATTTTGAACGCGAGAGTGATAGGATTGCACCTATTGATGCTAAACAAAGTTGAACGAAGTATTAAGACACTAAATCTTCTATTTGTTTACTAATTTGAAGGAAATAATGAAACAACTAGAAGTTTTCTTTAACCGAGGACTTGTGTGAGTTGTACGCATGACTTTGAATGCGAGAGTGATAGGATTCCACCTTTTGAAGCTAAACAAAGTAGAACGAAGCAATAACACTCAAAATCATCTATTTGTTATCAAATTTGAACGAAATAATGAAACAACTAGAAGTTTTCCTTAACCGAGGACTTGTGTGAGTTGTACGTACGATTTTGAACGCGAGAGTGATAGGATTGCACCTATTGATGCTAAACAAAGTTGAACGAAGTATTAAGACACTAAATCTTCTATTTGTTTACTAATTTGAAGGAAATAATGAAACAACTAGAAGTTTTCTTTAACCGAGGACTTGTGTGAGTTGTACGCATGACTTTGAATGCGAGAGTGATAGGATTCCACCTTTTGAAGCTAAACATAGTAGAACGAAGCAATAACACTCAAAATCATCTATTTGTTATCAAATTTGAACGAAATAATGAAACAACTAGAAGTTTTCCTTAACCGAGGACTTGTGTGAGTTGTCCGTATGATTTTGAACGCGAGAGTGATAGGATTCCACCTTTTGATGCTAAACAAAGTAGAACGAAGGAATAACACTCAAAATCATCTATTTGTTATCAAATTTTAAGGAAATAATGAAACAACTGGAAGTTTTCCTTAACCGAGGACTTGTGTGAGTTGTACGTACGATTTTGAACGCGATAGTGATAGGATTGCACCTATTGATGCTAAATAAAGTTGAACGAAGTAATAGGACACTAAATCTTCTATTTGTTTACTAATTTGGAGGAAATAATGAAACAACTAGAAGTTTTCTTTAAGGGAGGACTTGTGTGAGTTGTACGCATGGCTTTGAATGCGAGAGTGATTGGATTCCACCATTTGATGCTAAACAAAGTAAAACGAAGTAATAAGACTCAAAAACATCTATTTGTTTAAAATTTGAACGAAATATTGAAACAACTAGAAGTTTTCCTTAACCGAGAACTTGTGGGAGTTGTACGCATGGCTTTGAATGCGAGAGTAATAGGATTCCACCTCTTCATGCTAAACAAAGTAGAACGAAGCAATAAGACTCAAAATCATCTATTTTTATCAAATTTGAAGGAAATAATGAAACAACTAGAAGTTTTCCAGAACCGAGGACTTGTGTGAGTTGTACGTACGATTTTGAACGCAAGAGTGATAGGATTGCACCTATTGATGCTAAACAAAGTTGAACGGATTAATAGGACCCTAAATCTTCTATTTGTTTACTAATTTGAAGGAATTAATGAAATAACTAGAAGTTTTCCTTAACCGAGGACTTGTGGGAGTTGTACAAATGGCTTTGAATGCGAGAGTGATATGATTCCACCTTTTGATGCTAAACAAAGTAGAACGAAGCAATAAGACACAAAATCATCTATTTGTTATCAAATTTGAAGGAAATAATGAAACAACTAGAAGTTTTCTTTAACCGAGGACTTGTGTGAGTTGTACGTACGATTTTGAACGCGAGAGTGATAGGATTGCACCTATTGATCCTAAACAAAGTTTAACGAAGTATTAAGACACTAAATCTTCTATTTGTTTACTAATTTGAAGGAAATAATGAAACAACTAGAAGTTTTCTTTAACCGAGGACTTGTGTGAGTTGTACGCATGACTTTGAATGCGAGAGTGATAGGATTCCACCTTTTGAAGCTAAACAAAGTAGAACGAAGCAATAACACTCAAAATCATCTATTTGTTATCAAATTTGAACGAAATAATGAAACAACTAGAAGTTTTCTTTAACCGAGGACTTGTGTGAGTTGTACGTACGATTTTGAACGCGAGAGTGATAGGATTGCACCTATTAATGCTAAACAAAGTTGAACGAAGTATTAAGACACTAAATCTTCTATTTGTTTACTAATTTGAAGGAAATAATGAAACAACTAGAAGTTTTCTTTCACCGATGACTTGTGTGAGTTGTACGCATGGCTTTGAATGCGAGAGTGATAGGATTCCACCTTTTGAAGCTAAACAAAGTAGAACGAAGCAATAAGACTCAAAAACATCTATTTGTTATCAAATTTGAAGGAAATAATGAAACAACTAGAAGTTTTCCTTAACCGAGGACTTTTGTGAGTTGTACGTACGATTTTGAACGCGAGAGTGATAGGATTGCACCTATTGATGCTAAACAAAGTTGAACGAAGTATTAAGACACTAAATCTTCTATTTGTTTACTAATTTGAAGGAAATAATGAAACAACTAGAAGTTTTCTTTAACCGAGGACTTGTGTGAGTTGTACGCATGACTTTGAATGCGAGAGTGATAGGATTCCACCTTTTGAAGCTAAACAAAGTAGAACGAAGCAATAACACTCAAAATCATCTATTTGTTATCAAATTTGAACGAAATAATGAAACAACTAGAAGTTTTCTTTAACCGAGGACTTGTGTGAGTTGTACGTACGATTTTGAACGCGAGAGTGATAGGATTGCACCTATTGATGCTAAACAAAGTTGAACGAAGTATTAAGACACTAAATCTTCTATTTGTTTACTAATTTGAAGGAAATAATGAAACAACTAGAAGTTTTCTTTCACCGATGACTTGTGTGAGTTGTACACATGGCTTTGAATGCGAGAGTGATAGGATTCCACCTTTTGAAGCTAAACAAAGTAGAACGAAGCAATAAGACTCAAAATCATCTATTTGTTATCAAATTTGAAGGAAATAATGAAACAACTAGAAGTTTTCCTTAACCGAGGACTTGTGTGAGTTGTACGTACGATTTTGAACGCGAGAGTGATAGGATTGCACCTATTGATGCTAAACAAAGTTGAACGAAGTATTAAGACACTAAATCTTCTATTTGTTTACTAATTTGAAGGAAATAATGAAACAACTAGAAGTTTTCTTTAACCGAGGACTTGTGTGAGTTGTACGCATGACTTTGAATGCGAGAGTGATAGGATTCCACCTTTTGAAGCTAAACAAAGTAAAACGAAGCAATAAGACTCAAAATCATCTATTTGTTATCAAATTTGAACGAAATAATGAAACAACTAGAAGTTTTCCTTAACCGAGGACTTGTGTGAGTTGTCCGTATGATTTTGAATGCGAGAGTGATAGGATTCCACCTTTTGATGCTAAACAAAGTAGAACGAAGGAATAACACTCAAAATCATCTATTTGTTATCAAATTTTAAGGAAATAATGAAACAACTGAAAGTTTTCCTTAACCGAGGACTTGTGTGAGTTGTACGTACGATTTTGAACGCGATAGTGATAGGATTGCACCTATTGATGCTAAATAAAGTTGAACGAAGTAATAGGACACTAAATCTTTTATTTGTTTACTAATTTGGAGGAAATAATGAAACAACTAGAAGTTTTCTTTAAGGGAGGACTTGTGTGAGTTGTACGCATGGCTTTGAATGCGAGAGTGATTGGATTCCACCATTTGATGCAAAACAAAGTAAAACGAAGTAATAAGACTCAAAAACATCTATTTGTTTAAAATTTGAACGAAATAATGAAACAACTAGAAGTTTTCCTTAACCGAGAACTTGTGGGAGTTGTACGCATGGCTTTGAATGCGAGAGTAATAGGATTCCACCTCTTCATGCTAACCAAAGTAGAACGAAGCAATAAGACTCAAAATCATCTATTTTTATCAAATTTGAAGGAAATAATGAAACAACTAGAAGTTTTCCTTAACCGAGGACATGTGTGACTTGTACGTACGATTTTTAACGCGGGAGTGATAGGATTGCACCTATTGATGCTAAACAAAGTTGAACGAAGTATTAAGACACTAAATCTTCTATTTGTTTACTAATTTGAAGGAAATAATGAAACAACTAGAAGTTTTCTTTAACCGAGGACTTGTGTGAGTTGTACGCATGACTTTGAATGCGAGAGTGATAGGATTCCACCTTTTGAAGCTAAACAAAGTAGAACGAAGCAATAACACTCAAAATCATCTATTTGTTATCAAATTTGAACGAAATAATGAAACAACTAGAAGTTTTCCTTAACCGAGGACTTGTGTGAGTTGTACGTACGATTTTGAACGCGAGAGTGATAGGATTGCACCTATTGATGCTAAACAAAGTTGAACGAAGTATTAAGACACTAAATCTTCTATTTGTTTACTAATTTGAAGGAAATAATGAAACAACTAGAAGTTTTCTTTCACCGATGACTTGTGTGAGTTGTACGCATGGCTTTGAATGCGAGAGTGATAGGATTCCACCTTTTGAAGCTAAACAAAGTAGAACGAAGCAATAAGACTCAAAATCATCTATTTGTTATCAAATTTGAAGGAAATAATGAAACAACTAGAAGTTTTCCTTAACCGAGGACTTGTGTGAGTTGTACGTACGATTTTGAACGCGAGAGTGATAGGATTGCACCTATTGATGCTAAACAAAGTTGAACGAAGTATTAAGACTCTAAATGTTCTATTTGTTTACTAATTTGAACGAAATAATGAAACAACTAGAAGTTTTCTTTAACCAAGAACTTGTGGGAGTTGTACGCCTGGCTTTGAATGCGAGAGTAATAGGATTCCACCTCTTCATGCTAAACAAAGTAGAACGAAGCAATAAGACTCAAAATCATCTATTTTTATCAAATTTGAAGGAAATAATGAAACAACTAGAAGTTTTCCTGAACCGAGGACTTGTGTGAGTTGTACGTACGATTTTGAACGCAAGAGTGATAGGATTGCACCTATTGATGCTAAACAAAGTTGAACGGATTAATAGGACCCTAAATCTTCTATTTGTTTACTAATTTGAAGGAATTAATGAAACAACTAGAAGTTTTCCTTAACCGAGGACTTGTGGGAGTTGTACACATGGCTTTGAATGCGAGAGTGATAGGATTCCACCTTTTGAAGCTAAACAAAGTAGAACGAAGCAATAAGACTCAAAATCATCTATTTGTTATCAAATTTGAAGGAAATAATGAAACAACTAGAAGTTTTCCTTAACCGAGGACTTTTGTGAGTTGTACGTACGATTTTGAACGCGAGATTGATAGGATTGCACCTATTGATGCTAAACAAAGTTGAACGAAGTATTAAGACACTAAATCTTCTATTTGTTTACTAATTTGAAGGAAATAATGAAACAACTAGAAGTTTTCTTTAACCGAGGACTTGTGTAAGTTGTACGCATGGCTTTGAATGCGAGAGTGATAGGATTCCACCTTTTGAAGCTAAACAAAGTAGAACGAAGCAATAAGACTCAAAATCATCTATTTGTTATCATATTTGAAGGAAATAATGAAACAACTAGAAGTTTTCCTTAACCGAGGACTTTTGTGAGTTGTACGTACGATTTTGAACGCGAGAGTGATAGGATTGCACCTATTGATGCTAAACAAAGTTGAACGAAGTATTAAGACACTAAATCTTCTATTTGTTTACTAATTTGAAGGAAATAATGAAACAACTAGAAGTTTTCTTTAACCGAGGACTTGTGTGAGTTGTACGCATGACTTTGAATGCGAGAGTGATAGGATTCCACCTTTTGAAGCTAAACAAAGTAGAACGAAGCAATAACACTCAAAATCATCTATTTGTTATCAAATTTGAACGAAATAATGAAACAACTAGAAGTTTTCCTTAACCGAGGACTTGTGTGAGTTGTACGTACGATTTTGAACGCGAGAGTGATAGGATTGCACCTATTGATGCTAAACAAAGTTGAACGAAGTATTAAGACACTAAATCTTCTATTTGTTTACTAATTTGAAGGAAATAATGAAACAACTAGAAGTTTTCTTTCACCGATGACTTGTGTGAGTTGTACGCATGGCTTTGAATGCGAGAGTGATAGGATTCCACCTTTTGAAGCTAAACAAAGTAGAACGAAGCAATAAGACTCAAAATCATCTATTTGTTATCAAATTTGAAGGAAATAATGAAACAACTAGAAGTTTTCCTTAACCGAGGACTTTTGTGAGTTGTACGTACGATTTTGAACGCGAGAGTGATAGGATTGCACCTATTGATGCTAAACAAAGTTGAACGAAGTATTAAGACACTAAATCTTCTATTTGTTTACCAATTTGAAGGAAATAATGAAACAACTAGAAGTTTTCTTTAACCGAGGACTTGTGTGAGTTGTACGCATGACTTTGAATGCGAGAGTGATAGGACTCCACCTTTTGAAGCTAAACAAAGTAGAACGAAGCAATAACACTCAAAATCATCTATTTGTTATCAAATTTGAACGAAATAATGAAACAACTAGAAGTTTTCTTTAACCGAGGACTTGTGTGAGTTGTACGTACGATTTTGAACGCGAGAGTGATAGGATTGCACCTATTGATGCTAAACAAAGTTGAACGAAGTATTAAGACACTAAATCTTCTATTTGTTTACTAATTTGAAGGAAATAATGAAACAACTAGAAGTTTTCTTTCACCGATGACTTGTGTGAGTTGTACGCATGGCTTTGAATGCGAGAGTGATAGGATTCCACCTTTTGAAGCTA
Source organism: Hedera helix (assembly GCA_947179155.2). NCBI lineage: Eukaryota > Viridiplantae > Streptophyta > Magnoliopsida > Apiales > Araliaceae > Hedera > Hedera helix. The sequence goes on from OX359268.1 coordinate 17,195,172, forward strand.
AACAAAGTAGAACGAAGCAATAAGACTCAAAATCATCTATTTGTTATCAAATTTGAAGGAAATAATGAAACAACTAGAAGTTTTCCTTAACCGAGGACTTGTGTGAGTTGTACGTACGATTTTGAACGCGAGAGTGATAGGATTGCACCTATTGATGCTAAACAAAGTTGAACGAAGTATTAAGACACTAAATCTTCTATTTGTTTACTAATTTGAAGGAAATAATGAAACAACTAGAAGTTTTCTTTAACCGAGGACTTGTGTGAGTTGTACGCATGACTTTGAATGCGAGAGTGATAGGATTCCACCTTTTGAAGCTAAACAAAGTAGAACGAAGCAATAAGACTCAAAATCATCTATTTGTTATAAAATTTGAACGAAATAATGAAACAACTAGAAGTTTTCCTTAACCGAGGACTTGTGTGAGTTGTCCGTATGATTTTGAATGCGAGAGTGATAGGATTCCACCTTTTGATGCTAAACAAAGTAGAACGAAGGAATAACACTCAAAATCATCTATTTGTTATCAAATTTTAAGGAAATAATGAAACAACTGGAAGTTTTCCTTAACCGAGGACTTGTGTGAGTTCTACGTACGATTTTGAACGCGATAGTGATAGGATTGCACCTATTGATGCTAAATAAAGTTGAACGAAGTAATAGGACACTAAATCTTCTATTTGTTTACTAATTTGGAGGAAATAATGAAACAACTAGAAGTTTTCTTTAAGGGAGGACTTGTGTGAGTTGTACGCAAGGGTTTGAATGCGAGAGTGATTGGATTCCACCATTTGATGCTAAACAAAGTAAAACGAAGTAATAAGACTCAAAATCATCTATTTGTTTAAAATTTGAACGAAATAATGAAACAACTAGAAGTTTTCCTTAACCGAGAACTTGTGGGAGTTGTACGCATGGCTTTGAATGCGAGAGTAATAGGATTCCACCTCTTCACACTAAACAAAGTAGAACGAAGCAATAAGACTCAAAATCATCTATTTTTATCAAATTTGAAGGAAATAATGAAACAACTAGAAGTTTTCCTGAACCGAGGACTTGTGTGAGTTGTACGTACGATTTTGAACGCAAGAGTGATAGGATTGCACCTATTGATGCTAAACAAAGTTGAACGGATCAATAGGACTCTAAATCTTCTATTTGTTTACTAATTTGAAGGAATTAATGAAACAACTAGAAGTTTTCCTTAACCGAGGACTTGTGGGAGTTGTACACATGGCTTTGAATGCGAGAGTGATAGGATTCCACCTTTTGATGCTAAACAAAGTAGAACGAAGCAATAAGACTCAAAATCATCTATTTGTTATCAAATTTGAAGGAAATAATGAAACAACTAGAAGTTTTATTTAACCGAGGACTTGTGTGAGTTGTACGTACGATTTTGAACGCGAGAGTGATAGGATTGCACCTACTGATGCTAAACAAAGTTGAACGAAGTATTAAGACACTAAATCTTCTATTTGTTTACTAATTTGAAGGAAATAATGAAACAACTAGAAGTTTTCTTTCACCGATGACTTGTGTGAGTTGTACGCATGGCTTTGAATGCGAGAGTGATAGGATTCCACCTTTTGAAGCTAAACAAAGTAGAACGAAGCAATAAGACTCAAAATCATCTATTTGTTATCAAATTTGAAGGAAATAATGAAACAACTAGAAGTTTTCCTTAACCGAGGACTTGTGTGAGTTGTCCGTACGATTTTGAACGCGAGAGTGATAGGATTGCACCTATTGATGCTAAACAAAGTTGAACGAAGTATTAAGACACTAAATCTTCTATTTGTTTACTAATTTGAAGGAAATAATGAAACAACTAGAAGTTTTCTTTAACCGAGGACTTGTGTGAGTTGTACGCATGACTTTGAATGCGAGAGTGATAGGATTCCACCTTTTGAAGCTAAACAAAGTAGAACGAAGCAATAAGACTCAAAATCATCTATTTGTTATCAAATTTGAACGAAATAATGAAACAACTAGAAGTTTTCCTTAACAGAGGACTTGTGTGAGTTGTCCGTATGATTTTGAATGCGAGAGTGATAGGATTCCACCTTTTGATGCTAAACAAAGTAGAACGAAGGAATAACACTCAAAATCAACTATTTGTTATCAAATTTGAAGGAAATAATGAAACAACTAGAAGTTTTCCATAACCGAGGACTTGTGTGAGTTGTACGTACGATTTTGAACGCGAGAGTGATAGGATTGCACCTATTTATGCTAAACATAGTTGAACGAAGTAATAAGACATTAAATCTTCTATTTGTTTACTAATTTGAAGGAAATAATGAAACAACTAGAAGTTTTCTTTAACCGAGGACTTGTGTGAGTTGTACGCATGGCTTTGAATGCGAGAGTGATAGGATTCCACCTTTTGATGCTAAACAAAGTAGAACGAAGTAATAACACTCAAAATCATCTATTTGTTATCAAATTTGAAGGAAATAATGAAACAACTAGAAGTTTTCCCTAACCGAGGACTTGTGTGAGTTGTACGTACGATTTTGAACGCGAGAGTGATAGGATTGCACCTATTGATGCTAAACAAAGTTGAACGAAGTATTAAGACACTAAATCTTCTATTTGTTTACTAATTTGAAGGAAATAATGAAACAACTAGAAGTTTTCTTTAACCGAGGACTTGTGTGAGTTGTACGCATGACTTTGAATGCGAGAGTGATAGGATTCCACCTTTTGAAGCTAAACAATGTAGAACGAAGCAATAACACTCAAAATCATCTATTTGTTATCAAATTTGAACGAAATAATGAAACAACTAGAAGTTTTCCTTAACCGAGGACTTGTGTGAGTTGTACGTACGATTTTGAACGCGAGAGTGATAGGATTGCACCTATTGATGCTAAACAAAGTTGAACGAAGTATTAAGACACTAAATCTTCTATTTGTTTACTAATTTGAAGGAAATAATGAAACAACTAGAAGTTTTCTTTCACCGATGACTTGTGTGAGTTGTACGCATGGCTTTGAATGCGAGAGTGATAGGATTCCACCTTTTGAAGCTAAACAAAGTAGAACGAAGCAATAAGACTCAAAATCATCTATTTGTTATCAAATTTGAAAGAAATAATGAAACAACTAGAAGTTTTCCTTAACCGAGGACTTGTGTGAGTTGTACGTACGATTTTGAACGCGAGAGTGATAGGATTCCACCTTTTGATGCTAAACAAAGTAGAACGAAGGAATAACACTCAAAATCATCTATTTGTTATCAAATTTTAAGGAAATAATGAAACAACTGAAAGTTTTCCTTAACCGAGGACTTGTGTGAATTGTACGTACGATTTTGAACGCGATAGTGATAGGATTGCACCTATTGATGCTAAATAAAGTTGAACGAAGTAATAGGACACTAAATCTTCTATTTGTTTACTAATTTGGAGGAAATAATGAAACAACTAGAAGTTTTCTTTAAGGGAGGACTTGTGTGAGTTGTACGCATGACTTTGAATGCGAGAGTGATTGGATTCCACCATTTGATGCTAAACAAAGTAAAACGAAGTAATAAGACTCAAAAACATCTATTTGTTTAAAATTTGAACAAAATAATGAAACAACTAGAAGTTTTCCTTAACCGAGAACTTGTGGGAGTTGTACGCATGGCTTTGAATGCGAGAGTAATAGGATTCCACCTCTTCATGCTAAACAAAGTAGAACGAAGCAATAAGACTCAAAATCATCTATTTTTATCAAATTTGAAGGAAATAATGAAACAACTAGAAGTTTTCCTGAACCGAGGACTTGTGTGAGTTGTACGTACGATTTTGAACGCAAGAGTGATAGGATTGCACCTATTGATGCTAAACAAAGTTGAACGGATTAGTAGGACCCTAAATCTTCTATTTGTTTACTAATTTGAAGGAATTAATGAAACAACTAGAAGTTTTCTTTAACCGAGGACTTGTGGGAGTTGTACACATGGCTTTGAATGCGAGAGTGATAGGATTCCACCTTTTGATGCTAAACAAAGTAGAACGAAGCAATAAGACTCAAAATCATCTATTTGTTATCAAATTTGAAGGAAATAATGAAACAACTAGAAGTTTTCTTTAACCGAGGACTTGTGTGAGTTGTACGCATGACTTTGAATGCGAGAGTGATAGGATTCCACCTTTTGAAGCTAAACAAAGTAGAACGAAGCAATAAGACTCAAAATCATCTATTTGTTATCAAATTTGAAGGAAATAATGAAACAACTAGAAGTTTTCCTTAACCGAGGACTTGTGTGAGTTGTACGTACGATTTTGAACGCGAGAGTGATAGGATTCCACCTTTTGATGCTAAACAAAGTAGAACGAAGCAATAACACTCAAAATCATCTATTTGTTATCAAATTTTAAGGAAATAATGAAACAACTGAAAGTTTTCCTTAACCGAGGACTTGTGTGAATTGTACGTACGATTTTGAACGCGATAGTGATAGGATTGCACCTATTGATGCTAAATAAAGTTGAACGAAGTAATAGGACACTAAATCTTCTATTTGTTTACTAATTTGGAGGAAATAATGAAACAACTAGAAGTTTTCTTTAAGGGAGGACTTGTGTGAGTTGTACGCATGACTTTGAATGCGAGAGTGATTGGATTCCACCATTTGATGCTAAACAAAGTAAAACGAAGTAATAAGACTCAAAAACATCTATTTGTTTAAAATTTGAACGAAATAATGAAACAACTAGAAGTTTTCCTTAACCGAGAACTTGTGGGAGTTGTACGCATGGCTTTGAATGCGAGAGTAATAGGATTCCACCTCTTCATGCTAAACAAAGTAGAACGAAGCAATAAGACTCAAAATCATCTATTTTTATCAAATTTGAAGGAAATAATGAAACAACTAGAAGTTTTCCTGAACCGAGGACTTGTGTGAGTTGTACGTACGATTTTGAACGCAAGAGTGATAGGATTGCACCTATTGATGCTAAACAAAGTTGAACGGATTAATAGGACCCTAAATCTTCTATTTGTTTACTAATTTGAAGGAATTAATGAAACAACTAGAAGTTTTCTTTAACCGAGGACTTGTGGGAGTTGTACACATGGCTTTGAATGCGAGAGTGATAGGATTCCACCTTTTGATGCTAAACAAAGTAGAACGAAGCAATAAGACTCAAAATCATCTATTTGTTATCAAATTTGAAGGAAATAATGAAACAACTAGAAGTTTTCTTTAACCGAGGACTTGTGTGAGTTGTACGCATGACTTTGAATGCGAGAGTGATAGGATTCCACCTTTTGAAGCTAAACAAAGTAGAACGAAGCAATAAGACTCAAAATCATCTATTTGTTATCAAATTTGAAGGAAATAATGAAACAACTAGAAGTTTTCCTTAACCGAGGACTTTTGTGAGTTGTACGTACGATTTTGAACGCGAGAGTGATAGGATTGCACCTATTGATGCTAAACAAAGTTGAACGAAGTATTAAGACACTAAATCTTCTATTTGTTTACTAATTTGAAGGAAATAATGAAACAACTAGAAGTTTTCTTTCACCGATGACTTGTGTGAGTTGTACGCATGGCTTTGAATGCGAGAGTGATAGGATTCCACCTTTTGAAGCTAAACAAAGTAGAACGAAGCAATAAGACTCAAAATCATCTATTTGTTATCAAATTTGAAGGAAATAATGAAACAACTAGAAGTTTTCCTTAACCGAGGACTTGTGTGAGTTGTACGTACGATTTTGAACGCGAGAGTGATAGGATTGCACCTATTGATGCTAAACAAAGTTGAACGAAGTAATAAGACACTAAATCTTCTATTTGTTTACTAATTTGAAGGAAATAATGAAACAACTAGAAGTTTTCTTTAACCGAGGACTTGTGTGAGTTGTACGCATGACTTTGAATGCGAGAGTGATAGGATTCCACCTTTTGAAGCTAAACAAAGTAGAACGAAGCAATAAGACTCAAAATCATCTATTTGTTATCAAATTTGAACGAAATAATGAAACAACTAGAAGTTTTCCTTAACCGAGGACTTGTGTGAGTTGTCCGTATGATTTTGAATGCGAGAGTGATAGAATTCCACCTTTTGATGCTAAACAAAGTAGAACGAAGGAATAACACTCAAAATCATCTATTTGTTATCAAATTTTAAGGAAATAATGAAACAACTGAAAGTTTTCCTTAACCGAGGACTTGTGTGAGTTGTACGTACGATTTTGAACGCGATAGTGATAGGATTGCACCTATTGATGCTAAATAAAGTTGAACGAAGTAATAGGACACTAAATCTTCTATTTGTTTACTAATTTGGAGGAAATAATGAAACAACTATAAGTTTTCTTTAAGGGAGGACTTGTGTGAGTTGTACGCATGGCTTTGAATGCGAGAGTGATTGGATTCCACCATTTGATGCTAAACAAAGTAAAACGAAGTAATAAGACTCAAAAACATCTATTTGTTTAAAATTTGAACGAAATAATGAAACAACTAGAAGTTTTCCTTAACCGTGAACTTGTGGGAGTTGTACGCATGGCTTTGAATGCGAGAGTAATAGGATTCCACCTCTTCATGCTAAACAAAGTAGAACGAAGCAATAAGACTCAAAATCATCTATTTTTATCAAATTTGAAGGAAATAATGAAACAACTAGAAGTTTTCCTGAACCGAGGACTTGTGTGAGTTGTACGTACGATTTTGAACGCAAGAGTGATAGGATTGCACCTATTGATGCTAAACAAAGTTGAACGGATTAATAGGACCCTAAATCTTCTATTTGTTTACTAACTTGAAAGAATTAATGAAACAACTAGAAGTTTTCCTTAACCGAGGACTTGTGGGAGTTGTACACATGGCTTTGAATGCGAGAGTGATAGGATTCCACCTTTTGAAGCTAAACAAAGTAGAACGAAGCAATAAGACTCAAAATCATCTATTTGTTATCAAATTTGAAGGAAATAATGAAACAACTAGAAGTTTTCTTTAACCGAGGACTTGTGTGAGTTGTACGTACGATTTTGAACGCGAGAGTGATAGGATTGCACCTATTGATGCTAAACAAAGTTGAACGAAGTATTAAGACACTAAATCTTCTATTTGTTTACTAATTTGAAGGAAATAATGAAACAACTAGAAGTTTTCTTTCACCGATGACTTGTGTGAGTTGTACGCATGGCTTTGAATGCGAGAGTGATAGGATTCCACCTTTTGAAGCTAAACAAAGTAGAACGAAGCAATAAGACTCAAAATCATCTATTTGTTATCAAATTTGAAGGAAATAATGAAACAACTAGAAGTTTCCTTAACCGAGGACTTTTGTGAGTTGTACGTACGATTTTGAACGCGAGAGTGATAGGATTGCACCTATTGATGCTAAACAAAGTTGAACGAAGTAGTAAGACACTAAATCTTCTATTTGTTTACTAATTTGAAGGAAATAATGAAACAACTAAAAGTTTTCTTTAACCGAGGACTTGTGTGAGTTGTACGCATGACTTTGAATGCGAGAGTGATAGGATTCCACCTTTTGAAGCTAAACAAAGTAGAACGAAGCAATAAGAAAATCATCTATTTGTTATCAAATTTGAACGAAATTATGAAACAACTAGAAGTTTTCTTTAACCGAGGACTTGTGTGAGTTGTACGTACGATTTTGAACGCGAGAGTGATAGGATTGCACCTATTGATGCTAAACAAAGTTGAACGAAGTATTAAGACACTAAATCTTCTATTTGTTTACTAATATGAAGGAAATAATGAAACAACTAGAAGTTTTCTTTCACCGATGACTTGTGTGAGTTGTACGCATGGCTTTGAATGCGAGAGTGATAGGATTCCACCTTTTGAAACTAAACAAAGTAGAACGAAGCAATAAGACTCAAAATCATCTATTTGTTATCAAATTTGAAGGAAATAATGAAACAACTAGAAGTTTTCCTTAACCGAGGACTTTTGTGAGTTGTACGTACGATTTTGAACGCGAGAGTGATAGGATTGCACCTATTGATGCTAAACAAAGTTGAACGAAGTATTAAGACACTAAATCTTCTATTTGTTTACTAATTAGAAGGAAATAATGAAACAACTGGAAGTTTTCTTTAACCGAGGACTTGTGTGAGTTGTACGCATGACTTTGAATGCGAGAGTGATAGGATTCCACCTTTTGAAGCTAAACAAAGTAGAACGAAGCAATAAGACTCAAAATCAACTATTTGTTATCAAATTTGAACGAAATAATGAAACAACTAGAAGTTTTCCTTAACCGAGGACTTGTGTGAGTTGTCCGTATGATTTTGAATGCGAGAGTGATAGGATTCCACCTTTTGATGCTAAACAAAGTAGAACGAAGGAATAACACTCAAAATCATCTATTTGTTATCAAATTTTAAGGAAATAATGAAACAACTGGAAGTTTTCCTTAACCGAGGACTTGTGTGAGTTGTACGTACGATTTTGAACGCGATAGTGATAGGATTGCACCTATTGATGCTAAATAAAGTTGAACGAAGTAATAGGACACTAAATCTTCTATTTGTTTATTAATTTGGAGGAAATAATGAAACAACTAGAAGTTTTCTTTAAGGGAGGACTTGTGTGAGTTGTACGCAAGGGTTTGAATGCGAGAGTGATTGGATTCCACCATTTGATGCTAAACAAAGTAAAACGAAGTAATAAGACTCAAAATCATCTATTTGTTTAAAATTTGAACGAAATAATGAAACAACTAGAAGTTTTCCTTAACCGAGAACTTGTGGGAGTTGTACGCATGGCTTTGAATGCGAGAGTAATAGGATTCCACCTCTTCACACTAAACAAAGTAGAACGAAGCAATAAGACTCAAAATCATCTATTTTTATCAAATTTGAAGGAAATAATGAAACAACTAGAAGTTTTCCTGAACCGAGGACTTGTGTGAGTTGTACGTACGATTTTGAACGCAAGAGTGATAGGATTGCACCTATTGATGCTAAACAAAGTTGAACGGATTAATAGGACTCTAAATCTTCTATTTGTTTACTAATTTGAAGGAATTAATGAAACAACTAGAAGTTTTCCTTAACCGAGGACTTGTGGGAGTTGTACACATGGCTTTGAATGCGAGAGTGATAGGATTCCACCTTTTGATGCTAAACAAAGTAGAACGAAGCAATAAGACTCAAAATCATCTATTTGTTATCAAATTTGAAGGAAATAATGAAACAACTAGAAGTTTTATTTAACCGAGGACTTGTGTGAGTTGTACGTACGATTTTGAACGCGAGAGTGATAGGATTGCACCTACTGATGCTAAACAAAGTTGAACGAAGTATTAAGACACTAAATCTTCTATTTGTTTACTAATTTGAAGGAAATAATGAAACAACTAGAAGTTTTCTTTCACCGATGACTTGTGTGAGTTGTACGCATGGCTTTGAATGCGAGAGTGATAGGATTCCACCTTTTGAAGCTAAACAAAGTAGAACGAAGCAATAAGACTCAAAATCATCTATTTGTTATCAAATTTGAAGGAAATAATGAAACAACTAAAAGTTTTCCTTAACCGAGGACTTGTGTGAGTTGTCCGTACGATTTTGAACGCGAGAGTGATAGGATTGCACCTATTGATGCTAAACAAAGTTGAACGAAGTATTAAGACACTAAATCTTCTATTTGTTTACTAATTTGAAGGAAATAATGAAACAACTAGAAGTTTTCTTTAATCGAGGACTTGTGTGAGTTGTACGCATGACTTTGAATGCGAGAGTGATAGGATTCCACCTTTTGAAGCTAAACAAAGTAGAACGAAGCAATAAGACTCAAAATCATCTATTTGTTATTAAATTTGAACGAAATAATGAAACAACTAGAAGTTTTCCTTAACAGAGGACTTGTGTGAGTTGTCCGTATGATTTTGAATGCGAGAGTGATAGGATTCCACCTTTTGATGCTAAACAAAGTAGAACGAAGGAATAACACTCAAAATCAACTATTTGTTATCAAATTTGAAGGAAATAATGAAACAACTAGAAGTTTTCCATAACCGAGGACTTGTGTGAGTTGTACGTACGATTTTGAACGCGAGAGTGATAGGATTGCACCTATTTATGCTAAACATAGTTGAACGAAGTAATAAGACATTAAATCTTCTATTTGTTTACTAATTTGAAGGAAATAATGAAACACTAGAAGTTTTCTTTAACCGAGGACTTGTGTGAGTTGTACGCATGGCTTTGAATGCGAGAGTGATAGGATTCCACCTTTTGATGCTAAACAAAGTAGAACGAAGTAATAACACTCAAAATCATCTATTTGTTATCAAATTTGAAGGAAATAATGAAACAACTAGAAGTTTTCCCTAACCGAAGACTTGTGTGAGTTGTACGTACGATTTTGAACGCGAGAGTGATAGGATTGCACCTATTGATGCTAAACAAAGTTGAACGAAGTATTAAGACACTAAATCTTCTATTTGTTTACTAATTTGAAGGAAATAATGAAACAACTAGAAGTTTTCTTTAACCGAGGACTTGTGTGAGTTGTACGCATGACTTTGAATGCGAGAGTGATAGGATTCCACCTTTTGAAGCTAAACAAAGTAGAACGAAGCAATAAGACTCAAAATCATCTATTTGTTATCAAATTTGAACGAAATAATGAAACAACTAGAAGTTTTCTTTAACCGAGGACTTGTGTGAGTTGTACGTACGATTTTGAACGCGAGAGTGATAGGATTGCACCTATTGATGCTAAACAAAGTTGAACGAAGTATTAAGACACTAAATCTTCTATTTGTTTACTAATTTGAAGGAAATAATGAAACAACTAGAAGTTTTTTTTCACCGATGACTTGTGTGAGTTGTACGCATGGCTTTGAATGCGAGAGTGATAGGATTCCACCTTTTGAAGCTAAACAAAGTAGAACGAAGCAATAAGACTCAAAATCATCTATTTGTTATCAAATTTGAAGGAAATAATGAAACAACTAGAAGTTTTCCTTAACCGAGGACTTGTGTGAGTTGTACGTACGATTTTGAACGCGAGAGTGATAGGATTCCACCTTTTGATGCTAAACAAAGTAGAACGAAGGAATAACACTCAAAATCATCTATTTGTTATCAAATTTTAAGGAAATAATGAAACAACTGAAAGTTTTCCTTAACCGAGGACTTGTGTGAGTTGTACGTACGATTTTGAACGCGATAGTGATAGGATTGCACCTATTGATGCTAAATAAAGTTGAACGAAGTAATAGGACACTAAATCTTCTATTTGTTTACTAATTTGGAGGAAATAATGAAACAACTAGAAGTTTTCTTTAAGGGAGGACTTGTGTGAGTTGTACGCATGGCTTTGAATGCGAGAGTGATTGGATTCCACCATTTGATGCTAAACAAAGTAAAACGAAGTAATAAGACTCAAAAACATCTATTTGTTTAAAATTTGAACGAAATAATGAAACAACTAGAAGTTTTCCTTAACCGAGAACTTGTGGGAGTTGTACGCATGGCTTTGAATGCGAGAGTAATAGGATTCCACCTCTTCATGCTAAACAAAGTAGAACGAAGCAATAAGACTCAAAATCATCTATTTTTATCAAATTTGAAGGAAATAATGAAACAACTAGAAGTTTTCCTGAACCGAGGACTTGTGTGAGTTGTACGTACGATTTTGAACGCAAGAGTGATAGGATTGCACCTATTGATGCTAAACAAAGTTGAACGGATTAATAGGACCCTAAATCTTCTATTTGTTTACTAATTTGAAGGAATTAATGAAACAACTAGAAGTTTTAATTAACCGAGGACTTGTGGGAGTTGTACACATGGCTTTGAATGCGAGAGTGATAGGATTCCACCTTTTGATGCTAAACAAAGTAGAACGAAGCAATAAGACTCAAAATCATCTATTTGTTATCAAATTTGAAGGAAATAATGAAACAACTAGAAGTTTTCTTTAACCGAGGACTTGTGTGAGTTGTACGTACGATTTTGAACGCGAGAGTGATAGGATTGCACCTATTGATGCTAAACAAAGTTGAACGAAGTATAAAGACACTAAATATTCTATTTGTTTACTAATTTGAAGGAAATAATGAAACAACTAGAAGTTTTCTTTCACCGATGACTTGTGTGAGTTGTACGCATGGCTTTGAATGCGAGAGTGATAGGATTCCACCTTTTGAAGCTAAACAAAGTAGAACGAAGCAATAAGACTCAAAATCATCTATTTGTTATCAAATTTGAAGGAAATAATGAAACAACTAGAAGTTTTCCTTAACCGAGGACTTTTGTGAGTTGTACGTACGATTTTGAACGCGAGAGTGATAGGATTGCACCTATTGATGCTAAACAAAGTTGAACGAAGTATTAAGACACTAAATCTTCTATTTGTTTACTAATTTGAAGGAAATAATGAAACAACTAGAAGTTTTCTTTAACCGAGGACTTGTGTGAGTTGTACGCATGACTTTGAATGCGAGAGTGATAGGATTCCACCTTTTGAAGCTAAACAAAGTAGAACGAAGCAATAAGACTCAAAATCATCTATTTGTTATCAAATTTGAACGAAATAATGAAACAACTAGAAGTTTTCTTTAACCGAGGACTTGTGTGAGTTGTACGTACGATTTTAAACGCGAGAGTGATAGGATTGCACCTATTGATGCTAAACAAAGTTGAACGAAGTATTAAGACACTAAATCTTCTATTTGTTTACTAATTTGAAGGAAATAATAAAACAACTAGAAGTTTTCTTTCACCGATGACTTGTGTGAGTTGTACGCATGGCTTTGAATGCGAGAGTGATAGGATTCCACCTTTTGAAGCTAAACAAAGTAGAACGAAGCAATAAGACTCAAAATCATCTATTTGTTATCAAATTTGAAGGAAATAATGAAACAACTAGAAGTTTTCCTTAACCGAGGACTTGTGTGAGTTGTACGTACGATTTTGAACGCGAGAGTGATAGGATTGCACCTATTGATGCTAAACAAAGTTGAACGAAGTATTAAGACACTAAATCTTCTATTTGTTTACTAATTAGAAGGAAATAATGAAACAACTAGAAGTTTTCTTTAACCGAGGACTTGTGTGAGTTGTACGCATGACTTTGAATGCGAGAGTGATAGGATTCCACCTTTTGAAGCTAAACAAAGTAGAACGAAGCAATAAGACTCAAAATCATCTATTTGTTATCAAATTTGAAGGAAATAATGAAACAACTAGAAGTTTTCCTTAACCGAGGACTTTTGTGAGTTGTACGTACGATTTTGAACGCGAGAGTGATAGGATTGCACCTATTGATGCTAAACAAAGTTGAACGAAGTAATAAGACACTAAATCTTCTATTTGTTTACTAATTTGAAGGAAATAATGAAACAACTAGAAGTTTTCTTTCACCGATGACTTGTGTGAGTTGTACGCATGGCTTTGAATGCGAGAGTGATAGGATTCCACCTTTTGAAGCTAAACAAAGTAGAACGAAGCAATAAGACTCAAAATCATCTATTTGTTATCAAATTTGAAGGAAATAATGAAACAACTAGAAGTTTTCCTTAACCGAGGACTTGTGTGAGTTGTACGTACGATTTTGAACGCGAGAGTGATAGGATTGCACCTATTGATGCTAAACAAAGTTGAACGAAGTATTAAGACACTAAATCTTCTATTTGTTTACTAATTTGAAGGAAATAATGAAACAACTAGAAGTTTTCCTTAACCGAGGACTTGTGTGAGTTGTACGCATGACTTTGAATGCGAGAGTGATAGGATTCCACCTTTTGAAGCTAAACAAAGTAGAACGAAGCAATAAGACTCAAAATCATCTATTTGTTATCAAATTTGAACGAAATAATGAAACAACTAGAAGTTTTCCTTAACCGAGGACTTGTGTGAGTTGTCCGTACGATTTTGAATGCGAGAGTGATAGAATTCCACCTTTTGATGCTAAACAAAGTTGAACGAAGTAATAGGACACTAAATCTTCTATTTGTTTACTAATTTGAAGGAAATAATGAAACAACTTGAAGTTTTCCTTAATCGAGGACTTGTGGGAGTTGTACTTACGGTTTTGAATGCGAGAGTGATAGGATTGCACCTATTGATGCTAAACAAAGTTTAACGAAGTAATAGGACACTAAATCATCTATTTGTTTAAAAATTTGACAGAAATAATGAAAAAACTAGAAGTTTTCCTTCACCGAGAACTTGTGTGAGTTGTACGCATGGCTTTGAATGCGAGAGGGATAGGATTGCACCTATTGATGCTAAACAAAGTTGAACGGATTAATAGGACCCTAAATCTTCTATTTGTTTACTAATTTGAAGGAATTAATGAAACAACTAGAAGTTTTCCTTAACCGAGGACTTGTGGGAGTTGTACACATGGCTTTGAATGCGAGAGTGATAGGATTCCACCTTTTGTTGCTAAACAAGGTAGAACGAAGCAATAAGACTCAAAATCATCTATTTGTTATCAAATTTGAAGGAAATAATGAAACAACTAGAAGTTTTCTTTAACCGAGGACTTGTGTGACTTGTACGAACGATTTTGAACGCGAGAGTGATAGGATTGCACCTATTGATGCTAAACAAAGTTGAACGAAGTAATAAGACACTAAATCTTCTATTTGTTTACTAATTTGAGGGAAATAATGAAACAACTTGAATTTTTCTTTAACCGAGGATTTCTATGAGTTGTACGCGTGGCTTTGAATGCGAGTGTGATTGGATTCCACCTTTTGAAGCTAAACAAAGTAGAACGAAGCAATAGGACTCAAAATCATCTATTAGTTATCAAATTTTAAGGAAATAATGAAACAACTAGAAGTTTTCCATAACCGAGGACATGTGTGAGTTGTACGTACGATTTTGAACGCGAGAGTGATAGGATTGCACCTATTGATGCTAAACAAAGTTGAACGAAGTAATAGGACACTAAATCTTCTATTTGTTTACTAATTTGAAGGAAATAATGAAACAAATAGAAGTTTTCTTTAACCGAGGACTTGTGTGAGTTGTACGCATGGCTTTGAATGCGAGAGTGATAGGATTCCACCTTTTGATGCTAAACAAAGTAGAACGAAGTAATAACACTCAAAATCATCTATTTGTTATCAAATTTGAAGGAAATAATGAAACAACTAGAAGTTTTCCTTAACCAAGGACATGTGTGAGTTGTACGTACGATTTTGAACGCGAGAGTGATAGGATTGCACCTATTGATGCAAAACAAAGTTGAACGAAGTAATAGGACACTAAATCTTCTATTTGTTTACTAATTTGAAGGAAATAATGAAAGAACTTGAAGTTTTCCTTAATCGAGGACTTGTGGGAGTTGTACGTACGATTTTGAACGCGAGAGTGATAGGATTGCACCTATTGATGCTAAAGAAAGTTGAACGAAGTAATAGGAAACAATATCTTCTATTTGTTTACTAATTTGGAGGAAATAATGAAACAACTAGAAATTTTCTTTAAGGGAGGACTTGTGTGAGTTGTACGCATGGCTTTGAATGCGAGAGTGATTGGATTCCACCTTTTGATGCTAAACAAAGTAGAACGAAGTAATAAGACTCAAAATCATCTATTTGTTTACAAATTTGAACGAAATAATGAAACAACTAGAAGTTTTCCTTAACCGAGAACTTGTGGGAGTTGTACGCATGGCTTTGAATTCGAGAGTAATAGGATTCCACCTCTTAATGCTAAACAAAGTAGAACGAAGCAATAAGACTCAAAATCATCTATTTGTTATCAAATTTGAAGGAAATAATGAAAGAACTAGAAGTTTTCTTTAACCGAGGACTTGTGTGAGTTGTACGTACGATTTTGAACGCGAGAGTGATAGGATTGCACCTATTGATGCTAAACAAAGTTGAACGAAGTATTAAGACACTAAATCTTCTATTTGTTTACTAATTTGAAGGAAATAATGAAACAACTAGAAGTTTTCTTTAACCGATGACTTGTGGGAGTTGTACACATGGCTTTGCATGCGAGAGTGATAGAATTCCACCTTTTGATGCTAAACATAGTAGAACGAAACAATAAGACTCAAAATCATCTATTTGTTATGAAATTTGAAGGAAATAATGAAACAACTAGAAGTTTTCCTTAACCGAGCACTTGTGTGAGTTGTACGTACGATTTTGAAAACGAGAGTGATAGGATTGCACCTATTCATGCTAAACAAAGTTGAACGAAGTAATAAGACACTAAATCTTCTACTTGTTTCCTAATTTGAAGGAAATAATGAAACAACTAGAAGTTTTCTTTAACCGAGGACTTGTGTGAGTTGTACGCATGGCTTTGAATGCGAGAGTGATAGGATTCCACCTTTTGAAGCTAAACAAAGTAGAACGAAGCAATAAGACTCAAAATCATCTATTTGTTATCAAATTTGAAGGAAATAATGAAACAACTAGAAGTTTTCCTTAACCGAGGACTTGTGTGAGTTGTACGTACGATTTTGAAAACGAGAGTGATAGGATTGCACCTATTCATGCTAAAAAAAGTTGAACGAAGTAATAGGACACTAAATCTTCTATTTGTTTACTAATTTGAAGGAAATAATGAAACAAATAGAAGTTTTCTTTAACCGAGTACTTGTGTGAGTTGTACGCGTGGCGTTGAATGCGAGAGTGATAGGATTCCACCTTTTGATGCTAAACAAAGTAGAACGAAGTAATAACACTCAAAATCATCTATTTGTTATCAAATTTGAAGGAAATAATGAAACAACTAGAAGTTTTCCTTAACCAAGGACATGTGTGAGTTGTACGTACGATTTTGAACGCGAGAGTGATAGGATTGCACCTATTGATGCTAAACAAAGTTGAACGAAGTAATAAGACACTAAATCTTCTATTTGTTTACTAATTTGAAGGAAATAATGAAACAACTAGAAGTTTTCCTTAACCGAGGACTTGTGTGAGTTGTACGCATGGCTTTGAATGCGAGAGTGATAGGATTCCACCTTTTGAAGCTAAACAAAGTAGAACGAAGCAATAAGACTCAAAATCATCTATTTGTTATCAAATTTGAAGGAAATAATAAAACAACTAGAAGTTTTCCTTAACCGAGGACTTGTGTGAGTTGTCCGTACGATTTTGAATGCGAGAGTGAAAGAATTCCACCTTTTGATGCTAAACAAAGTTGAACGAAGTAATAGGACACTAAATCTTCTATTTGTTTACTAATTTGAAGGAAATAATGAAACAACTTGAAGTTTTCCTTAATCGAGGACTTGTGGGAGTTGTACTTACGGTTTTGAATGCGAGAGTGATAGGATTGCACCTATTGATGCTAAACAAAGTTTAACGAAGTAATAGGACACTAAATCATCTATTTGTTTAAAAATTTGACAGAAATAATGAAAAAACTAGAAGTTTTCCTTCACCGAGAACTTGTGTGAGTTGTACGCATGGCTTTGAATGCGAGAGGGATAGGATTGCACCTATTGATGCTAAACAAAGTTGAACGGATTAATAGGACCCTAAATCTTCTATTTGTTTACTAATTTGAAGGAATTAATGAAACAACTAGAAGTTTTCCTTAACCGAGGACTTGTGGGAGTTGTACACATGGCTTTGAATGCGAGAGTGATAGGATTCCACCTTTTGTTGCTAAACAAGGTAGAACGAAGCAATAAGACTCAAAATCATCTATTTGTTATCAAATTTGAAGGAAATAATGAAACAACTAGAAGTTTTCTTTAACCGAGGACTTGTGTGACTTGTACGAACGATTTTGAACGCGAGAGTGATAGGATTGCACCTATTGATGCTAAACAAAGTTGAACGAAGTAATAAGACACTAAATCTTCTATTTGTTTACTAATTTGAGGGAAATAATGAAACAACTTGAATTTTTCTTTAACCGAGGATTTCTATGAGTTGTACGCGTGGCCTTGAATGCGAGTGTGATTGGATTCCACCTTTTGAAGCTAAACAAAGTAGAACGAAGCAATAGGACTCAAAATCATCTATTAGTTATCAAATTTTAAGGAAATAATGAAACAACTAGAAGTTTTCCATAACCGAGGACATGTGTGAGTTGTACGTACGATTTTGAACGCGAGAGTGATAGGATTGCACCTATTGATGCTAAACAAAGTTGAACGAAGTAATAGGACACTAAATCTTCTATTTGTTTACTAATTTGAAGGAAATAATGAAACAAATAGAAGTTTTCTTTAACCGAGGACTTGTGTGAGTTGTACGCATGGCTTTGAATGCGAGAGTGATAGGATTCCACCTTTTGATGCTAAACAAAGTAGAACGAAGTAATAACACTCAAAATCATCTATTTGTTATCAAATTTGAAGGAAATAATGAAACAACTAGAAGTTTTCCTTAACCAAGGACATGTGTGAGTTGTACGTACGATTTTGAACGCGACAGTGATAGGATTGCACCTATTGATGCAAAACAAAGTTGAACGAAGTAATAGGACACTAAATCTTCTATTTGTTTACTAATTTGAAGGAAATAATGAAAGAACTTGAAGTTTTCCTTAATCGAGGACTTGTGGGAGTTGTACGTACGATTTTGAACGCGAGAGTGATAGGATTGCACCTATTGATGCTAAAGAAAGTTGAACGAAGTAATAGGAAACAATATCTTCTATTTGTTTACTAATTTGGAGGAAATAATGAAACAACTAGAAATTTTCTTTAAGGGAGGACTTGTGTGAGTTGTACGCATGGCTTTGAATGCGAGAGTGATTGGATTCCACCTTTTGATGCTAAACAAAGTAGAACGAAGTAATAAGACTCAAAATCATCTATTTGTTTACAAATTTGAACGAAATAATGAAACAACTAGAAGTTTTCCTTAACCGAGAACTTGTGGGAGTTGTACGCATGGCTTTGAATTCGAGAGTAATAGGATTCCACCTCTTAATGCTAAACAAAGTAGAACGAAGCAATAAGACTCAAAATCATCTATTTGTTATCAAATTTGAAGTAAATAATGAAAGAACTAGAAGTTTTCTTTAACCGAGGACTTGTGTGAGTTGTACGTACGATTTTGAACGCGAGAGTGATAGGATTGCACCTATTGATGCTAAACAAAGTTGAACGAAGTATTAAGACACTAAATCTTCTATTTGTTTACTAATTTGAAGGAAATAATGAAACAACTAGAAGTTTTCTTTAACCGATGACTTGTGGGAGTTGTACACATGGCTTTGCATGCGAGAGTGATAGAATTCCACCTTTTGATGCTAAACATAGTAGAACGAAACAATAAGACTCAAAATCATCTATTTGTTATGAAATTTGAAGGAAATAATGAAACAACTAGAAGTTTTCCTTAACCGAGCACTTGTGTGAGTTGTACGTACGATTTTGAAAACGAGAGTGATAGGATTGCACCTATTCATGCTAAACAAAGTTGAACGAAGTAATAAGACACTAAATCTTCTACTTGTTTCCTAATTTGAAGGAAATAATGAAACAACTAGAAGTTTTCTTTAACCGAGGACTTGTGTGAGTTGTACGCATGGCTTTGAATGCGAGAGTGATAGGATTCCACCTTTTGAAGCTAAACAAAGTAGAACGAAGCAATAAGACTCAAAATCATCTATTTGTTATCAAATTTGAAGGAAATAATGAAACAACTAGAAGTTTTCCTTAACCGAGGACTTGTGTGAGTTGTACGTACGATTTTGAAAACGAGAGTGATAGGATTGCACCTATTCATGCTAAAAAAAGTTGAACGAAGTAATAGGACACTAAATCTTCTATTTGTTTACTAATTTGAAGGAAATAATGAAACAAATAGAAGTTTTCTTTAACCGAGTACTTGTGTGAGTTGTACGCGTGGCTTTGAATGCGAGAGTGATAGGATTCCACCTTTTGATGCTAAACAAAGTAGAACGAAGTAATAACACTCAAAATCATCTATTTGTTATCAAATTTGAAGGAAATAATGAAACAACTAGAAGTTTTCCTTAACCAAGGACATGTGTGAGTTGTACGTACGATTTTGAACGCGAGAGTGATAGGATTGCACCTATTGATGCTAAACAAAGTTGAACGAAGTAATAAGACACTAAATCTTCTATTTGTTTACTAATTTGAAGGAAATAATGAAACAACTAGAAGTTTTCCTTAACCGAGGACTTGTGTGAGTTGTACGCATGGCTTTGAATGCGAGAGTGATAGGATTCCACCTTTTGAAGCTAAACAAAGTAGAACGAAGCAATAAGACTCAAAATCATCTATTTGTTATCAAATTTGAAGGAAATAATAAAACAACTAGAAGTTTTCCTTAACCGAGGACTTGTGTGAGTTGTCCGTACGATTTTGAATGCGAGAGTGATAGAATTCCACCTTTTGATGCTAAACAAAGTTGAACGAAGTAATAGGACACTAAATCTTCTATTTGTTTACTAATTTGAAGGAAATAATGAAACAACTTGAAGTTTTCCTTAATCGAGGACTTGTGGGAGTTGTACTTACGGTTTTGAATGCGAGAGTGATAGGATTGCACCTATTGATGCTAAACAAAGTTTAACGAAGTAATAGGACACTAAATCATCTATTTGTTTAAAAATTTGACAGAAATAATGAAAAAACTAGAAGTTTTCCTTAACTGAGAACTTGTGTGAGTTGTACGCATGGCTTTGAATGCGAGAGGGATAGGATTGCACCTATTGATGCTAAACAAAGTTGAACGGATTAATAGGACCCTAAATCTTCTATTTGTTTACTAAGTTGAAGGAATTAATGAAACAACTAGAAGTTTTCCTTAACCGAGGACTTGTGGGAGTTGTACACATGGCTTTGAATGCGAGAGTGATAGGATTCCACCTTTTGTTGCTAAACAAAGTAGAACGAAGCAATAAGACTCAAAATCATCTATTTGTTATCAAATTTGAAGGAAATAATGAAACAACTAGAAGTTTTCTTTAACCGAGGACTTGTGTGAGTTGTACGTACGATTTTGAACGCGAGAGTGATAGGATTGCACCTATTGATGCTAAACAAAGTTGAACGAAGTATTAAGACACTAAATCTTCTATTTGTTTACTAATTTGAAGGAAATAATGAAACAACTAGAAGTTTTCTTTAACCGATGACTTGTGTGAGTTGTACGCATGGCTTTGAATGCGAGAGTGATAGGATTCCACCTTTTGAAGCTTAACAAAGTAGAACGAAGCAATAAGACTCAAAATCATCTATTTGTTATCAAATTTGAAGGAAATAATGAAACAACTAGAAGTTTTCCTTAACCGAGGACTTGTGTGAGTTGTACGTACGATTTTGAACGCGAGAGTGATAGGATTGCACCTATTGATGCTAAACAAAGTTGAACGAAGTATTAAGACACTAAATCTTCTATTTGTTTACTAATTTGAAGGAAATAATGAAACAACTAGAAGTTTTCTTTAACCAATGACTTGTGTGAGTTGTACGCATGGCTTTGAATGCGAGAGTGATAGGATTCCACCTTTTGAAGCTTAACAAAGTAGAACGAAGCAATAAGACTCAAAATCATCTATTTTTTTATCAAATTTGAAGGAAATAATGAAACAACTGGAAGTTTTCCTTAACCGAGGACTTGTGTGAGTTGTAGGTACGATTTTGAATGCGAGAGTGATAGGATTGCACCTATTGATGCTAAACAAAGTTGAACGAAGTAATAGGACACTAAATCTTCTATTTGTTTACTAATTTGAAGGAAATAATGAAACAATTTGAAGTTTTCCTTAATCGAGGACTTGTGGGAGTTGTACGTACGATTTTGAACGCGAGAGTGATAGGATTGCACCTATTGATGCTAAAGAAAGTTGAACGAAGTAATAGGAAACTATATCTTCTATTTGTTTACTAATTTGGAGGAAATAATGAAACAACTAGAAATTTTCTTTAAGGGAGGACTTGTGTGAGTTGTACGCATGGGTTTGAATGCGAGAGTGATTGGATTCCACCTTTTGATGCTAAACAAAGTAGAACGAAGTAATAAGACTCAAAATCATCTATTTGTTTACAAATTTGAACGAAATAATGAAACAACTAGAAGTTTTCCTTAACCGAGAACTTGTGGGAGTTGTACGCATGGCTTTGAATGCGAGAGTAATAGGATTCCACCTCTTGATGCTAAACAAAGTAGAACGAAGCAATAAGACTCAAAATCATCTATTTGTTATCAAATTTGAAGGAAATAATGAAACAACTAGAAGTTTTCTTTAACCGAGGACTTGTGTGAGTTGTACGTACGATTTTGAAAGCGAGAGTGATAGGATTGCACCTATTGATGCTAAACATAGTTGAACGAAGTAATAAGACATTAAATCTTCTATTTGTTTACTAATTTGAAGGAAATAATGAAACAACTAGAAGTTTTCTTTAACCGAGGACTTGTGTGAGTTGTACGCATGGCTTTGAACGCGAGAGTGATAGGATTCTACCTTTTGATGCTAAACAAAGTAGAACGAAGTAATAACACTCAAAATCATCTATTTGCTATCAAATTTGAAGGAAATAATGAAACAACTAGAAGTTTTCCTTAACCAAGGACATGTGTGAGTTGTACGTACGATTTTGAACGCGAGAGTGATAGGATTGCACCTATTGATGCTAAACAAAGTTGAACGAAGTAATAAGACACTAAATCTTCTATTTGTTTACTAATTTGAAGGAAATAATGAAACAACTAGAAGTTTTCCTTAACCGAGGACTTGTGTGAGTTGTACGCATGGCTTTGAATGCGAGAGTGATAGGATTCCACCTTTTGAAGCTAAACAAAGTAGAACGAAGCAATAAGACTCAAAATCATCTATTTGTTATCAAATTTGAAAGAAATAATGAAACAACTAGAAGTTTTCCTTAACCGAGGACTTGTGTGAGTTGTTTGTACGATTTTGAATGCGAGAGTGATAGAATTCCACATTTTGATGCTAAACAAAGTTGAACGAAGTAATAGGACACTAAATCTTCTATTTGTTTACTAATTTGAAGTAAATAATGAAACAACTTGAAGTTTTCCTTAATCGAGGACTTGTGGGAGTTGTACTTACGGTTTTGAATGCGAGAGTGATAGGATTGCACCTATTGATGCTAAACAAAGTTTAACGAAGTAATAGGACACTAAATCATCTATTTGTTTAAAAATTTGACAGAAATAATGAAAAAACTAGAAGTTTTCCTTAACCGAGAACTTGTGTGAGTTGTACGCATGACTTTGAATGCGAGAGGGATAGGATTGCACCTATTGATGCTAAACAAAGTTGAACGGATTAATAGGACCCTAAATCTTCTATTTGTTTACTAATTTGAAGGAATTAATGAAACAACTAGAAGTTTTCCTTAACCGAGGACTTGTGGGAGTTGTACAGATGGCTTTGAATGCGAGAGTGATAGGATTCCACCTTTTGTTGCTAAACAAGGTAGAACGAAGCAATAAGACTCAAAATCATCTATTTGTTATAAAATTTGAAAGAAATAATGAAACAACTAGAAGTTTTCTTTAACCGAGGACTTGTGTGACTTGTACGAACAATTTTGAACGCGAGAGTGATAGGATTGCACCTATTGATGCTAAACAAAGTTGAACGAAGTAATAAGACACTAAATCTTCTATTTGTTTACTAATTTGAGGGAAATAATGAAACAACTTGAAGTTTTCTTTAACCGAGGATTTCTATGAGTTGTACGCGTGGCTTTGAATGCGAGTGTGATTGGATTCCACCTTTTGAAGCTAAACAAAGTAGAACGAAGCAATATGACTCAAAATCATCTATTTGTTATCAAATTTAAGGAAATAATGAAACAACTGGAATTTTTCCTTAACCGAGTACTTGTGTGAGTTGTACGTACGATTTTGAACGCGAGAGTGATAGGATTGCACCTATTGATGCTAAACATAGTTGAACGAAGTAATAAGACATTAAATCTTCTATTTGTTTACTAATTTGAAGGAAATAATGAAACAACTAGAAGTTTTATTTAATCGAGGACTTGTGTGAGTTGTACGCATGGCTTTGAATGCGAGAGTGATAGGATTCCACCTTTTGAAGCTAAACAAAATAGAACGAAGCAATAAGACTCAAAATCATCTATTTGTTATCAAATTTGAACGAAATAATGAAACAACTAGAGGTTTTCCTTAACCGAGGACTTGTGTGAGTTGTCCGTATGATTTTGAATGCGAGAGTGATAGGATTCCACCTTTTGATGCTAAACAAAGTAGAACGAAGGAATAACACTCAAAATCATCTATTTGTTATCAAATTTGAAGGAAATAATGAAACAATTAGAAGTTTTCCATAACCGAGGACATGTGTGAGTTGTACGTACGATTTTGAACGCGAGAGTGATAGGATTGCACCTATTGATGCTAAACAAAGTTGAACGAAGTAATAGGACACTAAATCTTCTATTTGTTTACTAATTTGAAGGAAATAATGAAACAAATAGAAGTTTTCTTTAACCGAGGACTTGTGTGAGTTGTACGCATGGCTTTGAATGCGAGAGTAATAGGATTCCACCTCTTAATGCTAAACAAAGTAGAACGAAGCAATAAGACTCAAAATCATCTATTTGTTATCAAATTTGAAGGAAATAATGAAACAACTAGAAGTTTTCTTTAACCGAGGACTTGTGTGAGTTGTACGTACGATTTTGAACGCGAGAGTGATAGGATTGTACCTATTGATGCTAAACAAAGTTGAAAGAAGTAATAAGACACTAAATCTTCTATTTGTTTACTAATTTGAAGGAAATAATGAAACAACTAGAAGTTTTCCTTAACCGAGGACTTGTGTGAGTTGTATGCATGGCTTTGAATGCGAGAGTGATAGGATTCCACCTTTTGAAGCTAAACAAAGTAGAACGAAGCAATAAGACTCAAAATCATCTATTTGTTATCAAATTTGAAGGAAATAATGAAACAACTTGAAGTTTTCCTTAATCGAGGACTTGTGGGAGTTGTACTTACGGTTTTGAATGCGAGAGTGATAGGATTGCACCTATTGATGCTAAAAAAAGTTTAACGAAGTAATAGGACACTAAATCATCTATTTGTTTAAAAATTTGACAGAAATAATGAAAAAACTAGAAGTTTTCCTTAACCGAGAACTTGTGTGAGTTGTACGCATGGCTTTGAATGCGAGAGGGATAGGATTGCACCTATTGATGCTAAACAAAGTTGAACAGATTAATAGGACCCTAAATCTTCTATTTGTTTACTAATTTGAAGGAATTAATGAAACAACTAGAAGTTTTCCTTAACCGAGGACTTGTGGGAGTTGTACACATGGCTTTGAATGCGAGAGTGATAGGATTCCACCTTTTGTTGCTAAACAAAGTAGAACGAAGCAATAAGACTCAAAATCATCTATTTGTTATCAAATTTGAAGGAAATAATGAAACAACTAGAAGTTTTCTTTAACCGAGGACTTGTGTGAGTTGTACGTACGATTTTGAACGCGAGAGTGATAGGATTGCACCTATTGATGCTAAACAAAGATGAACGAAGTATTAAGACACTAAATCTTCTATTTGTTTACTAATTTGAAGGAAATAATGAAACAACTAGAAGTTTTCTTTAACCGATGACTTGTGTGAGTTGTACGCATGACTTTGAATGCGAGAGTGATAGGATTCCACCTTTTGAAGCTTAACAAAGTAGAACGAAGCAATAAGACCCAAAATCATCTATTTGTTATCAAATTTGAAGGAAATAATGAAACAACTAGAAGTTTTCCTTAACCGAGGACTTGTGTGAGTTGTACGTACGATTTTGAACGCGAGAGTGATAGGATTGCACCTATTGATGCTAAACAAAGTTGAAAGAAGTATTAAGACACTAAATCTTCTATTTGTTTACTAATTTGAAGGAAATAATGAAACAACTAGAAGTTTTCTTTAACCGATGACTTGTGTGAGTTGTACGCATGGCTTTGAATGCGAGAGTGATAGGATTCCACCTTTTGAAGCTAAACAAAGTAGAACGAAGCAATAAGACTCAAAATCATCTATTTGTTATCAAATTTTAAGGAAATAATGAAACAACTGGAAGTTTTCCTTAACCGAGGACTTGTGTGAGTTGTAGGTACGATTTTGAATGCGAGAGTGATAGGATTGCACCTATTGATGCTAAACAAAGTTGAACGAAGTAATAGGACACTAAATCTTCTATTTGTTTACTAATTTGAAGGAAATAATGAAACAACTTGAAGTTTTCCTTAATCGAGGACTTGTGGGAGTTGTACGTACGATTTTGAACGCGAGAGTGATAGGATTGCACCTATTGATGCTAAAGAAAGTTGAACGAAGTAATAGGAAACTATATCTTCTATTTGTTTACTAATTTGGAGGAAATAATGAAACAACTAGAAATTTTCTTTAAGGGAGGACTTGTGTGAGTTGTACGCATGGCTTTGAATGCGAGAGTGATTGGATTCCACCTTTTGATGCTAAACAAAGTAGAACGAAGTAATAAAACACTAAATCATCTATTTGTTTACAAATTTGAACGAAATAATGAAACAACTAGAAGTTTTCCTTAACCGAGAACTTGTGGGAGTTGTACGCATGGCTTTGAATGCGAGAGTAATAGGATTCCACCTCTTAATGCTAAACAAAGTAGAACGAAGCAATAAGACTCAAAATCATCTATTTGTTATCAAATTTGAAGGAAATAATGAAACAACTAGAAGTTTTCTTTAACCGAGGACTTGTGTGAGTTGTACGTACGATTTTGAACGCGAGAGTGATAGGATTGCACCTATTGATGCTAAACAAAGATGAACGAAGTATTAAGACACTAAATCTTCTATTTGTTTACTAATTTGAAGGAAATAATGAAACAACTAGAAGTTTTCTTTAACCGATGACTTGTGTGAGTTGTACGCATGACTTTGAATGCGAGAGTGATAGGATTCCACCTTTTGAAGCTTAACAAAGTAGAACGAAGCAATAAGACCCAAAATCATCTATTTGTTATCAAATTTGAAGGAAATAATGAAACAACTAGAAGTTTTCCTTAACCGAGGACTTGTGTGAGTTGTACGTACGATTTTGAACGCGAGAGTGATAGGATTGCACCTATTCATGCTAAACAAAGTTGAACGAAGTAATAAGACACTAAATCTTCTATTTGTTTACTAATTTAAAGGAAATAATGAAACAACTAGAAGTTTTCTTTAACCGAGGAGTTGTGTGAGTTGTACGCATGGCTTTGAATGCGAGAGTGATAGGATTCCACCTTTTGAAGCTTAACAAAGTAGAACGAAGCAATAAGACTCAAAATCATCTATTTGTTATCAAATTTGAAGGAAATAATGAAACAACTATAAGTTTTCCTTAACCGAGGAATTGTGTGAGTTGTACGTACGATTTTGAACGCGAGAGTGGAATCCTATCACTCTCGCATTCAAAGCCATGCGTACAACTCCCACAAGTTCTCGGTTAAAACTTCTAGTTGTTTCATTATTTCGTTCAAATTTGTAAACAAATAGATGATTTTGAGTCTTATTACTTCGTTCTACTTTGTTTACCATCAAAAGGTGGAATCCAATCACACTCGCATTCAAAGCCATGCGTACAACTCACACAAGTCCTCGTTTAAAGAAAACTTCTAGTTGTTTCATTATTTCCTTCAAATTAGTAAACAAATAGAAGATTTAGTGTCCTATTACTTCGTTTAACGTTGTTTAGCATCAATAGGTGCAATCCTATCACTCTCGCATTCAAAATCGTACGTACAATTCACACAAGTCCTCGGTTAAGGAAAACTTCTAGTTGTTTCACTATTTCGTTGAAATTTGTAAACAAATAGATGATTTTGAGTCTTATTACTTCGTTCTACTTTGTTTAGCATCAAAAGGTGAAATCATATCCCTCTCGCGTTCAAAGCTATGCGTACAACTCACACAAGTCCTCGGTTAAAGATAACTTCTAGTTGTTTCATTAATTCCTTCAAATTAGTAAACAAATAGAAGATTTAGTGTCCTATTACTTCGTTCAACTTTGTTTAGCATCAATAGGTGCAATCCAATCACTCTCGCGTTCAAAAAAGTACGTACAACTCACACAAGTCCTCGGTTAAGGAAAACTTTTAGTTGTTTCATTATTTCCTTAAAATTTGATAACAAATAGATGATTTTGAGTCTTATTGCTTCGTTCTACTTTGTTTAGCATCAAGAGGTGGAATCCTATTACTCTCGCATTCAAAGCCATGCGTACAACTCCCACAAGTCCTCGGTTAAGGAAAACTTCTAGTTGTTTCATTATTTCGTTCAAATTTTTAAACAAATAGATGATTTTGAGTCTTAGTACTTCGTTCTACTTTTTTTAGCATCAAAAGGTGGAATCCAATCACTCTCACATTCAAGGCCATGCGTACAACTCACACAAGTCCTCGGTTAAAGAAAACTTCTAGTTGTTTCATTATTTCCATCAAATTAGTAAACAAATAGAAGATTTAGTGTCATATTACTTCGTTCAACTTTGTTTAGCATCAATAAGTGCAATCCTATCACTCTCGCATTCAAAATCGTACCTACAACTCACACAAGTCCTCGGTTAAGGAAAACTTCTAGTTGTTTCATTATTTCCTTCAAATTTGATAACAAATAGATGATTTTGAGTGTTATTGCTTCGTTCTACTTTGTCTAGCATCAAAAGGTGGAATCCAATCACTCTCGCATTCAAAGCCATGCGTTCAACTCACACAAGACCTCGGTTAAAGAAAACTTCTAGTTGTTTCATTATTTCCTTCAAATTAGTAAACAAATAGAAGATTTAGTGTCCTATTACTTCGTTCAACTTTGTTTAGCATCAATAGGTGCAATCCTATTACTCTCGCATTCAAAATCGTACGTACAACTCACACAAGTCCTCGGTTAAGGAAAACTTCTAGTTGTTTCATTATTTCCCTCAAATTTGTAAACGATTAGATGATTTTGAGTATTATTACTACGTTTTACTTTGTTTAGCATCAAAAGGTGGAATCCTATCACTCTCGCATTCAAAGCCATGTGTACAACTCCCACAAGTCCTCGGTTAAGGAAAACTTTTAGTTGTTTCATTATTTCCTTAAAATTTGATAACAAATAGATGATTTTGAGTCTTATTGCTTCGTTCTACTTTGTTTAGCATCAAGAGGTGGAATCCAATTACTCTCGCATTCAAAGCCATGCGTACAACTCCCACAAGTCCTAGGTTAAGGAAAACTTCTAGTTGTTTCATTATTTCGTTCAAATTTGTAAACAAATAGATGATTTTGAGTCTTATTACTTCGTTCTACGTTTTTTAGCATCAAAAGGTGGAATCCAATCACTCTCACATTCAAGGCCATGCGTACAACACACACAAGTCCTCGGTTAAAGAAAACTTCTAGTTGTTTCATTATTTCCATCAAATTAGTAAACAAATAGAAGATTTAGTGTCATATTACTTCGTTCAACTTTGTTTAGCATCAATAGGTGCAATCCTACCACTCTCGCATTCAAAATCGTACCTACAACTCACACAAGTCCTCGGCTAAGGAAAACTTCTAGTTGTTTCATTATTTCCTTCAAATTTGATAACAAATAGATGATTTTGAGTCTTATTGCTTCGTTCTACTTTGTCTAGCATCAAAAGGTGGAATCCAATCACTCTCGCATTCAAAGCCATGCGTTCAACTCACACAAGACCTCGGTTAAAGAAAACTTCTAGTTGTTTCCTTATTTCCTTCAAATTAGTAAACAAATAGAAGATTTAGTGTCCTATTACTTCGTTCAACTTTGTTTAGCATCAATAGGTGCAATCCTATTACTCTCGCATTCAAAATCGTACGTACAACTCACACAAGTCCTCGGTTAAGGAAAACTTCTAGTTGTTTTATTATTTCCTTCAAATTTGTAAACGATTAGATGATTTTGAGTATTATTACTTCGTTTTACTTTGTTTAGCATCAAAAGGTAGAATCCTATCACTCTCGCATTCAAAACCATGTGTACAACTCCCACAAGTCCTCGGTTAAGGAAAACTTCTAGTTTTTTCACTATATCGTTCAAATTTGTAAACAAATAGATGATTTTGAATCTTATTACTTCATTCTACTTTGTTTAGCATCAAAATGTGGAATCCTATCACTCTCGCATTCAAAACCGTACGTACAACTCCCACAAGCCCTCGTTTAAGGAAAACTTCAAGCTGTTTCATTATTTCCTTCAAATTTACAAACAAATAGATGTTTTTGAGTCTTATTACTTCGTTCTACTTTGTTTAGCATCAGAAGGTGGAATCCTATCACTCTCTCATTCAAAGCCATGCGTACAACTCCCACAAGTTCTCGGTTAAGAAAAACTTCTAGTGGTTTCATTATTTCGTTCAAATTTGTAAACAAATAGATGATTTTGAGTCTTATTACTTCGTTCTACTTTGTTTAGCATCAAAAGGTGGAATCCAATCACACTCGCATTCAAAGCCATGCGTACACCTCACACAAGTCCTCGGTTAAAGATAACTTCTAGTTGTTTCATTAATTCCTTCAAATTAGTAAACAAATAGAAGATTTAGTGTCCTATTACTTCGTTCAACTTTGTTTAGCATCAATAGGTGCGATCCAGTCACTCTCGCGTTCAAAAAAGTATGTACAACTCACACAAGTCCTCGGTTAAGGAAAACTTTTTAGTTGTTTCATTATTTCCTTAAAATTTGATAACAAATAGATGATTTTGAGTCTTATTACTTCGTTCTACTTTGTTTAGCATCAAGAGGTGGAATCCTATTACTCTCGCATTCAAAGCCATGCGTACAACTCCCACAAGTCCTCGGTTAAGGAAAACTTCTTGTTGTTTCATTATTTCGTTCAAATTTGTAAACAAATAGATGATTTTGAGTCTTATTACTTCGTTCTACTTTTTTTAGCATCAAAAGGTGGAATCCAATCACTCTCACATTCAAGGCCATGCGTACAACTCACACAAGTCCTCGGTTAAAGAAAACTTCTAGTTGTTTCATTATTTCCATCAAATTAGTAAACAAATAGAAGATTTAGTGTCATATTACTTCGTTCAACTTTGTTTAGCATCAATAGGTGCAATCCTATCACTCTCGCATTCAAAATCGTACCTACAACTCACACAAGTCCTCGGTTAAGGAATACTTCTAGTTGTTTCATTATTTCCTTCAAATTTGATAACAAATAGATGATTTTGAGTCTTATTGCTTCGTTCTACTTTGTCTAGCATCAAAAGGTGGAATCCAATCACTCTCGCATTCAAAGCCATGCGTTCAACTCACACAAGACCTCGGTTAAAGAAAACTTCTAGTTGTTTCATTATTTCCTTCAAATTAGTAAACAAATAGAAGATTTAGTGTCCTATTACTTCGTTCAACTTTGTTTAGCATAAATAGGTGCAATCCTATTACTCTCGCATTCAAAATCGTACGTACAACTCACACAAGTCCTCGGTTAAGGAAAACTTCTAGTTGTTTCATTATTTCCCTCAAATTTGTAAACGATTAGATGATTTTGAGTATTATTACTTTGTTTTACTTTGTTTAGCATCAAAAGGTGGAATCCTATCACTCTCGCATTCAAAGCCATATGTACAACTCCCACAAGTCCAAGTCTAAGGAAAACTTTTAGTTGTTTCATTATTTCCTTAAAATTTGATAACAAATAGATGATTTTGAGTCTTATTGCTTCGTTCTACTTTGTTTAGCATCAAGAGGTGGAATCCTATTACTCTTGCATTCAAAATCGTACGGACAACTCACACAAGTCCTCGGTTAAGGAAAACTTCTAGTTGTTTCATTATTTCGTTCAAATTTTAAACAAATAGAGGATTTTGAGTCTTATTACTTCGTTCTACTTTGTTTAGCATCAAAAGGTGGAATCCTCTCACTCTCGCATTCAGAGTCATGCGTACAACTCACACAAGTCCTCGATTAAAGAAAACTTCTAGTTGTTTCATTATTTCCTTCAAATTAGTAAACAAATAGCAGATTTATTGTCTTATTACTTCGTTCAACTTTGTTTGGCATCAATAGGTGCAATCCTATTACTCTTGTGTTCAAAATCGTACGTACAACTCACACAAATCCTCGGTTAAGGAAAACTTCTAGTTGGTTCATTATTTACTTCAAATTTGATAACAAATAGAGGATTTTGAGTCTTATTGCTTCGTTCTACTTTGTTTAGCATCAAAAGGTGGAATCCTGTCACTCTCGCTTTCAAAGCCATGCGTACAACTCCCACAAGTCCTCGGTTAAGGAAAACTTCTAGTTGTTTCATTATTTCGTTCAAATTTGTAAACAAATAGATGATTTTGAGTCTTATTACTTCGTTCTACTTTGTTTAGCATCAAAAGGTGGAATCCAATCACTCTCGCATTAAAAGCCATGCGTACAACTCACACAAGTCCTCTGTTAAAGAAAACTTTTAGTTGTTTCGTTATTTCCTTCAAATTAGTAAACAAATAGAAGATTTAGTGTCCTATTACTTCGTTTAACTTTGTTTAGCATCAATATGTGCAATCCTATCACTCTCGCATTCAAAATCGTATGTACAATTCACACAAGTCCTCGGTTAAGGAAAACTTCTAGTTGTTTCACTATTTCGTTGAAATTTGTAAACAAATAGATGATTTTGAGTCTTATTACTTCGTTCTACTTTGTTTAGCATCAAAAGGTGAAATCATATCACTCTCGCATTCAAAACTATGCGTATAACTCACACAAGTCCTCGGTTAAAGAAAACTTCTAGTTGTTTCATTAATTCCTTCAAATAAGTAAACAAATAGAAGATTTAGTGTCCTATTACTTCGTTCAACTTTGTTTACCATCAATAGGTGCAATCCTATCACTCTCGCGTTCAAAATCGTACGTACAACTCCCACAAGTCCTCTGTTAAATAAAACTTCTAGTTGTTTCATTATTTCCTTCAAATTAGTAAACAAATAGAAGATTTAGTGTCCTATTACTTCGTTTAACTTTGTTGAGCATCAATAGGTGCAATCCTATCACTCTCGCATTCAAAACCGTACGTACAACTCCCACAAGTCCTCGTTTAAGGAAAACTTCAAGTTGTTTCATTATTTCCTTCAAATTTACAAACAAATAGATGATTTTGAGTCTTATTACTTCGTTCTACTTTGTTTAGCATCAGAAGGTGGAATCCTATCACTCTCGTATTCAAAGCCATGCGTACAACTCCCACAAGTCCTCGGTTAAGGAAAACTTCTAGTTGTTTCATTATTTCGTTCAAATTTGTAAACAAATAGATGATTTTGAGTCTTATTACTTCGTTCTACTTTGTTTAGCATCAAAAGGTGGAATCCAATCACTCTCGCATTCAAAGCCATGCGTACAACTCACACAAGTCCTCTGTTAAAGAAAACTTCTAGTTGTTTCATTATTTCCATCAAATTAGTAAACAAATAGAAGATTTAGTGTCCTATTACTTCGTTCAACTTTGTTTAGCATCAATAGGTGCAATCCTATCACTCTCGCATTCAAAATCGTACGTACAACTCACACAAGTCGTCGGTTAGGGAAAACATCTTGTTGTTTCATTATTTCCTCCAAATTAGTAAACAAGTAGAAGATTTAGTGTCCTATTACTTCGTTCAACTTTGTTTAGCATCAATAGGTGCAATCCTATCACTCTCGCATTCAAAATCGTACGTACAACTCACACAAGTCCTCGGTTAACAAAAACTTCTAGTTGTTTCATTATTTCCTTCAAATTTGTAAACGAATAGATGATTTTGAGTATTATTACTTCGTTTTACTTTGTTTAGTATCAAAAGGTGGAATCCTATCACTCTCGCATTCAAAGCCATGGGTACAACTCCCACAAGTCCTCGGTTAAGGAAAACGTCTAGTTGTTTCACTATTTCGTTCAAATTTGTACATAAATAGATGATTTTGAGTCTTATTACTTCATTCTACTTTGTTTAGCATCAAAAGGTGGAATCCTATCACTCTCGCATTCAAAACCGTACGTACAACTCCCACAAGTCCTCGTTTAAGGAAATCTTCAAGTTGTTTCATTATTTCCTTCAAATTTACAAACAAATAGATGATTTTGAGTCTTATTACTTCGTTCCACTTTGTTTAGCATCAGAAGGTGGAATCCTATCACTCTCGCATTCAAAGCCATGCGTACTACTCCCACAAGTCCTCGGTTAAGGAAAACTTCTAGTTGTTTCATTATTTCGTTCAAATTTGTAAACAAATAGATGATTTTGAGTCTTATTACTTCGTTCTACTTTGTTTAGCATCAAAAGGTGGAATCCAATCACTCGCGCATTCAAAGCCATGCGTACAACTCACACACGTCCTCTGTTAAAGAAAACTTTTAGTTGTTTCATTATTTCCTTCAAATTAGTAAACAAATAGAAGATTTAGTGTCCTAGTACTTCGTTTAACTTTGTTTAGCATCAATAGGTGCAATCCTATCACTCTCGCATTCAAAACCGTGCGTACAACTCCCACAAGTCCTCGTTTAAGGAAAACTTCAAGTTGTTTCATTATTTCCTTCAAATTTACAAACAAATAGATGATTTTGAGCCTTATTACTTCGTTCTACTTTGTTTAGCATCAGAAGGTGGAATCCTATCACTCTCGCATTCAAAGCCATGCGTACAACTCCCAAAAGTCCTCGGTTAAGGAAAACTTCTAGTTGTTTCATTATTTCGTTAAAATTTGTAAACAAATAAATGATTTTGAGTCTTATTACTTCGTTCTACTTTGTTTAGCATCAGAAGGTGGAATCCAATCACTCTCGCATTCAAAGCCATGCGTACAACTCACACAAGTCCTCTGTTAAAGAAAACTTCTAGTTGTTTCATTATTTCCTTCAAATTAATAAACAAATTGAAGATTTAGTGTCCTATTACTTCGTTTAACTTTGTTTAGCATCAATAGGTGCAATCCTATCACTCTCGCATTCAAAATCGTACGTACAATTCACACAAGTCCTCGGTTAAGGAAAACTTGTAGTTGTTTCATTATTTCGTTGAAATTTGTAAACAAATAGATGATTTTGAGTCTTATTACTTCGTTCTACTTTGTTTAGCATCAAAAGGTGAAATCATATCACTCTCGCATTCAAAACTATGCGTACAACTCACACAAGTCCTCGGTTAAAGAAAACTTCTAGTTGTTTCATTAATTCCTTCAAATTAGTAAACAAATAGAAGATTTAGTATCCTATTACTTCGTTCAACTTTGTTTAGCATCAATAGGTGCAATCCTATCACTCTCGCGTTCAAAATCGTACGTACAACTCACACAAGTCCTCGGTTAAGGAAAACTTCTAGTTGTTTCATTATTTCCTTAAAATTTGATAACAAATAGATGATTTTGAGTCTTATTGCTTCGTTCTACTTTGTTTAGCATCAACAGGTGGAATCCTATTACTCTCGCATTCAAAGCCATGCGTACAACTCCCACAAGTCCTCGGTTAAGGAAAACTTCTAGTTGTTTCATTATTTCGTTCAAATTTGTAAACAAATAGATGATTTTGAGTCTTATTACTTCGTTCTACTTTGTTTAGCATCAAAAGGTGGAATCCAATCACTCTCACATTCAAGGCCATGCGTACAACTCACACAAGTCCTCGGTTAAAGAAAACTTCTAGTTGTTTCATAATTTCCATCAAATTAGTAAACAAATAGAAGATTTAGTGTCCTATTACTTCGTTCAACTTTGTTTAGCATCAATAGGTGCAATCCAATCACTCTCGCATTCAAAATCGTACGTACAACTCACACAAGTCCTCGGTTAGGGAAAACATCTTGTTGTTTCATTATTTCCTCCAAATTAGTAAACAAGTAGAAGATTTAGTGTCCTATTACTTCATTCAACTTTGTTTTGCATCAATAGGTGCAATCCTATCACTCTCGCATTCAAAATCGTACGTACAACTCACACAAGTCCTCGGTTAAGGAAAACTTCTAGTTGTTTCATTATTTCCTTCAAATTTGTAAACGAATAGATGATTTTGAGTATTATTACTTCGTTTTACTTTGTTTAGCATCAAAAGGTGGAATCCTATCACTCTCGCATTCAAAGCCATGGGTACAACTCCCACAAGTCCTCGGTTAAGGAAAACTTCTAGTTGTTTCACTATTTCGTTCAAATTTGTAAACAAATAGATGATTTTGAGTCTTATTACTTAATTTACTTTGTTTAGCATCAAAAGGTGGAATCCTATCACTCTCGCATTCAAAACCGTACGTACAACTCCCACAAGTCCTCGATTAAGGAAAACTTCAAGTTGTTTCATTATTTCCTTCAAATTTACAAACAAATAGATGATTTTGAGTCTTATTACTTCGTTCTACTTTGTTTAGCATCAGAAGGTGGAATCCTATCACTCTCGCATTCAAAGCCATGCGTACAACTCCCACAAGTCCTCGGTTAAGGAAAACTTCTAGTTGTTTCATTATTTCGTTCAAATTTGTAAACAAATAGATGATTTTGAGTCTTATTACTTCGTTCTACTTTGTTTAGCATCAAAAGGTGGAATCCAATCACTCTCACATTCAAGGCCATGCGTACAACTCACACAAGTCCTCGGTTAAAGAAAACTTCTAGTTGTTTCATTATTTCCATCAAATTAGTAAACAAATAGAAGATTTAGTGTAATATTACTTCGTTCAACTTTGTTTAGCATCAATAGGTGCAATCCTATCATTCTCGCATTCAAAATCGTACGTACAACTCACACAAGTCCTCGGTTAGGGAAAACATCTTGTTGTTTCATTATTTCCTCCAAATTAGTAAACAAGTAGAAGATTTATTGTCCTATTACTTCGTTCAACTTTGTTTAGCAGCAATAGGTGCAATCCTATCACTCTCACATTCAAAATCGTATGTACAACTCACACAAGTCCTCGGTTAAGGAAAACATCTAGTTGTTTCATTATTTCCTTCAAATTTGTAAACGAATAGATGATTTTGAGTATTATTACTTCGTTTTACTTTGTTTAGCATCAAAAGGTGGAATCCTATCACTCTCGCATTCAAAGCCATGGGTACAACTCCTACAAGTCCTCGGTTAAGGAAAACTTCTAGTTGTTTCACTATTTCGTTCAAATTTGTACACAAATAGATGATTTTAAGTCTTATTACTTCATTCTACTTTGTTTAGCATCAAAAGGTGCAATCCTATCACTCTCGCATTCAAAACCGTACGTACAACTCCCACAAGTCCTCGTTTAAGGAAAACTTCAAGTTGTTTCATTATTTCCTTCAAATTTACAAACAAATAGATGATTTTGAGTCTTATTACTTCGTTCTACTTTGTTTAGCATCAGAAGGTGGAATCCTATCACTCTCGCATTCAAAGCCATGCGTACAACTCCCACAAGTCCTCGGTTAAGGAAAACTTCTAGTTGTTTCATTATTTCGTTCAAATTTGTAAACAAATAGATGATTTTGAGTCTTATTACTTCGTTCTACTTTGTTTAGCATCAAAAGGTGGAATCCAATCACTCTCGCATTCAAAGCCATGCGTACAACTCACACAAGTCCTCTGTTAAAGAAAACTTCTAGTTGTTTCATTATTTCCTTCAAATTAATAAACAAATAGAAGATTTAGTGTCCTATTACTTCGTTTAACTTTGTTTAGCATCAATAGGTGCAATCCTATCACTCTCGCATTCAAAATCGTACGTACAATTCACACAAGTCCTCGGTTAAGGAAAACTTCTAGTTGTTTCACTATTTCGTTGAAATTTGTAAACAAATAGAAGATTTAGTGTCCTATTACTTCGTTCTACTTTGTTTACCATCAATAGGTGCAATCCTATCACTCTCGCGTTCAAAATCGTACGTACAACTCCCACAAGTCCTCGGTTAAGGAAAACTTCTAGTTGTTTCACTATTTCGTTCAAATTTGTGAACAAATAGATGATTTTGAGTCTTATTACTTCATTCTACTTTGTTTAGCATCAAAAGGTGGAATCCTATCACTCTCGCATTCAAAACCGTACGTACAACTCCCACAAGTCCTCGTTTAAGGAAAACTTCAAGTTGTTTCATTATTTCCTTCAAATTTACAAACAAATAGATGATTTTGAGTCTTATTACTTCGTTCTACTTTGTTTAGCATCAGAAGGTGGAATCCTATCACTCTCGCATTCAAAGCCATGCGTACAACTCCCACAAGTCCTCGGTTAAGGAAAACTTCTAGTTGTTTCATTATTTCGTTCAAATTTGTAAACAAATAGATGATTTTGAGTCTTATTACTTCGTTCTACTTTGTTTAGCATCAAAAGGTGGAATCCAATCACTCTCGCATTCAAAGCCATGCGTACAACTCACACAAGTCCTCTGTTAAAGAAAACTTTTAGTTGTTTCGTTATTTCCTTCAAATTAGTAAACAAATAGAAGATTTAGTGTCCTATTACTTCGTTTAACTTTGTTTAGCATCAATATGTGCAATCCTATCACTCTCGCATTCAAAATCGTATGTACAATTCACACAAGTCCTCGGTTAAGGAAAACTTCTAGTTGTTTCACTATTTCGTTGAAATTTGTAAACAAATAGATGATTTTGAGTCTTATTACTTCGTTCTACTTTGTTTAGCATCAAAAGGTGAAATCATATCACTCTCGCATTCAAAACTATGTGTACAACTCACACAAGTCCTCGGTTAAAGAAAACTTCTAGTTGTTTCATTAATTCCTTCAAATAAGTAAACAAATAGAAGATTTAGTGTCCTATTACTTCGTTCAACTTTGTTTACCATCAATAGGTGCAATCCTATCACTCTCGCGTTCAAAATCGTACGTACAACTCCCACAAGTCCTCGGTTAAGGAAAACTTCTAGTTGTTTCACTATTTCGTTCAAATTTGTGAACAAATAGATGATTTTGAGTCTTATTACTTCATTCTATTTTGTTTAGCATCAAAAGGTGGAATCCTATCACTCTCGCATTCAAAACCGTACGTACAACTCCCACAAGTCCTCGTTTAAGGAAAACTTCAAGTTGTTTCATTATTTCCTTCAAATTTACAAACAAATAGATGATTTTGAGTCTTATTACTTCGTTCTACTTTGTTTAGCATCAGAAGGTGGAATCCTATCACTCTCGCATTCAAAGCCATGCGTACAACTCCCACAAGTCCTCGGTTAAGGAAAACTTCTAGTTGTTTCATTATTTCGTTCGAATTTGTAAACAAATAGATGATTTTGAGTCTTATTACTTCGTTCTACTTTGTTTAGCATCAGAAGGTGGAATCCAATCACTCTCGCATTCAAAGCCATTTGTACAACTCACACAAGTCCTCGGTTAAGGAAAACTTCCATTACTTCGTTCAAATTTGTAAACAAATAGAAGATTTAGTGTCCTATTACTTCGTTCAACTTTGTTTAGCATCAATAGGTGCAATCCTATCACTCTCGCATTCAAAATCGTACGTACAACTCACACAAGTCGTCGGTTAGGGAAAACATCTTGTTGTTTCATTAGTTCCTCCAAATTAGTAAACAAGTAGAAGATTTAGTGTCCTATTACTTCGTTCAACTTT
Organism: Hedera helix; assembly: GCA_947179155.2. Taxonomy (NCBI): domain Eukaryota; kingdom Viridiplantae; phylum Streptophyta; class Magnoliopsida; order Apiales; family Araliaceae; genus Hedera; species Hedera helix. Next base: position 17,234,618 of record OX359268.1, read on the forward strand.
GTTTAGCATCAATAGGTGCAATCCTATCACTCTCGCATTCAAAATCGTACGTACAACTCACACAAGTCCTCGGTTAACAAAAACTTCTAGTTGTTTCATTATTTCCTTCAAATTTGTAAACGAATAGATGATTTTGAGTATTATTACTTCGTTTTATTAGTATCAAAAGGTGGAATCCTATCACTCTCGCATTCAAAGCCATGGGTACAACTCCCACAAGTCATCGGTTAAGGAAAACGTCTAGTTGTTTCACTATTTCGTTCAAATTTGTACACAAATAGATGATTTTGAGTCTTATTACTTCATTCTACTTTGTTTAGCATCAAAAGGTGGAATCCTATCACTCTCGCATTCAAAACCGTACGTACAACTCCCACAAGTCCTCGTTTAAGGAAATCTTCAAGTTGTTTCATTATTTCCTTCAAATTTACAAACAAATAGATGATTTTGAGTCTTATTACTTCGTTCTACTTTGTTTAGCATCAGAAGGTGGAATCCTATCACTCTCGCATTCAAAGCCATGCGTACAACTCCCACAAGTCCTCGGTTAAGGAAAACTTCTAGTTGTTTCATTATTTCGTTCAAATTTGTAAACAAATAGATGATTTTGAGTCTTATTACTTCGTTCTACTTTGTTTAGCATCAGAAGGTGGAATCCAATCACTCTCGCATTCAAAGCCATGCGTACAACTCACACAAGTCCTCTGTTAAAGAAAACTTCTAGTTGTTTCATTATTTCCTTCAAAATAGTAAACAAATAGAAGATTTAGTGTCCTATTACTTCGTTTAACTTTGTTTAGCTTCAATAGGTGCAATCCTATCACTCTCGCATTCAAAACCGTACGTACAACTCCCACAAGTCCTCGTTTAAGGAAAACTTTAAGTTGTTTCATTATTTCCTTCAAATTTACAAACAAATAGATGATTTTGAGCCTTATTACTTCGTTCTACTTTGTTTAGCATCAGAAGGTGGAATCCTATCACTCTCGCATTCAAAGCCATGCGTACAACTCCCACAAGTCCTCGGTTAAGGAAAACTTCTAGTGGTTTCATTATTTCGTTCAAATTTGTAAACAAATAGATGATTTTGAGTCTTATTACTTCGTTCTACTTTGTTTAGCATCAAAAGGTGGAATCCTATCACTCTCGCATTCAAAGCCATGCGTACAACTCACACAAGTCCTCTGTTAAAGAAAACTTCTAGTTGTTTCATTATTTCCTTCAAATTAGTAAACAAATAGAAGATTTAGTGTCCTATTACTTCGTTTAACTTTGTTTAGCATCAATAGGTGCAATCCTATCACTCTCGCATTCAAAACCGTACGTACACCTCCCACAAGTCCTCGTTTAAGGAAAACTTCAAGTTGTTTCATTATTTCCTTCAAATTTACAAACAAATAGATGATTTTGAGTCTTATTACTTCGTTCTACTTTGTTTAGCATCAGAAGGTGGAATCCTATCACTCTCGCATTCAAAGCCATGCGTACAACTCCCACAAGTCCTCGGTTAAGGAAAACTTCTAGTTGTTTCATTATTTCGTTCGAATTTGTAAACAAATAGATGATTTTGAGTCTTATTACTTCGTTCTACTTTGTTTAGCATCAGAAGGTGGAATCCAATCACTCTCGCATTCAAAGCCATGCGTACAACTCACACAAGTCCTCTGTTAAAGAAAACTTCTAGTTGTTTCATTATTTCCTTCAAATTAATAAACAAATAGAAGATTTAGTGTCCTATTACTTCGTTTAACTTTGTTTAGCATCAATAGGTGCAATCCTATCACTCTCGCATTCAAAATCGTACGTACAACTCCCACAAGTCCTCGGTTAAGGAAAACTTCTAGTTGTCTTATTATTTCGTTCAATTTGTAAACAACTAGATGATTTTGAGTCTTATTACTTCGTTCTACTTTGTTTAGCATCAAAAGACGAAATCATATCACTCTCGCATTCAAAACTATGCGTACGACTCACACAAGTCCTCGGTTAAAGAAAACTTCTAGTTGTTTCATTATTTCCTTCAAATTAGTAAACAAATAGAACATTTAGTGTCCTATTACTTCGTTCACCTTTGTTTAGCATCAATAGGTGCAATCCTATCACTCTCGCATTCAAAATCGTACGTACAACTCACACAAGTCCTCGGTTAAGGAAAACATCTTGTTGTTTCATTATTTCGTTCAAATTTGTAAACAAATAGATGATTTTCAGTTTTATTACTTCGTTCTACTTTGTTTAGCATCAAAAGGTGGAATCCAATCACTCTCGCATTCAAAGCCATCCGTACAACTCACACAAGTCCTCGGTTAAAGAAAACTTCTAGTTGTTTCATTATTTCCTTCAAATTAGTAAACAAATAGAAGATTTAATGTCCTATTACTTTGTTCAACTTTATTTAGCATCAATAGGTGCAATCCTATCACTCTCGCATTCAAAATCGTACGGACAACTCACACAAGTCCTCGGTTAAGGAAAACTTCTAGTTGTTTTATTATTTCGTTCAAATTTAAAAAAATAGATGATTTTGAGTCTTATTACTTCGTTCTACTTTGTTTAGCATCAAAAGGTGGAATCCAATCACTCTCGCATTCAAAGCCATGCGTACAACTCACACAAGTCCTCGGTTAAAGAAAACTTCTAGTTGTTTCGTTATTTCCATCAACTTTATTTAGCATCAATAGGTGCAATCCTATCACTCTCGCATTCAAAATCGTACGGACATCTCACACAAGTCCTCGGTTAAGGAAAACTTCTAGTTGTTTCACTATTTCGTTCAAATTTGTAAACAAATAGATGATTTTGAGTCTTATTACTTCATTCTACTTTGTTTAGCATCAAAAGGTGGAATCCTATCACTCTCGCATTCAAAACCGTACGTACAACTCCCACAAGTCCTCGTTTAAGGAAAACTTCAAGTTGTTTCATTATTTCCTTCAAATTTACAAACAAATAGATTATTTTGAGTCTTATTACTTCGTTGTACTTTGTTTAGCATCAGAAGGTGGAATCCTATCACTCTCGCATTCAAAGCCATGCGTACAACTCCCACAAGTCCTCGGTTAAGGAAAACTTCTAGTTGTTTCATTATTTCGTTCAAATTTGTAAACAAATAGATGATTTTGAGTCTTATTACTTCGTTCTACTTTGTTTAGCATCAAATGGTGGAATCCAATCACTCTCGCATTCAAAGCCATGCGTACAACTCACACAAGTCCTCGGTTAAAGAAAACTTCTAGTTGTTTCGTTATTTCCATCAAATTAGTAAACAAATAGAAGATGTAGTGTCCTATTACTTCGTTCAACTTTATTTAGCATCAACAGTTGCAATCAAAATCGTATGCACAACTCATACAATTTCTCGGTTAAGGAAAACTTCTAGTTGTTTCATTATTTCCTTCAAATTTGATAACAAATAGATGATTTTGAGTCTTATTGCTTCGTTCTACTTCGTTTAGCTTCAAAAGGTGGAATCCTATCACTCTCGCATTCAATGACACGCGTACAACTCACACAAGTCCTCGGTTAAAGAAAACTTCTAGTTGTTTCATTATTTCCTTCAAATTAGTAAACAAATAGAAGATTTAGTGTCTTATTACTTCGTTCAACTTTGTTTGGCATCAATAGGTGCACTCCTATCACTCTCGCGTTCAAAATCGTACGTATAACTCACACAAATCCTCGGTTAAGGAAAACTTCTAGTTGTTTCATTATTTACTTCAAATTTGATAACAAATAGATGATTTTGAGTCTTATTCCTTCGTTCTACTTTGTTTAGCATCAAAAGGTGGAATCCTATTACTCTCGCATTCAAAGCCATGCGTACAACTCACACAAGTCCTCGGTTAAAGAAAACTTCTAGTTGTTTCATTATTTCCTCCAAATTAGTAAACAAGTAGAAGATTTAGTGTCCTATTAGTTCGTTCAACTTTGTTTAGCATCAATAGGTGCAATCCTATCATTCTCGAATTCAAAATCGTACCTACAACTCCCACAAGTCCTCGGTTAAGGAAAACTTCTAGTTGTTTCATTATTTCCTTCAAATTTGTAAACCAATAGATGATTTTGAGTATTATTACTTCGTTCTACTTTGTTTGGCATCAAAAGGTGGAATCCTATCACTCTCACATTCAAAGCTATGCGTACAACTCACACAAATCCTCGGTTAAAGAAAACTTCTAGTTGTTTCATTATTTCGTTCAAATTAGTAAACAAATAGAAGATTTAGTGTCCTATTACTTCGTTCAACTTTGTTTAGCATCAATAGGTGCAATCCTATCACTCTCGCATTCAAAATCGTACGTACAACTCACACAAGTCCTCGGTTAAGGAAAACTTCTAGTTGTTTCATTATTTCCTTCAAATTTGTAAACGAATAGATGATTTTGAGTATTATTACTTCGTTTTACTTTGTTTAGCATCAAAAGGTGGAATGCTATCACTCTCGTATTCAAAGCCATGTGTACAACTCCCACAAGTCCTCGGTTTAGGAAAACTTCTAGTTGTTTCACTATTTCGTTCAAATTTGTAAACAAATAGATGATTTTGAGTCTTATTACTTCATTCTACTTTGTTTAGCATCAAAAGGTGGAATCCTATCACTCTCGCATTCAAAACCGTACGTACAACTCCCACAAGTCCTCGTTTAAGGAAAACTTCAAGTTGTTTCATTATTTCCTTCAAATTTACAAACAAATAGATGATTTTGAGTCTTATTACTTCGTTCTACTTTGTTTAGCATTAGAAGCTGGAATCCTATCACTCTCGCATTCAAAGCCATGCGTACAACTCCCACAAGTCCTCGGTTAAGGAAAACTTCTAGTTGTTTCATTATTTCGTTCAAATTTGTAAACAAATAGATGATTTTGAGTCTTATTACTTCGTTCTACTTTGTTTAGCACCAAAAGGTGGAATCCAATCACTCTTACATTCAAGGCCATGCGTACAACTCACACAAGTCCTCGGTTAAAGAAAACTTCTAGTTGTTTCATTATTTCCATCAAATTAGTAAACAAATAAAAGATTTAGTGTCCTATTACTTCGTTCAACTTTGTTTAGCATCAATAGGTGCAATCCTATCACTCTCGCATTCAAAATCGTACGTACAACTCACACAAGTCCTCGGTTAAGGAAAACATCTTGTTGTTTCATTATTTCCTCCAAATTAGTAAACAAGTAGAAGATTTAGTGTCCTATTACTTCGTTCAACTTTGTTTAGCATCAATAGGTACAATCCTATCACTCTCAAATTCAAAATCGTACCTACAACTCCCAGAAGTCCTCGGTTAAGGAAAACTTCTAGTTGTTTCATTATTTCCTTGAAATTTGTAAACCAATAGATGATTTTGAGTATTATTACTTCGTTCTACTTTGTTTGGCATCAAAAGGTGGAATCCTATCACTCTCGCATTCAAAGCCATGTGTACAACTCCCACAAGTCCTCGGTTAAGGAAAACTTCTAGTTGTTTCACTATTTCGTTCAAATTTGTAAACAAATAGATGATTTTGAGTCTTATTACTTCATTCTACTTTGTTTAGCATCAAAAGGTGGAATCCTATCACTCTCGCATTCAAAGCCATGTGTACAACTCCCACAAGTCCTCGGTTAAGGAAAACTTGTAGTTGTTTCACTATTTCGTTCAAATTTGTAAACAAATAGATGATTTTGAGTCTTATTACTTCATTCTACTTTGTTTAGCATCAAAAGGTGGAATCCTATCACTCTCGCATTCAAAACCGTGTGTACAACTCCCACAAGTCCTCGTTTAAGGAAAACTTCAAGTTGTTTCATTATTTCCTTCAAATTTACAAACAAATAGATGATTGAGTCTTATTACTTCGTTCTACTTTGTTTAGCATCAGAAGGTGGAATCCTATCACTCTCGCATTCAAAGCCATGCGTACAACTCCCACAAGTCCTCGGTTAAGGAAAACTTCTAGTTGTTTCATTATTTCGTTCAAATTTGTAAACAAATAGATGATTTTGAGTCTTATTACTTCGTTCTACCTTGTTTAGCATCAAAAGGTGGAATCCAATCACTCTCACATTCAAAGCCATGCGTACAACTCACACAAGTCCTCTGTTAAAGAAAACTTCTAGTTGTTTCATTATTTCCTTCAAATTAGTAAACAAATAGAAGATTTAGTGTCCTATTACTTCGTTTAACTTTGTTGAGCATCAATAGGTGCAATCCTATCACTCTCGCATTCAAAACCGTACGTACAACTCCCACAAGTCCTCGTTTAAGGAAAACTTCAAGTTGTTTCATTATTTCCTTCAAATTTACAAACAAATAGTTGATTTTGAGTCTTATTACTTCGTTCTACTTTGTTTAGCATCAGAAGGTGGAATCCTATCACTCTCGCATTCAAAGCCATGCGTACAACTCCCACAAGTCCTCGGTTAAGGAAAACTTCTAGTTGTTTCATTATTTCGTTCAAATTTGTAAACAAATAGATGATTTTGAGTCTTATTACTTCGTTCTACTTTGTTTAGCATCAAAAGGTGGAATCCAATCACTCTCGCATTCAAAGCCATTCGTACAACTCACACAAGTCCTCGGTTAAAGAAAAACTTCTAGTTGTTTCATTATTTCCTTCAAATTAGTAAACAAATAGAAGATTTAGTGTCCTATTACTTCGTTTAACTTTGTTTAGCATCAATATGTGCAATCCTATCACTCTCGCATTCAAAATCGTACGTACAATTCACACAAGTCCTCGGTTAAGGAAAACTTATAGTTGTTTCACTATTTCGTTGAAATTTGTAAACAAATCGATGATTTTGAGTCTTATTACTTCGTTCTACTTTGTTTAGCATCAAAAGGTGGAATCCTATCACTCTCGCATTCAAAACCGTACGTACAACTCCCACAAGTCCTCGTTTAAGGAAAAATTCAAGTTGTTTCATTATTTCCTTCAAATTTACAAACAAATAGATGATTTTGAGTCTTATTACTTCGTGCTACTTTGTTTAGCACCAGAAGGTGGAATCCTATCACTCTCGCATTCAAAGCCATGCGTACAACTCCCACAAGTCCTCGGTTAAGGAAAACTTCTAGTTGTTTCATTATTTCGTTCAAATTTGTAAACAAATAGATGATTTTGAGTCTTATTACTTCGTTCTACTTTGTTTAGCATCAAAAGGTGGAATCCAATCACTCTCGCATTCAAAGCCATGCGTACAACTCACACAAGTCCTCTGTTGAAGAAAACTTCTAGTTGTTTCATTATTTCCTTCAAATTAGTAAACAAATAAAAGATTTAGTGTCCTAGTACTTCATTTAACTTTGTTTAGAATCAATAGGTGCAATCCTATCACTCTCGCATTCAAAATCGTACGTACAACTCCCACAAGTCCTCGTTTAAGGAAAACTTAAAGTTGTTTCATTATTTCCTTCAAATTTACAAACAAATAGATGATTTTGAGCTTTATTACTTCGTTCTACTTTGTTTAGCATCAGAAGGTGGAATCCTATCACTCTCGCATTCAAAGCCATGCGTACAACTCCCACAAGTCCTCGGTTAAGGAAAACTTCTAGTTGTTTCATTATTTCGTTCAAATTTGTAAACAAATAGATGATTTTGAGTCTTATTACTTCGTTCTACTTTGTTTAGCATCAAAAGGTGGAATCCAATCACTCTCGCATTCAAAGCCATGCGTACAGCTCACACAAGTCCTCTCTTAAAGAAAACTTCTAGTTGTTTCATTATTTCCTTCAAATTAATAAACAAATAGAAGATTTAGTGTCCTATTACTTCGTTTAACTTTGTTTAGCATCAATAGGTGCAATCCTATCACTCTCGCATTCAAAATCGTACGTACAATTCACACAAGTCCTCGGTTAAGGAAAACTTCTAGTTGTTTGTTTCACTATTTCGTTGAAATTTGTAAACAAATAGATGATTTTGAGTTTTATTACTTCGTTCTACTTTGTTTAGCATCAAAAGGTGAAATCATATCACTCTCGCATTCAAAACTATGCGTACAACTCACACAAGTCCTCGGTTAAAGAAAACTTCTAGTTGTTTCGTTAATTCCTTCAAATTAGTAAACAAATAGAAGATTTAGTGTCCTATTACTTCGTTCAACTTTCTTTACCATCAATAGGTGCAATCCTATCACTCTCGCATTCAAAATCGTACGTACAACTCACACAAGTCCTCGGTTATGGAAAACATCTTGTTGTTTCATTATTTCGTTCAAATTTGTAAACAAATAGATGATTTTCAGTCTTATTACTTCGTTTTACTTTGTTTAGCATCAAAAGGTGGAATCCAATCACTCTCGCATTCAAAGCCATTCGTACAACTCACACAAGTCCTCGGTTAAAGAAAACTTCTAGTTGTTTCAATATTTTCTTCAAATTAGTAAACAAATAGAAGATTTAATGTCCTATTACTTCGTTCAACTTTATTAGGCATCAATAGGCGCAATCCTATCACTCTCGCATTCAAAATTGTACGGACAACTCCCACAAGTCCTCGGTTAAGGAAAACTTCTAGTTGTTTCATTATTTCGTTCAAATTTTAAACAAATAGATGATTTTGAGTCTTATTACTTCGTTCTACTTTGTTTAGCATCAAAAGGTGGAATCCAACCACTCTCGCATTCAAAGCCATGCGTACAACTCACACAAGTCCTCGGTTAAAGAAAACTTCTAGTTGTTTCGTTATTTCCATCAAATTAGTAAACAAATAGAAGATTTAGTGTCCTATTACTTCGTTCAACTTTATTTAGCATCAACAGTTGCAATCAAAATCGTATGCACAACTCATACAACTTCTCGGTTAAGGAAAACTTCTAGTTGTTTCATTATTTCCTTCAAATTTGATAACAAATAGATGATTTTGAGTCTTATTGCTTCGGTTAAGTTTGTTTAGCTTCAAAAGGTGGAATCCTATCACTCTCGCATTCAAAGCCATGCGTACAACTCACACAAGTCCTCGGTTAAAAAAACTTCTAGTTGTTTCATTATTTCCTTCAAATTAGTAAAAAAATAGAAGATGTAGTGTCCTATTACTTCGTTCAACTTTGTTTAGCATCAATAGGTGCAATCCTATCACTCTCGCATTCAAAATCGTACGTACAACTCACACAAGTCCTCGGTTAAGGAAAACATCTTGTTGTTTCATTATTTCCTTCAAATTTGTAAACAAATAGATGATTTTGAGTCTTATTACTTCGTTCTACTTTGTTTAGCATCAAAAGGTGGAATCCTATCACTCTCGCATTCAAAGCCATGCGTACAACTCACACAAGTCCTCGGTTAAAGAAAACTTCTAGTTGTTTCATTATTTCCTCCAAATTAGTAAACAAGTAGAAGATTTAGTGTCCTATTACTTCGTTCAACTTTGTTTAGCATCAATATGCGCAATCCTATCACTCTCGAATTCAAAATCGTACCTACAACTCCCACAAGTCCTCGGTTAAGGAAAACTTCTAGTTGTTTCATTATTTCCTTCAAATTTGTAAACCAATAGATGATTTTGAGTATTATTACTTCGTTCTACTTTGTTTGGCATCAAAAGGTGGAATCCTATCACTCTCACATTCAAAGTTATGCGTACAACTCACACAAATCCTCGGTTAAAGAAAACTTCTAGTTGTTTCATTATTTCGTTCAAATTAGTAAACAAATAGAAGATTTAGTGTCCTATTACTTCGTTCAACTTTGTTTAGCATCAATAGGTGCAATCCTATCACTCTCGCATTCAAAATCGTACGTACAACTCACACAAGTCCTCGGTTAAGGAAAACTTCTAGTTGTTTCATTATTTCCTTCAAATTTGTAAACGAATAGATGATTTTGAGTATTATTACTTCGTTTTACTTTGTTTAGCATCAAAAGGTGGAATGCTATCACTCTCGCATTCAAAGCCATGTGTACAACTCCCACAAGTCCTCGGTTTAGGAAAACTTCTAGTTGTTTCACTATTTCGTTCAAATTTGTAAACAAATAGATGATTTTGAGTCTTATTACTTCATTCTACTTTGTTTAGCATCAAAAGGTGGAATCCTATCACTCTCGCATTCAAAACCGTACGTACAACTCCCACAAGTCCTCGCTTAAGGAAAACTTCAAGTTGTTTCATTATTTCCTTCAAATTTACAAACAAATAGATGATTTTGAGTCTTATTACTTCGTTCTACTTTGTTTAGCATTAGAAGGTGGAATCCTATCACTCTCGCATTCAAAGCCATGCGTACAACTCCCACAAGTCCTCGGTTAAGGAAAACTTCTAGTTGTTTCATTATTTCGTTCAAATTTGTAAACAAATAGATGATTTTGAGTCTTATTACTTCGTTCTACTTTGTTTAGCATCAAAAGGTGGAATCCAATCACTCTTACATTCAAGGCCATGCGTACAACTCACACAAGTCCTCGGTTAAAGAAAACCTCTAGTTGTTTCATTATTTCCATCAAATTAGTAAACAAATAAAAGATTTAGTGTCCTATTACTTCGTTCAACTTTGTTTAGCATCAATAGGTGCAATCCTATCACTCTCGCATTCAAAATCGTACGTACAACTCACACAAGTCCTCGGTTAAGGAAAACATCTTGTTGTTTCATTATTTCCTCCAAATTAGTAAACAAGTAGAAGATTTAGTGTCCTATTACTTCGTTCAACTTTGTTTAGCATCAATAGGTACAATCCTATCACTCTCAAATTCAAAATCGTACCTACAACTCCCAGAAGTCCTCGGTTAAGGAAAACTTCTAGTTGTTTCATTATTTCCTTGAAATTTGTAAACCAATAGATGATTTTGAGTATTATTACTTCGTTCTACTTTGTTTGGCATCAAAAGGTGGAATCCTATCACTCTCGCATTCAAAGCCATGTGTACAACTCCCACAAGTCCTCGGTTAAGGAAAACTTCTAGTTGTTTCACTATTTCGTTCAAATTTGTAAACAAATAGATGATTTTGAGTCTTATTACTTCATTCTACTTTGTTTAGCATCAAAAGGTGGAATCCTATCACTCTCGCATTCAAAGCCATGTGTACAACTCCCACAAGTCCTCGGTTAAGGAAAACTTCTAGTTGTTTCACTATTTCGTTCAAATTTGTAAACAAATAGATGATTTTGAGTCTTATTACTTAATTCTACTTTGTTTAGCATCAAAAGGTGGAATCCTATCACTCTCGCATTCAAAACCGTACGTACAACTCCCACAAGTCCTCGTTTAAGGAAAACTTCAAGTTGTTTCATTATTTCCTTCAAATTTACAAACAAATAGATGATTTTGAGTCTTATTACTTCGTTCTACTTTGTTTAGCATCAGAAGGTGGAATCCTATCACTCTCGAATTCAAAGCCATGCGTACAACTCCCACAAGTCCTCGGTTAAGGAAAACTTCTAGTTGTTTCATTATTTCGTTCAAATTTTAAACAAATAGATGATTTTGAGTCTTATTACTTCGTTCTACTTTGTTTAGCATCAAAAGGTGGAATCCAATCACTCTCGCATTCAAAGCCATGCGTACAACTCACACAAGTCCTCGGTTAAAGAAAACTTCTAGTTGTTTCGTTATTTCCATCAAATTAGTAAACAAATAGAAGATTTAGTGTCCTATTACTTCGTTCAACTTTATTTAGCATCAACAGTTGCAATCAAAATCGTATGCACAACTCATACAAGTTCTCAGTTAAGGAAAACTTCTAGTTGTTTCATTATTTCCCTTAAATTTGATAACAAATAGATGTTTTTGAGTCTTATTGCTTCGTTCTACTTCGTTTAGCTTCAGAAGGTGGAATCCTATCACTCTCGCATTCAATGACATGCGTACAACTCACACAAGTCCTCGGTTAAAGAAAACTTCTAGTTGTTTCATTATTTCCTTCAAATTAGTAAACAAATAGAAGATTTAGTGTCTTATTACTTCGTTCAACTTTGTTTGGCATCAATAGGTGCAATCCTATCACTCTCGCGTTCAAAATCGTACGTATAACTCACACAAATCCTCGGTTAAGGAAAACTTCTAGTTGTTTCATTATTTACTTCAAATTTGATAACAAATAGATGATTTTGAGTCTTATTGCTTCGTTCTACTTTGTTTAGCTTCAAAAGGTGGAATCCTATCACTCTCGCATTCAAAGCCATGCGTACAACTCACCCAAGTCCTCGGTTAAAAAAACTTCTAGTTGTTTCATTATTTCCTTCAAATTAGTAAACAAATAGAAGATTTAGTGTCCTATTATTTCGTTCAACTTTATTTAGCATCAACAGTTGCAATCCTATCACTCTCCCATTCAAAATCCTACCTACAACTCCCACAAATCCTCGGTTAAGAAAAACTTCTAGTTGTTTCATTATTTCCTTCAAATTTGATAACAAATAGATGATTTTGAGTCTTATTGCTTCGGTTAAGTTTGTTTAGCTTCAAAAGGTGGAATCCTATCACTCTCGCATTCAAAGCCATGCGTACAACTCACACAAGTCCTCGGTTAAAGAAAACTTCTAGTTGTTTCATTATTTCCTTCAAATTAGTAAACAAATAGAAGATTTAGTGTCCTATTACTTCGTTCAACTTTGTTTAGCATCAATAGGTGCAATCCTATCACTCTCGCATTCAAAATCGTACGTACAACTCACACAAGTCCTCGGTTAAGGAAAACATCTTGTTGTTTCATTATTTCCTTCAAATTTGTAAACAAATAGATGATTTTGAGTCTTATTACTTCATTCTACTTTGTTTAGCATCAAAAGGTGGAATCCTATCACTCTCGCATTCAAAACCGTACGTACAACTCCCACAAGTCCTCGCTTAAGGAAAACTTCAAGTTGTTTCATTATTTCCTCCAAATTAGTAAACAAGTAGAAGATTTAGTGTCCTATTACTTCGTTCAACTTTGTTTAGCATCAATAGGTGCAATCCTATCACTCTCGAATTCAAAATCGTACCTACAACTCCCACAAGTCCTCGGTTAAGGAAAACTTCTAGTTGTTTCATTATTTCGTTCAAATTTGTAAACAAATAGATGATTTTGAGTCTTATTACTTCGTTCTACTTTGTTTAGCATCAAAAGGTGGAATCCAATCACTCTCACATTCAAGGCCATGCGTACAACTCACACAAGTCCTCGGTTAAAGAAAATTTCTAGTTGTTTCATTATTTCCATCAAATTAGTAAACAAATAGAAGATTTAGTGTCCTATTACTTCGTTCAACTTTGTTTAGCATCAATAGGTGCAATCCTATCACTCTCGCATTCAAAATCGTACGTACAACTCACACAAGTCCTCGGTTAAGGAAAACATCTTGTTGTTTCATTATTTCCTCCAAATTAGTAAACAAGTAGAAGATTTAGTGTCCTATTACTTCGTTCAACTTTGTTTAGCATCAATAGGTGCAATCCTATCACTCTCGAATTCAAAATCGTACCTACAACTCCCACAAGTCCCCGGTTAAGGAAAACTTCTAGTTGTTTCATTATTTCCTTCAAATTTGTAAACCAATAGATGATTTTGAGTATTATTACTTCGTTCTACTTTGTTTGGCATCAAAAGGTGGAATCCTATCACTCTCACATTCAAAGCTATGCGTACAACTCACACAAGTCCTCGGTTAAAGAAAACTTCTAGTTGTTTCATTATTTCGTTCAAATTAGTAAACAAATAGAAGATTTAGTGTCCTATTACTTCGTTCAACTTTGTTTAGCATCAATAGGTGCAATCCTATCACTCTCGCATTCAAAATCGTACGTACAACTCACACAAGTCCTCGGTTAAGGAAAACTTCTAGTTGTTTCATTATTTCCTTCAAATTTGTAAACGAATAGATTATTTTGAGTATTATTACTTCGTTTTACTTTGTTTAGCATCAAAAGGTGGAATCCTATCACTCTCGCATTCAAAGCCATGTGTACAACTCCCACAAGTCGAGGTTAAGGAAAACTTCTAGTTGTTTCACTATTTCGTTCAAATTTGTAAACAAATAGATGATTTTGAGTCTTATTACTTCATTCTACTTTGTTTAGCATCAAAAGGTGGAATCCTATCACTCTCGCATTCAAAACCGTACGTACAACTCCCACAAGTTCTCGTTTAAGGAAAACTTCAAGTTGTTTCATTATTTCCTTCAAATTTACAAACAAATAGATGATTTTGAGTCTTATTACTTCGTTCTACTTTGTTTAGCATCAGAAGGTGGAATCCTATCACTCTCGCATTCAAAGTCATGCGTACAACTCCCACAAGTCCTCGGTTAAGGAAAACTTCTAGTTGTTTCATTATTTCGTTCAAATTTGTAAACAAATAGATGATTTTGAGTCTTATTACTTCGTTCTACTTTGTTTAGCATCAAAAGGTGGAATCCAATCACTCTCGCATTCAAAGCCATGCGTACAACTCACACAAGTCCTCTGTTAAAGAAAACTTCTAGTTGTTTCATTATTTCCTTCAAATTAGTAAACAAATAGAAGATTTAGTGTCCTATTACTTCGTTTAACTTTGTTGAGCACCAATTGGTGCAATCCTATCACTCTCGCATTCAAAACCGTACGTACAACTCCCATAAGTCCTCGTTTAAGGAAAACTTCAAGTTGTTTCATTATTTCCATCAAATTTACAAACAAATAGATGATTTTGAGTCTTATTACTTCGTTCTACTTTGTTTAGCATCAGAAGGTGGAATCCTATCACTCTCGCATTCAAAGCCATGCGTACAACTCCCACAAGTCCTTGGTTAAGGAAAACTTCTACTTGTTTCATTATTTCGTTCAAATTTGTAAACAAATAGATGATTTTGAGTCTTATTACTTCGTTCTACTTTGTTTAGCATCAAAAGGTGGAATCCAATCACTCTCACATTCAAGGCCATGCGTACAGCTCACACAAGTCCTCGGTTAAAGAAAACTTCTAGTTGTTTCATTATTTCCATCAAATTAGTAAACAAATAGAAGATTTAGTGTCCTATTACTTCGTTCAACTTTGTTTAGCATCAATAGGTGCAATCCTATCACTCTCGCATTCAAAATCGTACGTACAACTCACACAAGTCCTCGGTTAAGGAAAACATCTTGTTCTTTCATTATTTCATCCAAATTAGTAAACAAGTAGAAGATTTAGTGTCCTATTACTTCGTTCAACTTTGTTTAGCATCAATAGGTGCAATCCTATCACTCTCGAATTCAAAATCGTACCTACAACTCCCACAAGTCCCCGGTTAAGGAAAACTTCTAGTTGTTTCATTATTTCCTTCAAATTTGTAAACCAATAGATGATTTTGAGTATTATTACTTCGTTCTACTTTGTTTGGCATCAAAAGGTGGAATCCTATCACTCTCACATTCAAAGCTATGCGTACAACTCACACAAGTCCTCGGTTAAAGAAAACTTCTAGTTGTTTCATTATTTCGTTCAAATTAGTAAACAAATAGAAGATTTAGTGTCCTATTACTTCGTTCAACTTTGTTTAGCATCAATAGGTGCAATCCTATCACTCTCGCATTCAAAATTGTACGTACAACTCACACAAGTCCTCGGTTAAGGAAAACTTCTAGTTGTTTCATTATTTCCTTCAAATTTGTAAACGAATAGATGATTTTGAGTATTACTACTTCGTTTAACTTTGTTTAGCATCAAAAGTTGGAATCCTATCACTCTCGCATTCAAAGCCATGTGTACAACTCCCACAAGTCCTCGGTTAAGGAAAACTTCTAGTTGTTTCACTATTTCGTTCAAATTTGTAAACAAATAGATGATTTTGAGTCTTATTACTTTGTTCTACTTTGTTTAGCATCAGAAGGTGGAATCCTATCACTCTCGCATTCAAAGCCATGCGTACAACTCACACAAGTCCTCTGTTAAAGAAAACTTCTAGTTGTTTCATTATTTCCTTCAAATTAGTAAACAAATAGAAGATTTAGTGTTCTATTACTTCGTTTAACTTTGTTGAGCATCAATAGGTGCAATCCTATCACTCTCGCATTCAAAATCGTACGTACAACTCCCACAAGTCCTCGGTTAAGGAAAACTTCTAGTTGTTTCATTATTTCCTTCAAATTTGTAAACCAATAGATGATTTTGAGTATTATTACTTCGTTTTACTTTGTTTAGCATCAAAAGGTGGAATCCTATCACTCTCGCATTCAAAGCCATGCGTACAACTCACACAAGTCCTCGGTTAAAGAAAACTTCTTGTTGTTTCATTATTTCCTTCAAATTAGTAAACAAATAGAAGATTTAGTGTCCTATTACTTCGTTTAACTTTGTTTAGCATCAATAGGTGCAATCATATCACTCTCGCATTCAAAACTATGCGTACAACTCACACAAGTCCTCCGTTAAAGAAAACTTCTAGTTGTTTCATTATTTCGTTCAAATTAGTAAACAAATAGAAGATTTAGTGTCCTATTACTTCGTTTAACTTTGTTTAGCATCAATATGTGCAATCCTATCACTCTCGCATTCAAAATCGTGCGTACAACTCACACAAGTCCTCGGTTAAGGAAAACATCTTGTTGTTTCATTATTTCCTCCAAATTAATAAACAAGTAAAAGATTTAGTGTCCTATTACTTCGTTCAACTTTGTTTAGCATCAATAGGTGCAATCCTATCACTCTCGAATTCAAAATCGTACCTACAACTCCCACAAGTCCTCGGTTAAGGAAAACTTCTAGTTGTTTCATTATTTCCTTCAAATTTGTAAACAAATAGATGATTTTGAGTATTATTACTTCGTTCTACTTTGTTTAGCATCAAAAGGTGGAATCCTATCACTCTCACATTCAAAGCTATGCGTACAACTCACACAAGTCCTCGGTTAAAGAAAACTTCTAGTTGTTTCATTATTTTGTTCAAATTAGTAAACAAATAGAAGATTTAGTGTCCTATTACTTCGTTCAACTTTGTTTAGCATCAAAAGGTGCAATCCTATCACTCTCGCATTCAAAATCGTACGTACAACTCACACAAGTCCTCGGTTAAGGAAAACTTCTAGTTGTTTCATTATTTCCTTCAAATTTGTAAACGAATAGATGATTTTGAGTATTATTACTTCGTTTTACTTTGTTTAGCATCAAAAGGTGGAATCCTATCACTCTCGCATTCAAAGCCATGTGTACAACTCCCACAAGTCCTCGGTTAAGGAAAACTTCTAGTTGTTTCACTATTTCGTTCAAATTTGTAAACAAATAGATGATTTTGAGTCTTATTACTTCATTCTACTTTGTTTAGCATCAAAAGGTGGAATCCTATCACTCTCGCATTCAAAACCGTACGTACAACTCCCACAAGTCCTCGTTTAAGGAAAACTTCAAGTTGTTTCATTATTTCCTTCAAATTTACAAACAAATAGATGATTTTGAGTCTTATTACTTCGTTCTACTTTGTTTAGCATCAGAAGGTGGAATCCTATCACTCTCGCATTCAAAGCCATGCGTACAACTCCCACAAGTCCTCGGTTAAGGAAAACTTCTAGTTGTTTCATTATTTCGTTCAAATTTGTAAACAAATAGATGATTTTGAGTCTTATTACTTCGTTCTACTTTGTTTAGCATCAAAAGGTGGAATCCAATCACTCTCGCATTCAAAGCCATGCGTATAACTCATACAAGTCCTCTGTTAAAGAAAACTTCTAGTTGTTTCATTATTTCCTTCAAATTAGTAAACAAATAGAAGATTTAGTGTCCTATTACTTCGTTTAACTTTGTTGAGCATCAATAGGTGCAATCCTATCACTCTCGCATTCAAAACCGGACGTACAACTCCCACAAGTCCTCGTTTAAGGAAAACTTCAAGTTGTTTCATTATTTCGTTCAAATTTACAAACAAATAGATGATTTTGAGTCTTATTACTTCGTTCTACTTTGTTTAGCATCAGAAGGTGGAATCCTATCACTCTCGCATTCAAAGCCATGCGTACAACTCCCACAAGTCCTCGATTAAGGAAAACTTCTAGTTGTTTCATTATTTCGTTCAAATTTGTAAACAAATAGATGATTTTGAGTCTTATTACTTCGTTCTACTTTATTTAGCATCAAAAATCGAAATCATATCACTCTCGCATTCAAAACTATGCGTACAACTCAGACAAGTCCTCGGTTAAAGAAAACTTCTAGTTGTTTCATTAATTCCTTCAAATTTGTAAACAAATAGAAGATTTAGTGTCCTATTACTTCGTTCAACTTTGTTTAGCATCAATAGGTGCAATCCTATCACTCTCGTATTCAAAACCGTACGTACAACTCACACAAGTCCTCGGTTAAGGAAAACATCTTGTTGTTTCATTATTTCCTTAAAATTTGATAACAAATAGATGACTTTGAGTCTTATTCCTTCGTTCTACTTTGTTTAGCATCAAGAGGTGGAATCCTATTACTCTCGCAATCAAAGCCATGCGTACAACTCCCACAAGTCCTCGGTTAAGGAAAACTTCTAGTTGTTTCATTATTTCCTTCAAATTTGTAAACGAATAGATGATTTTGAGTATTACTACTTCGTTTAACTTTGTTTAGCATCAAAAGTTGGAATCCTATCACTCTCGCATTCAAAGCCATGTGTACAACTCCCACAAGTCCTCGGTTAAGGAAAACTTCTAGTTGTTTCACTATTTCGTTCAAATTTGTAAACAAATAGATGATTTTGAGTCTTATTACTTTGTTCTACTTTGTTTAGCATCAGAAGGTGGAATCCTATCACTCTCGCATTCAAAGCCATGCGTACAACTCACACAAGTCCTCTGTTAAAGAAAACTTCTAGTTGTTTCATTATTTCCTTCAAATTAGTAAACAAATAGAAGATTTAGTGTTCTATTACTTCGTTTAACTTTGTTGAGCATCAATAGGTGCAATCCTATCACTCTCGCATTCAAAATCGTACGTACAACTCCCACAAGTCCTCGGTTAAGGAAAACTTCTAGTTGTTTCATTATTTCCTTCAAATTTGTAAACCAATAGATGATTTTGAGTATTATTACTTCGTTTTACTTTGTTTAGCATCAAAAGGTGGAATCCTATCACTCTCGCATTCAAAGCCATGCGTACAACTCACACAAGTCCTCTGTTAAAGAAAACTTCTAGTTGTTTCATTATTTCCTTCAAATTAGTAAACAAATAGAAGATTTAGTGTCCTATTACTTCGTTTAACTTTGTTTAGCATCAATAGGTGCAATCATATCACTCTCGCATTCAAAACTATGCGTACAACTCACACAAGTCCTCCGTTAAAGAAAACTTCTAGTTGTTTCATTATTTCGTTCAAATTAGTAAACAAATAGAAGATTTAGTGTCCTATTACTTCGTTTAACTTTGTTTAGCATCAATATGTGCAATCCTATCACTCTCGCATTCAAAATCGTGCGTACAACTCACACAAGTCCTCGGTTAAGGAAAACATCTTGTTGTTTCATTATTTCCTCCAAATTAATAAACAAGTAAAAGATTTAGTGTCCTATTACTTCGTTCAACTTTGTTTAGCATCAATAGGTGCAATCCTATCACTCTCGAATTCAAAATCGTACCTACAACTCCCACAAGTCCTCGGTTAAGGAAAACTTCTAGTTGTTTCATTATTTCCTTCAAATTTGTAAACAAATAGATGATTTTGAGTATTATTACTTCGTTCTACTTTGTTTGGCATCAAAAGGTGGAATCCTATCACTCTCACATTCAAAGCTATGCGTACAACTCACACAAGTCCTCGGTTAAAGAAAACTTCTAGTTGTTTCATTATTTTGTTCAAATTAGTAAACAAATAGAAGATTTAGTGTCCTATTACTTCGTTCAACTTTGTTTAGCATCAAAAGGTGCAATCCTATCACTCTCGCATTCAAAATCGTACGTACAACTCACACAAGTCCTCGGTTAAGGAAAACTTCTAGTTGTTTCATTATTTCCTTCAAATTTGTAAACGAATAGATGATTTTGAGTATTATTACTTCGTTTTACTTTGTTTAGCATCAAAAGGTGGAATCCTATCACTCTCGCATTCAAAGCCATGTGTACAACTCCCACAAGTCCTCGGTTAAGGAAAACTTCTAGTTGTTTCACTATTTCGTTCAAATTTGTAAACAAATAGATGATTTTGAGTCTTATTACTTCATTCTACTTTGTTTAGCATCAAAAGGTGGAATCCTATCACTCTCGCATTCAAAACCGTACGTACAACTCCCACAAGTCCTCGTTTAAGGAAAACTTCAAGTTGTTTCATTATTTCCTTCAAATTTACAAACAAATAGATGATTTTGAGTCTTATTACTTCGTTCTACTTTGTTTAGCATCAGAAGGTGGAATCCTATCACTCTCGCATTCAAAGCCATGCGTACAACTCCCACAAGTCCTCGGTTAAGGAAAACTTCTAGTTGTTTCATTATTTCGTTCAAATTTGTAAACAAATAGATGATTTTGAGTCTTATTACTTCGTTCTACTTTGTTTAGCATCAAAAGGTGGAATCCAATCACTCTCGCATTCAAAGCCATGCGTATAACTCATACAAGTCCTCTGTTAAAGAAAACTTCTAGTTGTTTCATTATTTCCTTCAAATTAGTAAACAAATAGAAGATTTAGTGTCCTATTACTTCGTTTAACTTTGTTGAGCATCAATAGGTGCAATCCTATCACTCTCGCATTCAAAACCGGACGTACAACTCCCACAAGTCCTCGTTTAAGGAAAACTTCTAGTTGTTTCATTATTTCGTTCAAATTTGTAAACAAATAGATGATTTTGAGTCTTATTACTTCGTTCTACTTTGTTTAGCATCAGAAGGTGGAATCCTATCACTCTCGCATTCAAAGCCATGCGTACAACTCCCACAAGTCCTCGATTAAGGAAAACTTCTAGTTGTTTCATTATTTCGTTCAAATTTGTAAACAAATAGATGATTTTGAGTCTTATTACTTCGTTCTACTTTATTTAGCATCAAAAATCGAAATCATATCACTCTCGCATTCAAAACTATGCGTACAACTCAGACAAGTCCTCGGTTAAAGAAAACTTCTAGTTGTTTCATTAATTCCTTCAAATTTGTAAACAAATAGAAGATTTAGTGTCCTATTACTTCGTTCAACTTTGTGTAGCATCAATAGGTGCAATCCTATCACTCTCGTATTCAAAACCGTACGTACAACTCACACAAGTCCTCGGTTAAGGAAAACATCTTGTTGTTTCATTATTTCCTTAAAATTTGATAACAAATAGATGACTTTGAGTCTTATTCCTTCGTTCTACTTTGTTTAGCATCAAGAGGTGGAATCCTATTACTCTCGCAATCAAAGCCATGCGTACAACTCCCACAAGTCCTCGGTTAAGGAAAACTTCTAGTTGTTTCAGTATTTCGTTCAAATTTGTAAACAAATAGATGATTTTGAGTCCTATTACTTCGTTCTACTTTGTTTAGCATCAGAAGGTGGAATCCTATCACTCTCGCATTCAAAGCCATGCGTACAACTCCCACAAGTCCTCGGTTAAGGAAAACTTCTAGTTGTTTCATTATTTCGTTCAAATTTGTAAACAAATAGATGATTTTGAGTCTTATTACTTCGTTCTACTTTGTTTAGCATCAAAAGGTGGAATCCAATCACTCTTGGATTTAAAGCCATGCGTACAACTCACACAAGTCCTCTGTTAAAGAAAACTTCTAGTTGTTTCATTATTTCCTTCAAATTAGTAAACAAATAGAAGATTTAGTGTCCTATTACTTCGTTTAACTTTGTTGAGCATCAATAGGTGCAATCCTATCACTCTCGCATTCAAAACCGGACGTACAACTCCAACAAGTCCTCGTTTAAGGAAAACTTCATGTTGTTTCATTATTTCCTTCAAATTTACAAACAAATAGATGATTTTGAGTCTTATTACTTCGTTCTACTTTGTTTAGCATCAGAAGGTGGAATCCTATCACTCTCGCATTCAAAGCCATGCGTACAACTCCCACAAGTCCTCGGTTAAGGAAAGCTTCTAGTTGTTTCATTATTTCGTTCAAATTTGTAAACAAATAGATGATTTTGAGTCTTATTACTTCGTTCTACTTTGTTTAGCATCAAAAGGTGGAATCCAATCACTCTCGCATTCAAAGCCATTCGTACAACTCACACAAGTCCTCGGTTAAAGAAAACTTCTAGTTGTTTCATTATTTCCTTCAAATTAGTAAACAAATAGAAGATTTAGTGTCCTATTACTTCGTTTAACTTTGTTTAGCATCAATATGTGCAATCCTATCACTCTCGCATTCAAAATCGTACGTACAATTCACACAAGTCCTCGGTTAAGGAAAACTTCTAGTTGTTTCACTATTTCGTTGAAATTTGTAAACAAATAGATGATTTTGGGTCTTATTACTTCGTTCTACTTTGTTTAGCATCAAAAGGTGAAATCATATCACTCTCGCATTCAAAACTATGCGTACAACTCACACAAGTCCTCCGTTAAAGAAAACTTCTAGTTGTTTCATTAATTCCTTCAAATTAGTAAACAAATAGAAGATTTAGTGTCCTATTACTTCGTTTAACTTTGTTTAGCATCAATATGTGCAATCCTATCACTCTCGCATTCAAAATCGTACGTACAACTCACACAAGTCCTCGGTTAAGGAAAACATCTTGTTGTTTCATTATTTCCTCCAAATTAGTAAACAAGTAGAAGATTTAGTGTCCTATTACTTCGTTCAACTTTGTTTAGCATCAATAGGTGCAATCCTATCACTCTCGAATTCAAAATCGTACCTACAACTCCCACAAGTCCTCGGTTAAGGAAAACTTCTAGTTGTTTCATTATTTCCTTCAAATTTGTAATCCAATAGATGATTTTGAGTATTATTACTTCGTTCTACTTTGTTTGGCATCAAAAGGTGGAATCCTATCACTCTCACATTCAAAGCTATGCGTACAACTCACACAAGTCCTCGGTTAAAGAAAACTTCTAGTTGTTTCATTATTTCGTTCAAATTAGTAAACAAATAGAAGATTTAGTGTCCTATTAATTCGTTCAACTTTGTTTAGCATCAATAGGTGCAATCCTATCATTCTCGCATTCAAAATCGGACGTACAACTCACACAAGTCCTCGGTTAAGGAAAACCTCTAGTTGTTTCATTATTTCCTTCAAATTTGTAAACGAATAGATGATTTTGAGTATTATTACTTCGTTTTACTTTGTTTTGCATTAAAAGTTGGAATCCTATCACTCTCGCATTCAAAGCCATGTGTACAACTCCCACAAGTCGAGATTAAGGAAAACTTCTAGTTGTTTCACTATTTCGTTCAAATTTGTAAACAAATAGATGATTTTGAGTCTTATTACTTCATTCTACTTTGTTTAGCATCAAAAGGTGGAATCCTATCACTCTCGCATTCAAAACCGTACGTACAACTCCCACAAGTCCTCGTTTAAGGAAAACTTCAAGTTGTTTCATTATTTCCTTCAAATTTACAAACAAATAGATGATTTTGAGTCTTATTACTTCGTTCTACTTTGTTTAGCATCAGAAGGTGGAATCCTATCACTCTCGCATTCAAAGCCATGCGTACAACTCCCACAAGTCCTCGATTAAGGAAAACTTCTAGTTGTTTCATTATTTCGTTCAAATTTGTAAACAAATAGATGATTTTGAGTCTTATTACTTCGTTCTACTTTGTTTAGCATCAAAAGGTGGAATCCAATCACTCTCGCATTCAAAGCCATGCGTACAACTCACACAAGTCCTCGGTTAAAGAAAACTTCTAGTTGTTTCATTATTTCCTTCAAATTAGTAAACAAATAGAAGATTTAGTGTCCTATTACTTCGTTTAACTTTGTTGAGCATCAATAGGTGCAATCCTATCACTCTCGCATTCAAAACCGGACGTACAACTCCAACAAGTCCTCGTTTAAGGAAAACTTCATGTTGTTTCATTATTTCCTTCAAATTTACAAACAAATAGATGATTTTGAGTCTTATTACTTCGTTCTACTTTGTTTAGCATCAGAAGGTGGAATCCTATCACTCTCGCATTCAAAGCCATGCGTACAACTCCCACAAGTCCTCGGTTAAGGAAAGCTTCTAGTTGTTTCATTATTTCGTTCAAATTTGTAAACAAATAGATGATTTTGAGTCTTATTACTTCGTTCTACTTTGTTTAGTATCAAAAGGTGGAATCCTATCACTCTCGCATTCAAAGCCATTCGTACGACTCACACAAGTCCTCGGTTAAAGAAAACTTCTAGTTGTTTCATTATTTCCTTCAAATTAGTAAACAAATAGAAGATTTAGTGTCCTATTACTTCGTTTAACTTTGTTTAGCATCAATATGTGCAATCCTATCACTCTCGCATTCAAAATCGTACGTACAATTCACACAAGTCCTCGGTTAAGGAAAACTTCTAGTTGTTTCACTATTTCGTTGAAATTTGTAAACAAATAGATGATTTTGGGTCTTATTACTTCGTTCTACTTTGTTTAGCATCAAAAGGTGAAATCATATCACTCTCGCATTCAAAACTATGCGTACAACTCACACAAGTCCTCCGTTAAAGAAAACTTCTAGTTGTTTCATTAATTCCTTCAAATTAGTAAACAAATAGAAGATTTAGTGTCCTATTACTTCGTTTAACTTTGTTTAGCATCAATATGTGCAATCCTATCACTCTCGCATTCAAAATCGTACGTACAACTCACACAAGTCCTCGGTTAAGGAAAACATCTTGTTGTTTCATTATTTCCTCCAAATTAGTAAACAAGTAGAAGATTTAGTGTCCTATTACTTCGTTCAACTTTGTTTAGCATCAATAGGTGCAATCCTATCACTCTCGAATTCAAAATCGTACCTACAACTCCCACAAGTCCTCGGTTAAGGAAAACTTCTAGTTGTTTCATTATTTCCTTCAAATTTGTAATCCAATAGATGATTTTGAGTATTATTACTTCGTTCTACTTTGTTTGGCATCAAAAGGTGGAATCCTATCACTCTCACATTCAAAGCTATGCGTACAACTCACACAAGTCCTCGGTTAAAGAAAACTTCTAGTTGTTTCATTATTTCGTTCAAATTAGTAAACAAATAGAAGATTTAGTGTCCTATTAATTCGTTCAACTTTGTTTAGCATCAATAGGTGCAATCCTATCATTCTCGCATTCAAAATCGGACGTACAACTCACACAAGTCCTCGGTTAAGGAAAACCTCTAGTTGTTTCATTATTTCCTTCAAATTTGTAAACGAATAGATGATTTTGAGTATTATTACTTCGTTTTACTTTGTTTTGCATTAAAAGTTGGAATCCTATCACTCTCGCATTCAAAGCCATGTGTACAACTCCCACAAGTCGAGATTAAGGAAAACTTCTAGTTGTTTCACTATTTCGTTCAAATTTGTAAACAAATAGATGATTTTGAGTCTTATTACTTCATTCTACTTTGTTTAGCATCAAAAGGTGGAATCCTATCACTCTCGCATTCAAAACCGTACATACAACTCCCACAAGTCCTCGTTTAAGGAAAACTTCAAGTTGTTTCATTATTTCCTTCAAATTTACAAACAAATAGATGATTTTGAGTCTTATTACTTCGTTCTACTTTGTTTAGCATCAGAAGGTGGAATCCTATCACTCTCGCATTCAAAGCCATGCGTACAACTCCCACAAGTCCTCGGTTAAGGAAAACTTCTAGTTGTTTCATTATTTCGTTCAAATTTGTAAACAAATAGATGATTTTGAGTCTTATTACTTCGTTCTACTTTGTTTAGCATCAAAAGGTGGAATCCAATCACTCTCGCATTCAAAGCCATGCGTACAACTCACACAAGTCCTCTGTTAAAGAAAACTTCTAGTTGTTTCATTATTTCCTTCAAATTAGTAAACAAATAGAAGATTTAGTGTCCTATTACTTCGTTTAACTTTGTTGAGCATCAATAGGTGCAATCCTATCACTCTCGCATTCAAAACCGGACGTACAACTCCCACAAGTCCTCGTTTAAGGAAAACTTCATGTTGTTTCATTATTTCCTTCAAATTTACAAACAAATAGATGATTTTGAGTCTTATTACTTCGTTCTACTTTGTTTAGCATCAGAAGGTGGAATCCTATCACTCTCGCATTCAAAGCCATGCGTACAACTCCCACAAGTCCTCGGTTAAGGAAAGCTTCTAGTTGTTTCATTATTTCGTTCAAATTTGTAAACAAATAGATGATTTTGAGTCTTATTACTTCGTTCTACTTTGTTTAGCATCAAAAGGTGGAATCCAATCACTCTCGCATTCAAAGCCATTCGTACAACTCACACAAGTCCTCGGTTAAAGAAAACTTCTAGTTGTTTCATTATTTCCTTCAAAATATTAACAAATAGAAGATTTAGTGTCCTATTACTTCGTTTAACTTTGTTTAGCATCAATATGTGCAATCCTATCACTCTCGCATTCAAAATCGTACGTACAATTCACACAAGTCCTCGGTTAAGGAAAACTTCTAGTTGTTTCACTATTTCGTTGAAATTTGTAAACAAATAGATGATTTTGAGTCTTATTACTTCGTTCTACTTTGTTTAGCATCAAAAGGTGAAATCATATCACTCTCGCATTCAAAACTATGCGTACAACTCACACAAGTCCTCCGTTAAATAAAACTTCTAGTTGTTTCATTAATTCCTTCAAATTAGTAAACAAATAGAAGATTTAGTGTCCTATTACTTCGTTTAACTTTGTTTAGCATCAATATGTGCAATTCTATCACTCTCGCATTCAAAATCGTACGTACAACTCACACAAGTCCTCGGTTAAGGAAAACATCTTGTTGTTTCATTATTTCCTCCAAATTAGTAAACAAATAGAAGATTTAGTGTCCTATTACTTCGTTCAACTTTGTTTAGCATCAATAGGTGCAATCCTATCACTCTCGAATTCAAAATCGTACCTACAACTCCCACAAGTCCTCGGTTAAGGAAAACTTCTAGTTGTTTCATTATTTCCTTCAAATTTGTAATCCAATAGATGATTTTGAGTATTATTACTTCGTTCTACTTTGTTTGGCATCAAAAGGTGGAATCCTATCACTCTCACATTCAAAGCTATGCGTACAACTCACACAAGTCCTCGGTTAAAGAAAACTTCTAGTTGTTTCATTATTTCGTTCAAATTAGTAAACAAATAGAACATTTAGTGTCCTATTAATTCGTTCAACTTTGTTTAGCATCAATAGGTGCAATCCTATCATTCTCGCATTCAAAATCGGACGTACAACTCACACAAGTCCTCGGTTAAGGAAAACCTCTAGTTGTTTCATTATTTCCTTCAAATTTGTAAACGAATAGATGATTTTGAGTATTATTACTTCGTTTTACTTTGTTTTGCATTAAAAGTTGGAATCCTATCACTCTCGCATTCAAAGCCATGTGTACAACTCCCACAAGTCGAGATTAAGGAAAACTTCTAGTTGTTTCACTATTTCGTTCAAATTTGTAAACAAATAGATGATTTTGAGTCTTATTACTTCATTCTACTTTGTTTAGCATCAAAAGGTGGAATCCTATCACTCTCGCCTTCAAAACCGTACGTACAACTCCCACAAGTCCTCGTTTAAGGAAAACTTCAAGTTGTTTCATTATTTCCTTAAAATTTACAAACAAATTGATGATTTTGAGTCTTATTACTTCGTTCTACTTTGTTTAGCATCAGAAGGTGGAATCCAATCACTCTAACATTCAAAGTCATGCGTACAACTCCCACAAGTCCTCGGTTAAGGAAAACTTCTAGTTGTTTCATTATTTCGTTCAAATTTGTAAACAAATTGATGATTTTGAGTCTTATTACTTCGTTCTACTTTGTTTAGCATCAAAAGGTGGAATCCAATCACTCTCGCATTCAAAGTCATGCGTACAACTCACACAAGTCCTCTGTTAAAGAAAACTTCTAGTTGTTTCATTATTTCCTTCAAATTAGTAAACAAATAGAAGATTTAGTGTCCTAGTACTTCGTTTAACTTTGTTTAGCATCAATAGGTGCAATCCTATCACTCTCGCATTCAAAACCGTACGTACAACTCCCACAAGTCCTCGTTTAAGGAAAACTTCAAGTTGTTTTATTATTTCCTTCAAATTTACAAACAAATAGATGATTTTGAGCCTTATTACTTCGTTCTACTTTGTTTAGCATCAGAAAATGGAATCCTATCACTCTCGCATTCAAAGCCATGCGTACAACTCCCACAAGTCCTCGGTTAAGGAAAACTTCTAGTTGTTTCATTATTTCGTTCAAATTTGTAAACAAATAGATGATTTTGAGTCTTATTACTTCGTTCTACTTTGTTTAGCATCAAAAGGTGGAATCCAACACTCTCACATTCAAGGCCATGCGTACAACTCACACAAGTCCTCGGTTAAAGAAAACTTCTAGTTGTTTCATTATTTCCATCAAATTAGTAAACAAATAGAAGATTTAGTGTCCTATTACTTCGTTCAACTTTGTTTCGCATCAATAGGTGCAATCCTATCACTCTCGCATTCAAAATCGTACGTACAACTCACACAAGTCCTCGGTTAAGGAAAACATCTTGTTGTTTCATTATTTCCTCCAAATTAGTAAACAAGTAGAAGATTTAGTGTCCTATTACTTCGTTCAACTTTGTTTAGCATTAATAGGTGCAATCCTATCACTCTCGAATTCAAAATCGTACCTACAACTCCCACAAGTCCTCGGTTAAGGAAAACTTCTAGTTGTTTCATTATTTCCTTCAAATTTGTAAACCAATAGATGATTTTGAGTATTATTACTTCGTTCTACTTTGTTTGGCATCAAAAGGTGGAATCCTATCACTGTGACATTTAAAGCTATGCGTACAACTCACACAAGTCCTCGGTTAAAGAAAACTTCTAGTTGTTTCATTATTTTGTTCAAATTAGTAAACAAATAGAAGATTTAGTGTCCTATTACTTCGTTCAACTTTGTTTAGCATCAATAGGTGCAATCCTATCACTCTCGCATTCAAAATCGTACGTACAACTCACACAAGTCCTCGGTTAAGGAAAACTTCTAGTTGTTTCATTATTTCCTTCAAATTTGTAAACGAATAGATGATTTTGAGTATTATTACTTCGTTTTACTTTGTTTAGCATCAAAAGGTGAAATCCTATCACTCTCGCATTCAAAGCCATGCGTACAACTCACACAAGTCCTCTGTTAAAGAAAACTTCTAGTTGTTTCATTATTTCCTTCAAATTAGTAAACAAATAGAAGATTTAGTGTCATATTACTTCGTTTAACTTTGTTTAGCATCAATAGGTGCAATCCTATCACTCTCGCATTCAAAACCGTACGTACACCTCCCACAAGTCCTCGTTTAAGGAAAACTTCAAGTTGTTTCATTATTTCCTTCCAATTTACAAACAAATAGATGATTTTGACCCTTATTACTTCGTTCTACTTTGTTTAGCATCAGAAGGTGGAATCCTATCACTCTCCCATTCAAAGCCATGCGTACAACCCCCACAAGTCCTCGGTTAAGGAAAACTTCTAGTTGTTTCATTATTTCGTTCAAATTTGTAAACAAATAGATGATTTTGAGTCCTATTACTTCGTTCTACTTTGTTTAGCATCAGAAGGTGGAATCCAATCACTCTCGCATTCAAAGCCATGCGTACAACTCACACAAGTCCTCTGTTAAAGAAAACTTCTAGTTGTTTCATTATTTCCTTCAAATTAATAAACAAATAGAAGATTTAGTGTCCTATTACTTCGTTTAAGTTTGTTTAGCATCAATAGGTGCAATCCTATCACTCTCGCATTCAAAATCGTACGTACAACTCCCACAAGTCCTCGGTTAAGGAAAACTTCTAGTTGTTTCATTATTTCGTTCAAATTTACAAACAAATAGATGATTTTGAGCCTTATTACTTCGTTCTACTTTGTTTAGCATCAGAAGGTGGAATCCTATCACTCTCGCATTCAAAGCCATGCGTACAACTCCCACAAGCCCTCGGTTAAGGAAAACTTCTAGTTGTTTCATTATTTCGTTCAAATTTGTAAACAAATAGACGATTTTGAGTCTTATTACTTCGTTCTACTTTGTTTAGCATCAAAAGGTGGAATCCTATCACTCTCACATTCAAAGCCATGCGTACAACTCACACAAGTCCTCTGTTAAAGAAAACTTCTAGTTGTTTCATTATTTCCTTCAAATTAGTAAACAAATAGAAGATTTAGTGTCATATTACTTCGTTTAACTTTGTTTAGCATCAATAGGTGCAATCCTATCACTCTCGCATTCAAAACCGTACGTACACCTCCCACAAGTCCTCGTTTAAGGAAAACTTCAAGTTGTTTCATTATTTCCTTCCAATTTACAAACAAATAGATGATTTTGACCCTTATTACTTCGTTCTACTTTGTTTAGCATCAGAAGGTGGAATCCTATCACTCTCCCATTCAAAGCCATGCGTACAACCCCCACAAGTCCTCGGTTAAGGAAAACTTCTAGTTGTTTCATTATTTCCTTCAAATTTGTAAACAAATAGATGATTTTGAGTCTTATTCCTTCGTTCTACTTTGTTTAGCATCAAAAGGTGGAATCCTATCACTCTCGCATTCAAAGCCATGCGTACAACTCACACAAGTCCTCGGTTAAAGAAAACTTCTAGTTGTTTCATTATTTCCTCCAAATTAGTAAACAAAGTAGAAGATTTAGTGTCCTATTACTTCGTTCAACTTTGTTTAGCATCAATAGGTGCAATCCTATCACTCTCGAATTCAAAATCGTACCTACAACTCCCACAAGTCCTCGGTTAAGGAAAACTTCTAGTTGTTTCAATATTTCCTTCACATTTGTAAACCAATAGATGATTTTGAGTATTATTACTTCGTTCTACTTTGTTTGGCATCAAAAGGTGGAATCCTATCACTCTCACATTCAAAGCTTTGCGTACAACTCACACAAGTCCTCGGTTAAAGAAAACTTCTAGTTGTTTCATTATTTCGTTCAAATTAGTAAACAAATAGAAGATTTAGTGTCCTATTACTTCGTTCAACTTTGTTTAGCATCAATAGGTGCAATCCTATCACTCTCGCATTCAAAATCGTACGTACAACTCACACAAGTCCTCGGTTAAGGAAAACTTCTAGTTGTTTCATTATTTCCTTCAAATTTGTAAACGAATAGATGATTTTGAGTATTATTACTTCGTTTTACTTTGTTTAGCATCAAAAGGTGGAATCCTATCACTCTCGCATTCAAAGCCATGTGTACAACTCCCACAAATCCTCGGTTAAGGAAAACTTCTAGTTGTTTCACTATTTCGTTCAAATTTGTAAACAAATAGATGATTTTGAGTCTTATTACTTCATTCTACTTTGTTTAGCATCAAAAGGTGGAATCCTATCACTCTCGCATTCAAAACCGTACGTACAACTCCCACAAGTCCTCGTTTAAGGAAAACTTCAAGTTGTTTCATTATTTCCTTCAAATTTACAAACAAATAGATGATTTTGAGCCTTATTACTTCGTTCTACTTTGTTTAGCATCAGAAGGTGGAATCCTATCACTCTCGCATTCAAAGCCATGCGTACAACTCCCACAAGTCCTCGGTTAAGGAAAACTTCTAGTTGTTTCATTATTTCGTTCAAATTTCTAAACAAATAGATGATTTTGAGTCTTATTACTTCGTTCTACTTTGTTTAGCATCAAAAGGTGGAATCCAATCACTCTCGCATTCAAAGCCATGCGTACAACTCACACAAGTCCTCTGTTAAAGAAAACTTCTAGTTGTTTCATTATTTCCTTCAAATTAGTAAACAAATAGAAGATTTAGTGTCCTATTACTTCGTTTAGCTTTGTTTAGCATCAATAGGTGCAATCCTATCACTCTCGCATTCAAAACCGTACGTACAACTCTCACAAGTCCTCGTTTAAGGAAAACTTCAAGTTTTTTTTTTTTTTTCGATAATTTAGTTTGTATTAAAAGTAAACAAAAGGAACTCCCAGAACAGGGGAAACATCTGTGTCACAGGACAGGCCCTGCACACCACTATATAAGCCAAATCAAATTACAGATTCCACTGCCTAAATCCAGGTCTATGGCTAATTTTCTGAAACCATCTAAAAGAAACTAAAGTACATTTAATTGTAAAAATACAATGTTTTGCCACCGTACGGGCCGGAACACTGGTATGTTCATGATATCTACTATTCCTTTCTTTCCAGATGTAATAACAGACAATTGCGAACCCTAGCTTCAAAATCTTTGCTTTCGGACCTTTGCACAACTCAGATATCAAGTAGTTAGTAATTGTTTCCTAACTCCTACTCAAACCTCTCCAACCACAGCATAAGTGAAGAACGTGGTAAAGAATTCTGAAGGAGAAAGGACAGTTAAAATAAAGGTGTTCAAAAGTTTCAGAAGAGATCCCACAGAACACGCAGGTGGCTTCCATGGGGATACCAAATCCAATGATTTTATCAGCTGTCCTTATACATTTAAGGAAGGCTAGCCACATGAAGAAAGAAACTCTAGGAGAGATAGCTTTGAACCACACTATTCTATGCCATAAGACTGGTAGACCCCTTGTCCTTATAGTGCTCCAGATATCATGGACCTTAATTGAGCTAATAGGCTGATTATCCCAAAGGATATTGTCCTTTACAGCTGGATTAAAAGGGAACTCAAAATTAAATCCATTTCTAAATTCAATGACTTCGGCATGATTTGAAGTGGGAAGAGCCCAATTGAGACCATGAATAATATCTTTCACCGTTGCATTAATACCCAAACCAGAGTTCGCAATTAAATGAGAGTTGCTGTTCGTTGCCAAAGGTCTTCCAAGCCAAGGGTCAAACCATAAGGATGTGTTTGCTCCATCACCAATTGTAAAGGTTATGAAATTCTTAGCAAGATCCCTGAGTTTAAGAATTTTCCTCCAACTCCATGTACAATCAGGTGGAATATTCATATTCCAAAAGAACTTGCCTTTGATGTTAAAAATTCTAACCCATTTGGCCCAAATTGACTCTGCCGCAGGATTAACAATCAACAGCAGCTTGTGGAGGATATTAGCAATGTTCCAGTCAGTAATGCTTTTGATATTAAGACCTCCTTCAGCATAAGGAAGCGTGATAAAACTCCAAGCTACTTTGGCTCCATTTTTGTCATCACTGTTACCTTTCCATAAGAACCTGCATAAAATTCTGTTGATATCTTTCAATACTGATGCAGGAAGGAAGAAATGATTTGCCCAGTAATGTTGAATGGCAAAAAGAACTGCTTTAATTAACTGAAGCCTCCCAGCGTAAGAGAGGAATCTAGATGTCCAGGAGTTTATCCTGCTTCGTATTCTGTCAAGGAGAGGATGACAATCAGCATTACCGAGTCTGGTAGTAATGATAGGTAAACCCAGAAACGTAACAGGAAGACTACCAATTTGGAACCCAACCGCATTAACCAGATCAACAGCCTGAAGATTCACCGAGCTGGAAAGAAAACATAAACTCTTGTTTGGGTTAATTTGTAATCCAGAAACATTGGCAAATGAATCCAAACAACTCTTCAAAATTTTGATAGAATCAATGTCCCCATGGCAGAAGAGAATGAGATCATCCGCAAAAGAAAGATGAGTTAGGCCAAGTTGTTTAGTTTTCCAGTGGAACTTGAAATTCTGATCCTTTGACCCTTTGACAGTGATCATTGTTAGGATCTCCATAGCTAAGACAAACAGATAGGGGGAAAGGGGGTCTCCTTGCCTCAACCCTTTAGCACCCTTGAAATACCCACAGAGCGTGCCATTGATCTTCATTGAGAACCTAGTCGTGGTTATGCATGTCTTAATCCAGTAAATGAACTTAGGAGGAAAATTGAATAGCCTCATTGCATCCAGGATGAAATTCCATGAGACTGTATCGAACGCCTTTCTAAAATCCACTTTAATAGCACATCTTGCCGGGCTAGTAGATCTACAATAATTCCTGAAAAGCTCTTGGGCTATAAGAATATTATCACTAATGCGACGCCCTTTGATGAAAGCCGATTGCCAAGGGGATATAATTCCCGGAAGAACTTCCTTGAGGCGATTAGCCAAAATCTTGGAGATACATTTGTAGACCGTAGTGCAACAAGAAATTGGCCTGAAGTCATTCATAGAGGTTGGGTTTTGTACTTTAGGTACCAGTGCAATGGCAGTAGCATTATGACCATGAAGCAGGCAACCCTGGAAGAAGGACTTTATAGCTGCTGTAAAATCATCTCCTATGATGTCCCAAGTATAGAGAAAGAAATTAACATTAAACCCATCCGGACCCGGGCTTTTGTTCTTCTTCAGTGATTTCAGAGTTTGTAGAACCTCAACATCTGTGACATCTCGTTCCAAATTTGGGAGATCATTGGAAGATACCCCCTTATCAAAAAGCAAATTTAGATTAGCCAAATCCTGGAATCCTTGAGCTTGGGACGAACCCAACAGATTACCAAAATATTCCACAGCAATGTTCTGAACAGCATCAAGGCCAAACTGCATACTTCCATTAGCATCCTCAATTGCCAAAATTTTACTTCTATTCCATCTATGCTTTATGGAATTATAGAAGAATCCTGAGTTTTTATCCCCTGCCTTTAGCCATTGTATCC
This sequence comes from Hedera helix, assembly GCA_947179155.2. Taxonomy (NCBI): domain Eukaryota; kingdom Viridiplantae; phylum Streptophyta; class Magnoliopsida; order Apiales; family Araliaceae; genus Hedera; species Hedera helix. The sequence goes on from OX359268.1 coordinate 17,269,128, forward strand.
TAGATTTTTGCTTTAGAAAAAGTTCTTCTTTAATACTTGCCTCCCATAACTGGTCAGTTAGAATCTTCTGTTGAAGGAGCAGAGAGGAGTCCCCTTGGTTAGCAGCCACCTCCTCTTGAACTCGGTGCAATTTCTCCCTTGCCTTAACAACATTTTCTGTTAGATTCCCCACTGCCCTGTTGAGCTTAACAAGAGAGCCTTTCACACTTTTCAATTTAGCTGAAAGAACCTGTAACGGAGTACCATTTGCAGGACAGCTCCAAGCTTGTCTAACAGTGTCATAAAAAGAGTCCAACTCAGCCATATAGTTAAAGAATTGAAATGGTTTTGGAAGGGTTTTAAAAAGCATCCCAGAATTCACCACAGCCGGGGAATGATACGAAACATCTTTTGGAGCAAAAACAGCTTGAGAGTTGGGAAAACTTTGTAGCCATAAGTAGTTGACCATGACCCTATCCAGTTTTTTGTAAGTAGGGTCAGTTCTGCTTGAATTCCACCAGGTGTGTAGTGGTCCAACAGCACGCAAGTCTTCAAGACCAGCTTTCTCAATACAATCTGCAAAATCCTTCATCCCAACTTCACCATAAAGTCTGCCACCCTCTATCTCAGACTCTGAGAGTACAACATTAAAGTCACCTAGGATGCACCAGGGTTTATTAATAGCAGAGTTAAAAATTTCCAAGGATTGCCAAAGAGATCTTCTACTAACAGGTGTATAGAGACCATAAACCACAGTAATGAACGCAGAAAAGGAAGAGTCAATAGAAGAGAAAGCAATGCATGCATTGATCAGATTTACAAAGAATATTTACATTCCAAAAAGAGGGGTCCCAGCCAATCCAAATTCTACCATTGGCATGGGATTCATAATTAAACTCCCACTTCCAGTTATTACATATAAGATTAGACACTTTTTGAGCATTGGGAGCTTTAACTCTAGTTTCAAGGATACCACAAAAGAGAGGCGATGGCTCCTTATGAGCTCTTTTAAGCAATCTTGCTTGATCTTCTTATTTACACCTCTAATATTATAGGAACAAAAAGACATAAAACAAATAGGGTTAATTACGAACTACAGGGGCACCTCTACCAGTGCTACCTCCCTTTCCTTTTTTCTTTGATTTTTTGCCCAGAACAGGGATGTGCTCATTATTCTTTAGATCCTTCCCATCCTTTTCATCAACCTGCTTCAGTTTATCTACTAAAGGGTTTGGCGAAGGAGTGGAATCCCCATCTGAGAAGCCCATCTTAGTATTGCAGTTGTTTCATTATTTCCTTCAAATTTACAAACAAATAGATGATTTTGAGCCTTATTACTTCGTTTTACTTTGTTTCGCATCAGAAGGTGGAATCCTATCACTCTCGCATTCAAAGCCATGCGTACAACTCCCACAAGTCCTCGGTGAAGGAAAACTTCTAGTTGTTTCATTATTTCGTTCGAATTTGTAAACAAATAGATGATTTTGAGTCTTATTACTTCGTTCTACTTTGTTTAGCATCAAAAGGTGGAATCCAATCACTCTCGCATTCAAAGCCATGCGTACAACTCACACAAGTCCTCTGTTAAAGAAAACTTCTAGTTGTTTCATTATTTCCTTCAAATTAATAAACAAATAGAAGATTTAGTTTCCTATTACTTCGTTTTACTATGTTTAGCATCAATAGGTGCAATCCTATCACTCTCGCATTCAAAATCGTACGTACAACTTACACAAGTCCTCGGTTAAGCAAAACTTCTAGTTGTTTCATTATTTCCTTAAAATTTGATAACAAATAGATGATTTTGAGTCTTATTGCTTCGTTCTACTTTGTTTAGCATCAAGAGGTGGAATCCTATTACTCTCGCATTCAAAGTCATGCGTACAACTCCCACAAGTCCTCGGTTAAGGAAAACTTCTAGTTGTTTCATTATTTCGTTCAAATTTGTAAACAAATAGATGATTTTGAGTCTTATTACTTCGTTCTACTTTGTTTAGCATCAAAAGGTGGAATCCTATCACTCTCGCATTCAAAATCGTACCTACAACTCCCACAAGTCCTCGGTTAAGGAAAACTTCTAGTTGTTTCATTATTTCCTTCAAATTTGTAAACCAATAGATGATTTTGAGTATTATTACTTCGTTCTACTTTGTTTAGCATCAAAAGGTGGAATCCTATCACTCTCGCATTCAAAACTATGCGTACAACTCACACAAGTCCTCGGTTAAAGAAAACTTCTAGTTGTTTCATTAATTCCTTCAAATTAGTAAACAAATAGAAGATTTAGTGTCCTATTACTTCGTTCAACTTTGTTTAGCATCAATATGTGCAATCCTATCACTCTCGCATTCAAAATCGTACGTACAACTCACACAAGTCCTCGGTTAAAGAAAACTTCTAGTTGTTTCATTATTTCCTTCAAATTTGATAACGAATAGATGATTTTGAGTCTTATTCCTTCGTTCAACTTTGTTTAGCATCAAGAGGTGGAATCCTATTACTCTCGCATTCAAAGCCATGCGTACAACTCCCACAAGTCCTCGGTTAAGGAAAAGTTCTAGTTGTTTCATTATTTCGTTCAAATTTGTAAACAAATAGATGATTTTGAGTCGTATTACTTCGTTCTACTTTCTTTAGCATTAGAAGGTGGAATCCAATCACTCTCGCATTCAAAGCCATGCGTACAACTCACACAAGTCCTCTGTTAAAGAAAACTTCTAGTTGTTTCATTATTTCCTTCAAATTAATAAACAAATAGAAGATTTAGTGTCCTATTACTTCGTTTAACTTTGTTTAGCATCAATAGGTGCAATCCTATCACTCTCGCATTCAAAATCGTACGTATAACTCCCACAAGTCCTCGGTTAAGGAAAACTTCTAGTTGTTTCATTATTTCGTTCAAATTTGTAAACAAATAGATGATTTTGAGTCTTATTACTTCGTTCTACTTTGTTTAGCATCAAAAGGCGAAATCATATCACTCTCGCATTCAAAACTATGCGTACAACTCCCACAAGTCCTCGGTTAAAGAAAACTTCTAGTTGTTTCATTAATTCTTTCAAATTAGTAAACAAATGGAAGATTTAGTGTCCTATTACTTCGTTCAACTTTGTTTAGCATAAATAGGTGCAATCCTATCACTCTCGCATTCAAAATCGTACATACAACTCACACAAGTCCTCGTTTATGGAAAACATCTTGTTGTTTCATTATTTCCTTCAAATTTGTAAACAAATAGATGATTTTGAGTCTTATTACTTCGTTCTACTTTGTTTAGCATCAAAAGGTGGAATCCTATCACTCTCGCATTCAAAGCCATGCGTACAACTCACACAAGTCCTCGGTTAAAGAAAACTTCTAGTTGTTTCATTATTTCCTCCAAATTAGTAAACAAAGTAGAAGATTTAGTGTCCTATTACTTCGTTCAACTTTGTTTAGCATCAATAGGTGCAATCCTATCACTCTCGAATTCAAAATCGTACCTACAACTCCCACAAGTCCTCGGTTAAGGAAAACTTCTAGTTGTTTCAATATTTCCTTCACATTTGTAAACCAATAGATGATTTTGAGTATTATTACTTCGTTCTACTTTGTTTGGCATCAAAAGGTGGAATCCTATCACTCTCACATTCAAAGATATGCGTACAACTCACACAAGTCCTCGGTTAAAGAAAACTTCTAGTTGTTTCATTATTTCGTTCAAATTAGTAAACAAATAGAAGATTTAGTGTCCTATTACTTCGTTCAACTTTGTTTAGCATCAATAGGTGCAATCCTATCACTCTCGCATTCAAAATCGTACGTACAACTCACACAAGTCCTCGGTTAAGGAAAACTTCTAGTTGTTTCATTATTTCCTTCAAATTTGTAAACGAATAGATGATTTTGAGTATTATTACTTCGTTTTACTTTGTTTAGCATCAAAAGGTGGAATCCTATCACTCTCGCATTCAAAGCCATGTGTACAACTCCCACAAATCCTCGGTTAAGGAAAACTTCTAGTTGTTTCACTATTTCGTTCAAATTTGTAAACAAATAGATGATTTTGAGTCTTATTACTTCATTCTACTTTGTTTAGCATCAAAAGGTGGAATCCTATCACTCTCGCATTCAAAACCGTACGTACAACTCCCACAAGTCCTCGTTTAAGGAAAACTTCAAGTTGTTTCATTATTTCCTTCAAATTTACAAACAAATAGATGATTTTGAGCCTTATTACTTCGTTCTACTTTGTTTAGCATCAGAAGGTGGAATCCTATCACTCTCGCATTCAAAGCCATGCGTACAACTCCCACAAGTCCTCGGTTAAGGAAAACTTCTAGTTGTTTCATTATTTCGTTCAAATTTCTAAACAAATAGATGATTTTGAGTCTTATTACTTCGTTCTACTTTGTTTAGCATCAAAAGGTGGAATCCAATCACTCTCGCATTCAAAGCCATGCGTACAACTCACACAAGTCCTCTGTTAAAGAAAACTTCTAGTTGTTTCATTATTTCCTTCAAATTAGTAAACAAATAGAAGATTTAGTGTCCTATTACTTCGTTTAGCTTTGTTTAGCATCAATAGGTGCAATCCTATCACTCTCGCATTCAAAACCGTACGTACAACTCTCACAAGTCCTCGTTTAAGGAAAACTTCAAGTTTTTTTTTTTTTTTCGATAATTTAGTTTGTATTAAAAGTAAACAAAAGGAACTCCCAGAACAGGGGAAACATCTGTGTCACAGGACAGGCCCTGCACACCACTATATAAGCCAAATCAAATTACAGATTCCACTGCCTAAATCCAGGTCTATGGCTAATTTTCTGAAACCATCTAAAAGAAACTAAAGTACATTTAATTGTAAAAATACAATGTTTTGCCACCGTACGGGCCGGAACACTGGTATGTTCATGATATCTACTATTCCTTTCTTTCAAGATGTAATAACAGACAATTGCGAACCCTAGCTTCAAAATCTTTGCTTTCGGACCTTTGCACAACTCAGATATCAAGTAGTTAGTAATTGTTTCCTAACTCCTACTCAAACCTCTCCAACCACAGCATAAGTGAAGAACGTGGTAAAGAATTCTGAAGGAGAAAGGACAGTTAAAATAAAGGTGTTCAAAAGTTTCAGAAGAGATCCCACAGAACACGCAGGTGGCTTCCATGGGGATACCAAATCCAATGATTTTATCAGCTGTCCTTATACATTTAAGGAAGGCTAGCCACATGAAGAAAGAAACTCTAGGAGAGATAGCTTTGAACCACACTATTCTATGCCATAAGACTGGTAGACCCCTTGTCCTTATAGTGCTCCAGATATCATGGACCTTAATTGAGCTAATAGGCTGATTATCCCAAAGGATATTGTCCTTTACAGCTGGATTAAAAGGGAACTCAAAATTAAATCCATTTCTAAATTCAATGACTTCGGCATGATTTGAAGTGGGAAGAGCCCAATTGAGACCATGAATAATATCTTTCACCGTTGCATTAATACCCAAACCAGAGTTCGCAATTAAATGAGAGTTGCTGTTCGTTGCCAAAGGTCTTCCAAGCCAAGGGTCAAACCATAAGGATGTGTTTGCTCCATCACCAATTGTAAAGGTTATGAAATTCTTAGCAAGATCCCTGAGTTTAAGAATTTTCCTCCAACTCCATGTACAATCAGGTGGAATATTCATATTCCAAAAGAACTTGCCTTTGATGTTAAAAATTCTAACCCATTTGGCCCAAATTGACTCTGCCGCAGGATTAACAATCAACAGCAGCTTGTGGAGGATATTAGCAATGTTCCAGTCAGTAATGCTTTTGATATTAAGACCTCCTTCAGCATAAGGAAGCGTGATAAAACTCCAAGCTACTTTGGCTCCATTTTTGTCATCACTGTTACCTTTCCATAAGAACCTGCATAAAATTCTGTTGATATCTTTCAATACTGATGCAGGAAGGAAGAAATGATTTGCCCAGTAATGTTGAATGGCAAAAAGAACTGCTTTAATCAGCTGAAGCCTCCCAGCGTAAGAGAGGAATCTAGATGTCCAAGAGTTTATCCTGCTTCGTATTCTGTCAAGGAGAGGATGACAATCAGCATTACCGAGTCTGGTAGTAATGATAGGTAAACCCAGAAACGTAACAGGAAGACTACCAATTTGGAACCCAACCGCATTAACCAGATCAACAGCCTGAAGATTCACCGAGCTGGAAAGAAAACATAAACTCTTGTTTGGGTTAATTTGTAATCCAGAAACATTGGCAAATGAATCCAAACAACTCTTCAAAATTTTGATAGAATCAATGTCCCCATGGCAGAAGAGAATGAGATCATCCGCAAAAGAAAGATGAGTTAGGCCAAGTTGTTTAGTTTTCCAGTGGAACTTGAAATTCTGATCCTTTGACCCTTTGACAGTGATCATTGTTAGGATCTCCATAGCTAAGACAAACAGATAGGGGGAAAGGGGGTCTCCTTGCCTCAACCCTTTAGCACCCTTGAAATACCCACAGAGCGTGCCATTGATCTTCATTGAGAACCTAGTCGTGGTTATGCATGTCTTAATCCAGTAAATGAACTTAGGAGGAAAATTGAATAGCCTCATTGCATCCAGGATGAAATTCCATGAGACTGTATCGAACGCCTTTCTAAAATCCACTTTAATAGCACATCTTGCCGGGCTAGTAGATCTACAATAATTCCTGAAAAGCTCTTGGGCTATAAGAATATTATCACTAATGCGACGCCCTTTGATGAAAGCCGATTGCCAAGGGGATATAATTCCCGGAAGAACTTCCTTGAGGCGATTAGCCAAAATCTTGGAGATACATTTGTAGACCGTAGTGCAACAAGAAATTGGCCTGAAGTCATTCATAGAGGTTGGGTTTTGTACTTTAGGTACCAGTGCAATGGCAGTAGCATTATGACCATGAAGCAGGCAACCCTGGAAGAAGGACTTTATAGCTGCTGTAAAATCATCTCCTATGATGTCCCAAGTATAGAGAAAGAAATTAACATTAAACCCATCCGGACCCGGGCTTTTGTTCTTCTTCAGTGATTTCAGAGTTTGTAGAACCTCAACATCTGTGACATCTCGTTCCAAATTTGGGAGATCATTGGAAGATACCCTCTTATCAAAAAGCAAATTTAGATTAGCCAAATCCTGGAATCCTTGAGCTTGGGACGAACCCAACAGATTACCAAAATATTCCACAGCAATGTTCTGAACAGCATCAAGGCCAAACTGCATACTTCCATTAGCATCCTCAATTGCCAAAATTTTACTTCTATTCCATCTATGCTTTATGGAATTATAGAAGAATCCTGAGTTTTTATCCCCTGCCTTTAGCCATTGTATCCTAGATTTTTGCTTTAGAAAAAGTTCTTCTTTAATACTTGCCTCCCATAACTGGTCAGTTAGAATCTTCTGTTGAAGGAGCAGAGAGGAGTCCCTTTGGTTAGCAGCCACCTCCTCTTGAACTCGGTGCAATTTCTCCCTTGCCTTAACAACATTTTCTGTTAGATTCCCCACTGCCCTGTTGAGCTTAACAAGAGAGCCTTTCACACTTTTCAATTTAGCTGAAAGAACCTGTAACGGAGTACCATTTGCAGGACAGCTCCAAGCTTGTCTAACAGTGTCATAAAAAGAGTCCAACTCAGCCATATAGTTAAAGAATTGAAATGGTTTTGGAAGGGTTTTAAAAAGCATCCCAGAATTCACCACAGCCGGGGAATGATCCGAAACATCTTTTGGAGCAAAAACAGCTTGAGAGTTGGGAAAACTTTGTAGCCATAAGTAGTTGACCATGACCCTATCCAGTTTTTTGTAAGTAGGGTCAGTTCTGCTTGAATTCCACCAGGTGTGTAGTGGTCCAACAGCACGCAAGTCTTCAAGACCAGCATTCTCAATACAATCTGCAAAATCCTTCATCCCAACTTCACCATAAAGTCTGCCACCCTCTATCTCAGACTCTGAGAGTACAACATTAAAGTCACCTAGGATGCACCAGGGTTTATTAATAGCAGAGTTAAAAATTTCCAAGGATTGCCAAAGAGATCTTCTACTAACAGGTGTATAGAGACCATAAACCACAGTAATGAACGCAGAAAAGGAAGAGTCAATAGAAGAGAAAGCAATGCATGCATTGATCAGATTTACAAAGAATATTTACATTCCAAAAAGAGGGGTCCCAGCCAATCCAAATTCTACCATTGGCATGGGATTCATAATTAAACTCCCACTTCCAGTTATTACATATAAGATTAGACACTTTTTGAGCATTGGGAGCTTTAACTCTAGTTTCAAGGATACCACAAAAGAGAGGCGATGGCTCCTTATGAGCTCTTTTAAGCAATCTTGCTTGATCTTCTTATTTACACCTCTAATATTATAGGAACAAAAAGACATAAAACAAATAGGGTTAATTACGAACTACAGGGGCACCTCTACCAGTGCTACCTCCCTTTCCTTTTTTCTTTGATTTTTTGCCCAGAACAGGGATGTGCTCATTATTCTTTAGATCCTTCCCATCCTTTTCATCAACCTGCTTCAGTTTATCTACTAAAGGGTTTGGCGAAGGAGTGGAATCCCCATCTGAGAAGCCCATCTTAGTATTGCAGTTGTTTCATTATTTCCTTCAAATTTACAAACAAATAGATGATTTTGAGCCTTATTACTTCGTTTTACTTTGTTTCGCATCAGAAGGTGGAATCCTATCACTCTCGCATTCAAAGCCATGCGTACAACTCCCACAAGTCCTCGGTGAAGGAAAACTTCTAGTTGTTTCATTATTTCGTTCGAATTTGTAAACAAATAGATGATTTTGAGTCTTATTACTTCGTTCTACTTTGTTTAGCATCAAAAGGTGGAATCCAATCACTCTCGCATTCAAAGCCAGGCGTACAACTCACACAAGTCCTCTGTTAAAGAAAACTTCTAGTTGTTTCATTATTTCCTTCAAATTAATAAACAAATAGAAGATTTAGTGTCCTATTACTTCGTTTAACTTTGTTTAGCATCAATAGGTGCAATCCTATCACTCTCGCATTCAAAATCGTACGTACAACTCACACAAGTCCTCGGTTAAGGAAAACTTCTAGTTGTTTCATTATTTCCTTAAAATTTGATAACAAATAGATGATTTTGAGTCTTATTGCTTCGTTCTACTTTGTTTAGCATCAAGAGGTGGAATCCTATTACTCTCGCATTCAAAGCCATGCGTACAACTCCCACAAGTCCTCGGTTAAGGAAAACTTCTAGTTGTTTCATTATTTCGTTCAAATTTGTAAACAAATAGATGATTTTGAGTCTTATTACTTCGTTCTACTTTGTTTAGCATCAAAAGGTGGAATCCTATCACTCTCGCATTCAAAATCGTACCTACAACTCCCACAAGTCCTCGGTTAAGGAAAACTTCTAGTTGTTTCATTATTTCCTTCAAATTTGTAAACCAATAGATGATTTTGAGTATTATTACTTCGTTCTACTTTGTTTGGCATCAAAAGGTGGAATCCTATCACTCTCGCATTCAAAACTATGCGTACAACTCACACAAGTCCTCGGTTAAAGAAAACTTCTAGTTGTTTCATTAATTCCTTCAAATTAGTAAACAAATAGAAGATTTAGTGTCCTATTACTTCGTTCAACTTTGTTTAGCATCAATATGTGCAATCCTATCACTCTCGCATTCAAAATCGTACGTACAACTCACACAAGTCCTCGGTTAAGGAAAACTTCTAGTTGTTTCATTATTTCCTTCAAATTTGATAACGAATAGATGATTTTGAGTCTTATTCCTTCGTTCAACTTTGTTTAGCATCAAGAGGTGGAATCCTATTACTCTCGCATTCAAAGCCATGCGTACAACTCCCACAAGTCCTCGGTTAAGGAAAAGTTCTAGTTGTTTCATTATTTCGTTCAAATTTGTAAACAAATAGATGATTTTGAGTCGTATTACTTCGTTCTACTTTCTTTAGCATTAGAAGGTGGAATCCAATCACTCTCGCATTCAAAGCCATGCGTACAACTCACACAAGTCCTCTGTTAAAGAAAACTTCTAGTTGTTTCATTATTTCCTTCAAATTAATAAACAAATAGAAGATTTAGTGTCCTAGGTTTAACTTTGTTTAGCATCAATAGGTGCAATCCTATCACTCTCGCATTCAAAATCGTACGTATAACTCCCACAAGTCCTCGGTTAAGGAAAACTTCTAGTTGTTTCATTATTTCGTTCAAATTTGTAAACAAATAGATGATTTTGAGTCTTATTACTTCGTTCTACTTTGTTTAGCATCAAAAGGCGAAATCATATCACTCTCGCATTCAAAACTATGCGTACAACTCCCACAAGTCCTCGGTTAAAGAAAACTTCTAGTTGTTTCATTAATTCTTTCAAATTAGTAAACAAATGGAAGATTTAGTGTCCTATTACTTCGTTCAACTTTGTTTAGCATAAATAGGTGCAATCCTATCACTCTCGCATTCAAAATCGTACATACAACTCACACAAGTCCTCGTTTATGGAAAACATCTTGTTGTTTCATTATTTCCTTCAAATTTGTAAACAAATAGATGATTTTGAGTCTTATTACTTCGTTCTACTTTGTTTAGCATCAAAAGGTGGAATCCTATCACTCTCGCATTCAAAGCCATGCGTACAACTCACACAAGTCCTCGGTTAAAGAAAACTTCTAGTTGTTTCATTATTTCCTCCAAATTAGTAAACAAAGTAGAAGATTTAGTGTCCTATTACTTCGTTCAACTTTGTTTAGCATCAATAGGTGCAATCCTATCACTCTCGAATTCAAAATCGTACCTACAACTCCCACAAGTCCTCGGTTAAGGAAAACTTCTAGTTGTTTCAATATTTCCTTCACATTTGTAAACCAATAGATGATTTTGAGTATTATTACTTCGTTCTACTTTGTTTGGCATCAAAAGGTGGAATCCTATCACTCTCACATTCAAAGATATGCGTACAACTCACACAAGTCCTCGGTTAAAGAAAACTTCTAGTTGTTTCATTATTTCGTTCAAATTAGTAAACAAATAGAAGATTTAGTGTCCTATTACTTCGTTCAACTTTGTTTAGCATCAATAGGTGCAATCCTATCACTCTCGCATTCAAAATCGTACGTACAACTCACACAAGTCCTCGGTTAAGGAAAACTTCTAGTTGTTTCATTATTTCCTTCAAATTTGTAAACGAATAGATGATTTTGAGTATTATTACTTCGTTTTACTTTGTTTAGCATCAAAAGGTGGAATCCTATCACTCTCGCATTCAAAGCCATGTGTACAACTCCCACAAATCCTCGGTTAAGGAAAACTTCTAGTTGTTTCACTATTTCGTTCAAATTTGTAAACAAATAGATGATTTTGAGTCTTATTACTTCATTCTACTTTGTTTAGCATCAATAGGTGCAATCCTATCACTCTCGCATTCAAAACCGTACGTACAACTCTCACAAGTCCTCGTTTAAGGAAAACTTCAAGTTGTTTCATTATTTCCTTCAAATTTACAAACAAATAGATGATTTTGAGCCTTATTACTTCGTTCTACTTTGTTTAGCATCAGAAGGTGGAATCCTATCACTCTCGCATTCAAAGCCATGCGTACAACTCCCACAAGTCCTCGGTTAAGGAAAACTTCTAGTTGTTTCATTATTTCGTTCAAATTTGTAAACAAATAGATGATTTTGAGTCTTATTACTTCGTTCTACTTTGTTTAGCATCAAAAGGTGGAATCCAATCACTCTCGCATTCAAAGCCATGCGTACAACTCACACAAGTCCTCTGTTAAAGAAAACTTCTAGTTGTTTCATTATTTCCTTCAAATTAGTAAACAAATAGAAGATTTAGTGTCCTATTACTTCGTTTAACTTTGTTTAGCATCAATAGGTGCAATCCTATCACTCTCGCATTCAAAACCGTACGTACAACTCCCACAAGTCCTCGTTTAAGGAAAACTTCAAGTTGTTTCATTATTTCCTTCAAATTTACAAACAAATAGATGATTTTGAGCCTTATTACTTCGTTTTACTTTGTTTCGCATCAGAAGGTGGAATCCTATCACTCTCGCATTCAAAGCCATGCGTACAACTCCCACAAGTCCTCGGTGAAGGAAAACTTCTAGTTGTTTCATTATTTCGTTCGAATTTGTAAACAAATAGATGATTTTGAGTCTTATTACTTCGTTCTACTTTGTTTAGCATCAAAAGGTGGAATCCAATCACTCTCGCATTCAAAGCCATGCGTACAACTCACACAAGTCCTCTGTTAAAGAAAACTTCTAGTTGTTTCATTATTTCCTTCAAATTAATAAACAAATAGAAGATTTAGTGTCCTATTACTTCGTTCAACTTTGTTTAGCATCAATAGGTGCAATCCTATCACTCTCGCATTCAAAATCGTACGTACAACTCACACAAGTCCTCGGTTAAGGAAAACTTCTAGTTGTTTCATTATTTCCTTAAAATTTGATAACAAATAGATGATTTTGAGTCTTATTGCTTCGTTCTACTTTGTTTAGCATCAAGAGGTGGAATCCTATTACTCTCGCATTCAAAGCCATGCGTACAACTCCCACAAGTCCTCGGTTAAGGAAAACTTCTAGTTGTTTCATTATTTCGTTCAAATTTGTAAACAAATAGATGATTTTGAGTCTTATTACTACGTTCTACTTTGTTTAGCATCAAAAGGTGGAATCCTATCACTCTCGCATTCAAAATCGTACCTACAACTCCCACAAGTCCTCGGTTAAGGAAAACTTCTAGTTGTTTCATTATTTCCTTCAAATTTGTAAACCAATAGATGATTTTGAGTATTATTACTTCGTTCTACTTTGTTTGGCATCAAAAGGTGGAATCCTATCACTCTCGCATTCAAAACTATGCGTACAACTCACACAAGTCCTCGGTTAAAGAAAACTTCTAGTTGTTTCATTAATTCCTTCAAATTAGTAAACAAATAGAAGATTTAGTGTCCTATTACTTCGTTCAACTTTGTTTAGCATCAATATGTGCAATCCTATCACTCTCGCATTCAAAATCGTACGTACAACTCACACAAGTCCTCGTTTAAGGAAAACATCTTGTTGTTTCATTATTTCGTTCAAATTTGTAAACAAATAGATGATTTTGAGTCTTATTCCTTCGTTCTACTTTGTTTAGCATCAAAAGGCGAAATCATATCACTCTCGCATTCAAAACTATGCGTACAACTCCCACAAGTCCTCGGTGAAAGAAAACTTCTAGTTGTTTCATTAATTCTTTCAAATTAGTAAACAAATAGAAGATTTAGTGTCCTATTAATTCGTTCAACTTTGTTTAGCATCAATAGGTGCAATCCTATCACTCTCGCATTCAAAATCGTACGTACAACTCACACAAGTCCTCGTTTAAGGAAAACATCTTGTTATTTCATTATTTCCTTCAAATTTGTAAACAAATAGATGATTTTGAGTCTTATTCCTTCGTTCTACTTTGTTTAGCATCAAAAGGTGGAATCCTATCACTCTCGCATTCAAAGTCATGCGTACAACTCACACAAGTCCTCGGTTAAAGAAAACTTCTACTTGTTTCATTATTTCCTCCAAATTAGTAAACAAGTAGAAGATTTAGTGTCCTATTACTTCGTTCAACTTTGTTTAGCATCAATAGGTGCAGTCCTATCACTCTCGAATTCAAAATCGTACCTACAACTCCCACAAGTCCTCGGTTAAGGAAAACTTCTAGTTGTTTCATTATTTCCTTCAAATTTGTAAACCAATAGATGATTTTGAGTATTATTACTTCGTTCTACTTTGTTTGGCATCAAAAGGTGGAATCCTATCACTCTCACATTCAAAGCTATGCGTACAACTCACACAAGTCCTCGGTTAAAGAAAACTTCTAGTTGTTTCATTATTTCGTTCAAATTAGTTAAGAAATAGAAGATTTAGTGTCCTATTACTTCGTTCAACTTTGTTTAGCATCAATAGGTGCAATCCTATCACTCTCGCATTCAAAATCGTACGTACAACTCACACAAGTCCTCGGTTAAGGAAAACTTCTAGTTGTTTCATTATTTCCTTCAAATTTGTAAACGAATAGATGATTTTGAGTATTATTACTTCGTTTTACTTTGTTTAGCATCAAAAGGTGGAATCCTATCACTCTCGCATTCAAAGCCATGTGTAGAATTCCCACAAATCCTCGGTTAAGGAAAACTTCTAGTTGTTTCACTATTTCGTTCAAATTTGTAAACAAATAGATGATTTTGAGTCTTATTACTTCATTCTACTTTGTTTAGCATCAAAAGGTGGAATCCTATCACTCTCGCATTCAAAACCGTACGTACAACTCCCACAAGTCCTCGTTTAAGGAAAACTTCAAGTTGTTTCATTATTTCCTTCAAATTTACAAACAAATAGATGATTTTGAGCCTTGTTACTTCGTTCTACTTTGTTTAGCATCAGAAGGTGGAATCCTATCACTCTCGCATTCAAAGCCATGCGTACAACTCCCACAAGTCCTCGGTTAAGGAAAACTTCTAGTTGTTTCATTATTTCGTTCAAATTTGTAAACAAATAGATGATTTTGAGTCTTATTACTTCGTTCTACTTTGTTTAGCATCAAAAGGTGGAATCCAATCACTCTCGCATTCAAAGCCATGCGTACAACTCACACAAGTCCTCTGTTAAAGAAAACTTCTAGTTGTTTCATTATTTCCTTCAAATTAGTAAACAAATAGAAGATTTAGTGTCCTATTACTTCGTTTAACTTTGTTTAGCATCAATAGGTGCAATCCTATCACTCTCGCATTCAAAACCGTACGTACAACTCTCACAAGTCCTCGTTTAAGGAAAACTTCAAGTTGTTTCATTATTTCCTTCAAATTTACAAACAAATAGATGATTTTGAGCCTTATTACTTCGTTTTACTTTGTTTCGCATCAGAAGGTGGAATCCTATCACTCTCGCATTCAAAGCCATGCGTACAACTCCCACAAGTCCTCGGTTAAGGAAAACTTCTAGTTGTTTCATTATTTCGTTCGAATTTGTAAACAAATAGATGATTTTGAGTCTTATTACTTCGTTCTACTTTGTTTAGCATCAAAAGGTGGAATCCAATCACTCTCGCATTCAAAGCCATGCGTACAACTCACACAAGTCCTCTGTTAAAGAAAACTTCTAGTTGTTTCATTATTTCCTTCAAATTGATAAACAAATAGAAGATTTAGTGTCCTATTACTTCGTTCAACTTTGTTTAGCATCAATAGGTGCAATCCTATCACTCTCGCATTCAAAATCGTACGTACAACTCACACAAGTCCTCGGTTAAGGAAAACTTCTAGTTGTTTCATTATTTCCTTCAAATTTGATAACAAATAGATGATTTTGAGTCTTATTGCTTCGTTCTACTTTGTTTAGCATCAAGAGGTGGAATCCTATTACTCTCGCATTCAAAGCCATGCGTACAACTCCCACAAGTCCTCGGTTAAGGAAAACTTCTAGTTGTTTCATTATTTCGTTCAAATTTGTAAACAAATAGATGATTTTGAGTCTTATTACTTCGTTCTACTTTGTTTAGCATCAAAAGGTGGAATCCAATCACTCTCGCATTCAAAATCGTACCTACAACTCCCACAAGTCCTCGGTTAAGGAAAACTTCTAGTTGTTTCATTATTTCCTTCAAATTTGTAAACCAATAGATGATTTTGAGTATTATTACTTCGTTCTACTTTGTTTCGCATCAAAAGGTGGAATCCTATCACTCTCGCATTCAAAACTATGCGTACAACTCACACAAGTCCTCGGTTAAAGAAAACTTCTAGTTGTTTCATTAATTCCTTCAAATTAGTAAACAAATAGAAGATTTAGTGTCCTATTACTTCGTTCAACTTTGTTTAGTATCAATATGTGCAATCCTATCACTCTCGCATTCAAAATCGTACGTACAACTCACACAAGTCCTCGGTTAAAGAAAACTTCTAGTTGTTTCATTATTTCCTTCAAATTTGATAACGAATAGATGATTTTGAGTCTTATTCCTTCGTTCAACTTTGTTTAGCATCAAGAGGTGGAATCCTATTACTCTCGCATTTAAAGCCATGCGTACAACTCCCACAAGTCCTCGGTTAAGCAAAAATTCTAGTTGTTTCATTATTTCGTTCAAATTTGTAAACAAATAGATGATTTTGAGTCTTATTACTTCATTCTACTTTCTTTAGCATCCAAAGGTGGAATCCTATCACTCTCGCATTCAAAACCGTACGTACAACTCCCACAAGTCCTCGTTTAAGGAAAACTTCAAGTTGTTTCATTATTTCCTTCAAATTTACAAACAAATAGATGATTTTGAGCCTTGTTACTTCGTTCTACTTTGTTTAGCATCAGAAGGTGGAATCCTATCACTCTCGCATTCAAAGCCATGCGTATAACTCCCACAAGTCCTCGGTTAAGGAAAACTTCTAGTTGTTTCATTATTTCGTTCAAATTTGTAAACAAATAGATGATTTTGAGTCTTATTACTTCGTTCTACTTTGTTTAGCATCAAAAGGCGAAATCATATCACTCTCGCATTCAAAACTATGCGTACAACTCCCACAAGTCCTCGGTTAAAGAAAACTTCTAGTTGTTTCATTAATTCTTTCAAATTAGTAAACAAATAGAAGATTTAGTGTCCTATTACTTCGTTCAACTTTGTTTAGCATCAATAGGTGCAATCCTATTACTCTCGCATTCAAAATCGTACGTACAACTCACACAAGTCCTCGTTTAAGGAAAACATCTTGTTGTTTCATTATTTCCTTCAAATTTGTAAACAAATAGATGATTTTGAGTCTTATTCCTTCGTTCTACTTTGTTTAGCATCAAAAGGTGGAATCCTATCACTCTCGCATTCAAAGTCATGCGTACAACTCACACAAGTCCTCGGTTAAAGAAAACTTCTAGTTGTTTCATTATTTCCTCCAAATTAGTAAACAAGTAGAAGATTTAGTGTCCTATTACTTCGTTCAACTTTGTTTAGCATCAATAGGTGCAATCCTATCACTCTCGAATTCAAAATCGTACCTACAACTCCCACAAGTCCTCGGTTAAGGAAAACTTCTAGTTGTTTCATTATTTCCTTCAAATTTGTAAACCAATAGATGATTTTGAGTATTATTACTTCGTTCTACTTTGTTTGGCATCAAAAGGTGGAATCCTATCACTCTCACATTCAAAGCTATGCGTACAACTCACACAAGTCCTCGGTTAAATAAAACATCTAGTTGTTTCATTATTTCGTTCAAATTAGTAAAGAAATAGAAGATTTAGTGTCCTATTACTTCGTTCAACTTTGTTTAGCATCAATAGGTGCAATCCTATCACTCTCGCATTCAAAATCGTACGTACAACTCACACAAGTCCTCGGTTAAGGAAAACTTCTAGTTGTTTCATTATTTCCTTCAAATTTGTAAACGAATAGATGATTTTGAGTATTATTACTTCGTTTTACTTTGTTTAGCATCAAAAGGTGGAATCCTATCACTCTCGCATTCAAAGCCATGTGTACAACTCCCACAAATCCTCGGTTAAGGAAAACTTCTAGTTGTTTCACTATTTCGTTCAAATTTGTAAACAAATAGATGATTTTGAGTCTTATTACTTCATTCTACTTTGTTTAGCATCAAAAGGTGGAATCCTATCACTCTCGCATTCAAAACCGTACGTACAACTCCCACAAGTCCTCGTTTAAGGAAAACTTCAAGTTGTTTCATTATTTCCTTCAAATTTACAAACAAATAGATGATTTTGAGCCTTATTACTTCGTTCTACTTTGTTTAGCATCAGAAGGTGGAATCCTATCACTCTCGCATTCAAAGCCATGCGTACAACTCCCACAAGTCCTCGGTTAAGGAAAACTTCTAGTTGTTTCATTATTTCGTTCAAATTTGTAAACAAATAGATGATTTTGAGTCTTATTACTTCGTTCTACTTTGTTTAGCATCAAAAGGCGAAATCATATCACTCTCGCATTCAAAACTATGCGTACAACTCCCACAAGTCCTCGGTTAAAGAAAACTTCTAGTTGTTTCATTAATTCTTTCAAATTAGTAAACAAATAGAAGATTTAGTGTCATATTACTTCGTTCAACTTTGTTTAGCATCAATAGGTGCAATCCTATCACTCTCGCATTCAAAATCGTACGTACAACTCACACAAGTCCTCGTTTAAGGAAAACATCTTGTTGTTTCATTATTTCCTTCAAATTTGTAAACAAATAGATGATTTTGAGTCTTATTCCTTCGTTCTACTTTGTTTAGCATCAAAAGGTGGAATCCTATCACTCTCGCATTCAAAGTCATGCGTACAACTCACACAAGTCCTCGGTTAAAGAAAACTTCTACTTGTTTCATTATTTCCTCCAAATTAGTAAACAAGTAGAAGATTTAGTGTCCTATTACTTCGTTCAACTTTGTTTAGCATCAATAGGTGCAATCCTATCACTCTCGAATTCAAAATCGTACCTACAACTCCCACAAGTCCTCGGTTAAGGAAAACTTCTAGTTGTTTCATTATTCCCTTCAAATTTGTAAACCAATAGATGATTTTGAGTATTATTACTTCGTTCTACTTTGTTTGGCATCAAAAGGTGGAATCCTATCACTCTCACATTCAAAGCTATGCGTACAACTCACACAAGTACTCGGTTAAAGAAAACTTCTAGTTGTTTCATTATTTCGTTCAAATTAGTAAACAAATAGAAGATTTAATGTCCTATTACTTCGTTCAACTTTGTTTAGCATCAATAGGTGCAATCCTATCACTCTCGCATTCAAAATCGTACGTACAACTCACACAAGTCCTCGGTTACGGAAAACTTCTAGTTGTTTCATTATTTCCTACAAATTTGTAAACGAATAGATGATTTTGAGTATTATTACTTCGTTTTACTTTGTTTAGCATCAAAAGGTGGAATCCTATCACTCTCGCATTCAAAGCCATGTGTACAACTCCCACAAATCCTCGGTTAAGGAAAACTTCTAGTTGTTTCACTATTTCGTTCAAATTTGTAAACAAATAGATGATTTTGAGTCTTATTACTTCATTCTACTTTGTTTAGCATCAAAAGGTGGAATCCTATCACTCTCGCATTCAAAACCGTACGTACAACTCCCACAAGTCCTCGTTTAAGGAAAACTTCAAGTTGTTTCATTATTTCCTTCAAATTTACAAACAAATAGATGATTTTGAGCCTTATTACTTCGTTCTACTTTGTTTAGCATCAGAAGGTGGAATCCTATCACTCTCGCATTCAAAGCCATGCGTACAACTCCCACAAGTCCTCGGTTAAGGAAAACTTCTAGTTGTTTCATTATTTCGTTCAAATTTGTAAACAAATAGATGATTTTGAGTCTTATTACTTCGTTCTACTTTGTTTAGCATCAAAAGGTGGAATCCAATCACTCTCGCATTCAAAGCCATGCGTACAACTCACACAAGTCCTCGGTTAAAGAAAACTTCTAGTTGTTTCATTATTTCCTTCAAATTAGTAAACAAATAGAAGATTTAGTGTCCTATTACTTCGTTTAACTTTGTTTAGCATCAATAGGTGCAATCCTATCACTCTCGCATTCAAAACCGTACGTACAACTCTCACAAGTCCTCGTTTAAGGAAAACTTCAAGTTGTTTCATTATTTCCTTCAAATTTACAAACAAATAGATGATTTTGAGCCTTATTACTTCGTTTTACTTTGTTTCGCATCAGAAGGTGGAATCCTATCACTCTCGCATTCAAAGCCATGCGTACAACTCCCACAAGTCCTCGGTTAAGGAAAACTTCTAGTTGTTTCATTATTTCGTTCGAATTTGTAAACAAATAGATGATTTTGAGTCTTATTACTTCGTTCTACTTTGTTTAGCATCAAAAGGTGGAATCCAATCACTCTCGCATTCAAAGCCATGCGTACAACTCACACAAGTCCTCTGTTAAAGAAAACTTCTAGTTGTTTCATTATTTCCTTCAAATTAATAAACAAATAGAAGATTTAGTGTCCTATTACTTCGTTCAACTTTGTTTAGCATCAATAGGTGCAATCCTATCACTCTCGCATTCAAAATCGTACGTACAACTCACACAAGTCCTCGGTTAAGGAAAACTTCTAGTTGTTTCATTATTTCCTTAAAATTTGATAACAAATAGATGATTTTGAGTCTTATTGCTTCGTTCTACTTTGTTTAGCATCAAGAGGTGGAATCCTATTACTCTCGCATTCAAAGCCATGCGTACAACTCCCACAAGTTCTCGGTTAAGGAAAACTTCTAGTTGTTTCATTATTTCGTTCAAATTTGTAAACAAATAGATGATTTTGAGTCTTATTACTTCGTTCTACTTTGTTTAGCATCAAAAGGTGGAATCCAATCACTCTCGCATTCAAAATCGTACCTACAACTCCCACAAGTCCTCGGTTAAGGAAAAACTTCTAGTTGTTTCATTATTTCCTTCAAATTTGTAAACCAATAGATGATTTTGAGTATTATTACTTCGTTCTACTTTGTTTCGCATCAAAAGGTGGAATCCTATCACTCTCGCATTCAAAACTATGCGTACAATTCACACAAGTCCTCGGTTAAAGAAAACTTCTAGTTGTTTCATTAATTCCTTCAAATTAGTAAACAAATAGAAGATTTAGTGTCCTATTACTTCGTTCAACTTTGTTTAGTATCAATATGTGCAATCCTATCACTCTCGCATTCAAAATCGTACGTACAACTCACACAAGTCCTCGGTTAAAGAAAACTTCTAGTTGTTTCATTATTTCCTTCAAATTTGATAACGAATAGATGATTTTGAGTCTTATTCCTTCGTTCAACTTTGTTTAGCATCAAGAGGTGGAATCCTATTACTCTCGCATTTAAAGCCATGCGTACAACTCCCACAAGTCCTCGGTTAAGGAAAAATTCTAGTTGTTTCATTATTTCGTTCAAATTTGTAAACAAATAGATGGTTTTGAGTCTTATTACTTCGTTCTACTTTGTTTAGCTTCAAAAGGTGGAATCCTATCACTCTTGCATTCAAAGCCATGCGTACAACTCACACAAGTCCTCGGTTAAAGAAAACTTCTAGTTGTTTCATTAATTCTTTCAAATTAGTAAACAAATAGAAGATTTAGTGTCCTATTACTTCGTTCAACTTTGTTTAGCATCAATAGGTGCAATCCTATCACTCTCGCATTCAAAATCGTACGTACAACTCACACAAGTCCTCGTTTAAGGAAAACTTCTAGTTGTTTCATTATTTCCTTCAAATTTGTAAACAAATAGATGATTTTGAGTCTTATTACTTCGTTCTACTTTGTTTAGCATCAAAAGGCGAAATCATATCACTCTCGCATTCAAAACTATGCGTACGACTCACACAAGTCCTCGGTTAAAGAAAACTTCTAGTTGTTTCATTAATTCTTTCAAATTAGTAAACAAATAGAAGATTTAGTGTCCTATTACTTCGTTCAACTTTGTTTAGCATCAATAAGTGCAATCCTATCACTCTCGCATTGAAAATCGTACGTACAACTCACACAAGTCCTCGTTTAAGGAAAACATCTTGTTGTTTCATTATTTCCTTCAAATTTGTAAACAAATAGATGATTTTGAGTCTTATTCCTTCGTTCTACTTTGTTTAGCATCAATAGGTGGAATCCTATCACTCTCGCATTCAAAGCCATGCGTACAACTCACACAAGTCATCGGTTAAAGAAAACTTCTAGTTGTTTCATTATTTCCTCCAAATTAGTAAACAAGTAGAAGATTTAGTGTCCTATTACTTCGTTCAACTTTGTTTAGCATCAATAGGTGCAATCCTATCACTCTCGAATTCAAAATCGTACCTACAACTCCCACAAGTCCTCGGTGAAGGAAAACTTCTAGTTGTTTCATTATTTCCTTCAAATTTGTAAACCAATAGATGATTTTGAGTATGATTACTTCGTTCTACTTTGTTTGGCATCAAAAGCTGGAATCCTATCACTCTCACATTCAAAGCTATGCGTACAACTCACACAAGTCCTCGGTTAAAGAAAACTTCTAGTTGTTTCATTATTTCGTTCAAATTAGTAAACAAATAGAAGATTTA
Organism: Hedera helix; assembly: GCA_947179155.2. Lineage (NCBI taxonomy): Eukaryota > Viridiplantae > Streptophyta > Magnoliopsida > Apiales > Araliaceae > Hedera > Hedera helix. The sequence continues at coordinate 17,291,181 of OX359268.1, forward strand.
GTGTCCTATTACTTCGTTCAACTTTGTTTAGCATCAATAGGTGCAATCCTATCACTCTCGCATTCAAAATCGTACGTACAACTCACACAAGTCCTCGGTTAAGGAAAACTTCTAGTTGTTTCATTATTTCCTTCAAATTTGTAAACGAATAGATAATTTTGAGTATTATTACTTCGTTTTACTTTGTTTAGCATCAAAAGGTGGAATCCTATCACTCTCGCATTCAAAGCCATGTGTACAACTCCCACAAGTCCTCGGTTAAGGAAAACTTCTAGTTGTTTCACTATTTCGTTCAAATTTGTAAACAAATAGATGATTTTGAGTCTTATTACTTCATTCTACTTTGTTTAGCATCAAAAGGTGGAATCCTATCACTCTCGCATTCAAAACCGTACGTACAACTCGCACAAGTCCTCGTTTAAGGAAAACTTCAAGTTGTTTCATTATTTACTTCAAATTTACAAACAAATAGATGATTTTGAGTCTTATTAATTCATTCTACTTTGTTTAGCATCAGAAGGTGGAATCCTATCACTCTCGCATTCAAAGCCATGCGTACAACTCCCACAAGTCCTCGGTTAAGGAAAACTTCTAGTTGTTTCATTATTTCGTTCAAATTTGTAAACAAATAGATGATTTTGAGTCTTATTACTTCGTTCTACTTTGTTTAGCATCAAAAGGTGGAATCCAATCACTCTCGCATTCAAAGCCATGCGTACAACTCACACAAGTCCTCTGTTAAAGAAAACTTCTAGTTGTTTCACTATTTCCTTCAAATTAGTAAACAAATAGAAGATTTAGTGTCCTATTACTTCGTTTAACTTTGTTTAGCATCAATAGGTGCAATCCTATCACTCTCGCATTCAAAACCGTACGTACAACTCCCACAAGTCCTCGTTTAAGGAAAACTTCAAGTTGTTTCATTATTACTTTCAAATTTACAAACAAATAGATGATTTTGGGCCTTATTACTTCGTTCTACTTTGTTTAGCATCAGAAGGTGGAATCCTATCACTCTCGCATTCAAAGCCATGCGTACAACTCCCACAAGTCCTCGGTTAAGGAAAACTTCTAGTTGTTTCATTATTTCGTTCGAATTTGTAAACAAATAGATGATTTTGAGTCTTATTAGTTCGTTCTACTTGGTTTAGCATCAAAAGGTGGAATCCAATCACTCTCCCATTCAAAGCCATGCGTACAACTCACACAAGTCCTCTGTTAAAGAAAACTTCTAGTTGTTTCATTATTTCCTTCAAATTAACAAACAAATAGAAGATTTAGTGTCCTATTACTTTGTTTAGCATCAATAGGTGCAATCCTATCACTCTCGCATTCAAAATCGTACGTACAATTCACACAAGTCCTCGGTTAAGGAAAACCTCTAGTTGTTTCACTATTTCGTTGAAATTTGTAAACAAATCGATGATTTTGAGTCTTATTACTTCGTTCTACTTTGTTTAGCATCAAAAGGCGAAATCATATCACTCTCGCATTCAAAACTATGCGTACAACTCACACAAGTCCTCGGTTAAAGAAAACTTCTAGTTGTTTCATTAATTCCTTCATATTAGTAAACAAATAGAAGATTTAGTGTCCTATTACTTCGTTCAACATTGTTTAGCATCAATAGGTGCAATCCTATCACTCTCGCGTTGAAAATCGTACGTACAACTCACACAAGTCCTCGGTTAAGGAAAACTTCTTGTTGTTTCATTATTTCCTTAAAATTTGATAACAAGTAGATGATTTTGAGTCTTCTTGCTTCGTTATACTTTGTTTAGCATCAAGAGGTGGAATCCTATTACTCTCGCATTCAAAGCCATGCGTACAACTCCCACAAGTCCTCGGTTAAGGAAAACTTCTAGTTGTTTCATTATTCCGTTCAAATTTGTAAACAAATAGATGATTTTGAGTCTTATTACTTCGTTCTACTTTGTTTAGCATCAAAAGGTGGAATCCAATCACTCTCACATTCAAGGCCATGCGTACAACTCACACAAGTCCTCGGTTAAGGAAAACTTCTACTTGTTTCATTATTTCCATCAAATTAGTAAACAAATAGAAGATTTAGTGTCCTATTACTTCGTTCAACTTTGTTTAGCATCAATAGGTGCAATCCTATCACTCTCACATTCAAAATCGTACGTACAACTCACACAAGTCCTCGGTTAAGGAAAACATCTTGTTGTTTCATTATTTCCTTCCAATTTGTAAACAAATAGATGATTTTGAGTCTTATTCCTTCGTTCTACTTTGTTTAGCATCAAAAGGTGGAATCCTATCACTCTCGCATTCAAAGCCATGCGTACAACTCCCACAAGTCCTCGGTTAAGGAAAACTTCTAGTTGTTTCACTATTTCGTTCAAATTTGTAAACAAATAGATGATTTTGAGTCTTATTACTTCATTCTACTTTGTTTAGCATCAAATGGTGGAATCCTATCACTCTCGCATTCAAAACCGTGCGTACAACTCACACAAGTCCTCGGTTAAAGAAAACTTCTAGTCGTTTCATTATTTCCTTCAAATTTGTAAACCAATAGATGATTTTGAGTATTATTACTCCGTTCTAGTTTGTTTGGCATCAAAAGGTGGAATCCTATCACTCTCACATTCAAAGCTATGAGTACAACTCACACAAGTCCTCGGTTAAAGAAAACTTCTAGTTGTTTCATTATTTCGTTCAAATTAGTAAACAAATAGAAGATTTAGTGTCCTATTACTTCGTTCAACTTTGTTTAGCATCAATAGGTGCAATCCTATCACTCTCGCATTCAAAATCGTACGTACAACTCACACAAGTCCTCGGTTAAGGAAAACTTCTAGTTGTTTCATTATTTCCTTCAAATTTGTAAACGAATAGATGATTTTGAGTATTATTACTTCGTTTTACTTTGTTTAGCATCAAAAGGTGGAATCCTATCACTCTCGCATTCAAAGCCATGTGTACAACTCCCACAAGTCCTCGGTTAAGGAAAACTTCTAGTTGTTTCACTATTTCCTTCAAATTTGTAAACAAATAGATGATTTTGAGTCTTATTACTTCATTCTACTTTGTTTAGCATCAAAAGGTGGAATCCTATCACTCTCGCATTCAAAACCGTACGTACAACTCCCACAAGTCCTCGTTTAAGGAAAACTTCAAGTTGTTTCATTATTTCCTTCAAATTTACAAACAAATAGATGATTTTGAGTCTTATTACTTCGTTCTACTTTGTTTAGCATCAGAAGGTGGAATCCTATCACTCTTGCATTCAAAGCCATGCGTACAACTCTCACAAGTCCTCGGTTAAGGAAAACTTCTAGTTGTTTCACTATTTCATTCAAATTTGTAAACAAATAGATGATTTTGAGTCTTATTACTTCATTATACTTTGTTTAGCATCAAAAGGTGGAATCCTATCACTCTCGCATTCAAAACCGTACGTACAACTCCCACAAGACCTCGTTTAAGGAAAACTCCAAGTTGTTTCATTATTTCCTTCAAATTTACAAACAAATAGATGATTTTGAGTCTTATTAATTCGTTCTACTTTGTTTAGCATCAGAAGGTGGCATCCTATCACTCTCGCATTCAAAGTCATGCGTACAACTCCCACAAGTCGTCGGTTAAGGAAAACTTCTAGTTGTTTCATTATTTCGTTCAAATTTGTAAATAAATAGATGATTTTGAGACTTATTACTTCGTTCTGCTTTGTTTAGCATCAAAAAGTGGAATCCTATCACTCTCGCATTCAAAGCCATGCGTACAACTCAGACAAGTCCTCGGTTAAAGAAAACTTCTAGTTGTTTCATTATTTCCTCTAAATTAGTAAACAAGTAGAAGATTTAGTGTCCTATTACTTCGTTCAACTTTGGTTAGCATCAATAGGTGCAATCCTATCACTCTCGCATTCAAAATCGTACGTACAACTCCCACATGTCCTCGGTTAAGGAAAACTTCTAGTTGTTTCATTATTTCCTTCGAATTTGTAAACGAATAGATGATTTTGAGTATTATTACTTCGTTTTACTTTGTTTAGCATCAAAAGGTGGAATCCTATCACTCTCGCATTCAAAGCCATGGGTACAACTCCCACAAGTCCTCGGTTAAGGAAAACTTCTAGTTGTTTCACTATTTCATTCAAATTTGTAAACAAATAGATGATTTTCAGTCTTATTACTTCATTCTACTTTGTCTAGCATCAAAAGGTGGAATCCTATCACTCTCGCATTCAAAACCGTACGTACAACTCCCACAAGTCCTCGTTTTAAGGAAAACTCCAAGTTGTTTCATTATTTCCTTCAAATTTACAAACAAATAGATGATTTTGAGTCTTATTACTTCGTTCTACTTTGTTTAGCATCAGAAGGTGGCATCCTATCACTCTCGCATTCAAAGCCATGCGTACAACTCCCACAAGTCCTCGGTTAAGGAAAACATCTAGTTGTTTCATTATTTCGTTCAAATTTGTAAACAAATAGATAATTTTGAGTCTTATTACTTCGTTCTACTTTGTTTAGCATCAAAAGGTGGAATCCAATCACTCTCGCATTCAAAGCCATGTGTACAACTCCCACAAGTCCTCGGTTAAGGAAAACTTCTAGTTGTTTCATTATTTCCTTCAAATTAGTAAACAAATAGAAGATTTAGTGTCCTATTACTTCGTTTAACTTTGTTTAGCATCAATAGATGCAATCCTATCACACTCGCATTCAAAACCGTACGTACAACTCCCACAAGTCCTCGTTTAAGGAAAACTTCAAGTTGTTTCATTATTTCCTTCAAATTTACAAACAAATAGATGATTTTGAGCCTTATTACTTCGTTCTACTTTGTTTAGCATCAGAAGGTGGAATCCTATCACTCTCGCATTCAAAGTCATGCGTACAACTCCCACAAGTCGTCGGTTAAGGAAAACTTCTAGTTGTTTCATTATTTCGTTCAAATTTGTAAATAAATAGATGATTTTGAGACTTATTACTTCGTTCTGCTTTGTTTAGCATCAAAAAGTGGAATCCTATCACTCTCGCATTCAAAGCCATGCGTACAACTCAGACAAGTCCTCGGTTAAAGAAAACTTCTAGTTGTTTCATTATTTCCTCTAAATTAGTAAACAAGTAGAAGATTTAGTGTCCTATTACTTCGTTCAACTTTGTTTAGCATCAATAGGTGCAATCCTATCACTCTCGCATTCAAAATCGTACCTACAACTCCCACAAGTCCTCGGTTAAGGAAAACTTCTAGTTGTTTCATTATTTCCATCAAATTTGTAAACAAATAGATGATTTTGAGTATTATTACTTCGTTTTACTTTGTTTAGCATCAAAAGGTGGAATCCTATCACCCTCGCAATCAAAGCCATGTGTACAACTCCCACAAGTCCTCGGTTAAGGAAAACTTCTAGTTGTTTCACTATTTCGTTCAAATTTGTAAACAAATAGATGATTTTGAGTCTTATTACTTCATTCTACTTTGTTTAGCATCAAAAGTTGGAATCCTATCACTCTCGCATTCAAAACCGTACGTAAAACTCTATCAAGTCCTCGTTTAAGGAAAACTTCAAGTTGTTTCATTATTTCCTTCAAATTTACAAACAAATAGATGATTTTGAGTCTTATTACTTCGTTCTACTTTGTTTAGCATCAGAAGGTGGAATCCTATCACTCTCGTATTCAAAGCCATGCGTACAACTCCCACAAGTCCTCGGTTAAGGAAAACTTCTAGTTGTTTCACTATTTCATTCAAATTTGTAAACAAATAGATGATTTTGAGTCTTATTACTTCATTCTACTTTGTTTAGCATCAAAAGGTGGAATCCTATCACTCTCGCATTCAAAACCGTACGTACAACTCCCACAAGTCCTCGTTTAAGGAAAACTTCAAGTTTTTTCATTATTTCCTTCAAATTTACAAACAAATTTGAGTCTTATTACTTCGTTCTACTTTGTTTAGCATCAGAAGGTGGCATCCTATCACTCTCGCATTCAAAGCCATGCGTACAACTCCCACAAGTCCTCGGTTAAGGAAAACTTCTAGTTGTTTCACTATTTCGTTCAAATTTGTAAACAAATAGATGATTTTGAGTCTTATTACTTCTTTCTACTTTGTTTAGCATCAAAAGGTGGAATCCTATCACTCTCGCATTCAAAATCGTGCGTACAACTCCCACAAGTCCTCGTTTAAGGAAAACTTCAAGTTGTTTCATTATTTCCTTCAAATTTACAAACAAATAGATGATTTTGAGTCTTATTACTTCGTTCTACTTTGTTTAGCATCAGAAGGTGGAATCCTATCACTCTCGCATTTAAAGCTATGAGTACAACTCACACAAGTACTCGGTTAAAGAAAACTTCTAGTTATTTCATTAATTCCTTCAAATTAGTAAACAAATAGAAGATTTAGCATCCTATTACTTCGTTCAACTTTGTTTAGCATCAATAGGTGCAATCCTATCACTCTCGCGTTCAAAATCGTACGTACAACTCACACAAGTCCTCGGTTAAGGAAAACTTCTAGTTGTTTCATTATTTCCTTAAAATTTGATAACAAATAGATGATTTTGAGTCTTATTGCTTCGTTCTACTTTGTTTAGCATCAAGAGATGGAATCCTATTACTCTCACATTCAAAGCCATGCGTACAACTCCCACAAGTCCTCCGTTAAGGAAAACTTTTAGTTGTTTCATTATTTCGTTCAAATTTGTAAACAAATAGATAATTTTGAGTCTTATTACTTCGTTCTACTTTGTTTAGCATCAAAAGGTGGAATACAATCACTCTCACATTCAAGGCCATGCGTACAACTCACACAAGTCCTCGGTTAAAGAAAACTTCTAGTTGTTTCATTATTTCCATCAAATTAGTAAACAAATAGAAGATTTAGTGTCCTATTACTTCGTTCAACTTTGTTTAGCATCAATAGGTGCAATCCTATCACTCTCGCATTCAAAATCGTACGTACAACTCACACAAGTCCTCGGTTAAGGAAAACATCTTGTTGTTTCATTATTTCCTTCAAATTTGTAAACAAATGTATGATTTTGAGTCTTATTCCTTCGTTCTACTTTGTTTAGCATCAAAAGGTGGAATCCTATCACTCTCGCATTCAAAGCCATGCGTACAACTCACACAAGTCCTCGGTTAAAGAAAACTTCTAGTTGTTTCATTATTTCGTTCAAATTAGTAAACAAATAGAAGATTTAGTGTCCTATTACTTCGTTCAACTATGTTTAGCATCAATAGGTGCAATCCTATCACTCTCGCATTCAAAATCGTACGTACAACTCACACAAGTTCTCGGTTAAGGAAAACTTCTAGTTGTTTCATTATTTCCTTCAAATTTGTAAACGAATAGATGATTTTGAGTATTATTACTTCGTTTTACTTTCTTTAGCATCAAAAGGTGGAATCCTATCACTCTCGCATTCAAAGCCATGTGTACAACTCCCACAAGTCCTCGGTTAAGGAAAACTTCTAGTTGTTTCACTATTTCGTTCAAATTTGTAAACAAATAGATGATTTTGAGTCTTATTACTTCATTCTACTTTGTTGAGCATGAAAAGGTGGAATCCTATCACTCTCGCATGCAAAACCGTACGTACAACTCCCACAAGTACTCGTTTAAGGAAAACTTCAAGTTGTTTCATTATTTCCTTCAAATTTACAAACAAATAGATGATTTTGAGTCTTATTACTTCGTTCTACTTTGTTTAGCATCAGAAAGTGGAATCCTATCACTCTCGCATTCAAAGCCATGCGTACAACTCCCACAAGTCCTCGGTTAAGGAAAATTTCTAGTTGCTTCATTATTTCGTTCAAATTTGTAAACAAATAGATGATTTTGAGTCTTATTACTTCATTCTACTTTGTTTAGCATCAAAAGGTGGAATCCTATCACTCTCGCATTCAAAACCGTACGTACAACTCCCACAAGTCCTCGTTTAAGGAAAACTTCAAGTTGTTTCATTATTTCCTTCAAATTTACAAACAAATAGATGATTTTGAGTCTTATTACTTCGTTCTAATTTGTTTAGCATCAGAAGGTGGAATCCTATCACTCTCGCATTCAAAGTCATGCGTACAACTCCCACAAGTCCTCGGTTAAGGAAAACTTCTAGTTGTTTCTTTATTTCGTTCAAATTAGTAAACAAATAGATGATTTTGAGTCTTATTACTTCGTTCTACTTTGTTTAGCATCAATAGGTGCAATCATATCACTCTCGCATTCAAAATCGTACCTACAACTCCCACAAGTCCTCGGTTAAGGAAAACTTCTAGTTGTTTCATTATTTCTTTCAAATTTGTGAACCAATAGATGATTTTGAGTATTATTACTTCGTTCTACTTTGTTTGGCATCAAAAGGTGGAATCCTATCACTCTCACATTCAAAGTCATGCGTACAACTCACACAAGTCCTCGTTTAAGGAAAACTTCAAGTTGTTTCATTATTTCCTTCAAATTTACAAACAAATAGATGATTTTGAGTCTTATTACTTCGTTCTACTTTGTTTAGCATCAGAAGGTGGAATCCTATCACTCTCGCATTCAAAGCCATGCGTACAACTCCCACAAGTCCTCGGTTAAGGAAAACTTCTAGTTGTTTCACTATTTCGTTCAAATTTGTAAACAAATGGATGATTTTGAGTCTTATTACTTCATTCTACTTTGTTTAGCATCAAAAGGTGGAATCCTATCACTCTCGCATTCAAAACCGTACGTACAACTCCGACAAGTCCTCGTTTAAGGAAAACTTCAAGTTGTTTTATTATTTCCTTCAAATTTACAAACAAATAGATGATTTTGAGTCTTATTACTTCGTTCTACTTTGTTTAGCATCAGAAGGTGGAATCCTATCACTCTCGCATTCAAAGCCATGCGTACAACTCCCACAAGTCCTCGGTTAAGGAAAACTTCTAGTTGTTTCATTATTTCGTTCAAATTTGTAAACAAATAGATGATTTTGAGTCTTATTACTTCGTTCTACTTTGTTTGGCATCAAAAGGTGGAATCCTATCACTCTCACATTCAAAGCCATGCGTACAACTCCCACAAGTCCTCGGTTAAGGAAAACTTCTAGTTGTTTCATTATTTCGTTCAAATTTGTAAACAAATAGATGATTTTGAGTCTTATTACTTCGTTCTACTTTGTTTAGCATCAAAAGGTGGAATCCAATCACTCTCGCATTCAAAGCCATGCGTACAACTCACACAAGTCCTCTGTTAAAGAAAACTTCTAGTTGTTTCATTATTTCCTTCAAATTAGTAAACAAATAGAAGATTTAGTGTCCTATTACTTCGTTCAACTTTGTTTAGCATCAATAGGTGCAATCCTATCACTCTCGCATTCAAAATCGTACCTACAACTCACATAAGTCCTCGGTTAAGGAAAACTTCTAGTTGTTTCATTATTTCCTTCAAATTTGTAAACAAATTGATGATTTTGAGTCTTATTGCTTCGTTCTACTTTGTCAAGCATCAAAAGGTGGAATCCAATCACTCTCGCATTCAAAGCCATGCGTTCAACTCACACAAGTCCTCGGTTAAAGAAAACTTCTAGTTGTTTCATTATTTCCTTCAAATTAGAAAACAAATAGAAGATTTAGTGTCCTATTACTTCGTTCAACTTTGTTTAGCATCAATAGGTGCAATCCTATCACTCTCGCATTCAAAATCGTACGTACAACTCACACAAGTCCTCGGTTAAGGAAAACTTCTAGTTGTTTCATTATTTCCTTCAAATTTGTAAACGAATAGATGATTTTGAGTATTATTACTTCATTCTACTTTGTTTAGCATCAAAAGGTAAAATCATATCACTCTCGCATTCAAAGCTTTGCGTACAACTCACACAAGTCCTCGGTTAAAGAAAACTTCTAGTTGTTTCACTAATTCCTTCAAATTAGTAAACAAATAGATGATTTAGTGTCCTATTACTTCGTTCAACTTTGTTTAGCATCAATGGGTGCAATCCTATCACTCTCGCGTTCAAAATCGTACGTACAACTCACACAAGTCCTCGGTTAAGGAAAACTTCTAGTTGTTTCATTATTTCCTTCAAATTTGTAAACCAATAGATGATTTTGAGTATTATTACTTCGTTCTACTTTGTTTGGCATCAAAAGGTGGAATCCTATCACTCTCACATTCAAAGCTATGCGTACAACTCACACAAGTCCTCGGTTAAAGAAAACTTCTAGTTGTTTCATTATTTCGTTCAAATTAGTAAACAAATAGAAGATTTAGTGTCCTATTACTTCGTTCAACTTTGTTTAGCATCAATAGGTGCAATCCTATCACTCTCGCATTCAAAATCGTACGTACAACTCACACAAGTCCTCGGTTAAGGAAAACTTCTAGTTGTTTCATTATTTCCTTCAAATTTGTAAACGAATAGATGATTTTGAGTATTATTACTTCGTTTTACTTTGTTTAGAATCAAAAGGTGGAATCCTATCACTCTCGCATTCAAAGCCATGTGTACAACTCCCACAAGTCCTCGATTAAGGTAAACTTCTAGTTGTTTCACTATTTCGTTCAAATTTGTAAACAAATAGATGATTTTGGGTCTTATTACTTCGTTCTATTTTGTTTAGCATCAAAAGGTGGAATCCAATCACTCACGCATTCAAAGCCATGCGTACAACTCACACAAGTCCTCGGTTAAAGAAAACTTCTAGTTGTTTCATTATTTCCTTCAAATTAGTAAACAAATAGAAGATTTTGTGCCCTATTACTTCGTTCAACTTTATTTAGCATCAACAGTTGCAATCAAAATCGTATGCACAACTCATACAAGTTCTCGGTTAAGGAAAACTTCTAGTTGTTTCATTATTTCCTTCAAATTTGATAACAAATAGATGACTTTGAGTCTTATTGCTTCGTTCTACTTTGTTTAGCTTCAAAAGGTGGAATCCTATCACTCTCGCATTCAAAGCCATGCGTACAACTCACACAAGTCCTCGGTTAAAGAAAACTTCTAGTTGTTTTATTATTTCCTTCAAATTAGTAAACAAATAGAAGATTTAGTGTCCTATTACTTCGTTCAACTTTGTTTAGCATCAATAGGTGCAATCCTATCACTCTCGCATTCAAAATCGTACCTACAACTCACACAAGTCCTCGATTAAGGAAAAACTTCTAGTTGTTTCATTATTTCCTTCAAATTTGTAAACAAATTGATGATTTTGAGTCTTATTGCTTCGTTCTACTTTTTCTAGCATCAAAAGGTGGAATCCAATCACTCTCGCATTCAAAGCCATGCGTTCAACTCACACAAGTCCTCGGTTAAAGAAAACTTCTAGTTGTTTCATTATTTCCTTCAAATTAGAAAACAAATAGAAGATTTAGTGTCCTATTACTTCGTTCAACTTTGTTTAGCATCAATAGGTGCAATCCTATCACTCTCGCATTCAAAATCGTACGTACAACTCACACAAGTCCTCGGTTAAGGAAAACTTCTAGTTGTTTCATTATTTCCTTCAAATTTGTAAACAAATAGATGATTTTGAATATTATTACTTCATTCTACTTTGTTTAGCATCAAAAGGTGGAATCCTATCACTCTCGCATTCAAAGCCATGCGTACAACTCCCACAAGTCCTCGGTTAAGGAAAACTTCTAGTTGTTTCATTATTTCCTTCAAATTAGTAAACAAATAGAAGATTTAGTGTCCTATTACTTCATTCTACTTTATTTAGCATCAAAAGGTGCAATCCTATCACTCTCGCATTCAAAACCGTACGTACAACTCCCACAAGTCCTCGTTTAATGAAAACTTCAAGTTGTTTCATTATTTCCTTCAAATTTACAAACAAATAGATGATTTTGAGTCTTATTACTTCGTTCTACTTTGTTTAGCATCAAAAGGTGAAATCATATCACTCTCGCATTCAAAGGTATGCGTACAACTCACACAAGTCCTCGGTTAAAGAAAACTTCTAGTTGTTTCATTAATTCCTTCAAATTAGTAAACAAATAGAAGATTTAGTGTCCTATTACTTCGTTCAACTTTGTTTAGCATCAATGGGTGCAATCCTATCACTCTCGCGTTCAAAATCGTACGTACAACTCACACAAGTCCTCGGTTAAGGAAAACTTCTAGCTGTTTCATTATCTCCTTAAAATTTGTTAACAAATAGATGATTTCGAGTCTTATTGCTTCGTTCTACTTTGTTTAGCATCAAGAGGTGAAATCCTATTACCCTCGCATTCAAAGCCATGCGTACAACTCCCACAAGTCCTCGGTTAAAGAAAACTTCTAGTTGTTTCATTATTTCCATCAAATTAGTAAACAAATAGAAGATTTAGTGTCCTATTACTTCGTTCAACTTTGTTTAGCATCAATAGGTGCAATCCTATCACTCTCGCATTCAAAATCGTACGTACAACTCACACAAGTCCTCGGTTAAGGAAAACATCTTGTTGTTTCATTATTTTCTTCAAATTTGTAAACAAATAGATGATTTTGAGTCTTATTCCTTCGTTCTACTTTGTTTAGCATCAAAAGGTGGAATCCAATCACTCTCGCATTCAAAGCCATGCGTACAACTCACACAAGTCCTCGGTTAAAGAAAACTTCTAGTTGTTTCATTGTTTCCTCCAAATTAGTAAACAAGTAGAAGATTTAGTGTCCTATTGCTTCGTTCAACTTTGTTTAGCATCAATAGGTGCAATCCTATCACTCTCGCATTCAAAATCGTACCTACAACTCCCACAAGTCCTCGGTAAAGGAAAACTTCTAGTTGTTTCATTATTTCCTTCAAATTTGTAAACCAATAGATGATTTTGAGTATAATTACTTCGTTCTACTTTGTTTGGCATCAAAAGGTGGAATCCTATCACTCTCACATTCAAAGCTATGCGTACAACTCACACAAGTCCTCGGTTAAAGAAAACTTCTAGTTGTTTCATTATTTCGTTCAAATTAGTAAACAAATAGAAGATTTAGTGTCCTATTACTTCGTTCAACTTTGTTTAGCATCAATAGGTGCAATCCTATCACTCTCGCATTCAAAATCGTACATACAACTCACACAAGTCCTCGGTTAAGGAAAACTTCTAGTTGTTTCATTATTTCCTTCAAATTTGTAAACGAATAGATGATTTTGAGTATTATTACTTCGTTTTACTTTGTTTAGAATCAAAAGGTGGAATCCTATCACTCTCGAATTCAAAGCCATGTGTACAACTCCCACAAGTCCTTGGTTAAGGAAAACTTCTAGTTGTTTCATCGTTCAAATTTGTAAACAAATAGATGATTTTGAGTCTTATTACTTCGTTCTACTTTGTTTAGCATCAAAAGGTGGAATCCAATCACTCACGCATTCAAAGCCATGCGTACAACTCACAAAAGTCCTCGGTTAAAGAAAACTTCTAGTTGTTTCATTATTTCCTTCAAATTAGTAAACAAATAGAAGATTTAGTGTCTTATTACTTCGTTCTACTTTGTTTAGCATCAATAGGTGCAATCCTATCACTCTCGCATTCAAAATCGTACGGACAACTCACACAAGTCCTCGGTTAACGAAAACTTCTAGTCGTTTCATTATTTCGTTCAAATTTTAAACAAATAGATGATTTTGAGTCTTATTACTTCGTTCTACTTTGTTTAGCATCAAAAGGTGGAATCCAATCACTCTCGCATTCAAAGCCATGCGTACAACTCACACAAGTCCTCGGTTAAAGAAAACTTCTAGTTGTTTCATTATTTCCTTCAAATTAGTAAACAAGTAGAAGATTTAGTGTCCTATTACTTCGTTCAACTTTATTTAGCATCAACAGTTGCAATCAAAATCGTATGCACAACTCATACAAGTTCTCGGTTAAGGAAAACTTCTAGTTGTTTCATTATTTCCTTCAAATTTGATAACAAATAGATGAATTTGAGTCTTATTGCTTCGTTCTACTTTGTTTAGCTTCAAAAGGTGGAATCCTATCACTCTCGCATTCAAAGCCATGGGTACAACTCACACAAGTTCTCGGTTAAAGAAAACTTCTAGTTGTTTCATTATTTCCTTCAAATTAGTAAACAAATAGAAGATTTAGTGTCATATTACTTCGTTCAACTTTGTTTGGCATCAATAGGTGCAATCCTATCACTCTCGCATTCAAAATCGTACCTACAACTCACACAAGTCCTCGGTTAAGGAAAACTTCTAGTTGTTTCATTATTTCCTTCAAATTTGTAAACAAATTGATGATTTTAAGTATTATTACTTCGTTTTACTTTGTTTAGCATCAAAAGGTGGAATCCTATCACTCTCGCATTCAAAGCCATGTGTACAACTCCCACAAGTCCTCAGTTAAGGAAAACTTCTAGTTGTTTCACTATTTCGTTCAAATTTGTAAACAAATAGATTATTTTGAGTCTTATTACTTCATTCTACTTTATTTAGCATCAAAAGGTGGAATCCTATCACTCTCGCATTCAAAACCGTACGTACAACTCCCACAAGTCCTCGTTTAAGGAAAACTTCAAGTTGTTTGATTATTTCCTTCAAATTTACAAACAAATAGATGATTTTGAGTCTTATTACTTCGTTCTACTTTGTTTAGCATCAAAAGGTGAAATCATATCACTCTCGCATTCAAAGCTATGCGTACAACTCACACAAGTCCTCGGTTAAAGAAAACTTCTAGTTGTTTCATTAATTCCTTCAAATTAGTAAACAAATAGAAGATTTAGTGTCCTATTAGTTCGTTCAAATTTGTTTAGCATCAATAGGTGCAATCCTATCACTCTCGTGTTCAAAATCGTACGTACAACTCACACAAGTCCTCGGTTAAGGAAAACTTCTAGTTGTTTCATTATCTCCTTAAAATTTGTTAACAAATAGATGATTTTGAGTCTTATTGCTTCGTTCTACTTTGTTTAGCATCAAGAGGTGAAATCCTATTACTCTCGCATTCAAAGCCATGCGTACAACTCCCACAAGTCCTCGGTTAAGGAAAACTTCTAGTTGTTTCATTATTTCGTTCAAATTTTTAAACAAATAGATGATTTTGAGTCTTATTACTTCGTTCTACTTTGTTTAGCAACAAAAGGTGGAAACCAATCACTCTCAGATTCAAGGCCATGCGTACAACTCACACAAGTCCTCGGTTAAAGAAAACTTCTAGTTGTTTCATTATTTCCATCAAATTAGTAAACAAATAGAAGATTTAGTGTCCTATTACTTCGTTCAAATTTGTTTAGCATCAATAGGTGCAATCCTATCACTCTCGCATTCAAAATCGTACGTACAACCCACACAAGTCCTCGGTTAAGGAAAACATCTTGTTGTTTCATTATTTCCTTCAAATTTGTAAACAAATAGATGATTTTGAGTCTTATTCCTTCGTTCTACTTTGTTTAGCATCAAAAGGTGGAATCCTATCACTCTCGCATTCAAAGCCATGCGTACAACTCACACAAGTCCTCGGTTAAAGAAAACTTCTAGTTGTTTCATTGTTTCCTCCAAATTAGTAAACAAGTAGAAGATTTAGTATCTTATTACTTCGTTCAACTTTGTTTGGCATCAATAGGTGCAATCCTATCACTCTCGCGTTCAAAATCGTACGTATAACTCATACAAATCCTCGGTTAAGGAAAACTTCTAGTTGTTTCATTATTTACTTCAAATTTGATAACAAATAGATGATTTTGAGTCTTATTGCTTCGTTCTACTTTGTTTAGCTTTAAAAGGTGGAATCCTATCACTCTCGCATTCAAAGCCATGCGTACAACTCACACAAGTCCTCGGTTAAAGAAAACTTCTAGTTGTTTCATTATTTCCTTCAAATTAGTAAACAAATAGAAGATTTAGTGTCCTATTACTTCGTTCAACTTTGTTTAGTATCAACAGTTGCAATCCTATCACTCTCCCATTTAAAATCGTACCTACAACTCCCACAGGTCCTCGGTTAAGAAAAACTTCTAGTTGTTTCATTATTTCCTTCAAATTTGTAAACAAATTGATGATTTTGAGTCTTATTGCTTCGTTCTACTTTGTCTAGCATCAAAAGGTGGAATCCAATTCCTCTCGCATTCAAAGCCATGCGTTCAACTCACACAAGTCCTCGGTTAAGGAAAACTTCTAGTTGTTTCATTATTTCCTTCAAATTAGTAAACAAATAGAAGATTTAGTGTCCTATTACTTCGTTCAACTTTGTTTAGCATCAGTAGGTGCAATCCTATCACTCTCCCATTTAAAATCGTACCTACAACTCCCACAAGTCCTCGGTTAAGGAAAACTTCTAGTTGTTTAATTATTTCCTTCAAATTTGATAACAAATAGATGATTTTGAGTCTTATTTCTTCGTTCTACATTGTTTAGCTTCAAAAGGTGGAATCCTATCACTCTCGCATTCAAAGCCATGCGTACAACTCACACAAGTCCTCGGTTAAAGAAAACTTCTAGTTGTTTCATTATTTCCTTCAAATTAGTAAACAAATAGAAGATTTAGTGTCCTATTACTTCGTTCAACTTTGTTTAGCATCAATAGGTGCAATCCTATCACACTCGCATTCAAAATCGTACGGCCAACTCACACAAGTCCTCGGCTAAGGAAAACTTCTAGTTGTTTCATTATTTCGTTCAAATTTGAAACAAATAGAAGATTTTGAGTCTTATTACTTCACTCTACATTGTTTAGCATCAAAAGGTGGAATCCAATCACTCTCGCATTCAAAGCCATGCGTACAACTCACACAAGTCCTCGGTTAAAGAAAACTTCTAGTTGTTTCGTTATTTCCTTCAAATTAGTAAACAAATAGAAGATTTAGTGTCCTATTACTTCGTTCAACTTTATTTAGCATCAACAGTTGCAATCAAAATCGTATGCACAACTCATACAAGTTCTCGGTTAAGGAAAACTTCTAGTTGTTTCATTATTTCCTTCAAATTTGATAACAAATAGATGATTTTGAGTCTTATTGCTTCGTTCTACTTTGTTTAGCTTCAAAAGGTGGAATCCTATCACTCTCGCATTCAAAGACATGCGTACAACTCACACAAGTCCTCGGTTAAAGAAAACTTCTAGTTGTTTCATTATTTCCTTCAAATTAGTAAACAAATAGAAGATTTAGTGTCTTATTACTTCGTTCAACTTTGTTTGACATTAATAGGTGCAATCCTATCACTCTCGCATTCAAAATTGTACCTACAACTCCCACAAGTCCTCGGTTAAGGACAACTTCTAGTTGTTTCATTATTTCCTTCAAATTTGTAAACCAATAGATGATTTTGAGTATTATTACTTCGTTCTACTTTGTTTGGCATCAAAAGGTGGAATCCTATCGCTCTCACATTCAAAGCTATGCGTACAACTCACACAAGTCCTCGGTTAAAGAAAACTTCTAGTTGTTTCATTATTTCCTTCAAATTAGAAAACAAATAGAAGATTTAGTGTCTTATTACTTCGTTCAACTTTGGTTGGCATCAATAGGTGCAATCCTATCACTCTCGCGTTCAAAATCGTACGTATAACTCATACAAATCCTCGGTTAAGGAAAACTTCTAGTTGTTTCATTATTTACTTCAAATTTGATAACAAATAGATGATTTTGTGTCTTATTGCTTCGTTCTACTTTGTTTAGCTTCAAAAGGTGGAATCCTATCACTCTCGCATTCAAAGCCATGCGTACAGCTCACACAAGTCCTCGGTTAAAGAAAACTTCTAGTTGTTTCATTATTTCCTTCAAATTAGTAAACAAATAGAAGATTTAGTGTCCTATTACTTCGTTCAACTTTGTTTAGTATCAACAGTTGCAATCCTATCACTCTCCCATTTAAAATCGTACCTAAAACTCCCACAGGTCCTCGGTTAAGGAAAACTTCTAGTTGTTTCATTCTTTCCTTCAAATTTGATAACAAATAGATGATTTTGAGTCTTATTGCTTCGTTCTACTTTGTTTAGCTTCAAAAGGTGGAATCCTATCACTCTCGCATTCAAAGCCATGCGTACAACTCACACAAGTCCTCGGTTAAAGAAAACTTCTAGTTGTTTCATTATTTCCTTCAAATTAGTAAACAAATAGAAGATTTAGTGTCCTATTACTTCGTTCAACTTTGTTTAGCATCAATAGGTGCAATCCTATCACTCTCGCATTGAAAATCGTACCTACAACTCACACAAGTCCTCGGTTAAGGAAAACTTCTAGTTGTTTCATTATTTCCTTCAAATTTGATAACAAATAGATGATTTTGAGTCTTATTGCTTCGTTCTACTTGGCTAGCATCAAAAGGTGGAATAGAATCACTCTCGCATTCAAAGCCATGCGTTCAACTCACACAAGTCCTCGGTTAAAGAAAACTTCTAGTTGTTTCATTATTTCCTTCAAATTAGTAAACAAATAGAAGATTTAGTGTCCTATTACTTCGTTCGACTTTGTTTAGCATCAATAGGTGCAATCCTATCACTCTCGCATTGAAAATCGTACCTACAACTCCCACAAGTCCTCGGTTAAGGAAAACTTCTAGTTGTTTCATTATTTCCTTCAAATTTGTAAACAAATTGATGATTTTGAGTCTTATTGCTTCGTTCTACTTTGTCTAGCATCAAAAGGTGGAATCGAATCACTCTCGCATTCAAAGCCATGCGTTCAACTCACACATTGTTGTTTAAAATCCTATCACTCTCCCATTTAAAATCGTACCTACAACTCCCACAAGTCCTCGGTTAAGGAAAACTTCTAGTTGTTTAATTATTTCCTTCAAATTTGATAACAAATAGATGATTTTGAGTCTTATTTCTTCGTTCTACATTGTTTAGCTTCAAAAGGTGGAATCCTATCACTCTCGCATTCAAAGCCATGCGTACAACTCACACAAGTCCTCGGTTAAAGAAAACTTCTAGTTGTTTCATTATTTCCTTCAAATTAGTAAACAAATAGAAGATTTAGTGTCCTATTACTTCGTTTAACTTTCTTTAGCATCAATAGGTGCAATCCTATCACTCTCACATTCAAAATCGTACGTACAATTCACACAAGTCCTCGGTTAAGGAAAACTTCTAGTTGTTTCACTATTTCGTTGAAATTTGTAAATAAATATATGATTTTGAGTCTTATTACTTCGTTCTACTTTGTTTAGCATCAAAAGGTGAAATCATATCACTCTCGCATTCAAAGCTATGCGTACAACTCACACAAGTCCTCGGTTAAAGAAAACTTCTAGTTGTTTCATTATTTCCATCAAATTAGTAAACAAATAGAAAATTTAGTGTCCTATTACTTCGTTCAACTTTGTTTAGCATCAATAGGTGCAATCCTATCACTCTCGCATTCAAAATCGTACGTACAACTCACACAAATCCTCGGTTAAGGAAAACATCTTGTTGTTTCATTATTTCCTTCAAATTTGTAAACCAATAGATGATTTTGAGTATTATTACTTCGTTCTACTTTGTTTGGCATCAAAAGGTGGAATACTATCGCTCTCACATTCAAAGCTATGCGTACAACTCACACAAGTTCTCGGTTAAAGAAAACTTCTAGTTGTTTCATTATTTCCTTCAAATTAGTAAACAAATAGAAGATTTAGTGTCTTATTACTTCGTTCAACTTTGTTTGGCATCAATAGGTGCAATCCTATCACTCTCGCGTTCAAAATCGTACGTATAACTCATACAAATCCTCGGTTAAAGAAAACTTCTAGTTGTTTCATTATTTCCTTCAAATTAGAAAACAAATAGAAGATTAAGTGTCCTATTACTTCGTTCAACTTTGTTTAGCATCAATAGGTGCAATCCTATCACTCTTGCATTGAAAATCGTACGTACACCTCACACAAGTCCTCGGTTAAGGAAAACTTTTAGTTGTTTCATTATTTCCTTCAAAATTGTAAATGAATAGATGATTTTGAGTATTATTACTTCGTTTTACTTTGTTTAGCTTCAAAAGGTGGAATCCAATCACTCTCGCATTCAAAGCCATGTGTACAACTCCCACAAGTCCTCGGTTAAGGAAAACTTCAAGTTGTTTCACTATTTCGTTCAAATTTGTAAACAAATAGACGATTTTGAGTGTTATTACTTCATTCTACTTTGTTTAGCTTCAAAAGTTGGAATCCTATCACTCTCGCATTCAAAACCGTACGTACAACTCCCACAAGTTCTCGTTTAAGGAACACTTCAAGTCGTTTCATTATTTCCTTCAAATTTACAAACAAGTAGATGTTTTTGAGTCTTATTACTTCGTTCTACTTTGTTTAGCATCAGAAGGTGGAATCCTATCACTCTCGCATTCAAAGCCATGCGTACAACTCCCACAAGTCCTCGGTTAAGGAAAACTTCTAGTTGTTTCATTATTTCGTTCAAATTTGTAAACAAATAGATGATTTTGAGTCTTATTACTTCGTTCTACTTTGTTTAGCATCAAAAGGTGGAATCCAATCACTTTCGCATTCAAAGCCATGCGTACAACTCACACAAGTCCTCGGTTAAAGAAAACTTCTAGTTGTTTCATTATTTCCATCAAATTAGTAAACAAATACAAGATTTAGTGTCCTATTACTTCGTTCAACTTTGTTTAGCATCAATAGGTGCAATCCTATCACTCTCGCATTCAAAATCGTACGTACAACTCACACAAGTCCTCGGTTAAGGAAAACATCTTGTTGTTTCATTATTTCCTTCAAATTTGTAAACAAATAGATGATTTTGAGTCTTATTCCTTCGTTCTACTTTGTTTAGCATCAAAAGGTGGAATCCTATCACTCTCGCATTCATAGCCATGCGTACAACTCACACAAGTCCTCGGTTAAAGAAAACTTCTAGTAGTTTCATTATTTCCTCCAAATTAGTAAAGAAGTAGAAGATTTAGTGTCCTATTACTTCGTTGAACTTTGTTTAGCATCAATAGGTGCAATCCTATCACTCTCGCATTCAAAATCGTACCTAAAACTCCCACAAGTCCTCGGTTAAGGAAAACTTCTAGTTGTTTCATTATTTCCTTCAAATTTGTAAACCAATAGATGATTTTGAGTATAATTACTTCGTTCTACTTTGTTTGGCATCAAAAGGTGGAATCCTATCACTCTCACATTCAAAGCTATGCGTACAACTCACACAAGTCCTCGGTTAAAAAAACTTCTAGTTGTTTCATTATTTCCTTCAAATTAGTAAACAAATAGAAGATTTAGTGTCTTATTACTTCGTTCAACTTTGTTTAGCATCAATAGGTGCAATCCTATCACTCTCGCTTTCAAAATCGTACGAACAACTCACACAAGTCCTCGGTTAAGGAAAACTTCTAGTTGTTTCATTATTTCGTTCAAATTTTAAACAAATAGATGATTTTGAGTCTTATTACTTCGTTCTACATTGTTTAGCATCAAAAGGTGGAATCCAATCACTCTCGCATTCAAAGCCATGCGTACAACTCACACAAGTCCTCGGTTAAGGAAAACTTCTAGTTGTTTCATTATTTCCTTCAAATTAGTAAGCAAATAGAAGATTTAGTGTCCTATTACTTCGTTCAACTTTGTTTAGCATCAATAAGTGAAATCCTATCACTCTCGCATTGAAAATCGTACCTACAACTCACACAAGTCCTCGGTAAAGGAAAACTTCTAGTTGTTTCATTATTTGCTTCAAATTTGTAAACAAATTGATGATTTTGAGTCTTATTGCTTCGTTCTACTTTGTTTAGCATCAAAAGGTGGAATCCTATCACTCTCGCATTCAAAGCCATGCGTACAACTCACACAAGTCCTCGGTTAAAGAAAACTTCTAGTTGTTTCATTATTTGCTCCAAATTAGTAAACAAGTAGAAGATTTAGTGTCCTATTACTTCGTTCAACATTGTTTAGCATCAATAGGTGCAATCCTATCACTCTCGCATTCAAAACTGTACCTACAACTCCCACAAGTCCTCGGTTAAGGAATCTTCTAGTTGTTTCATTATTTCCTTCAAATTTGTAAACCAATGGATGATTTTGAGTATTATTACTTCGTTCTACTTTGTTTGGCATCAAAAGGTGGAATCCTATCACTCTCACATTCAAAGCTATGCGTACAACTCACACAAGTCCTCGGTTAAAGAAAACTTCTAGTTGTTTCATTATTTCCTTCAAATTAGTAAACAAATAGAAGATTTAGTGTCTTATTACTTCGTTCAACTTTGTTTAGCATCAATAGGTGCAATCCTATCACTCTCGCATTCAAAATCGTACGGAGAACTCACACAAGTCCTCGGTTAAGGAAAACTTCTAGTTGTTTCATTATTTCGTTCAAATTTTAAACAAATAGATGATTTTGAGTCTTATTACTTCGTTCTACATTGTTTAGCATCAAAAGGTGGAATCCAATCACTCTCGCGTTCAAAGCCAAGCGTACAACTCACACAAGTCCTCGGTTAAAGAAAACTTCTAGTTGTTTCGTTATTTCCTTCAAATTAGTAAACAAATAGAAGATTTAGTGTCCTATTACTTCGTTCAACTTTATTTAGCATCAACAGTTGCAATCAAAATCGTATGCACAACTCATACAAGTTCTCGGTTAAGGAAAACTTCTAGTTGTTTCATTATTTCCTTCAAATTTGATAACAAATAGATGATTTTGAGTCTTATTGCTTCGTTCTACTTTGTTTAGCTTCAAAAGGTGGAATCCTATCACTCTCGCATTCAAAGACATGCGTACAACTCACACAAGTCCTCGGTTAAAGAAAACTTCTAGTTGTTTCATTATTTCCTTCAAATTAGTAAACTATGGCATCAATCGGTGCAATGCTATCACTCTCGCGTTCAAAATCGTACGTATAACTCACACAAATCCTCGGTTAAGGAAAACTTCTAGTTGTTTCATTATTTACTTCAAATTTGATAACAAATAGATGATTTTGAGTCTTATTGCTTCGTTCTACTTTGTTTAGCTTCAAAAGGTGGAATCCTATCACTCTCGCATTCAAAGACATGCGTACAACTCACACAAGTCCTCGGTTAAAGAAAACTTCTAGTTGTTTCATTATTTCCTTTAAATTAGTAAACAAATAGAAGATTTAGTGTCCTATTACTTCGTTCAACTTTGTTTAGCATCAACAGTTGCAATCCTATCACTCTCCCATTTAAAATCGTACCTACAACTCCCACAAGTCATCGGTTAAGGAAAACTTCTAGTTGTTTCATTATTTCCTTCAAATTTGATAACAAATAGATGATTTTGAGTCTTATTGCTTCGTTCTACTTTGTTTAGCTTCAAAACGTGGAATCCTATCACTCTCGCATTCAAAGCCATGCGTACAACTCACACAAGTCCTCGGTTAAAGAAAACTTCTAGTTGTTTCATTATTTCCTTCAAATTAGTAAACAAATAGAAGATTTAGTGTCCTATTACTTCGTTCAACTTTGTTTAGCATCAATAGGTGCAATCCTATCACTCTCGCATTCAAAATCGTACGTACAACTCACACAAGTCCTCGGTTAAGGAAAACTTCTAGTTGTTTCATTAGTTCCGTCAAATTTGTAAACAAATTGATGATTTCGAGTCTTATTGCTTCGTTCGACTTTGTCTAGCATCAAAAGGTGGAATCCAATCACTCTCGCATTCAAAGCCATGCGTTCAAGTCACACAAGTCCTCGGTTAAAAAAAACTTCTAGTTGTTTCATTATTTCATTCAAATTAGAAAACAAATAGCATATTTAGTGTCCTATTACTTCGTTCAACTTTGTTTAGCATCAATAGGTACAATCCTATCACTCTCGCATTCAAAATCGTACGTACCACTCACACAAGTCCTCGGTTAAGGAAAACTTCTAGTTGTTTCATTATTTCCTTCAAATTTGTAAACGAATAGATGATTTTGAGTATTATTACTTTGTTTTACTTTGTTTAGCATCAAAAGGTGGAATCCTATCACTCTCGCATTCAAAGCCATGTGTACAACTCCCACAAGTCCTCGGTTAAGGAAAATTCTAGTTGTTTCACTATTTCGTTCAAATTTGTAAACAAATAGATGATTTTGAGTCTTATTACTTCATTCTACTTTGTTTAGCATCAAAAGGTGGAATCCTATCACTCTCGCATTCAAAACCGTACGTACAACTCCCACAAGTCCTCGTTTAAGGAAAACTTCAAGTCGTTTCATTATTTGCTTCAAATTTACAAACAAGTAGATGATTTTGAGTCTTATTACTTCGTTCTACTTTGTTTAGCATCAGAAGGTGGAATCCTATCACTCTCGCATTCAAAGCCATGCGTACAACTCCCACAAGTCCTCGGTTAAGGAAAACTTCTAGTTGTTTCATTATTTCGTTCAAATTTGTAAACAAATAGATGATTTTGAGTCTTATTTTTTCGTTCTACTTTGTTTAGCATCAAAAGGTGGAATCCAATCACTCTCGCATTCAAAGTCATGCGTACAACTCACACAAGTCCTCTGTTAAAGAAAACTTCTAGTTGTTTCATTATTTCATTCAAATTAGTAAACAAATAGAAGATTTAGTGTCCTATTACTTCGTTTAACTTTGTTTAGCATCAATAGGTGCAATCCTATCACTCTCGCATTCAAAATCGTACGTACAATTCACACAAGTCCTCGGTTAATTAAACTTGTAATTGTTTCACTATTTCGTTGAAATTTGTAAACAAATAGATGATTTTGAGTCTTATTACTTCGTTCTACTTTGTTTAGCATCAAAAGGTGAAATCATATCACTCTCGCATTCAAAGCTATGCGTACAACTCACACAAGTCCTCGGTTGAAGAAAACTTCTAGTTGTTTCATTAATTCCTTCAAATTAGTAAACAAATAGAAGATTTAGTGTCCTATTACTTCGTTCAACTTTATTTAGCATCAACAGGTGCAATCCTATCACTCTCGCGTTCAAAATCGTACGTACAACTCACACAAGTCCTCGGTTAAGAAAAACTTCTAGTTGTTTCATTATTTCCTTAAAATTTGTTAACAAATAGATGATTTTGAGTCTTATTGCTTTGTTCAAATTTGTTTAGCATCAAGAGGTGAAATCCTATTACTCTCGCATTCAAAGCCATGCGTACAACTCCCACAAGTCCTCGGTTAAGGAAAACTTCTAGTTGTTTCATTATTTCGTTCAAATTTGTAAACAAATAGATGATTTTGAGTCTTATTACTTCGTTCTACTTTGTTTAGCAACAAAAGGTGGAATCCAATCACTCTCACATTCAAGGCCATGCGTACAACTCACACAAGTCCTCGGTTAAAGAAAACTTCTAGTTGTTTCATTATTTCCATCAAATTAGTAAACAAATAGAAGATTTAGTGTCCTATTAATTCGTTCAACTTTGTTTAGCATCAATAGGTGCAATCCTATCACTCTCGCATTCAAAATCGTACGTACAACTCACACAAGTCCTCGGTTAAGGAAAACATCTTGTTGTTTCATTATTTCCTTCAAATTTGTAAACAAATAGATGATTTTGAGTCTTATTCCTTCGTTCTACTTTTTTTAGCATCAAAAGATGGAATCCTATCACTCTCGCATTCAAAGACATGCGTACAACTCACACAAGTCCTCGGTTAAAGAAAACTTCTAGTTGTTTCATTATTTCCTCCAAATTAGTAAACAAGTAGAAGATTTAGTGTCCTATTACTTCGTTTAACTTTGTTTAGCATCAATAGGTGCAATCCTATCACTCTCGCATTCAAAATCGTACCTACAACTCCCACAAGTCCTAGGTTAAGGAAAACTTCTAGTTGTTTCATTATTTCCTTCAAATTTGATAACAATAGATGATTTTGAGTATTATTACTTCGTTCTAGTTTGTTTGGCATCAAAAGGTGGAATCCTATCACTCTCACATTCAAAGCTATGCGTACAACTCACACAAGTCCTCGTTTAAAAAAAATTTCTAGTTGTTTCATTATTTCCTTCAAATTAGTAAACAAATAGAAGATTTAGTGTCTTATTACTTCGTTCAACTTTGTTTAGCATCAATAGGTGCAATCCTATCACTCTCGCATTCAAAATCGTACGGAGAACTCACACAAGTCCTCAGTTAAGGAAAACTTCTAGTTGTTTCATTATTTCGTTCACATTTTAAACAAATTGATGATTTTGAGTCTTATTACTTCGTTCTACATTGTTTAGCATCAAAAGGTGGAATCCAATCACTCTCGCATTCAAAGCCAAGCGTACAACTCACACAAGTCCTCGGTTAAAGAATACTTCTAGTTGTTTCGTTATTTCCTTCAAATTAGTAAACAAATAGAAGATTTAGAGTCCTATTACTTCGTTCAACTTTATTTAGCATCAACAGTTGCAATCAAAATCGTATGCACAACTCCTACAAGTTCTCGGTTAAGGAAAACTTCTAGTTGTTTCATTATTTCCTTCAAATTTGATAACAAATAGATGATTTTGAGTCTTATTGCTTCGTTCTACTTTGTTTAGCTTCAAAAGGTGGAATCCTATCACTCTCGCATTCAAAGACATGCGTACAACTCAGACAAGTCCTCGGTTAAGGAAAACTTCTAGTTGTTTCATTATTTCCTTCAAATTAGTAAACAAATAGAAGATTTAGTGTCTTATTACTTCGTTCAACTTTGTTTGGCATCAATAGGTGCAATCCTATCACTCTCGCGTTCAAAATCGTACGTATAACTCACACAAATCCTCGGTTAAGGAAAACTTCTAGTTGTTTCATTATTTACTTCAAATTTGATAACAAATAGATGATTTTGAGTCTTATTGCTTCGTTCTACTTTGTTTAGCTGCAAAAGGTGGAATCCTATCACTCTCGCATTCAAAGCCATGCGTACAACTCACACAAGTCCTCGGTTAAAGAAAACTTCTAGTTGTTTCATTATTTCCTTCAAATTAGTAAACAAATAGAAGATTTAGTGTCCTATTACTTCGTTCAACTTTGTTTAGCATCAACAGTTGCAATCCTATCACTCTCCCATTTAAAATCGTACCTACAACTCCCACAAGTCGTCGGTTAAGGAAAACTTCTAGTTGTTTCATTATTTCCTTCAAATTTGATAACAAATAGATGATTTTGAGTCTTATTGCTTCGTTTAACTTTGTTTAGCTTCAAAAGGTGGAATCCTATCACTCTCGCATTCAAGGCCATGCGTACAACTCACACAAGTCCTCGGTTAAAGAAAACTTCTAGTTGTTTCATTATTTCCTTCAAATTAGTAAACAAATAGAAGATTTAGTGTCCTATTACTTCGTTCAACTTTGTTTAGCATCAACAGTTGCCATCCTATCAGTCTCGCATTCAAAATCGTACCTACAACTCCCAAAAGTCCTCGGTTAAGGAAAACTTCTAGTTGTTTCATTATTTCCTTCAAATTTGTAAACCGATAGATGATTTTGAGTATTATTACTTCGTTCTACTTTGTTTGGCATCAAAAGGTGGAATCCTTTCACTCTCACATTCAAAGCTATGCGTACAACTCACACAAGTCCTCGGTTAAAGAAAACTTCTAGTTGTCTCATTATTTCCTTCAAATTAGTAAACAAATAATAGATTTAGTGTCCTATTACTTCGTTCAACTTTGTTTAGCATCAATAGGTGCAATCCTATCACTCTCGCATTCAAAATCGTACGTAGAACTCACACAAGTCCTCGGTTAAGGAAAACTTCTAGTTGTTTCATTATTTCGTTCAAATTTTAAACAAATAGATGATTTTGAGTCTTATTACTTCGTTCTACATTGTTTAGCATCAAAAGGTGGAATCCAATCACTCTCGCATTCAAAGCCAAGCGTACAACTCACACAAGTCCTCGGTTAAAGAAAACTTCCAGTTGTTTTGTTATTTCCCTCAAATTAGTAAACAAATAGAAGATTTAGTTTCCTATTACTTCGTTCAACTTTATTTAGCATCAACAGTTGCAATCAAAATCGTATGCACAACTCATACAAGTTCTCGGTTAAGGAAAACTTCTAGTTGTTTCATTATTTCCTTCAAATTTGATAACAAATAGATGATTTTGAGTCTTATTGCTTCGTTCTACTTTGTTTAGCTTCAAAAGGTGGAATCCTATCACTCTCGCATTCAAAGACATGCGTACAACTCTCACAAGTCCTCGGTTAAAGAAAACTTCTAGTTGTTTCATTATTTCCTTCAAATTAGTAAACAAATAGAAGATTTAGTGTCTTATTACTTCGTTCAACTTTGTTTGGCATCAATAGGTGCAATCCTATCACTCTCGCGTTCAAAATCGTACGTATAACTCACACAAATCCTCGGTTAAGGAAAACTTCTAGTTGTTTCATTATTTACTTCAAATTTGATAACAAATAGATGATTTTGAGTCTTATTGCTTCGTTCTACTTTGTTTAGCTTCAAAAGGTGGAATCCTATCACTCTCGCATTCAAAGCCATGCGTACAACTCACACAAGTCCTCGGTTAAAGAAAACTTCTAGTTGTTTCATTATTTCCTTCAAATTAGTAAACAAATAGAAGATTTAGTGTCCTATTACTTCGTTCAACTTTGTTTAGCATCAACAGTTGCAATCCTATCACTCTCCCATTTAAAATCGTACCTACAACTCCCACAAGTCCTCGGTTAAGGAAAACTTCTAGTTGTTTCATTATTTCCTTCAAATTTGATAACAAATAGATGATTTTGAGTCTTATTGCTTCGTTTAACTTTGTTTAGCTTCGAAAGGTGGAATCCTATCACTCTCGCATTCAAAGCCATGCGTACAACTCACACAAGTCCTCGGTTAAAGAAAACTTCTAGTTGTTTCATTATTTCCTTCAAATTAGTAAACAAATAGAACATTTAGTGTCCTATTACTTCGTTCAACTTTGTTTAGCATCAACAGTTGCAATCCTATCACTCTCCCATTTAAAATCGTACCTACAACTCCCACAAGTCCTCGATTAAGGAAAACTTCTAGTTGTTTCATTATTTCCTTCAAATTTGATAACAAATAGATGATTTTGAGTCTTATTGATTCGTTCTACTTTGTTTAGCTTCAAAAGGTGGAATACTATCACTCTCGCATTCAAAGCCATGCGTACAACTCACACAAGTCATCGGTTAAAGAAAACTTCTAGTTGTTTCATTATTTCCTTCAAATTAGTAAACAAATAGAAGATTTAGTGTCCTATTACTTCGTTCAACTTTGTTTAGCATCAATAGGTGCAATCCTATCACTCTCGCATTCAAAATCGTACGTACAACTCACACAAGTCCTCGGTTAAGGAAAACTTCTAGTTGTTTCATTATTTCCGTCAAATTTGTAAACAAATTGATGATTTTGAGTCTTATTGCTTCGTTCTACTTTGTCTAGCATCAAAAGGTGGAATCCAATCACTCTCGCATTCAAAGCCATGCGTTCAAGTCACACAAGTCCTCGGTTAAAGAAAACTTCTAGTTGTTTCATTATTTCATTCAAATTAGAAAACAAATAGAATATTTAGTGTCCTATTACTTCGTTCAACTTTGTTTAGCATCAATAGGTACAATCCTATCACTCTCGCATTCAAAATCGTACGTACAACTCACACAAGTCCTCGGTTAAGGAAAACTTCTAGTTGTTTCATTATTTCCTTCAAATTTGTAAACGAATAGATGATTTTGAGTATTATTACTTTGTTTTACTTTGTTTAGCATCAAAAGGTGGAATCCTATCACTCTCGCGTTCAAAGCCATGTGTACAACTCCCACAAGTCCTCGGTTAAGGAAAACTTCTAGTTGTTTCACTATTTCGTTCAAATTTGTAAACAAATAGATGATTTTGAGTCTTATTACTTCATTCTACTTTGTTTAGCATCAAAAGGCGGAATCCTATCACTCTCGCATTCAAAACCGTACGTACAACTCCCACAAGTCCTCGTTTAAGGAAAACTTCAAGTCGTTTCATTATTTGCTTCAAATTTACAAACAAGTAGATGATTTTGAGTCTTATTACTTCGTTCTACTTTGTTTAGCATCAGAAGGTGGAATCCTATCACTCTCGCATTCAAAGCCATGCGTACAACTCCCACAAGTCCTCGGTTAAGGAAAACTTCTAGTTGTTTCATTATTTCGTTCAAATTTGTAAACAAATAGATAATTTTGAGTCTTATTACTTCGTTCTACTTTGTTTAGCATCAAAAGGTGGAATCCAATCACTCTCGCATTCAAAGTCATGCGTACAACTCACACAAGTCCTCTGTTAAAGAAAACTTCTAGTTGTTTCATTATTTCCTTCAAATTAGTAAACAAATAGAAGATTTAGTGTCCTATTACTTCGTTTAACTTTGTTTAGCATCAATAGGTGCAATCCTATCACTCTCGCATTCAAAATCGTACGTACAATTCACACAAGTCCTCGGTTAATTAAACTTCTAGTTGTTTCACTATTTCGTTGAAATTTGTAAACAAATAGATGATTTTGAGTCTTATTACTTCGTTCTACTTTTTTTAGCATCAAAAGGTGAAATCATATCACTCTCGCATTCAAAGCTATGCGTACAACTCACACAAGTCCTCGGTTAAAGAAAACTTCTAGTTGTTTCATTAATTCCTTCAAATTAGTAAACAAATAGAAGATTTAGTGTCCTATTACTTCGTTCAACTTTGTTTAGCATCAACAGGTGCAATCCTATCACTCTCGCGTTCAAAATCGTACGTACAACTCACACAAGTCCTCGGTTAAGGAAAACTTCTAGTTGTTTCATTATTTCCGTCAAATTTGTAAACAAATTGATGATTTTGAGTCTTATTGCTTCGTTCTAATTTGTCTAGCATCAAAAGGTGGAATCCAATCACTCTCGCATTCAAAGCCATGCGTTCAAGTCACACAAGTCCTCGGTTAAAGAAAACTTCTAGTTGTTTCATTATTTCATTCAAATTAGAAAACAAATAGAATATTTAGTGTCCTATTACTTCGTTCAACTTTGTTTAGCATCAATAGGTACAATCCTATCACTCTCGCATTCAAAATCGTACGTACAACTCACACAAGTCCTCGGTTAAGGAAAACTTCTAGTTGTTTCATTATTTCCTTCAAATTTGTAAACGAATAGATGATTTTGAGTATTATTACTTTGTTTTACTTTGTTTAGCATCAAAAGGTGGAATCCTATCACTCTCACGTTCAAAGCCATGTGTACAACTCCCACAAGTCCTCGGTTAAGGAAAACTTCTAGTTGTTTCACTATTTCGTTCAAATTTGTAAACAAATAGATGATTTTGAGTCTTATTACTTCATTCTACTTTGTTTAGCATCAAAAGGTGGAATCCTATCACTCTCGCATTCAAAACCGTACGTACAACTCCCACAAGTCCTCGTTTAAGGAAAACTTCAAGTCGTTTCTGTTAGAGTTTATGCCCTAGAGGCTAATTATTTGATGTAATTGCTTAACATTTTTGATATTATATTTGATTGAATAAATGGATTATTTTATTATGATTTCATTTACTGCGTTAAATAAATGTTAACGTAATAAAAGCCCTTAGAATAATGATACGAATTATATAGCTTTAAGTATGTGACTTGAACATGAGATTATATAATTATAATTAGTATCATTACTCTTAAATGTCCCTAGTCGAGTATCATTGTTAATGGGACAACAATGATGCATTGAGACTAGTATGTGGATTGACTGATGGCCAAATCTCATTGGTCATAAATATATGAGATATTTGAGTCAATGCATAGGTACATGTTAGAGAACAATGTACTGGACTGACCCACCATAAGAATTCTACATGGAGCATTATGCAAAGTGTCATAAGAAATTCTTATAGTGACAATGATGTAATGATCCTCCGACCTGAAGTCACTATATTATTACACGAGAATTTATGTACTTTGATATCATCAAATGTCACCTTTAATAGGGTGGACAATAAAGGTGATCATTGGGTACATCATGAATCGTGTGAGGAATATGAGTGATCTAGATGGAATTTAACCCTCCTATATATTAGGAGTGATATCCATAGGCCTCTTGATTGAGTAGGACTATGAAATGCATGGCCATGCTCAAATATTGATTTGTTTCATATAGTCTACTCATTGATCAAGAAAACTCAGATTAAATTATGAAGAGTATGACACATTCCATGCCTCGAGTTTAATCTAGGATATAAGGTTAAAAGGATTAAATTACATTGAAACATTGGTCACGAAAAGGTTGTATCGAATCACCGATCTTATTATTATTTGGGTAGCAGTGATGCATTGCTAGATGCCGCTCACTGTTTATAATTTTATAATATGATTTTAAAATTATTGCCAACATAATAATAACCTATAGGGTCACACACTTAGAACGTAATTAAAAGGGAATTAATTTAAATTGTAAGTATTTTAAATATGTCAATATGATTGATAGTATTTAGAAATTACGAATTTAAATTAATAGGATAATTTGTATATATGTATATTAATTAAGTAAGACTTAATTAAAATATAATATATATAAATTCGGATTTTATTTTTCTATTTATTTTAGGTTTTAGTTAATTCCTATTAACTACTATATATATGATATATCAGTAGTCTAAAAGTCACGTAAGGAAAAACTAAAACCCTAGCCGCTTTCAGAAAGAGGCTAGAGAGAAAAATAGGTTAGAAATCCTGATCTTGGTGGCTAGTACCGCAGATCCCTTTCGCTGCAGATCGTGTGACGGTTCGCGGATCGTTCGTGTGGATACCGTAGAGACGTAGTCGCTGGATTGCGTTGAAGATTCGAAGCCGTTCCAGAATTCCATCGTCTTCTCAACATCTCAGATAATCGGTAAAATAATCTAAACCTCTGATTAATCTGTTTTCGCATGGATCCTGTCTTAGGGTTTCAAAAATTTTTTAAATTCCGCTGCTTTCACTGTGTCGAAACCCTAACAGTTTCATTATTTGCTTCAAATTTACAAACAAGTAGATGATTTTGAGTCTTATTACTTCGTTCTACTTTGTTTAGCATCAGAAGGTGGATTCCTATCACTCTCGCATTCAAAGCCATGCGTACAACTCCCACAAGTCCTCGGTTAAGGAAAACTTCTAGTTGTTTCATTATTTCGTTCAAATTTGTAAACAAATAGATGATTTTGAGTCTTATTATTTCGTTCTACTTTGTTTAGCATCAAAAGGTGGAATCCAATCACTCTCGCATTCAAAGTCATGCGTACAACTCACACAAGTCCTCTGTGAAAGAAAACTTCTAGTTGTTTCATTATTTCATTCAAATTAGTAAACAAATAGAAGATTTAGTGTCCTATTACTTCGTTTAACTTTGTTTAGCATCAATAGGTGCAATCCTATCACTCTCGCATTCAAAATCGTACGTACAATTCACACAAGTCCTCGGTTAATTAAACTTGTAGTTGTTTCACTATTTCGTTGAAATTTGTAAACAAATAGATGATTTTGAGTCTTATTACTTCGTTCTACTTTGTTTAGCATCAAAAGGTGAAATCATATCACTCTCGCATTCAAAGCTATGCGTACAACTCACACAAGTCCTCGGTTGAAGAAAACTTCTAGTTGTTTCATTAATTCCTTCAAATTAGAAAACAAATAGAAGATTTAGTGTCCTATTACTTCGTTCAACTTTGTTTAGCATCAACAGGTGCAATCCTATCACTCTCGCGTTCAAAATCGTACGTACAACTCACACAAGTCCTCGGTTAAGAAAAACTTCTAGTTGTTTCATTATTTCCTTAAAATTTGTTAACAAATAGATGATTTTGAGTCTTATTGCTTCGTTCAAATTTGTTTAGCATCAAGAGGTGAAATCCTATTACTCTCGCATTCAAAGCCATGCGTACAACTCCCACAAGTCCTCGGTTAAGGAAAACTTCTAGTTGTTTCATTATTTCGTTCAAATTTGTAAACAAATAGATGATTTTGAGTCTTATTACTTCGTTCTACTTTGTTTAGCAACAAAAGGTGGAATCCAATCACTCTCACATTCAAGACCATGCGTACAACTCACACAAGTCCTCGGTTAAAGAAAACTTCTAGTTGTTTCATTATTTCCATCAAATTAGTAAACAAATAGAAGATTTAGTGTCCTATTAATTCGTTCAACTTTGTTTAGCATCAATAGGTGCAATCCTATCACTCTCGCATTCAAAATCGTACGTACAACTCACACAAGTCCTCGGTTAAGGAAAACATCTTGTTGTTTCATTATTTCCTTCAAATTTGTAAACAAATAGATGATTTTGAGTCTTATTCCTTCGTTCTACTTTTTTTAGCATCAAAAGGTGGAATCCTATCACTCTCGCATTCAAAGACATGCGTACAACTCACACAAGTCCTCGGTTAAAGAAAACTTCTAGTTGTTTCATTATTTCCTCCAAATTAGTAAACAAGTAGAAGATTTAGTGTCCTATTACTTAGTTTAACTTTGTTTAGCATCAATAGGTGCAATCCTATCACTCTCGCGTTCAAAATCGTACGTACAACTCCCACAAGTCCTAGGTTAAGGAAAACTTCTAGTTGTTTCATTATTTCCTTCAAATTTGATAACAATAGATGATTTTGAGTATTATTACTTCGTTCTAGTTTGTTTGGCATCAAAAGGTGGAATCCTATCACTCTCACATTCAAAGCTATGCGTACAACTCACACAAGTCCTCGTTTAAATAAAACTTCTAGTTGTTTCATTATTTCCTTCAAATTAGTAAACAAATAGAAGATTTAGTGTCTTATTACTTCGTTCAACTTTGTTTAGCATCAATAGGTGCAATCCTATCACTCTCGCATTCAAAATCGTACGGAGAACTCACACAAGTCCTCAGTTAAGGAAAACTTCTAGTTGTTTCATTATTTCGTTCAAATTTTAAACAAATAGATGATTTTGAGTCTTATTACTTCGTTCTACATTGTTTAGCATCAAAAGGTGGAATCCAATCACTCTCGCATTCAAAGCCAAGCGTACAACTCACACAAGTCCTCGGTTAAAGAATACTTCTAGTTGTTTCGTTATTTCCTTCAAATTAGTAAACAAATAGAAGATTTAGTGTCCTATTACTTCGTTCAACTTTATTTAGCATCAACAGTTGCAATCAAAATCGTATGCACAACTCATACAAGTTCTCG
The DNA here is from genome assembly GCA_947179155.2 of Hedera helix. Classification (NCBI taxonomy): domain Eukaryota; kingdom Viridiplantae; phylum Streptophyta; class Magnoliopsida; order Apiales; family Araliaceae; genus Hedera; species Hedera helix. The sequence continues at coordinate 17,326,121 of OX359268.1, forward strand.
GTTAAGGAAAACTTCTAGTTGTTTCATTATTTCCTTCAAATTTGATAACAAATAGATGATTTTGAGTCTTATTGCTTCGTTCTACTTTGTTTAGCTTCAAAAGGTGGAATCCTATCACTCTCGCATTCAAAGACATGCGTACAACTCAGACAAGTCCTCGGTTAAGGAAAACTTCTAGTTGTTTCATTATTTCCTTCAAATTAGTAAACAAATAGAAGATTTAGTGTCTTATTACTTCGTTCAACTTTGTTTGGCATCAATAGGTGCAATCCTATCACTCTCGCGTTCAAAATCGTACGTATAACTCACACAAATCCTCGGTTAAGGAAAACTTCTAGTTGTTTCATTATTTACTTCAAATTTGATAACAAATAGATGATTTTGAGTCTTATTGCTTCGTTCTACTTTGTTTAGCTTCAAAAGGTGGAATCCTATCACTCTCGCATTCAAAGCCATGCGTACAACTCACACAAGTCCTCGGTTAAAGAAAACTTCTAGTTGTTTCATTATTTCCTTCAAATTAGTAAACAAATAGAAGATTTAGTGTCCTATTACTTCGTTCAACTTTGTTTAGCATCAACAGTTGCAATCCTATCACTCTCCCATTTAAAATCGTACCTACAACTCCCACAAGTCGTCGGTTAAGGAAAATTTCTAGTTGTTTCATTATTTCCTTCAAATTTGATAACAAATAGATGATTTTGAGTCTTATTGCTTCGTTTAACTTTGTTTAGCTTCAAAAGGTGGAATCCTATCACTCTCGCATTCAAAGCCATGCGTACAACTCACACAAGTCCTCGGTTAAAGAAAACTTCTAGTTGTTTCATTATTTCCTTCAAATTAGTAAACAAATAGAAGATTTAGTGTCCTATTACTTCGTTCAACTTTGTTTAGCATCAACAGTTGCCATCCTATCAGTCTCGCATTCAAAATCGTACCTACAACTTCCACAAGTTCTCGGTTAAGGAAAACTTCTAGTTGTTTCATTATTTCCTTCAAATTTGTAAACCGATAGATGATTTTGAGTATTATTACTTCGTTCTACTTTGTTTGGCATCAAAAGGTGGAATCCTTTCACTCTCACATTCAAAGCTATGCGTACAACTCACACAAGTCCTCGGTTAAAGAAAACTTCTAGTTGTCTCATTATTTCCTTCAAATTAGTAAACAAATAGAAGATTTAGTGTCCTATTACTTCGTTTAACTTTGTTTAGCATCAATAGGTGCAATCCTATCACTCTCGCATTCAAAATCGTACGTACAACTCACACAAGTCCTCGGTTAAGGAAAACATCTTGTTGTTTCATTATTTCCTTCAAATTTGTAAACAAATAGATGATTTTGAGTCTTATTCCTTCGTTCTACTTTTTTTAGCATCAAAAGGTGGAATCCTATCACTCTCGCATTCAAAGACATGCGTACAACTCACACAAGTCCTCAGTTAAAGAAAACTTCTAGTTGTTTCATTATTTCCTCCAAATTAGTAAACAAGTAGAAGATTTAGTGTCCTATTACTTCGTTTAACTTTGTTTAGCATCAATAGGTGCAATCCTATCACTCTCGCATTCAAAATCGTACCTACAACTCCCACAAGTCCTAGGTTAAGGAAAACTTCTAGTTGTTTCATTATTTCCTTCAAATTTGATAACAATAGATGATTTTGAGTATTATTACTTCGTTCTAGTTTGTTTGGCATCAAAAGGTGGAATCCTATCACTCTCACATTCAAACCTATGCGTACAACTCACACAAGTCCTCGTTTAAATAAAACTTCTAGTTGTTTCATTATTTCCTTCAAATTAGTAAACAAATAGAAGATTTAGTGTCTTATTACTTCGTTCAACTTTGTTTAGCATCAATAGGTGCAATCCTATCACTCTCGCATTCAAAATCGTACGGAGAACTCACACAAGTCCTCAGTTAAGGAAAACTTCTAGTTGTTTCATTATTTCGTTCAAATTTTAAACAAATAGATGATTTTGAGTCTTATTACTTCGTTCTACATTGTTTAGCATCAAAAGGTGGAATCCAATCACTCTCGCATTCAAAACCAAGCGTACAACTCACACAAGTCCTCGGTTAAAGAATACTTCTAGTTGTTTCATTATTTCGTTCAAATTTGATAACAAATAGATGATTTTGAGTCTTATTGCTTCGTTTAACTTTGTTTAGCTTCAAAAGGTGGAATCCTATCACTCTCGCATTCAAAGCCATGCGTACAACTCACACAAGTCCTCGGTTAAAGAAAACTTCTAGTTGTTTCATTATTTCCTTCAAATTAGTAAACAAATAGAAGATTTAGTGTCCTATTACTTCGTTCAACTTTGTTTAGCATCAACAGTTGCCATCCTATCAGTCTCGCATTCAAAATCGTACCTACAACTCCCACAAGTCCTCGGTTAAGGAAAACTTCTAGTTGTTTCATTATTTCCTTCAAATTTGTAAACCGATAGATGATTTTGAGTATTATTACTTCGTTCTACTTTGTTTGGCATCAAAAGGTGGAATCCTTTCACTCTCACATTCAAAGCTATGCGTACAACTCACACAAGTCCTCGGTTAAAGAAAACTTCTAGTTGTCTCATTATTTCCTTCAAATTAGTAAACAAATAGAAGATTTAGTGTCCTATTACTTCGTTCAACTTTGTTTAGCATCAATAGGTGCAATCCTATCACTCTCGCATTCAAAATCGTACGGAGAACTCACACAAGTCCTCGGTTAAGGAAAACTTCTAGTTGTTTCATTATTTCGTTCAAATTTTAAACAAATAGATGATTTTGAGTCTTATTACTTCGTTCTACATTGTTTAGCATCAAAAGGTGGAATCCAATCACTCTCGCATTCAAAGCCAAGCGTACAACTCACACAAGTCCTCGGTTAAAGAAAACTTCTAGTTGTTTTGTTATTTCCCTCAAATTAGTAAACAAATAGAAGATTTAGTCTCCTATTACTTCGTTCAACTTTATTTAGCATCAACAGTTGCAATCAAAATCGTATGCACAACTCATACAAGTTCTCGGTTAAAGAAAACTTCTAGTTGTTTCATTATTTCCTTCAAATTTGATAACAAATAGATGATTTTGAGTCTTATTGCTTCGTTCTACTTTGTTTAGCTTCAAAAGGTGGAATCCTATCACTCTCGCATTCAAAGACATGCGTACAACTCACACAAGTCCTCGGTTAAAGAAAACTTCTAGTTGTTTCATTATTTCCTTCAAATTAGTAAACAAATAGAAGATTTAGTGTCTTATTACTTCGTTCAACTTTGTTTGGCATCAATAGGTGCAATCCTATCACTCTCGCGTTCAAAATCGTACGTATAACTCACACAAATCCTCGGTTAAGGAAAACTTCTAGTTGTTTCATTATTTACTTCAAATTTGATAACAAATAGATGATTTTGAGTCTTATTGCTTCGTTCTACTTTGTTTAGCTTCAAAAGGTGGAATCCTATCACTCTCGCATTCAAAGCCATGCGTACAACTCACACAAGTCCTCGGTTAAAGAAAAGTTCTAGTTGTTTAATTATTTCCTTCAAATTAGTAAACAAATAGAAGATTTAGTGTCCTATTACTTCGTTCAACTTTGTTTAGCATCAACAGTTGCAATCCTATCACTCTCCCATTTAAAATCGTACCTACAACTCCCACAAGTCCTCGGTTAAGGAAAACTTCTAGTTGTTTCATTATTTCCTTCAAATTTGATAACAAATAGATGATTTTGAGTCTTATTGCTTCGTTTAACTTTGTTTAGCTTCGAAAGGTGGAATCCTATCACTCTCGCATTCAAAGCCATGCGTACAACTCACACAAGTCCTCGGTTAAAGAAAACTTCTAGTTGTTTCATTATTTCCTTCAAATTAGTAAACAAATAGAACATTTAGTGTCCTATTACTTCGTTCAACTTTGTTTAGCATCAACAGTTGCAATCCTATCACTCTCCCATTTAAAATCGTACCTACAACTCCCACAAGTCCTCGATTAAGGAAAACTTCTAGTTGTTTCATTATTTCCTTCAAATTTGATAACAAATAGATGATTTTGAGTCTTATTGATTCGTTCTACTTTGTTTAGCTTCAAAAGGTGGAATACTATCACTCTCGCATTCAAAGCCATGCGTACAACTCACACAAGTCATCGGTTAAAGAAAACTTCTAGTTGTTTCATTATTTCCTTCAAATTAGTAAACAAATAGAAGATTTAGTTTCCTATTACTTCGTTCAACTTTGTTTAGCATCAATAGGTGCAATCCTATCACTCTCGCATTCAAAATCGTACGTACAACTCACACAAGTCCTCGGTTAAGGAAAACTTCTAGTTGTTTCATTATTTCCGTCAAATTTGTAAACAAATTGATGATTTTGAGTCTTATTGCTTCGTTCTACTTTGTCTAGCATCAAAAGGTGGAATCCAATCACTCTCGCATTCAAAGCCATGTGTTGAAGTCACACAAGTCCTCGGTTAAAGAAAACTTCTAGTTGTTTCATTATTTCATTCAAATTAGAAAACAAATAGAATATTTAGTGTCCTATTACTTCGTTCAACTTTGTTTAGCATCAATAGGTACAATCCTATCACTCTCGCATTCAAAATCGTACGTACAACTCACACAAGTCCTCGGTTAAGGAAAACTTCTAGTTGTTTCATTATTTCCTTCAAATTTGTAAACGAATAGATGATTTTGAGTATTATTACTTTGTTTTACTTTGTTTAGCATCAAAAGGTGGAATCCTATCACTCTCGCGTTCAAAGCCATGTGTAAAACTCCCACAAGTCCTCGGTTAAGGAAAACTTCTAGTTGTTTCACTATTTCGTTCAAATTTGTAAACAAATAGATGATTTTGAGTCTTATTACTTCATTCTACTTTGTTTAGCATCAAAAGGCGGAATCCTATCACTCTCGCATTCAAAACCGTACGTACAACTCCCACAAGTCCTCGTTTAAGGAAAACTTCAAGTCGTTTCATTATTTGCTTCAAATTTACAAACAAGTAGATGATTTTGAGTCTTATTACTTCGTTCTACTTTGTTTAGCTTCAGAAGGTGGAATCCTATCACTCTCGCATTCAAAGCCATGCGTACAACTCCCACAAGTCCTCGGTTAAGGAAAACTTCTAGTTGTTTCATTATTTCGTTCAAATTTGTAAACAAATAGATAATTTTGAGTCTTATTACTTCGTTCTACTTTGTTTAGCATCAAAAGGTGGAATCCAATCACTCTCGCATTCAAAGTCATGCGTACAACTCACACAAGTCCTCTGTTAAAGAAAACTTCTAGTTGTTTCATTATTTCCTTCAAATTAGTAAACAAATAGAAGATTTAGTGTCCTATTACTTCGTTTAACTTTGTTTAGCATCAATAGGTGCAATCCTATCACTCTCGCATTCAAAATCGTACGTACAATTCACACAAGTCCTCGGTTAATTAAACTTCTAGTTGTTTCACTATTTCGTTGAAATTTGTAAACAAATAGATGATTTTGAGTCTTATTACTTCGTTCTACTTTTTTTAGCATCAAAAGGTGAAATCATATCACTCTCGCATTCAAAGCTATGCGTACAACTCACACAAGTCCTCGGTTAAAGAAAACTTCTAGTTGTTTCATTAATTCCTTCAAATTAGTAAACAAATAGAAGATTTAGTGTCCTATTACTTCGTTCAACTTTGTTTAGCATCAACAGGTGCAATCCTATCACTCTCGCATTCAAAATCGTACGTACAACTCACACAAGTCCTCGGTTAAGGAAAACTTCTAGTTGTTTCATTATTTCCGTCAAATTTGTAAACAAATTGATGATTTTGAGTCTTATTGCTTCGTTCTAATTTGTCTAGCATCAAAAGGTGGAATCCAATCACTCTCGCATTCAAAGCCATGCGTTCAAGTCACACAAGTCCTCGGTTAAAGAAAACTTCTAGTTGTTTCATTATTTCATTCAAATTAGAAAACAAATAGAATATTTAGTGTCTTATTACTTCGTTCAACTTTGTTTAGCATCAATAGGTACAATCCTATCACTCTCGCATTCAAAATCGTACGTACAACTCACACAAGTCCTCGGTTAAGGAAAACTTCTAGTTGTTTCATTATTTCCTTCAAATTTGTAAACGAATAGATGATTTTGAGTATTATTACTTTGTTTTACTTTGTTTAGCATCAAAAGGTGGAATCCTATCACTCTCGCGTTCAAAGCCATGTGTACAACTCCCACAAGTCCTCGGTTAAGGAAAACTTCTAGTTGTTTCACTATTTCGTTCAAATTTGTAAACAAATAGATGTTTTTGAGTCTTATTACTTCATTCTACTTTGTTTAGCATTAAAAGGTGGAATCCTATCACTCTCGCATTCAAAACCGTACGTACAACTCCCACAAGTCCTCGTTTAAGGAAAACTTCAAGTCGTTTCATTATTTGCTTCAAATTTACAAACAAGTAGATGATTTTGAGTCTTATTACTTCGTTCTACTTTGTTTAGCATCAGAAGGTGGATTCCTATCACTCTCGCATTCAAAGCCATGCGTACAACTCCCACAAGTCCTCGGTTAAGGAAAACTTCTAGTTGTTTCATTATTTCGTTCAAATTTGTAAACAAATAGATTATTTTCAGTCTTATTATTTCGTTCTACTTTGTTTAGCATCAAAAGGTGGAATCCAATCACTCTCGCATTCAAAGTCATGCGTACAACTCACACAAGTCCTCTGTTAAAGAAAACTTCTAGTTGTTTCATTATTTCATTCAAATTAGTAAACAAATAGAAGATTTAGTGTCCTATTACTTCGTTTAACTTTGATTAGCATCAATAGGTTCAATCCTATCACTCTCGCATTCAAAATCGTACGTACAATTCACACAAGTCCTCGATTAATTAAACTTGTAGTTGTTTCACTATTTCGTTGAAATTTGTAAACAAATAGATGATTTTGAGTCTTATTACTTCGTTCTACTTTGTTTAGCATCAAAAGGTGAAATCATATCACTCTCGCATTCAAAGCTATGCGTACAACTCACACAAGTCCTCGGTTGAAGAAAACTTCTAGTTGTTTCATTAATTCCTTCAAATTAGTAAACAAATAGAAGATTTAGTGTCCTATTACTTCGTTCAACTTTGTTTAGCATTAACAGGTGCAATCCTATCACTCTCGCGTTCAAAATCGTACGTACAACTCACACAAGTCCTCGGTTAAGAAAAACTTTTAGTTGTTTCATTATTTCCTTAAAATTTGTTAACAAATAGATGATTTTGAGTCTTATTGCTTCGTTCAAATTTGTTTAGCATCAAGAGGTAAAATCCTATTACTCTCGCATTCAAAGCCATGCGTACAACTCCCACAAGTCCTCGGTTAAGGAAAACTTCTAGTTGTTTCATTATTTCGTTCAAATTTGTAAACAAATAGATGATTTTGAGTCTTATTACTTCGTTCTACTTTGTTTAGCAACAAAAGGTGGAATCCAATCACTCTCACATTCAAGACCATGCGTACAACTCACACAAGTCCTCGGTTAAAGAAAACTTCTAGTTGTTTCATTATTTCCATCAAATTAGTAAACAAATAGAAGATTTAGTGTCCTATTAATTCGTTCAACTTTGTTTAGCATCAATAGGTGCAATCCTATCACTCTCGCATTCAAAATCGTACGTACAACTCACACAAGTCCTCGGTTAAGGAAAACATCTTGTTGTTTCATTATTTCCTTCAAATTTGTAAACAAATAGATGATTTTGAGTCTTATTCCTTCGTTCTACTTTTTTTAGCATCAAAAGGTGGAATCCTATCACTCTCGCATTCAAAGACATGCGTACAACTCACACAAGTCCTCGGTTAAAGAAAACTTCTAGTTATTTCATTATTTCCTCCAAATTAGTAAACAAGTAGAAGATTTAGTGTCCTATTACTTCGTTTAACTTTGTTTAGCATCAATAGGTGCAATCCTATCACTCTCGCATTCAAAATCGTACCTACAACTCCCACAAGTCCTAGGTTAAGGAAAACTTCTAGTTGTTTCATTATTTCCTTCAAATTTGATAACAATAGATGATTTTGAGTATTATTACTTCGTTCTAGTTTGTTTGGCATCAAAAGGTGGAATCCTATCACTCTCACATTCAAACCTATGCGTACAACTCACACAAGTCCTCGTTTAAAGAAAACTTTTAGTTGTTTCATTATTTCCTTCAAATTAGTAAACAAATAGAAGATTTAGTGTCTTATTACTTCGTTCAACTTTGTTTAGCATCAATAGGTGCAATCCTATCACTCTCGCATTCAAAATCGTACGGAGAACTCACACAAGTCCTCAGTTAAGGAAAACTTCTAGTTGTTTCATTATTTCGTTCAAATTTTAAACAAATAGATGATTTTGAGTCTTATTACTTCGTTCTACATTGTTTAGCATCAAAAGGTGGAATCCAATCACTCTCGCATTCAAAGCCAAGCGTACAACTCACACAAGTCCTCGGTTAAAGAAAACTTCTAGTTGTTTCGTTATTTCCTTCAAATTAGTAAACAAATAGAAGATTTAGTGTCCTATTACTTCGTTCAACTTTATTTAGCATCAACAGTTGCAATCAAAATCGTATGCACAACTCATACAAGTTCTCGGTTAAGGAAAACTTCTAGTTGTTTCATTATTTCCTTCAAATTTGATAACAAATAGATGATTTTGAGTCTTATTGCTTCGTTCTACTTTGTTTAGCTTCAAAAGGTGGAATCCTATCACTCTCGCGTTCAAAGCCATGTGTACAACTCCCACAAGTCCTCGGCTAAGGAAAACTTCTAGTTGTTTCACTATTTCGTTCAAATTTGTAAACAAATAGATGATTTTGAGTCTTATTACTTCATTCTACTTTGTTTAGCATCAAAAGGTGGAATACTATCACTCTCGCATTCAAAACCGTACGTACAACTCCCACAAGTCCTCGTTTAAGGAAAACTTCAAGTCGTTTCATTATTTCCTTCAAATATACAAACAAGTAGATGATTTTGAGTCTTATTACTTCGTTCTACTTTGTTTAGCATCAGAAGGTGGAATCCTCTCGCTCTCGCATTCAAAGCCATGCGTACAACTCCCACAAGTCCTCGGTTAAGGAAAACTTCTAGTTGTTTCATTATTTCGTTCAAATTTGTAAACAAATAGATGATTTTGAGTCTTATTACTTCGTTCTACTTTGTTTAGCATGAAAAGGTGGAATCCAATCACTCTCGCATTCAAAGTCATGCGTACAACTCACACAAGTCCTCTGTTAAAGAAAACTTCTAGTTGTTTCATTATTTCCTTCAAATTAGTAAACAAATAGAAGATTTAGTGTCCTATTACTTCGTTTAACTTTGTTTAGCATCAATAGGTGCAATCCTATCACTCTCGCATTCAAAATCGTACGTACAATTCACACAAGTCCTCGGTTAATTAAACTTGTAGTTGTTTCACTATTTCGTTGAAATTTGTAAACAAATAGATGATTTTGAGTCTTATTACTTCGTTCTACTTTGTTTAGCATCAAAAGGTGAAATCATATCACTCTCGCATTCAAAGCTATGCGTACAACTCACACAAGTCCTCGGTTAAAGAAAACTTCTAGTTGTTTCATTAATTCCTTCAAATTAGTAAACAAATAGAAAATTTAGTGTCCTATTACTTCGTTCAACTTTGTTTAGCATCAATAGGTGCAATCCTATCACTCTCGCATTCAAAATCGTACGTACAACTCACACAAGTCCTCGGTTAAGGAAAACATCTTGTTGTTTCATTATTTCCTTTAAATTTGTAAACAAATAGATGATTTTGAGTCTTATTCCTTCGTTCTACTTTTTTTAGCATCAAAAGGTGGAATCCTATCACTCTCGCATTCAAAGACATGCGTACAACTCACACAAGTCCTCGGTTAAAGAAAACTTCTAGTTGTTTGATTATTTCTTCCAAATTAGTAAACAAGTAGAAGATTTAGTGTCCTATTACTTCGTTCAACTTTGTTTAGCATCAATAGGTGCAATCCTATCACTCTCGCATTCAAAATCGTACCTACAACTCCCACAAGTCCTCGGTTAAGGAAAACTTCTAGTTGTTTCATTATTTCCTTCAAATTTGTAAACCAATAGATGATTTTGAGTATTATTACTTCGTTCTACTTTGTTTGGTATCAAAAGGTGGAATCCTATCACTCTCACATTCAAAGCTATGCGTACAACTCACACAAGTCCTCGGTTAAAGAAAAGTTCTAGTTGTTTCATTATTTCCTTCAAATTAGTAAACAAATAGAAGATTTAGTGTCTTATTACTTCGTTCAACTTTGTTTAGCATCAATAGGTGCAATCCTATCACTCTCGCATTCAAAATCGTACGGAGAACTCACACAAGTCCTCGGTTAAGGAAAACTTCTCGTTGTTTCATTATTTCGTTCAAATTTTAAACAAATAGATGATTTTGAGTCTTATTACTTCGTTCTACATTGTTTAGCATCAAAAGGTGGAATCCAATCACTCTCGCATTCAAAGCCAAGCGTACAACTCACACAAGTCCTCGGTTAAAGAAAACTTCTAGTTGTTTCGTTATTTCCTTCAAATTAGTAAACAAATAGAAGATTTAGTGTCCTATTACTTCGTTCAACTTTATTTAGCATCAACAGTTGCAATCAAAATCGTATGCACAACTCATACAAGTTCTCGGTTAAGGAAAACTTCTAGTTGTTTCATTATTTCCTTCAAATTTGATAACAAATAGATGATTTTGAGTCTTATTGCTGCGTTCTACTTTGTTTAGCTTCAAAAGGTGGAATCCTATCACTCTCGCGTTCAAAGCCATGTGTACAACTCCCACAAGTCCTCGGTTAAGGAAAACTTCTAGTTGTTTCACTATTTCGTTCAAATTTGTAAACAAATAGATGATTTTGAGTCTTATTACTTCATTCTACTTTGTTTAGCATCAAAAGGTGGAATACTATCACTCTCGCATTCAAAACCGTACGTACAACTCCCACAAGTCCTCGTTTAAGGAAAACTTCAAGTCGTTTCATTATTTCCTTCAAATTTACAAACAAGTAGATGATTTTGAGTCTTATTGCTTCGTTCTACTTTGTTTAGCTTCAAAAGGTGGAATCCTATCACTCTCGCTTTCAAAGCCATGCATACAACTCACACAAGTCCTCGGTTAAAGAAAACTTCTAGTTGTTTCATTATTTCCTTCAAATTAGTAAACAAATAGAAGATTTAGTGTCTTATTACTTCGTTCAACTTTGTTTGGCATCAATCGGTGCAATCCTATCACTCTCGCGTTCAAAATCGTACGTATAACTCACACAAATCCTCGGTTAAGGAAAACTTCTAGTTGTTTCATTATTTACTTCAAATTTGATAACAAATAGATGATTTTGAGTCTTATTGCTTCGTTCTACTTTGTTTAGCTTCAAAAGGTGGAATCCTATCACTCTCGCATTCAAAGACATGCGTACAACTCACACAAGTCCTCGGTTAAAGAAAACTTCTAGTTGTTTCATTATTTCCTTCAAATTAGTAAACAAATAGAAGATTTAGTGTCATATTACTTCGTTCAACTTTGTTTAGCATCAACAGTTGCAATCCTATCACTCTCCCACTTAAAATCGTACCTACAACTGTTAGGGTTTCGACACAGTGAAAGCAGCGGAATTTAAATTTTTTTTTCCCGAAACCCTAAGACAGGATCCAAGCGAAAACAGATTAATCAGAGGTTTAGATTATTTTACCGATTATCTGAGATGGACAGGAGACGATTGAATTCTGGAACAGCTTCGAATCTTCAACGCAATCCAGCGACTGCGTCTCTACGGTATCCACACGAACGCTCCGCGAATCGTCCCACGATCTGCAGCAAAAGGAACCGCGGTACTAGCCACCAAGATCAGGATTTCCCAATTATTTTTCTCTCTAGCCTCTTTCTGAAAGCGGCTAGGGTTTTAGTTTTTCCTTACGTGACTTTTTAGACTACTGATATATCATATATATAGTAGTTAATAGGAATTAACTAAAACCTAAAATAAATAGAAAAATAAAATCCGAATTTATATATATTATATTTTAATTAAGTCTTACTTAATTAATATACATATATACAAATTATCCTATTAATTTAAATTCGTAATTTTTAAATACTATCAATCATATTGACATATTTAAAATACTTACAATTTAAATTAATTCCCTTTTAATTACGTTCTAAGTGTGTGACCCTATAGGTTATTATTATGTTGGTAATAATTTTAAAATCATATTATAAAATTATAAACAGTGAGCGGCATCTAGTAATGCATCACTCCTACCCAAATAATAATAAGATCGGTAATTCGATACAACCTTTTCGTGACCAATGTTTCAATGTAATTTAATCCTTTTAACCTTATATCCTAGATTAAACTCGAGGCATGGAATGTGTCATACTCTTCATAATTTAATCTGAGTTTTCTTGATCAATGAGTAGACTATATGAAACAAATCAATATTTGAGCATGGCCATGCATTTCATAGTCCTACTCAATCAAGAGGCCTATGGATATCACCCCTAATATATAGGAGGGTTAAATTCCATCTAGATCACTCATATTCCTCACACGATTCATGATGTACCCAATAATCACCTTTATTGTCCACCCTATTAAAGGTGACATTTGATGATATCAAAGTACACAAATTCTCGTGTAATAATATAATGACTTCAGGTCGGAGGATCATTACATCATTATCACTATAAGAATTTCTTATGACACTTTGCATAATGCTCCATGTAGAATTCTCATGGTGGGTCAGTCCAGTACATTGTTCTCTAACATGTACCTATGCATTGACTCAAATATCTCATATATTTATGACCAATGAGATTTGGCCATCAGTCAATCCACATACTAGTCTCAATGCATCGTTGTTGTCCCATTAACAATGATACTCGACTAGGGACATTTAAGAGCAATGATACTAATTATAATTATATAATCTCATGTTCAAGTCACATACTTAAAGCTATATAATTCGTATCATTATTCTAAGGGATTTTATTATGTTAACATTTATATAACGCAGTAAATGAAATCATAATAAAATAATCTATTTATTCAATTAAATATAATATCAAAAATGTTAAGCAATTACATCAAATAATTAGCCTCTAGGGCATAAACTCTAACAATCTCCCACTTGCACTAGAGCCAATCACTCATGTATCTAATACCCATGGAACTAGTGTGACCTTCGTGCTTCTGCTGCGACAAAGCCTTGGTTAGTGGATCTGCAACATTATTATCTGTTGGCACTCTGCATATATGTACATCTCCTCTATTAATGATTTCACGGATGAGATGGTACCGCCTAAGTATATGCTTGGATCGTTGGTGAGATCTGGGTTCCTTAGCCTGTACAATGGCTCCATCATTATCACAGTATAACTCAACTGGATCAACAATGGTTGGAACAACACCAAGTTCAGTGACGAACTTTTTAATCCATACAGCCTCCTTGGCTGCACTAGAAGCAGCAATATACTCAGCCTCTGTTGTAGAATCGGCTACTGTCTCTTGCTTCGAACTTTTCCAGCTAACAGCACCACCATTAACGCAAAACACAAAACCTGACTGAGACTTATAGTCATCACTGTCAGTCTGGAAACTAGCATCTGTGTAACCCTTTACTGCCAGTTTATCTTCACCTCCATATACCAAGAATGAATCCTTAGTCCTTTTCAGGTACTTGAGGATATTCTTGACTGCTGTCCAGTGACCTTCACCTGGATTCGACTGGTATTTGCTCGTCATGCTCAAAGCATACGAAACATCCGGACGAGTACATATCATTGCGTACATGATAGATCCAATTGCCGAAGCATAAGGGATCTTTCTCATACGCTCCTCATCATCTTGTGATTTAGGACATTGGGCCTTAGAGATCTTTACACCATGAGTCATGGGTAAGTGTCCTCTTTTTGCCTCTTGCATGCTGAACCGTTTCAGCACTTTATCAATATATGTACTTTGACTTAGGCCGAGCATTTTTCTCGATCTATCTCGATAGATCTTGATACCTAAAATGTAGGTTGCATCGCCCAAATCTTTCATGGAGAAACATTTTCCTAACCATGTTTTTACAGCCTGTAAGGAAGGAACGTCATTCCCAATAATTAATATGTCGTCTACATATAATACCAGGAATACAATCTGACTCCCACTAACCTTCTTATATACACAAGGTTCATCTTCATTTTTTATAAAGCCAAACTCTTTGACTGCTTCATCAAATCGAAGATTCCAACTCCGAGAGGCTTGCTTCAATCCATAAATGGATCGCTGCAGCTTACATAGCTTTCTAGCATCCTTTGGAGTGACAAAACCCTCAGGTTGTGTCATGTACACATCCTCAAGGAGATTTCCATTAAGGAAAGCAGTTTTGACATCCATCTGCCAGATTTCGTAATCATAAAAGGCTGCAATAGCAAGTAAGATCCTGGTGGATTTAACCATTGCCACTGGAGAGAAGGTTTCATCATAGTCAACACCTTGAACTTGTTTGAAACCTTTTGCTACCAGTCGGCCTTTATAGGTTTGTACATTACCATCCATGTCGGTTTTCTTCTTGAAAACCCATTTGCACCCGATTGGTTTTACCCCTTCGGGTGGATCAACTAAAGTCCATACTTGGTTAGTATACATGGAGTCCATCTCAGATTTCATGGCTTCAAGCCATCTCTCAGAATCTGGTCCATTCATAGCTTCTTGGTAGGAAGCAGGCTCATCCTGATCTATGAGCATCACATCGCCGTTTTGAGTCACAAGAAATCCATAATATCTCTCAGGCTCTTGGCGTGTCCTACTAGATCTACGAATGGCTTGTGTAATTTGAGCAGGTTCACTTTCCACAATATCTTGTGGTTCCTGCTCATGTTCCAACTCAGGTTCAATGATATTTTGTGGTTCACGAATTTCTTCGAGTTCTACTTTCCTCCCACTGTTTCCTTTAGAGACAAATTCTCTTTCTAGAAAAATACCAGTTCGAGCAACAACCACTTTGTTCTCAGAAGGTTTGTATAAATAATACCCTTTTGTTTCCTTAGGGTATCCCACAAAATTACATTTATCAGATTTGGGTCCGAGCTTGTCAGAAGCCAGACGTTTTACAAACGCCTCGCAACCCCAAATCTTCATGAATGACATACTAGGACGTTTCCCAGTCCACATCTCATATGGTGTCTTTTGAACCGTCTTTGTAGGAACACGGTTAAGTGTGAATGCAGCTGTCTCTAGGGCATGACCCCAGAAGCTTATTGGAAGATATGCATGACTCATCATTGATCGTACCATGTCCAACAAGGTGCGATTTCTCCTCTCAGACACACCATTCCATTGTGGTGTTCCAGGTGGAGTGAGTTGTGATATAATACCACACTCCTTTAGAAGGTCATCAAAATCTTGGCTTAAGTATTCACCACCTCGATCGGATCGAAGGGCTTTTATGCTTTTGCCAAATTGGTTTTGAACTTCATTCTTGAATTCCTTGAACTTTTCTAAGGATTCGGATTTGTGTCTCATAAGATACACATATCCATATCTACTAAAGTCATCAGTAAATGTAATGAAGTAATAGAACCTACCTCTTGCTAATGAACTCATGGGGTCCACATACATCACTATGTATAAGTCCCAATATATCACTAGCCCGTTCACTGTGACCAGTGAAAGGGGCTTTAGTCATCTTACCTAATAAACAAGACTCACATTTCTCATATGATTCAAAATCAAATGAATCCAAAAACCCATCTTTATGGAGTTTGGATATGCGTTTCTCATTTATATGGCCTAAACGACAGTGCCAGAGATATGTCGGATTTGAATCATTTGATTTAAATCGTTTTGTATTTATGTTATAGATAGGCATCTCTAAAGCAAGAATATAAAGACCATTAAACAATTGTGCAACACCATAACATATTTCATTTAAGTAAAACGAACAACTGTTGTTCTTTATTAAAAACGAAAAACCTTTCTTGTCCAAACAAGAAACAGAAATAATGTTTTTGCTCATAGCAGGCACAAAATAACAATCCTCTAATTCTAATACTAGCCCAGTGGGCAAAGATAAATGATAAGTTCCTACGGCTAGTGCAGCAACTTTTGCTCCATTCCCAACTCGTAGGTCAACCTCTCCTTTCGCCAAAGTCCTACTCCTTCGGAGTTCCTGCACATTAACACAAATGTGAGAACCACATCCAGTATCTAATACCCATGATGTAGAAGTAGACAAATTGACTTCTATAACATATATACCTGAATCAGAAGTCGTACTTCCTTTCTTTTTCTTCAGTTCTTCCAGATATGCATGACAGTTCCTCTTCCAGTGTCCAGGTTTTCCACAGAAGTGACAATCACCTTCTTTAGCTACCCCACCTTTAGGTTTTAAAGCCTGTTTGTTTTTGAAATTGGGTTTGGCACCAGATTTAGATCCTATCTTCTTCTTGCCTTTCCCTTTTCCCTTAGCATTCCCCTTTCGCACCATCATTATGGGATCGGGTCCTGCCTTTTTCATGTTGTTCTCGGCAGTTCTTAACATGCTCAACAACTCAGTAAGTGGTTTCGTAATTTCATTCATGAGATAATTCATGACAAATTGCGAGTAGCTGCTGTTCAAAGATTGCAAAACTAGATCAGTTTGGGCTTCCGCAGTAATCGGAAAACCCAACCTAGCAAGGTACTCAATATACCCAATCATTTTCAAAACATGTGGACCAACTGGATCACGTTCACCCATCTTGCAGTGATACAACGCCTTGCTTGTATCATACCTCTCCTGTCGAGCATGCCCTGCGAACAATTTCTTGAGATGCTCGATCATCTCATAAGCATCCATTAACTCATGTTGCTTCTGAAGCTCAGAGTTCATAGTTGCTAGCATGAGACAACTCACGTCTAGAGCATCATCTTGATGCTTCTTGTAAGCATTATGCTCTGCACGTGGTGCAGTGTTAGCTGGTGCTGCAGGAATGGGCCCATCAAGGACATAGAGCTTGCGCTCTTGTTTGAGGACAATCCTCAAGTTCCTATGCCAGTCTAGGAAATTAATTCCACTCAGCTTTTCCTTCTCAAGGACTGATCGTAGTGAAAGACTATTTGTGTTGTTGGTTGCCATTGATATCTACAATTTATAAGTGCAAAAATAATAAGTCAAATTGCAGAGTTTTGATATTATGTAATTGATAATAGTACATTCCAAATATACCTCCCACTATTTTAATCAAATTAATAGCCCTCACCATTAATTCGGAAAGCATTTTTTATTAAATCTTTCTAGTGAGCTAAGATCCATATTTCATTACGCCTTAAGTTAGCTTTGGCTAATCTCTTAAAAAATAATTATTTAGGTAGACAACCATTTGTCAATTATATCATATATAACTCTTAGATAGTTTGGTGAACAACATTTGTTCTAGTCCATCTAATAGTACCTGCCAAACTCTATGCCTCTAAGTCCACAATCCTATTGAGATAACTTAGTTAAGTCGGGCCCAATGCTTTTAACATTTTGGATATCACAATTATCCTATCGCATCTTACCAAGATAAATGGGGTACTTTGCTTTAGCAAACCTACATTCATTGATCAAGGTCTTGATGAGTGTCATTCATTGGAAGGCATCTGATTTAGACTTAATAATTTTATGAGGGATTTTATTAATTAATTTAGATCTCACCAATTTTAATCTTATTAAGCATGCACGTTATTTATCATAGCATATCGTATACAAGCATAAATAAAGTGCAAAAATTAAACGTGTCACAGTTATGGCCCAACCCTATGTCAATCCTTTCAAGCTAATGAAAAGATTGAAGGTCAGTCTATGGTGGTAAAAGGTCTTCAAAATAGTAGCTTCGTTGGACCTTCCTCGTTCACGTGTGTCTCCTCTCCATCGTCATCTTGTCTTCTTGATTACACTTGTACATTACATGTTATAAAGAAACCTCGAGTTACATTCGAGGGGATTTAGATGAGAAGAGAATATTACATCAGAATATAGAAAGGCACGACATGCAAGCCGTATTTCAAAAAACCAAAAACCACTAATCCTATGGGTCAAAAGAGCCATAACTGTGCACCATGCATATCACAATAAGCACATAACACAATATATATCATTTAAAGAATATTATAAAAATATTTGGGGTCACGACCATCGTGCAGATTTCCAGAATAACCATACATGCAGAATATCATATATTCAATTTCAGATCCGTAAACATGCATATATATTATAGATTTCCAGAATACCCAAACATGCAGAATATCATATATTCAATTTCAGATCGGTAAACATGCATCATCATACATCATATATATCGAATACAATAAAACACGTAATCTGAATCAATCGTTTCGCAAGTAGCTCTGATACCACTGTTAGGGTTTCGACACAGTGAAAGCAGCGGAATTTAAATTTTTTTTTCCCGAAACCCTAAGACAGGATCCAAGCGAAAACAGATTAATCAGAGGTTTAGATTATTTTACCGATTATCTGAGATGGACAGGAGACGATTGAATTCTGGAACAGCTTCGAATCTTCAACGCAATCCAGCGACTGCGTCTCTACGGTATCCACACGAACGCTCCGCGAATCGTCCCACGATCTGCAGCAAAAGGAACCGCGGTACTAGCCACCAAGATCAGGATTTCCCAATTATTTTTCTCTCTAGCCTCTTTCTGAAAGCGGCTAGGGTTTTAGTTTTTCCTTACGTGACTTTTTAGACTACTGATATATCATATATATAGTAGTTAATAGGAATTAACTAAAACCTAAA
Source organism: Hedera helix (assembly GCA_947179155.2). Taxonomy (NCBI): domain Eukaryota; kingdom Viridiplantae; phylum Streptophyta; class Magnoliopsida; order Apiales; family Araliaceae; genus Hedera; species Hedera helix. The sequence continues at coordinate 17,344,915 of OX359268.1, forward strand.
ATAAATAGAAAAATAAAATCCGAATTTATATATATTATATTTTAATTAAGTCTTACTTAATTAATATACATATATACAAATTATCCTATTAATTTAAATTCGTAATTTTTAAATACTATCAATCATATTGACATATTTAAAATACTTACAATTTAAATTAATTCCCTTTTAATTACGTTCTAAGTGTGTGACCCTATAGGTTATTATTATGTTGGTAATAATTTTAAAATCATATTATAAAATTATAAACAGTGAGCGGCATCTAGTAATGCATCACTCCTACCCAAATAATAATAAGATCGGTAATTCGATACAACCTTTTCGTGACCAATGTTTCAATGTAATTTAATCCTTTTAACCTTATATCCTAGATTAAACTCGAGGCATGGAATGTGTCATACTCTTCATAATTTAATCTGAGTTTTCTTGATCAATGAGTAGACTATATGAAACAAATCAATATTTGAGCATGGCCATGCATTTCATAGTCCTACTCAATCAAGAGGCCTATGGATATCACCCCTAATATATAGGAGGGTTAAATTCCATCTAGATCACTCATATTCCTCACACGATTCATGATGTACCCAATAATCACCTTTATTGTCCACCCTATTAAAGGTGACATTTGATGATATCAAAGTACACAAATTCTCGTGTAATAATATAATGACTTCAGGTCGGAGGATCATTACATCATTGTCACTATAAGAATTTCTTATGACACTTTGCATAATGCTCCATGTAGAATTCTCATGGTGGGTCAGTCCAGTACATTGTTCTCTAACATGTACCTATGCATTGACTCAAATATCTCATATATTTATGACCAATGAGATTTGGCCATCAGTCAATCCACATACTAGTCTCAATGCATCGTTGTTGTCCCATTAACAATGATACTCGACTAGGGACATTTAAGAGCAATGATACTAATTATAATTATATAATCTCATGTTCAAGTCACATACTTAAAGCTATATAATTCGTATCATTATTCTAAGGGATTTTATTATGTTAACATTTATATAACGCAGTAAATGAAATCATAATAAAATAATCTATTTATTCAATTAAATATAATATCAAAAATGTTAAGCAATTACATCAAATAATTAGCCTCTAGGGCATAAACTCTAACAATCTCCCACTTGCACTAGAGCCAATCACTCATGTATCTAATACCCATGGAACTAGTGTGACCTTCGTGCTTCTGCTGCGACAAAGCCTTGGTTAGTGGATCTGCAACATTATTATCTGTTGGCACTCTGCATATATGTACATCTCCTCTATTAATGATTTCACGGATGAGATGGTACCGCCTAAGTATATGCTTGGATCGTTGGTGAGATCTGGGTTCCTTAGCCTGTACAATGGCTCCATCATTATCACAGTATAACTCAACTGGATCAACAATGGTTGGAACAACACCAAGTTCAGTGACGAACTTTTTAATCCATACAGCCTCCTTGGCTGCACTAGAAGCAGCAATATACTCAGCCTCTGTTGTAGAATCGGCTACTGTCTCTTGCTTCGAACTTTTCCAGCTAACAGCACCACCATTAACGCAAAACACAAAACCTGACTGAGACTTATAGTCATCACTGTCAGTCTGGAAACTAGCATCTGTGTAACCCTTTACTGCCAGTTTATCTTCACCTCCATATACCAAGAATGAATCCTTAGTCCTTTTCAGGTACTTGAGGATATTCTTGACTGCTGTCCAGTGACCTTCACCTGGATTCGACTGGTATTTGCTCGTCATGCTCAAAGCATACGAAACATCCGGACGAGTACATATCATTGCGTACATGATAGATCCAATTGCCGAAGCATAAGGGATCTTTCTCATACGCTCCTCATCATCTTGTGATTTAGGACATTGGGCCTTAGAGATCTTTACACCATGAGTCATGGGTAAGTGTCCTCTTTTTGCCTCTTGCATGCTGAACCGTTTCAGCACTTTATCAATATATGTACTTTGACTTAGGCCGAGCATTTTTCTCGATCTATCTCGATAGATCTTGATACCTAAAATGTAGGTTGCATCGCCCAAATCTTTCATGGAGAAACATTTTCCTAACCATGTTTTTACAGCCTGTAAGGAAGGAACGTCATTCCCAATAATTAATATGTCGTCTACATATAATACCAGGAATACAATCTGACTCCCACTAACCTTCTTATATACACAAGGTTCATCTTCATTTTTTATAAAGCCAAACTCTTTGACTGCTTCATCAAATCGAAGATTCCAACTCCGAGAGGCTTGCTTCAATCCATAAATGGATCGCTGCAGCTTACATACCTTTCTAGCATCCTTTGGAGTGACAAAACCCTCAGGTTGTGTCATGTACACATCCTCAAGGAGATTTCCATTAAGGAAAGCAGTTTTGACATCCATCTGCCAGATTTCGTAATCATAAAAGGCTGCAATAGCAAGTAAGATCCTGGTGGATTTAACCATTGCCACTGGAGAGAAGGTTTCATCATAGTCAACACCTTGAACTTGTTTGAAACCTTTTGCTACCAGTCGGCCTTTATAGGTTTGTACATTACCATCCATGTCGGTTTTCTTCTTGAAAACCCATTTGCACCCGATTGGTTTTACCCCTTCGGGTGGATCAACTAAAGTCCATACTTGGTTAGTATACATGGAGTCCATCTCAGATTTCATGGCTTCAAGCCATCTCTCAGAATCTGGTCCATTCATAGCTTCTTGGTAGGAAGCAGGCTCATCCTGATCTATGAGCATCACATCGCCGTTTTGAGTCACAAGAAATCCATAATATCTCTCAGGCTCTTGGCGTGTCCTACTAGATCTACGAATGGCTTGTGTAATTTGAGCAGGTTCACTTTCCACAATATCTTGTGGTTCCTGCTCATGTTCCAACTCAGGTTCAATGATATTTTGTGGTTCACGAATTTCTTCGAGTTCTACTTTCCTCCCACTGTTTCCTTTAGAGACAAATTCTCTTTCTAGAAAAATACCAGTTCGAGCAACAACCACTTTGTTCTCAGAAGGTTTGTATAAATAATACCCTTTTGTTTCCTTAGGGTATCCCACAAAATTACATTTATCAGATTTGGGTCCGAGCTTGTCAGAAGCCAGACGTTTTACAAACGCCTCGCAACCCCAAATCTTCATGAACGACATACTAGGACGTTTCCCAGTCCACATCTCATATGGTGTCTTTTGAACCGTCTTTGTAGGAACACGGTTAAGTGTGAATGCAGCTGTCTCTAGGGCATGACCCCAGAAGCTTATTGGAAGATATGCATGACTCATCATTGATCGTACCATGTCCAACAAGGTGCGATTTCTCCTCTCAGACACACCATTCCATTGTGGTGTTCCAGGTGGAGTGAGTTGTGATATAATACCACACTCCTTTAGAAGGTCATCAAAATCTTGGCTTAAGTATTCACCACCTCGATCGGATCGAAGGGCTTTTATGCTTTTGCCAAATTGGTTTTGAACTTCATTCTTGAATTCCTTGAACTTTTCTAAGGATTCGGATTTGTGTCTCATAAGATACACATATCCATATCTACTAAAGTCATCAGTAAATGTAATGAAGTAATAGAACCTACCTCTTGCTAATGAACTCATGGGTCCACATACATCACTATGTATAAGTCCCAATATATCACTAGCCCGTTCACTGTGACCAGTGAAAGGGGCTTTAGTCATCTTACCTAATAAACAAGACTCACATTTCTCATATGATTCAAAATCAAATGAATCCAAAAACCCATCTTTATGGAGTTTGGATATGCGTTTCTCATTTATATGGCCTAAACGACAGTGCCAGAGATATGTCGGATTTGAATCATTTGATTTAAATCGTTTTGTATTTATGTTATAGATAGGCATCTCTAAAGCAAGAATATAAAGACCATTAAACAATTGTGCAACACCATAACATATTTCATTTAAGTAAAACGAACAACTGTTGTTCTTTATTAAAAACGAAAAACCTTTCTTGTCCAAACAAGAAACAGAAATAATGTTTTTGCTCATAGCAGGCACAAAATAACAATCCTCTAATTCTAATACTAGCCCAGTGGGCAAAGATAAATGATAAGTTCCTACGGCTAGTGCAGCAACTTTTGCTCCATTCCCAACTCGTAGGTCAACCTCTCCTTTCGCCAAAGTCCTACTCCTTCGGAGTTCCTGCACATTAACACAAATGTGAGAACCACATCCAGTATCTAATACCCATGATGTAGAAGTAGACAAATTGACTTCTATAACATATATAACTGAATCAGAAGTCGTACTTCCTTTCTTTTTCTTCAGTTCTTCCAGATATGCATGACAGTTCCTCTTCCAGTGTCCAGGTTTTCCACAGAAGTGACAATCACCTTCTTTAGCTACCCCACCTTTAGGTTTTAAAGCCTGTTTGTTTTTGAAATTGGGTTTGGCACCAGATTTAGATCCTATCTTCTTCTTGCCTTTCCCTTTTCCCTTAGCATTCCCCTTTCGCACCATCATTATGGGATCGGGTCCTGCCTTTTTCATGTTGTTCTCGGCAGTTCTTAACATGCTCAACAACTCAGTAAGTGGTTTCGTAATTTCATTCATGAGATAATTCATGACAAATTGCGAGTAGCTGCTGTTCAAAGATTGCAAAACTAGATCAGTTTGGGCTTCCGCAGTAATCGGAAAACCCAACCTAGCAAGGTACTCAATATACCCAATCATTTTCAAAACATGTGGACCAACTGGATCACGTTCACCCATCTTGCAGTGATACAACGCCTTGCTTGTATCATACCTCTCCTGTCGAGCATGCCCTGCGAACAATTTCTTGAGATGCTCGATCATCTCATAAGCATCCATTAACTCATGTTGCTTCTGAAGCTCAGAGTTCATAGTTGCTAGCATGAGACAACTCACGTCTAGAGCATCATCTTGATGCTTCTTGTAAGCATTATGCTCTGCACGTGGTGCAGTGTTAGCTGGTGCTGCAGGAATGGGCCCATCAAGGACATAGAGCTTGCGCTCTTGTTTGAGGACAATCCTCAAGTTCCTATGCCAGTCTAGGAAATTAATTCCACTCAGCTTTTCCTTCTCAAGGACTGATCGTAGTGAAAGACTATTTGTGTTGTTGGTTGCCATTGATATCTACAATTTATAAGTGCAAAAATAATAAGTCAAATTGCAGAGTTTTGATATTATGTAATTGATAATAGTACATTCCAAATATACCTCCCACTATTTTAATCAAATTAATAGCCCTCACCATTAATTCGGAAAGCATTTTTTATTAAATCTTTCTAGTGAGCTAAGATCCATATTTCATTACGCCTTAAGTTAGCTTTGGCTAATCTCTTAAAAAATAATTATTTAGGTAGACAACCATTTGTCAATTATATCATATATAACTCTTAGATAGTTTGGTGAACAACATTTGTTCTAGTCCATCTAATGGTACCTGCCAAACTCTATGCCTCTAAGTCCACAATCCTATTGAGATAACTTAGTTAAGTCGGGCCCAATGCTTTTAACATTTTGGATATCACAATTATCCTATCGCATCTTACCAAGATAAATGGGGTACTTTGCTTTAGCAAACCTACATTCATTGATCAAGGTCTTGATGAGTGTCATTCATTGGAAGGCATCTGATTTAGACTTAATAATTTTATGAGGGATTTTATTAATTAATTTAGATCTCACCAATTTTAATCTTATTAAGCATGCACGTTATTTATCATAGCATATCGTATACAAGCATAAATAAAGTGCAAAAATTAAACGTGTCACAGTTATGGCCCAACCCTATGTCAATCCTTTCAAGCTAATGAAAAGATTGAAGGTCAGTCTATGGTGGTAAAAGGTCTTCAAAATAGTAGCTTCGTTGGACCTTCCTCGTTCACGTGTGTCTCCTCTCCATCGTCATCTTGTCTTCTTGATTACACTTGTACATTACATGTTATAAAGAAACCTCGAGTTACATTCGAGGGGATTTAGATGAGAAGAGAATATTACATCAGAATATAGAAAGGCACGACATGCAAGCCGTATTTCAAAAAACCAAAAACCACTAATCCTATGGGTCAAAAGAGCCATAACTGTGCACCATGCATATCACAATAAGCACATAACACAATATATATCATTTAAAGAATATTATAAAAATATTTGGGGTCACGACCATCGTGCAGATTTCCAGAATAACCATACATGCAGAATATCATATATTCAATTTCAGATCCGTAAACATGCATATATATTATAGATTTCCAGAATACCCAAACATGCAGAATATCATATATTCAATTTCAGATCGGTAAACATGCATCATCATACATCATATATATCGAATACAATAAAACACGTAATCTGAATCAATCGTTTCGCAAGTAGCTCTGATACCACTGTTAGGGTTTCGACACAGTGAAAGCAGCGGAATTTAAATTTTTTTTTCCCGAAACCCTAAGACAGGATCCAAGCGAAAACAGATTAATCAGAGGTTTAGATTATTTTACCGATTATCTGAGATGGACAGGAGACGATTGAATTCTGGAACAGCTTCGAATCTTCAACGCAATCCAGCGACTGCGTCTCTACGGTATCCACACGAACGCTCCGCGAATCGTCCCACGATCTGCAGCAAAAGGAACCGCGGTACTAGCCACCAAGATCAGGATTTCCCAATTATTTTTCTCTCTAGCCTCTTTCTGAAAGCGGCTAGGGTTTTAGTTTTTCCTTACGTGACTTTTTAGACTACTGATATATCATATATATAGTAGTTAATAGGAATTAACTAAAACCTAAAATAAATAGAAAAATAAAATCCGAATTTATATATATTATATTTTAATTAAGTCTTACTTAATTAATATACATATATACAAATTATCCTATTAATTTAAATTCGTAATTTTTAAATACTATCAATCATATTGACATATTTAAAATACTTACAATTTAAATTAATTCCCTTTTAATTACGTTCTAAGTGTGTGACCCTATAGGTTATTATTATGTTGGTAATAATTTTAAAATCATATTATAAAATTATAAACAGTGAGCGGCATCTAGTAATGCATCACTCCTACCCAAATAATAATAAGATCGGTAATTCGATACAACCTTTTCGTGACCAATGTTTCAATGTAATTTAATCCTTTTAACCTTATATCCTAGATTAAACTCGAGGCATGGAATGTGTCATACTCTTCATAATTTAATCTGAGTTTTCTTGATCAATGAGTAGACTATATGAAACAAATCAATATTTGAGCATGGCCATGCATTTCATAGTCCTACTCAATCAAGAGGCCTATGGATATCACCCCTAATATATAGGAGGGTTAAATTCCATCTAGATCACTCATATTCCTCACACGATTCATGATGTACCCAATAATCACCTTTATTGTCCACCCTATTAAAGGTGACATTTGATGATATCAAAGTACACAAATTCTCGTGTAATAATATAATGACTTCAGGTCGGAGGATCATTACATCATTGTCACTATAAGAATTTCTTATGACACTTTGCATAATGCTCCATGTAGAATTCTCATGGTGGGTCAGTCCAGTACATTGTTCTCTAACATGTACCTATGCATTGACTCAAATATCTCATATATTTATGACCAATGAGATTTGGCCATCAGTCAATCCACATACTAGTCTCAATGCATCGTTGTTGTCCCATTAACAATGATACTCGACTAGGGACATTTAAGAGCAATGATACTAATTATAATTATATAATCTCATGTTCAAGTCACATACTTAAAGCTATATAATTCGTATCATTATTCTAAGGGATTTTATTATGTTAACATTTATATAACGCAGTAAATGAAATCATAATAAAATAATCTATTTATTCAATCAAATATAATATCAAAAATGTTAAGCAATTACATCAAATAATTAGCCTCTAGGGCATAAACTCTAACAACAACTCCCACAAGCCCTCGGTTAAGGAAAACTTCTAGTTGTTTCATTATTTCCTTCAAATTTGATAACAAATAGATGACTTTGAGTCTTATTGCTTCGTTCTACTTTGTTTAGCTTCAAAACGTGGAATCCTATCACTCTCGCATTCAAAGCCATGCGTACAACTCACACAAGTCCTCGGTTAAAGAAAACTTCTAGTTGTTTCATTATTTCCTTCAAATTAGTAAACAAATAGAAGATTTAGTGTGCTATTACTTCGTTCAACTTTGTTTAGCATCAATAGGTGCAATCCTATCACTCTCGCATTCAAAATCGTACGTACAACTCACACAAGTCCTCGGTTAAGGAAAACTTCTAGTTGTTTCATTAGTTCCGTCAAATTTGTAAACAAATTGATGATTTCGAGTCTTATTGCTTCGTTCTACTTTGTCTAGCATCAAAAGGTGGAATCCAATCACTCTCGCATTCAAAGCCATGCGTTCAAGTCACACAAGTCCTCGGTTAAAGAAAACTTCTAGTTGTTTCATTATTTCATTCAAATTAGAAAACAAATAGAATATTTAGTGTCATATTACTTCGTTCAACTTTGTTTAGCATCAATAGGTACAATCCTATCACTCTCGCATTCAAAATCGTACGTACCACTCACACAAGTCCTCGGTTAAGGAAAACTTCTAGTTGTTTCATTATTTCCTTCAAATTTGTAAACGAATAGATGATTTTGAGTATTATTACTTTGTTGTACTTTGTTTAGCATCAAAAGGTGGAATCCTATCACTCTCGCATTCAAAGCCATGTGTACAACTCCCACAAGTCCTCGGTTAAGGAAAATTCTAGTTGTTTCACTATTTCGTTCAAATTTTTAAACAAATAGATGATTTTGAGTCTTATTACTTCATTCTACTTTGTTTAGCATCAAAAGGTGGAATCCTATCACTCTCGCATTCAAAACCGTACGTACAACTCCCACAAGTCCTCGTTTAAGGAAAACTTCAAGTCGTTTCATTATTTCCTTCAAATTTACAAACAAGTAGATGATTTTGAGTCTTATTACTTCGTTCTACTTTGTTTAGCATCAGAAGGTGGAATCCTATCACTCTCACATTCAAAGCCATGCGTACAACTCCCACAAGTCCTCGGTTAAGGAAAACTTCTAGTTGTTTCATTATTTCGTTCAAATTTGTAAACAAATAGAAGATTTTGAGTCTTATTATTTCGTTCTACTTTGTTTAGCATCAAAAGGTGGAATCCAATCACCCTCGCATTCAAAGTCATGCGTACAACTCACACAAGTCCTCTGTTAAAGAAAACTTCTAGTTGTTTCATTATTTCATTCAAATTAGTAAACAAATAGAAGATTTAGTGTCCTATTACTTCGTTTAACTTTGTTTAGCATCAATAGGTGCAATCCTATCACTCTCGCATTCAAAATCGTACGTACAATTCACACAAGTCCTCGGTTAATTAAACTTGTAGTTGTTTCACTATTTCGTTGAAATTTGTAAACAAATAGATGATTTTGAGTCTTATTACTTCGTTCTACTTTGTTTAGCATCAAAAGGTGAAATCATATCACTCTCGCATTCAAAGCTATGCGTACAACTCACACAAGTCCTCGATTGAAGAAAACTTCTAGTTGTTTCATTAATTCCTTCAAATTAGTAAACAAATAGAAGATTTAGTGTCCTATTACTTCGTTCAACTTTGTTTAGCATCAACAGGTGCAATCCTATCACTCTCGCGTTCAAAATCGTACGTACAACTCACACAAGTCCTCTGTTAAGAAAAACTTCTAGTTGTTTCATTATTTCCTTAAAATTTGTTAACAAATAGATGATTTTGAGTCTTATTGCTTCGTTCAAATTTGTTTAGCATCAAGAGGTGAAATTCTATTACTCTCGCATTCAAAGCCATGCGTACAACTCTCACAAGTCCTCGGTTAAGGAAAACTTCTAGTTGTTTCATTATTTCGTTCAAATTTGTAAACAAATAGATGATTTTGAGTCTTATTACTTCGTTCTACTTTGTTTAGCAACAAAAGGTGGAATCCAATCACTCTCACATTCAAGGCCATGCGTACAACTCACACAAGTCCTCGGTTAAAGAAAACTTCTAGTTGTTTCATTATTTCCATCAAATTAGTAAACAAATAGAAGATTTAGTGTCCTATTAATTCGTTCAACTTTGTTTAGCATCAATAGGTGCAATCCTATCACTCTCGCATTCAAAATCGTACGTACAACTCACACAAGTCCTCGGTTAAGGAAAACATCTTGTTGTTTCATTATTTCCTTCAAATTTGTAAACAAATAGATGATTTTGAGTCTTATTCCTTCGTTCTACTTTTTTTAGCATCAAAAGGTGGAATCCTATCACTCTCGCATTCAAAGACATGCGTACAACTCACACAAGTCCTCGGTTAAAGAAAACTTCTAGTTGTTTCATTATTTCCTCCAAATTAGTAAACAAGTAGAAGATTTAGTGTCCTATTACTTCGTTTAACTTTGTTTAGCATCAATAGGTGCAATCCTATCACTCTCGCATTCAAAATCGTACCTACAACTCCCACAAGTCCTAGGTTAAGGAAAACTTCTAGTTGTTTCATTATTTCCTTCAAATTTGATAACAGTAGATGATTTTGAGTATTATTACTTCGTTCTAGTTTGTTTGGCATCAAAAGGTGGAATCCTATCACTCTCACATTCAAAGCTATGCGTACAACTCACACAAGTCCTCGTTTAGAGAAAACTTCTAGTTGTTTCATTATTTCCTTCAAATTAGTAAACAAATAGAAGATTTAGTGTCTTATTACTTCGTTCAACTTTGTTTAGCATCAATAGGTGCAATCCTATCACTCTCGCATTCAAAATCGTACGGAGAACTCACACAAGTCCTCAGTTAAGGAAAACTTCTAGTTGTTTCATTATTTCGTTCAAATTTTAAACAAATAGATGATTTTGAGTCTTATTACTTCGTTCTACATTGTTTAGCATCAAAAGGTGGAATCTAATCACTCTCGCATTCAAAGCCAAGCGTACAACTCACACAAGTCCTCGGTTAAAGAAAACTTCTAGTTGTTTCGTTATTTCCTTCAAATTAGTAAACAAATAGAAGATTTAGTGTCCTATTACTTCGTTCAACTTTATTTAGCATGAACAGTTGCAATCAAAATCGTATGCACAACTCATACAAGTTCTCGGTTAAGGAAAACTTCTAGTTGTTTCATTATTTCCTTCAAATTTGATAACAAATAGATGATTTTGAGTCTTATTGCTTCGTTCTACTTTGTTTAGCTTCAAAAGGTGGAATCCTATCACTCTCGCATTCAAAGACATGCGTACAACTCACACAAGTCCTCGGTTAAAGAAAACTTCTAGTTGTTTCATTATTTCCTTCAAATTGGTAAACAAATAGAAGATTTAGTGTCTTATTACTTCGTTCAACTTTGTTTGGCATCAATAGGTGCAATCCTATCACTCTCGCGTTCAAAATCGTACGTATAACTCACACAAATCCTCGGTTAAGGAAAACTTCTAGTTGTTTCATTATTTACTTCAAATTTGATAACAAATAGATGATTTTGAGTCTTATTGCTTCGTTCTACTTTGTTTAGCTTCAAAAGGTGGAATCCTATCACTCTCGCATTCAAAGCCATGCGTACAACTCACACAAGTCCTCGGTTAAAGAAAACTTCTAGTTGTTTCATTATTTCCTTCAAATTAGTAAACAAATAGAAGATTTAGTGTTCTACTACTTCGTTCAACTTTGTTTAGCATCAACAGTTGCAATCCTATCACTCTCCCATTTAAAATCGTACCTACAACTCCCACAAGTCCTCGGTTAAGGAAAACTTCTAGTTGTTTCATTATTTCCTTCAAATTTGATAACAAATAGATGATTTTGAGTCTTATTGCTTCGTTTAACTTCGTTTAGCTTCAAAAGGTGGAATCCTATCACTCTCGCATTCAAAGACATGCGTACAACTCACACAAGTCCTCGGTTAAAGAAAACTTCTAGTTGTTTCATTATTTCCTTGAAATTAGTAAACAAATAGAAGATTTAGTGTCCTATTACTTCGTTCAACTTTGTTTAGCATCAACAGTTGCCATCCTATCAGTCTCGCATTCAAAATCGTACCTACAACTCCCACAAGTCCTCGGTTAAGGAAAACTTCTAGTTGTTTCATTATTTCCTTCAAATTTGTAAAGCGATAGATGATTTTGAGTATTATTACTTCGTTCTACTTTGTTTGGCATCAAAAGGTGGAATCCTTTCACTCTCACATTCAAAGCTATGCGTACAACTCACACAAGTCCTCGGTTAAAGAAAAGTTCTAGTTGTTTCATTATTTCCTTCAAATTAGTAAACAAATAGAAGATTTAGTGTCCTATTACTTCGTTCAACTTTGTTTAGCATCAATAGGTGCAATCCTATCACTCTCGCATTCAAAATCGAACGGAGAACTCACACAAGTCCTCGGTTAAGGAAAACTTCTAGTTGTTTCATTATTTCGTTCAAATTTTAAACAAATAGATGATTTTGAGTCTTATTACTTCGTTCTACATTGTTTAGCATCAAAAGGTGGAATCCAATCACTCTCGCATTCAAAGCCAAGCGTACAACTCACACAAGTCCTCGGTTAAAGAAAACTTCTAGTTGTTTTGTTATTTCCTTCAAATTAGTAAACAAATAGAAGATTTAGTGTCCTATTACTTCGTTCAACTTTATTTAGCATCAACAGTTGCAATCAAAATCGTATGCACAACTCATACAAGTTCTCGGTTAAGGAAAACTTCTAGTTGTTTCATTATTTCCTTCAAATTTGATAACAAATAGATGATTTTGAGTCTTATTGCTTCGTTCTACTTTGTTTAGCTTCAAAAGGTGGAATCCTATCACTCTCGCATTCAAAGACATGCGTACAACTCACACAAGTCCTCGGTTAAAGAAAACTTCTAGTTGTTTCATTATTTCCTTCAAATTAGTAAACAAATAGAAGATTTAGTGTCTTATTACTTCGTTCAACTTTGTTTGGCATCAATAGGTGCAATCCTATCACTCTCGCGTTCAAAATCGTACGTATAACTCACACAAATCCTCGGTTAAGGAAAACTTCTAGTTGTTTCATTATTTACTTCAAATTTGATAACAAATAGATGATTTTGAGTCTTATTGCTTCGTTCTACTTTGTTTAGCTTCAAAAGGTGGAATCCTATCACTCTCGCATTCAAAGCCATGCGTACAACTCACACAAGTCCTCGGTTAAAGAAAACTTCTAGTTGTTTCATTATTTCCTTCAAATTAGTAAACAAATAGAAGATTTAGTGTCCTACTACTTCGTTCAACTTTGTTTAGCATCAACAGTTGCAATCCTATCACTCTCCCATTTAAAATCGTACCTACAACTCCCACAAGTCCTCGGTTAAGGAAAACTTCTAGTTGTTTCATTATTTCCTTCAAATTTGATAACAAATAGATGATTTTGAGTCTTATTGCTTCGTTTAACTTCGTTTAGCTTCAAAAGGTGGAATCCTATTACTCTCGCATTCAAAGACATGCGTACAACTCACACAAGTCCTCGGTTAAAGAAAACTTCTAGTTGTTTCATTATTTCCTTGAAATTAGTAAACAAATAGAAGATTTAGTGTCCTATTACTTCGTTCAACTTTGTTTAGCATCAACAGTTGCCATCCTATCAGTCTCGCATTCAAAATCGTACCTACAACTCCCACAAGTCCTCGGTTAAGGAAAACTTCTAGTTGTTTCATTATTTCCTTCAAATTTGTAAAGCGATAGATGATTTTGAGTATTATTACTTCGTTCTACTTTGTTTGGCATCAAAAGGTGGAATCCTTTCACTCTCACATTCAAAGCTATGCGTACAACTCACACAAGTCCTCGGTTAAAGAAAAGTTCTAGTTGTTTCATTATTTCCTTCAAATTAGTAAACAAATAGAAGATTTAGTGTCCTATTACTTCGTTCAACTTTGTTTAGCATCAATAGGTGCAATCCTATCACTCTCGCATTCAAAATCGAACGGAGAACTCACACAAGTCCTCGGTTAAGGAAAACTTCTAGTTGTTTCATTATTTCGTTCAAATTTTAAACAAATAGATGATTTTGAGTCTTATTACTTCGTTCTATATTGTTTAGCATCAAAAGGTGGAATCCAATCACTCTCGCATTCAAAGCCAAGCGTACAACTCACACAAGTCCTCGGTTAAAGAAAACTTCTAGTTGTTTTGTTATTTCCTTCAAATTAGTAAACAAATAGAAGATTTAGTGTCCTATTACTTCGTTCAACTTTATTTAGCATCAACAGTTGCAATCAAAATCGTATGCACAACTCATACAAGTTCTCGGTTAAGGAAAACTTCTAGTTGTTTCATTATTTCCTTCAAATTTGATAACAAATAGATGATTTTGAGTCTTATTGCTTCGTTCTACTTTGTTTAGCTTCAAAAGGTGGAATCCTATCACTCTCGCATTCAAAGACATGCGTACAACTCACACAAGTCCTCGGTTAAAGAAAACTTCTATTTGTTTCATTATTTCCTTCAAATTAGTAAACAAATAGAAGATTTAGTGTCTTATTACTTCGTTCAACTTTGTTTGGCATCAATAGGTGCAATCCTATCACTCTCGCGTTCAAAATCGTACGTATAACTCACACAAATCCTCGGTTAAGGAAAACTTCTAGTTGTTTCATTATTTACTTCAAATTTGATAACAAATAGATGATTTTGAGTCTTATTGCTTCGTTCTACTTTGTTTAGCTTCAAAAGGTGGAATCCTATCACTCTCGCATTCAAAGCCATGCGTACAACTCACACAAGTCCTCGGTTAAAGAAAACTTCTAGTTGTTTCATTATTTCCTTCAAATTAGTAAACAAATAGAAGATTTAGTGTCCTACTACTTCGTTCAACTTTGTTTAGCATCAACAGTTGCAATCCTATCACTCTCCCATTTAAAATCGTACCTACAACTCCCACAAGTCCTCGGTTAAGGAAAACTTCTAGTTGTTTCATTATTTCCTTCAAATTTGATAACAAATAGATGATTTTGAGTCTTATTGCTTCGTTTAACTTCGTTTAGCTTCAAACGGTGGAATCCTATCACTCTCGCATTCAAAGACATGCGTACAACTCACACAAGTCCTCGGTTAAAGAAAACTTCTAGTTGTTTCATTATTTCCTTGAAATTAGTAAACAAATAGAAGATTTAGTGTCCTATTACTTCGTTCAACTTTGTTTAGCATCAACAGTTGCCATCCTATCAGTCTCGCATTCAAAATCGTACCTACAACTCCCACAAGTCCTCGGTTAAGGAAAACTTCTAGTTGTTTCATTATTTCCTTCAAATTTGTAAAGCGATAGATGATTTTGAGTATTATTACTTCGTTCTACTTTGTTTGGCATCAAAAGGTGGAATCCTTTCACTCTCATATTCAAAGCTATGCGTACAACTCACACAAGTCCTCGGTTAAAGAAAAGTTCTAGTTGTTTCATTATTTCCTTCAAATTAGTAAACAAATAGAAGATTTAGTGTCCTATTACTTCGTTCAACTTTGTTTAGCATCAATAGGTGCAATCCTATCACTCTCGCATTCAAAATCGAACGGAGAACTCACACAAGTCCTCGGTTAAGGAAAACTTCTAGTTGTTTCATTATTTCGTTCAAATTTTAAACAAATAGATGATTTTGAGTCTTATTACTTCGTTCTACATTGTTTAGCATCAAAAGGTGGAATCCAATCACTCTCGCATTCAAAGCCAAGCGTACAACTCACATAAGTCCTCGGTTAAAGAAAACTTCTAGTTGTTTTGTTATTTCCTTCAAATTAGTAAACAAATAGAAGATTTAGTGTCCTATTACTTCGTTCAACTTTATTTAGCATCAACAGTTGCAATCAAAATCGTATGCACAACTCATACAAGTTCTCGGTTAAGGAAAACTTCTAGTTGTTTCATTATTTCCTTCAAATTTGATAACAAATAGATGATTTTGAGTCTTATTGCTTCGTTCTACTTTGTTTAGCTTCAAAAGGTGGAATCCTATCACTCTCGCATTCAAAGACATGCGTACAACTCACACAAGTCCTCGGTTAAAGAAAACTTCTAGTTGTTTCATTATTTCCTTCAAATTAGTAAACAAATAGAAGATTTAGTGTCTTATTACTTCGTTCAACTTTGTTTGGCATCAATAGGTGCAATCCTATCACTCTCGCGTTCAAAATCAGACGTATAACTCACACAAATCCTCGGTTAAGGAAAACTTATAGTTGTTTCATTATTTACTTCAAATTTGATAACAAATAGATGATTTTGAGTCTTATTGCTTCGTTCTACTTTGTTTAGCTTCAAAAGGTGGAATCCTATCACTCTCGCATTCAAAGCCATGCGTACAACTCACACAAGTCCTCGGTTAAAGAAAACTTCTAGTTGTTTCATTATTTCCTTCAAATTAGTAAACAAATAGAAGATTTAGTGTCCTATTACTTCGTTCAACTTTGTTTAGCATCAACAGTTGCAATCCTATCACTCTCCCATTTAAAATCGTACCTACAACTCCCACAAGTCCTCGGTTAAGGAAAACTTCTAGTTGTTTCATTATTTCCTTCAAATTTGATAACAAATAGATGATTTTGAGTCTTATTGCTTCGTTCTACTTTGTTTAGCTTCAAAACGTGGAATCCTATCACTCTCGCATTCAAAGCCATGCGTACAACTCACACAAGTCCTCGGTTAAAGAAAACTTCTAGTTGTTTCATTATTTCCTTCAAATTAGTAAACAAATAGAATATTTAGTGTCCTATTACTTCGTTCAACTTTGTTTAGCATCAACAGTTGCCATCCTATCAGTCTCGCATTCAAAATCGTACCTACAACTCCCACAAGTCCTCGGTTAAGGAAAACTTCTAGTTGTTTCATTATTTCCTTCAAATTTGTAAACCGATAGATGATTTTGAGTATTATTACTTCGTTCTACTTTGTTTGGCATCAAAAGGTGGAATCCTTTCACTCTCACATTCAAAGCTATCCGTACAACTCACACAAGTCCTCGGTTAAAGAAAACTTCTAGTTGTTTCATTATTTCCTTCAAATTAGTAAACAAATAGAAGATTTAGTGTCCTATTACTTCGTTCAACTTTGTTTAGCATCAATAGGTGCAATCCTATCACTCTCGCATTCAAAATCGTACGGAGAACTCACACAAGTCCTCGGTTAAGGAAAACTTCTAGTTGTTTCATTATTTCGTTCAAATTTTAAACAAATAGATGATTTTGAGTCTTATTACTTCGTTCTACATTGTTTAGCATCAAAAGGTGGAATCCAATCACTCTCGCATTCAAAGCCAAGCGTATAACTCACACAAGTCCTCGGTTAAAGAAAACTTCTAGTTGTTTTGTTATTTCCTTCAAATTAGTAAACAAATAGAAGATTTAGTGTCCTATTACTTCGTTCAACTTTATTTAGCATCAACAGTTGCAATCAAAATCGTATGCACAACTCATACAAGTTCTCGGTTAAGGAAAACTTCTAGTTGTTTCATTATTTCCTTCAAATTTGATAACAAATAGATGATTTTGAGTCTTATTGCTTCGTTCTACTTTGTTTAGCTTCAAAAGGTGGAATCCTATCACTCTCGCTGTGACATCCCAAGATTTCACAGGATTTCCAAATGAGGATTTGATATAATTAAGTAAAGGTTATGAGATAAAACCTAGTTGAATGACAAAATGTATTAAGGAACGATTTAATGTGGTTTATTATGTGCCAATATAACCTATGTGCTAGGTTGAATATGTGTATATGTAAATATGATTGGTTAAATAAAGGAAATAATGGAAATAAGCAAAGAACTTGTGAAGTTAGTTGAAGTAATGAATGTTGATAGTGAGATTGATGAATAGGCCTGGAAAGGCGATGGTATGAAAATGACAAGGTAAGTTATATATGTTTGTGCAATAAAGAAGAAACCGTATAATTAAATTGGTTTATTAAGGATTATGGAATATTAAGTGTTGATATATGAATAAATGGATTTGTTAATGAATGGATTTAATACGATTGAAATGATATAAATAATTGTTATGTGGTGTAAATATGGAAAGTAATACCCCGAGAATGTGTATAAAGGATGTTGTATGCAAGTGAGTTACAAATTAGCTTATGTGCATAATGTAAACACGTGATAGGATGTTAAAGTCG
The DNA here is from genome assembly GCA_947179155.2 of Hedera helix. Lineage (NCBI taxonomy): Eukaryota > Viridiplantae > Streptophyta > Magnoliopsida > Apiales > Araliaceae > Hedera > Hedera helix. The sequence goes on from OX359268.1 coordinate 17,363,058, forward strand.
AAATAATGATATTATGAGCATAAATGGTTAAATGATGATGAATTTGGTAATTTGATCGAGGTTCGCTTCTCGAGGATGCGGTTTATGGAAAAAGTGACAGTTTTGACTATTTGAAATGTCAAAAATTGGAAATTTGTGAAATGTAGAACCAAGAAGGTTCAAAGGAAACAAGAAATGTATTTTATGGTTAAAAGGAGGTTGTGTAGTCAAATTGCGATTAATTAGCAAACGAAGCTATAAAACGAGGCTATATGGACAGAGCACGACGAAAAGCGAGTGATCTAGTCGGTCGATCGAAAGAAAAATTGATTTAAACGAGGATGAAATGAATTAATGAGAAAAAGAGTATGAAAGTTACTTTGAAATGGAAAATGGCATGAAAATAAAATCTAGCAAATTGGAGAAATGACTATGTTGCCCTCAATAATTCAAGTAATGACCATTGTGTCCTAAAGGGTAAAATGACCAAAATACCCTTGACAAATTGAGAAATGACTTATATGTCCCAAGTGGTGAAATGACGAAAATGCCCTTCACTTAATAGGTGAAATGACTAAAGTGCCCTTGAAGGAGTTAACCATGGTTATACCGTTTAACTAGCTTAGTTAAGGCTTATATAATTAAACTAGCAAGGCAAGCAAGCTTCATACATTGTATTTTGCTGGAAATATCAACCCTACGAGAGAGAAAAGGAGAGAAGCCATGGAAGTCAAGGAAAAGCTTGATGATTTGCAAAGCTATGATGGTCGGATGATGAAGGAGCAAGAAGAAAAGAGGAAGAGCTTGTCAAGATAAAGCTCTCTATGTGAAAAAGTTTGTCATCTAAGGAGGTATAATCATGTTCAAACTTTAAAACTTTGTGTTGGTATATTTAAGTTCAAGAACAAGGAAGACCGTGCATGTATCTTTGAAATACATGAGTTGGTTATGAGAGTTTTGTGAGTTACATGCTATATATTTGCTAAATCATGAAACCCTAAGCTTGAAAGTGTTGAAGATATAGAACAAAGTTGATATACCATTTATGTTCATGTTCAAGGTTAGAAATTCATGATTTAAGGCATGATCATGTAAAATATGTTGTTAGTTTTGATGGAAACCTAGATAGAAAGGTTTATCATGTTTGATGTAAGGGAAATTTTGTACAAAATGGCAAGCTAGATACCTAAATGGTTTGAAGGAATGATTTGTTAAGAAAAAGATACAATATTAGGCTATACTTTGTGTATAGACTACGTAATAATCTGTAAAGTGACTTGGAAGGTACATATGGAAGTTATGTGAATATATAAAGTCGTTAAATGTGTACGTGATAACCTATGTGAAGTGTAGAGTTTAAATATTGAAGATTGGTTTAAGGATGGAAATGAGTAAAGTTGACAAAGTGATATTAATGTGTAATTTTGGCCATTTTGTGTGATTGGTGATCAAAGGAGGCCAAAAAGCTAAGTTTGATATTAATATATGTGTTTGAAACGATTTGGAAGTCGTTTGGCGTTTATGGCGACAATTGAGGATTTTAAACATTTTAAAACGTTCGCCGACGCCTAAAACGAGTTATTTTGGAAAAAGGAATTCAAATGAAAAGTAATAAACTTTTTGAAGTCTCGTACGAGTTATATATGTGCTATGTGTATTAAATGAGATGTTGGAAGTAAGTTGTGCCAAAAAGGAGTTAAGGATTGAAAGTGAGTTTAAGCTTTGAAAATGAAAGTTTTGGAAAAAGTTGACAAATTACCGTCAAAGTGTGATTTTTGGCAAGTTTGAGAAATTAAAGGTAAAAAGGAGTCAAATGATTAAGTTTTATGTTATTACATGTGTTTAGGTTGATTTTATAATCAACGGATGTGAATTAGAATGAAAATGAGTTTCGAACGATCGAAATCGATCGTTTCGACCCTAAATGGATTTTAACGGACAAAAGTCGCTTCGTGCGAAGTTTTATGGTTTTGAAAGTTTGGACATGTCATATATAGGTTATATGAACTATGTCAAGTGTTGGAATTGAGTTTTGAAGCAAATGGCCAAAAATCACAAGGTTGCAAAACTTGAAGTTCTGAAATTCTAAAATTTTTCTAAGTCTGAAAAAGTTCTGAACAGCCCTCCTATGGGCAAATGTATCTTTGATTTTAAAGGCCAAATGTGGTAAATGAAAATTTTATAAAATACTATGATATGAGGTCTACATGTGTACCAAATTTGGTATCAATTGGATGTACGGTTAAGGAATTAAAATTCACCAAAGCAGCAGCAAAAATCAAAATTTCAGTTTTTGGCAGAAAAGAGGGCCACGGCCGGGGCCAGATTTTCAAGGCAAAACCACGGCCGGGGCCAGAATTGGCTGAGAGGTCGCGGCTGGGGCCGTGGCTTCTTAGGCCAAAATCCGGCCTAGGCCGCGGTTGACAGATTTCAAAAAAATGATATTTTTGACCCGAAATGAAATGTTTTGATACTAAATGATAGAGATAAGTTATGTAAACCCTAGATTGATAAAAATAGACTATGTAAAGGGTATTAAGGTATAATGAAATGATGAATGGCATAAGGAATCATGCCCAAAGCTAAGCCAAATCAAGTTAAAGGTTGTGAAAAAGGTCGGGAAAGAGCTAGGATGTATTATTAACCTATGTAAGGTATAATACATCAAATGTGAAATGATTAGAGACGATGGGTCGTGTAATTATAAGTTAAGTTTGACTAAGATTGTTAAGTTTTATGATCCCATATTGATGTATAAGTTATGAATTGACAGATAAGGTTCGGACTAGCAACCCGAGGCAAGAAATGATTGACAAGGCCAAGCGAGGCGGTAAAGGTTAAGTTAAATAAAAGCGTACAGGCAAGTTTTTCAGACCTAAAAGTACTAATTGAATTACGTGAATTATATGATAGTTGAGATGGGCACTCCGTGCCACAACGTGAGCTAACTGTTAAATGCAATACGTGATATTTGAGCATAACATGGTAAAGTAAGCGAGGCATGACGCATATTATAGATTGTGAGCATGCAAGGTGTTATCTGATTAACTTGCTGAGCTTTATGCTCATTCTTGCTATGACTAATATTTCAGGTAAAGTACGAGAAGGCCGGAGGTTCCGGTGAAGCTAAGGTAACGGAATGTGATTGCCTGGATAAGCGTGAACAAATTTGATATATGTACATTTGTATTGAAGGAATCATGTAACAGTTTGGTTTTAAATGTTAAACCTAAATCATAGAAAGGAATGTATGGTTTGTATATCCATATAGCTAATGAGCATGTATGTATTATTTAAGTAGAGATTGTAATGAGGTAAAGTTTGTGTTGTATGGTAGGTTGAGTTTTAAATGTAATAAACTCATATGTACAGATTAGTTATAAGCAGACATGATGATATATGGTATAGATATGATGAATGACTGTGTGTAAACAGGAAGAGGTACAAAACAGGTACAAGTAAACAAGGCTATATGTATAAATAGTTCATGGCGAAATTTCAGTTACGGGACATGTTAAATTGTAATATATATATGATTACGAAGTGAAATAAACTCGGTCCTAAATGATAAGTGTTGATCTAAGTTTAATGAAAGGTAAAGTGAACGTTGCGATCCTGAGACAGGTAAGGAATGTAAGTTAAATATGTTTTAAAGAATAAAAAAAATATGGACCGAAATTGTGGTCAACTAAATGATTTCAAAGGTTAAAGGTTAAGTTTTTAACGCACGAGATTCCGTTTAAAGTGGTTTAAAGTTAATGAGTATATTATCCAGACACTAATGGATTGAATTAAGGAAGGTGGGATCTCGGGGTGTTACACTCGCATTCAAAGACATGCGTACAACTCACACAAGTCCTCGGTTAAAGAAAACTTCTAGTTGTTTCATTATTTCCTTCAAATTAGTAAACAAATAGAAGATTTAGTGTCTTATTACTTCGTTCAACTTTGTTTGGCATCAATAGGTGCAATCCTATCACTCTCGCGTTCAAAATCGTACGTATAACTCACACAAATCCTCGGTTAAGGAAAACTTCTAGTTGTTTCATTATTTACTTCAAATTTGATAACAAATAGATGATTTTGAGTCTTATTGCTTCGTTCTACTTTGTTTAGCTTCAAAAGGTGGAATCCTATCACTCTCGCATTCAAAGCCATGCGTACAACTCACACAAGTCCTCGGTTAAAGAAAACTTCTAGTTGTTTCATTATTTCCTTCAAATTAGTAAACAAATAGAAGATTTAGTGTCCTATTACTTCGTTCAACTTTGTTTAGCATCAACAGTTGCAATCCTATCACTCTCCCATTTAAAATCGTACCTACAACTCCCACAAGTCCTCGGTTAAGGAAAACTTCTAGTTGTTTCATTATTTCCTTCAAATTTGATAACAAATAGATGATTTTGAGTCTTATTGCTTCGTTTAAATTTGTTTAGCTTCAAAACGTGGAATCCTATCACTCTCGCATTCAAAGCCATGCGTACAACTCACACAAGTCCTCGGTTAAAGAAAACTTCTAGTTGTTTCATTATTTCCTTCAAATTAGTAAACAAATAGAAGATTTAGTGTCCTATTACTTCGTTCAACTTTGTTTAGCATCAACAGTTGCAATCCTATCACTCTCTCATTTAAAATCGTACCTACAACTCCCACAAGTCCTCGGTTAAGGAAAACTTCTAGCTGTTTCATTATTTCCTTCAAATTTAATAACAAATAGATGATTTTGAATCTTATTGCTTCGTTCTACTTTGTTTAGCTTCAAAAGGTGGAATCCTATCACTCTCGCATTCAAAGCCATGCGTACAACTCACACAAGTCCTCGGTTAAAGAAAACTTCTAGTTGTTTCATTATTTCCTTCAAATTAGTAAACAAATAGAAGATTTAGTGTCCTATTACTTCGTTCAACTTTGTTTAGCATCAATAGGTGCAATCCTATCACTCTCGCATTCAAAATCGTACGTACAACTCACACAAGTCCTCGGTTAAGGAAAACTTCTAGTTGTTTCATTATTTCCGTCAAATTTGTAAACAAATTGATGATTTTGAGTCTTATTGCTTCGTTCTACTTTGTCTAGCATCAAAAGGTGGAATCCAATCACTCTCGCATTCAAAGCCATGCGTTCAAGTCACACAAGTCCTCGGTTAAAGAAAACTTCTAGTTGTTTCATTATTTCATTCAAATTAGAAAACAAATAGAATATTTAGTGTCCTATTACTTCGTTCAACTTTGTTTAGCATCAATAGGTACCATCCTATCACTCTCGCATTCAAAATCGTACGTACAACTCACACAAGTCCTCGGTTAAGGAAAACTTCTAGTTGTTTCATAATTTCCTTCAAATTTGTAAACGAATAGATGATTTTGAGTATTATTACTTTGTTTTACTTTGTTTAGCATCAAAAGGTGGAATCCTATCACTCTCGCGTTCAAAGCCATGTGTACAACTCCCACAAGTCCTCGGTTAAGGAAAACTTCTAGTTGTTTCACTATTTCGTTCAAATTTGTAAACAAATAGATGATTTTGAGCCTTATTACTTCATTCTACTTTGTTTAGCATCAAAAGGTGGAATCCTATCACTCTCGCATTCAAAACCGTACATACAACTCCCACAAGTCCTCGTTTAAGGAAAACTTTAAATCGTTTCATTATTCGCTTCAAATTTACAAACAAGTAGATGATTTTGAGTCTTATTACTTCGTTCTACTTTGTTTAGCATCAGAAGGTGGAATCCTATCACTCTCGCATTCAAAGCCATGCGTACAACTCCCACAAGTCCTCGGTTAAGGAAAACTTCTAGTTGTTTCATTATTTCGTTCAAATTTGTAAACAAAAAGATGATTTTGAGTATTATTACTTCGTTCTACTTTGTTTAGCATCAAAAGGTGGAATCCAATCACTCTCGCATTCAAAGTCATGCGTACAAGTCACACAAGTCCTCTGTTAAAGAAAACTTCTAGTTGTTTCATTATTTCCTTCAAATTAGTAAACAAATAGAAGATTTAGTGTCCTATTACTTCGTTTAACTTTGTTTAGCATCAATAGGTGCAATCCTATCACTCTCGCATTCAAAATCGTACGTACAATTCACACAAGTCCTCGGTTAATTAAACTTCTAGTTGTTTCACTATTTCGTTGAAATTTGTAAACAAATAGATGATTTTGAGTCTTATTACTTCGTTCTACTTTGTTTAGCATCAAAAGGTGAAATCATATCACTCTCGCATTCAAAGCTATGCGTACAACTCACACAAGTCCTCGGTTAAAGAAAACTTCTAGTTGTTTCATTAATTCCTTCAAATTAGTAAACAAATAGAAGATTTAGTGTCCTATTACTTCGTTCAACTTTGTTTAGCATCAACAGGTGCAATCCTATCACTCTCGCGTTCAAAATCGTACGTACAACTCACACAAGTCCTCGGTTAAGGAAAACTTCTAGTTGTTTCATTATTTCCTTAAAATTTGTTAACAAATAGATGATTTTGAGTCTTATTGCTTCATTCTACTTTGTTTAGCATCAAGAGGTGAAATCCTATTACTCTCGCATTCAAAGTCATGCGTACAACTCCCACAAGTCCTCGGTTAAGGAAAACTTCTAGTTGTTTCATTATTTCGTTCAAATTTGTAAACAAATAGATGATTTTGAGTCTTATTACTTCGTTCTACTTGTTTTAGCAACAAAAGGTGGAATCCAATCACTCTCACATTCAAGGCCATGCGTACAACTCACACAAGTCCTCGGTTAAAGAAAACTTCTAGTTGTTTCATTATTTCCATCAAATTAGTAAACAAATAGAAGATTTAGTGTCCTATTACTTCGTTCAACTTTGTTTAGCATCAATAGGTGCAATCCTATCACTCTCGCATTCAAAATCGTACGTACAACTCACACAAGTCCTCGGTTAAGGAAAACATCTTGTTGTTTCATTATTTCCTTCAAATTTGTAAACAAATAGATGATTTTGAGTCTTATTCCTTCGTTCTACTTTTTTTAGCATCAAAAAGTGGAATCCTATCACTCTCGCATTCAAAGACATGCGTACAACTCACACAAGTCCTCGGTTAAAGAAAACTTCTACTTGTTTCATTATTTTCTCCAAATTACTAAACAAGTAGAAGATTTAGTGTCCTATTACTTCGTTCAACTTTGTTTAGCATCAATAGGTGCAATCCTATCACTCTCGCATTCAAAATCGTACCTACAACTCCCACAATTCCTCGGTTAAGGAAAACTTCTAGTTGTTTCATTATTTACTTCAAATTTGATAACAAATAGATGATTTTGAGTCTTATTGCTTCGTTCTACTTTGTTTAGCTTCAAAAGGTGGAATCCTATCACTCTCGCATTCAAAGCCATGCGTACAACTCACACAAGTCCTCGGTTAAAGAAAACTTCTAGTTGTTTCATTATTTCCTTCAAATTAGTAAACAAATAGAAGATTTAGTGTCCTATTACTTCGTTCAACTTTGTTTAGCATCAACAGTTGCAATCCTATCACTCTCCCATTTAAAATCGTACCTACAACTCCCACAAGTCCTCAGTTAAGGAAAACTTCTAGTTGTTTCATTATTTCCTTCAAATTTGATAACAAATAGATGATTTTGAGTCTTATTGCTTCGTTTAACTTTGTTTAGCTTCAAAAGGTGGAATCCTATCACTCTCGCATTCAAAGCTATGCGTACAACTCACACAAGTCCTCGGTTAAAGAAAACTTCTAGTTGTTTCGTTATTTCCTTCAAATTAGTAAACAAATAGAAGATTTAGTGTCCTATTACTTCGTTCAACTTTGTTTAGCATCAACAGTTGCCATCCTATCAGTCTCGCATTCAAAATCGTACCTACAACTCCCACAAGTCCTCGGTTAAGGAAAACTTCTAGTTGTTTCATTATTTCCTTCAAATTTGTAAACCGATATATGATTTTGAGTATTATTACTTCGTTCTACTTTGTTTGGCATCAAAAGGTGGAATCCTTTCACTCTCACATTCAAAGCTATGCGTACAACTCACACAAGTCCTCGGTTAAAGAAAACTTCTAGTTGTTTCATTATTTCCTTCAAATTAGTAAACAAATAGAAGATTTAGTGTCATATTACTTCGTTCAATTTTGTTTAGCATCAATAGGTGCAATCCTATCACTCTCGCATTCAAAATCGTACGGAGAACTCACACAAGTCCTCGGTTAAGGAAAACTTCTAGTTGTTTCATTATTTCGTTCAAATTTTACACAAATAGATGATTTTGAGTCTTATTACTTCGTTCTACATTGTTTAGCATCAAAAGGTGGAATCCAATCACTCTCGCATTCAAAGCCAAGCGTACAACTCACACAAGTCCTCGGTTAAAGAAAACTTCTAGTTGTTTTGTTATTTCCTTCAAATTAGTAAACAAATAGAAGATTTAGTGTCCTATTACTTCGTTCAACTTTATTTAGCATCAACAGTTGCAATCAAAATCGTATGCACAACTCATACAAGTTCTCGGTTAAGGAAAACTTCTAGTTGTTTCATTATTTCCTTCAAATTTGATAACAAATAGATGATTTTGAGTCTTATTGCTTCGTTCTACTTTGTTTAGCTTCAAAAGGTGGAATCCTATCACTCTCGCATTCAAAGACATGCGTACAACTCACACAAGTCCTCGGTTAAAGAAAACTTCTAGTTGTTTCATTATTTCCTTCAAATTAGTAAACAAATAGAAGATTTAGTGTCTTATTACTTCGTACAACTTTGTTTGGTATCAATAGGTGCAATCCTATCACTCTCGCGTTCAAAATCGTACGTATAACTCACACAAATCCTCGGTTAAGGAAAACTTCTAGTTGTTTCATTATTTACTTCAAATTTGATAACAAATAGATGATTTTGAGTCTTATTGCTTCGTTCTACTTTGTTTAGCTTCAAAAGGTGGAATCCTATCACTCTCGCATTCAAAGCCATGCGTACAACTCACACAAGTCCTCGGTTAAAGAAAACTTCTAGTTGTTTCATTATTTCCTTCAAATTAGTAAACAAATAGAAGATTTAGTGTCCTATTACTTCGTTCAACTTTGTTTAGCATCAACAGTTGCAATCCTATCACTCTCCCATTTAAAATCGTGCCTACAACTCCCACAAGTCCTCGGTTAAGGAAAACTTCTAGTTGTTTCATTATTTCCTTCAAATTTGATAACAAATAGATGATTTTGAGTCTTATTGCTTCGTTTAACTTTGTTTAGCTTCAAAAGGTGGAATCCTATCACTCTCGCATTCAAAGCCATGCGTACAACTCACACAAGTCCTCGGTTAAAGAAAACTTCTAGTTGTTTCGTTATTTCCTTCAAATTAGTAAACAAATAGAAGATTTAGTGTCCTATTACTTCGTTCAACTTTGTTTAGCATCAACAGTTGCCATCCTACCAGTCTCGCATTCAAAATCGTACCTACAACTCCCATAAGTCCTCGGTTAAGGAAAACTTCTAGTTGTTTCATTATTTCCTTCAAATTTGTAAACCGATAGATGATTTTGAGTATTATTACTTCGTTCTACTTTGTTTGGCATCAAAAGGTGGAATCCTTTCACTCTCACATTCAAAGCTATGCGTACAACTCACACAAGTCCTCGGTTAAAGAAAACTTCTAGTTGTTTCATTATTTCCTTCAAATTAGTAAACAAATAGAAGATTTAGTGTCCTATTACTTCGTTCAACTTTGTTTAGCATCAATAGGTGCAATCCTATCACTCTCGCATTCAAAATCGTACGGAGAACTTACACAAGTCCTCGGTTAAGGAAAACTTCTAGTTGTTTCATTATTTCGTTCAAATTTTAAACAAATAGATGATTTTGAGTCTTATTACTTCGTTCTACATTGTTTAGCATCAAAAGGTGGAATCCAATCACTCTCGCATTCAAAGCCAAGCGTACAACTCACACAAGTCCTCGGTTAACGAAAACTTCTAGTTGTTTTGTTATTTCTTTCAAATTAGTAAACAAATAGAAGATTTAGTGTCCTATTACTTCGGTCAACTTTATTTAGCATCAACAGTTGCAATCAAAATCGTATGCACAACTCATACAAGTTCTCGGTTAAGGAAAACTTCTAGTTGTTTCATTATTTCCTTCAAATTTGATAACAAATATATGATTTTGAGTCTTATTGCTTCGTTCTACTTTGTTTAGCTTCAAAAGGTGGAATCCTATCACTCTCGCATTCAAAGACATGCGTACAACTCACACAAGTCCTCGGTTAAAGAAAACTTCTAGTTGTTTCATTATTTCCTTCAAATTAGTAAACAAATAGAAGATTTAGTGTCTTATTACTTCGTTCAACTTTGTTTGGCATTAATAGGTGCAATCCTATCACTCTCGCGTTCAAAATAGTACGTATAACTCACACAAATCCTCGGTTAAGGAAAACTTCTAGTTGTTTCATTATTTACTTCAAATTTGATAACAAATAGATGATTTTGAGTCTTATTGCTTCGTTCTACTTTGTTTACCTTCAAAAGGTGGAATCCAATCACTCTCGCATTCAAAGCCATGCGTACAACTCACACAAGTCCTCGGTTAAAGAAAACTTCTAGTTGTTTCATTATTTCCTTCAAATTAGTAAACAAATAGAAGATTTAGTGTCCTATTACTTCGTTCAACTTTGTTTAGCATCAACAGTTGCAATCCTATCACTCTCCCATTTAAAATCGTACCTACAACTCCCACAAGTCCTCGGTTAAGGAAAACTTCTAGTTGTTTCTTTATTTCCTTCAAATTTGATAACAAATAGATGATTTTGAGTCTTATTGCTTCGTTTAACTTTGTTTAGCTTCAAAAGGTGGAATCCTATCACTCTCGCATTCAAAGCCATGCGTACAACTCACACAAGTCCTCGGTTAAAGAAAACTTCTAGTTGTTTCATTATTTCCTTCAAATTAGTAAACAAATAGAAGATTTAGTGTCCTATTACTTCGTTCAACTTTGTTTAGCATCAACAGTTGCCATCCTATCAGTCTCGCATTCAAAATCGTACCTACAACTCCCACAAGTCCTCGGTTAAGGAAAACTTCTAGTTGTTTCATTATTTCCTTCAAATTTGTAAACCGATATATGATTTTGAGTATTATTACTTCGTTCTACTTTGTTTGGCATCAAAAGGTGGAAGCCTTTCACTCTCACATTCAAAGCTATGCGTACAACTCACACAAGTCCTCGGTTAAAGAAAACTTCTAGTTGTTTCATTATTTCCTTCAAATTAGTAAACAAATAGAAGATTTAGTGTCCTATTACTTCGTTCAACTTTGTTTAGCATCAATAGGTGCAATCCTATCACTCTCGAATTCAAATTCGTACGGACAACTCACACAAGTCCTCGGTTAAGGAAAACTTCTAGTTGTTTCATTATTTCGTTCAAATTTTAAACAAATAGATGATTTTGAGTCTTATTACTTCGTTCTACTTTGTTTAGCATCAAAAGGTGGAATCCAATCACTCTCGCATTCAAAGTCATGCGTACAACTCACACAAGTCCTCGGTTAAAGAAAACTTCTAGTTGTTTCTTTATTTCCTTCAAATTAGTAAACAAATAGAAGATTTAGTGTCTTATTACTTCGTTCAACTTTGTTTAGCATCAATAGGTGCAATCCTATCACTCTCGCATTCAAAATCGTACGTACAACTCACACAAGTCCTCGGTTAAGGAAAACTTCTAGTTGTTTCATTATTTCCTTCAAATTTGTAAACAAATTGATGATTTTGAGTCTTATTGCTTCGTTCTACTTTGTCTAGCATCAAAAGGTGGAATCCAATCTCTCTCGCATTCAAAGCCATGCGTTCAACTCACACAAGTCCTCGGTTAAAGAAAACGTCTAGTTGTTTCATTATTTCCTTCAAATTTGATAACAAATAGATGATTTTGAGTCTTATTGCTTCGTTCTACCTTGTTTAGCTTCAAAAGGTGGAATCCTATCACTCTCGCATTCAAAGCCATGCGTACAACTCACACAAGTAATCGGTTAAAGAAAACTTCTAGTTGTTTCATTATTTCCTTCAAATTAGTAAACAAATAAAAGATTTAGTGTCTTATTACTTCGTTCAACTTTGTTTGGCATCAATAGGTGCAATCCTATCACTCTCGCGTTCAAAATCGTACATACAACTCACACAAATCCTCGGTTAAGGAAAACTTCTAGTTGTTTCATTATTTACTTCAAATTTGATAACAAATAGATGATTTCGAGTCTTATTGCTTCGTTCTACTTTGTTTAGCATCAAGAGGTGGAATCCTGTCACTCTCGCATTCAAAGCCATGTGTACAACTCCCACAAGTCCTCGGTTAAGGAAAACTTCTAGTTGTTTCATTATTTCGTTCAAATTTGTAAACAAATAGATGATTTTGAGTCTTATTACTTCATTCTACTTTGTTTAGCATCAAAAGGTGGAATCCTATCACTCTGGCATTCAAAACCGTACGTACAATTACCACAAGTCCTCGGTTAAGGAAAACTTCTAGTTGGTTCATTATTTCCTTCAAATTTACAAAGAAATAGATGATTTTGAGTTTTATTACTTCGTTCTACTTTGTTTAGCATCAGAAGGCGGAATCCTATCACTCTCGCATTCAAAGCCATGCGTACAACTCCCACAAGTCCTCGGTTAAGGAAAACTTCTAGTTGTTTCATTATTTCGTTCAAATTTGTAAACAAATAGATAATTTTGAGTCTTATTACTTCGTTCTACTTTGTTTAGCATCAAAAGGTGGAATCCAATCACTCTCGCATTCAAAGCCATTCGTACAACTCACACAAGTCCTCGGTTAAAGAAAACTTTAAGTTGTTTCACTATTTCCTTCAAATTAGTAAACAAAATAGAAGATTTAGTGTCCTATTACTTCGTTCAACTTTATTTAGCATCAACAGTTGCAATAAAAATCGTATGCACAACTCATACAAGTTCTCAGTTAAGGAAAACTTCTAGTTGTTTCATTATTTCCTTCAAATTTGATAACAAATAGATGATTTTGAGTCTTATTGCTTCGTTCTACTTTGTTTAGCTTCAAAAGGTGGAATCCTATCACTCTCGCATTCAAAGACATGCGTACAACTCACACAAGTCCTCGGTTAAAGAAAACTTCTAGTTGTTTCATTATTTCCTTCAAATTAGTAAACAAATAGAAGATTTAGTGTCTTATTACTTCGTTCAACTTTGTTTGGCATCAATAGGTGCAATCCTATCACTCTCGCGTTCAAAATCGTACGTATAACTCACACAAATCCTCGGTTAAGGAAAACTTCTAGTTGTTTCATTATTTCCTTCAAATTTGTAAACAAATAGATGATTTTGAGTATTATTAATTCGTTCTACTTTTTTTAGCATCAAAAGGTGGAATCCTATCACTCTTGCATTCAAAGCCATGCGTACAACTCACACAAATCCTCGGTTAAAGAAAACTTCTAGTTGTTTCATTATTTCCTTCAAATTAGTAAACAAATAGAAGATTTAGTGTCTTATTACTTCGTTCAATTTTGTTTAGCATCAATAGGTGCAATCCTATCAGTCTGGCATTCAGAATCGTACGTACAACTCATACAAATCCTCGGTTAAGGAAAACTTCTAGTTGTTTCATTATTTCCTTCAAATTTGATAACAAATAGATGATTTTGAGTCTTATTGCTTCGTTCTACTTTGTTTAGCGTCAAAAGGTGGAATACTATCACTCTCGCATTTAAAGTCATGTGTACAACTCGCACAAGTCCTCGGTTAAAGAAAACTTCTAGTTGTTTCATTATTTCTTTCAAATTAGTAAACAAATAGAAGATTTAGTGTCCTATTACTTCGTTCAACTTTGTTTAGCATCAACAGTTGCAATCCTATCAGTCTCCCATTTAAATCGTACCTACAATTCCCACAAGTCCTCGGTTAAGAAAAACTTCTAGTTGTTTCATTATTTCCTTCAAATTTGTAAACCAATAGATGATTTTGAGTATTATTACTTCGTTCTACTTTGTTTGGCATCAAAAGGTGGAATCCTTTCACTCTCACATTCAAAGCTATGCGTACAACTCACACAAGTCCTCGGTTAAAGAAAACTTCTAGTTGTTTCATTATTTCCTTCAAATTAGTAATCAAAAAGAAGATTTAGTGTCTTATTACTTCGTTCAACTATGTTTAGCATCAATAGGTGCAATCCTATCACTCTTGCATTCAAAATCGTACGGACAACTCACACAAGTCCTCGGTTAAGGAAAACTTCTAGTTGTTTCATTATTTCGTTCAAATTTTAAACAAATAGATGATTTTGAGTCTTATTACTTCGTTCTACTTGGTTTAGCATCAAAATGTGGAATCCAATCACTCTCGCATTCAAAGTCATGCGTACAACTCACACAAGTACTCGGTTAAAGAAAACTTCTAGTTGTTTCATTATTTCCTTCAAATTAGTAAACAAATAGAAGATTTAGTGTCTTATTACTTCGTTCAACTTTATTTAGCATCAACAGTTGCAATCAAAATCGTATGCACAACTCATACAAGTTCTCGGTTAAGGAAAACTTCTAGTTGTTTCATTATTTCCTTCAAATTTGATAACAAATAGATGATTTTGAGTCTTATTGCTTCGTTCTACTTTGTTTAGCTTCAAAAGGTGGAATCCTATCACTCTCGCATTCAAAGCCATGCGTACAACTCACACAAGTCATCGGTTAAACAAAACTTCTAGTTGTTTCATTATTTCCTTCAAATTAGTAACCAAATAAAAGATTTAGTGTCTTATTACTTCGTTCAACTTTGTTTCGCATCAATAGGTGCAATCCTATCACTCTCGCGTTCAAAATCGTACGTACAACTCACACAAATCCTCGGTTAAGGAAAACTTCTAGTTGTTTCATTATTTACTTCAAATTTGATAACAAATAGATGATTTTGAGTCTTATTGCTTCGTTCTACTTTGTTTAGCATCAAAAGGTGGAATCCTGTCACTCTCGCATTCAAAGCCATGTGTACAACTCCCACAAGTCCTCGGTTAAGGAAGACTTCTAGTTGTTTCATTATTTCCTTCAAATTTGTAAACAAATAGATGATTTTGAGTCTTATTACTTCGTTCTACTTTGTTTAGCATCAAAAGGTGGAATCCTATCACTCTCGCGTTCAAAGTCATGCGTACAACTCACACAAGTCCTCGCTTAAAGAAAACTTCTAGTTGTTTCATTATTTCCTTCAAATTAGTAAACAAAGAGAAGATTTTGTGTCTTATTACTTCGTTCAACTTTGTTTAGCATCAATAGGTGCAATCCTATCACTCTCGCATTCAAAATCGTACGTACAACTCACCAAGTCCTCGGTTAAGGAAAACTTCTAGTTGTTTCATTATTTCGTTCAAATTTGTAAACAAATATATGATTTTGACTCTTATTTCTTCATTCTACTTTGTTTAGCATCAAAAGGTGGAATCCTATCACTCTCACATTCAAAACCGTACGTACAACTCCCACAAGTCCTCGGTTAAGGAAAACTTCTAGTTGTTTCATTATTTCCTTAAAATTTACAAACAAATAGATGATTTTGAGTCTTATTACTTCGTTCTACTTTGTTTAGCATCGGAAGGCGGAATCCTATCACTCTCGCATTCAAAGCCATGCGTACAACTCCCACAAGTCCTCGGTTAAGGAAAACTTCTAGTTGTTTCATTATTTCTTTCAAATTTGTAAACAAATAGATAATTTTGAGTCTTATTACTTCGTTCTACTTTGTTTAGCATCAAAAGGTGGAATCCAATCACTCTCGCATTCAAAGCCATTCGTACAACTCACACAAGTCCTCGGTTAAAGAAAACTTTTAGTTGTTTCATTATTTCCTTCAAATTAGTAAACAAATAGAAGATTTAGTGTCCTATTACTTCGTTTAACTTTGTTTAGCATCAATATGTGCAATCCTATCACTCTCGCATTCAAAATCGTACGTACAATTCACACAAGTCCTCGGTTAAGGAAAATTTCTGGTTGTTTCATTATTTCGTTCAAATTTGTAAACAAATAGATGATTTTGAGTCTTATTACTTCGTTCTACTTTGTTTAGCATCAAAAGGTGGAATCCTATCACCCTCGCATTCAAAGCCATGTGTACAACTCCCACAAGTCCTCGGTTAAGGAAGACTTCTAGTTGTTTCATTATTTCCTTCAAATTTGTAAACAAATAGATGATTTTGAGTCTTATTACTTCGTTCTACTTTGTTTAGCATCAAAAGGTGGAATCCTATCACTCTCGCGTTCAAAGCCATGCGTACAACTCACACAAGTCCTCGCTTAAAGAAAACTTCTAGTTGTTTCATTATTTCCTTCAAATTAGTAAACAAAGAGAAGATTTTGTGTCTTATTACTTCGTTCAACTTTGTTTAGCATCAATAGGTGCAATCCTATCACTCTCGCATTCAAAATTGTACGTACAACTCACACAAGTCCTCGGTTAAGGAAAACTTCTAGTTGTTTGATTATTTCCTTCAAATTTGATAACAAATAGATGATTTTGAGTCTTATTGCTTCGTTCTACTTTGTTTAGCATCAAAAGGTGGAATCCTATCACCCTCGCATTCAAAGCCATGTGTACAACTCCCACAAGTCCTCGGTTAAGGAAGACTTCTAGTTGTTTCATTATTTCCTTCAAATTAGTAAACAAATAGATGATTTAGTGTCCTATTACTTCGTCCAACTTTGTTTAGCATCAAAAGGTGGAATCCTATCACTCTCGCATTCAAAACCGTACGTACAACTCCCACAAGTCCTCGGTTAAGGAAAACTTCAAGTTGTTTCATTATTTCCTTCAAATTAGTAAACAAATAGAAGATTTAGTGTCTTAGTACTTCGTTCAACTTTGTTTAGCATCAATAGGTGCAATCCTATCACTCTCGCGTTCAAAATCGTACGTACAACTCACACAAATCCTCGGTTAAGTAAAACTTCTAGTTGTTTCATTATTTCTTTCAAATTTGATAACAAATAGATGATTTTGAGTCTTATTGCTTCGTTTTACTTTGTTTAGCATCAAAAGGTGGAATCCTATCACTCTCGCATTCAAAGCCATGCGTACAACTCCCACAAGTCCTCGGTTAAGGAAAACTTCTAGTTGTTTCATTATTTCGTTCAAATTTGTAAACAAATAGATGATTTTGAGTCTTATTACTTCGTTCTACTTTGTTTAGCATCAAAAGGTGGAATCCTATCACTCTCGCATTCAAAGCCATTCGTACAACTCACGCAAGTACTCGGTTAAAGAAAACATCTAGTTGTTTCATTATTTCCTTCGAATTTGTAAACAAATAGATGATTTTGTGTTCTATTGCTTCGTTCAACATTGTTTAGCATCAATAGGTGGAATCCTATAACTCTCGCATTCAAAATCGTACGTACAACTCACACAAGTCCTCGGTTAAGGAAAACTTCTAGTTGTTTCATTATTTCCTTCAAATTTGATAACAAATAGATGATTTTGAGTCTTATTACTTCGTTCTACTTTCTTTAGCATCAAAAGGTGGAATCCTATCCCTCTCGCATTCAAAGCCATGCGTACAAGTCTCGCAAGTCCTCGGTTAAGGAAAACTTCTAGTTGTTTCACTATTTCGTTCAAATTTGTAAACAAATAGATGATTTTGAGTCTTATTACTTCATTCTACTTTGTTTAGCATCAAAAGGTGGAATCCTATCACTCTCGCATTCAAAACCGTACGTACAACTCCCACAAGTCCTCGGTTAAGGAAAACTTCTAGTTGTTTTATTATTTCCTTCAGATTTGGTAACAAATAGATGATTTTGAGTCTTATTGCTTCGTTCTACTTTGTTTAGCATCAAGAGGTGGAATCCTATTACTCTCGCATTCAAAGCCATGCGTACAACTCCCACAAGTCCTCGGTTAAGGAAAACTTCTAGTTGTTTCATTATTTCGTTCAAATTTGTAAACAAATAGATGATTTTGAGTATTATTACTTCGTTCTACTTTGTTTAGCATCAAAATGTGGAATCCAATCACTCTCACATTCAAGGTCATGCGTACAACCCACACAAGTCCTCGGTTAAAGAAAACTTCTAGTTGTTTCATTATTTCCATCAAATTAGTAAACAAATAGAAGATTTAGTGTCCTATAACTTCGTTCAACTTTGTTTAGCATCAATAGGTGCAACCCTATCAATCTCGCATTCAAAATCGTACGTAAAACTCACACAAGTCCTCGGTTAAGGAAAACATCTTGTTGTTTCATTATTTCCTTCAAATTTGTAAACAAATAGATGATTTTGAGTCTTATTCATTCGTTCTACTTTGTTTTGCATCAAAAGGTGGAATCCTATCACTCTCGCATTCAAAGCCATGCATACAACTAACACAAGTCCTCGGTTAAAGAAAACTTCTATTTGTTTCATTATTTCCTCCAAATTAGTAAACAAGTAGAAGATTTAGTGTCCTATTACTTAGTTTAACTTTGTTTAGCATCAATAGGTGCAATCCTATCACTCTCGCGTTCAAAATCGTACGTACAACTCACACAAGTCCTCGGTTAATGAAAACTTCTAGTCGTTTAAA
This sequence comes from Hedera helix, assembly GCA_947179155.2. Classification (NCBI taxonomy): domain Eukaryota; kingdom Viridiplantae; phylum Streptophyta; class Magnoliopsida; order Apiales; family Araliaceae; genus Hedera; species Hedera helix. Next base: position 17,381,572 of record OX359268.1, read on the forward strand.
TAAATTTCTTCAAATTTGATAACAAATAGATGATTTTGAGTCTTATTGCTTCGTTCTACTTTGTTTAGCATCAAAAGGTGGAATCCTATCACTCTCGCATTCAAAGCCATGCGTACAACTCCCACAAGTCTTCGGTTAAGGAAAACTTCAAAGTTGTTTCATTATTTCGTTCAAATTTGTAAACAAATAGATGATTTTGAGTCTTATTACTTCGTTCCACTTTGTTTGACATCAAAAGGTGAAATCCAATCACTCTCACATTCAAGACCATACGTACAACTCACACAAGTCCTTGGTTAAAGAAAACTTCTAGTTCTTTCATTATTTCCATCAAATTAGTAAACAAATAGAAGATTTAGTGTCCTATTACTTCGTTCAACTTTGTTTAGCATCAATAGGTACAATCCTATCACTCTCGCATTCAAAATCGTACGTACAACTCCCACAAGTCCTCGATGAAGGAAAACTTCATGTTGTTTCATTATTTTCGTTCAAATTTGTAAACAAATAGATGATTTTGAGTCTTATTACTTCGTTCTACTTTGTTTAGCATCAAAAGGTGGAATCCTATCACTCTCGCATTCAAAGTCATGCGTACAACTCACACAAGTCCTCGCTTAAAGAAAACTTCTAGTTGTTTCATTATTTCCCCAAAATTAGTAAACAAATAGAAGATTTAGTGTCCTATTACTTCGTTCAACTTTCTTTAGCATCAATAGGTGCAATTCTATCACTCTCGCGTTCAAAATCATACGTACAACTCACACAAGTCTTCGGTTAAGGAAAACTTCCAGTTGTTTCATTATTTCCTTAAAATTTGATAACAAATAGATGATTTTGAGTCTTATCGCTTCGTTCTACTTTGTTTAGCTTCAAAAGGTGATATCCTATCACTCTCATATTCAAAGCCATGTGTACATCTCCCACAAGTCCTCGGTTAAGGAAAACTTCTAGTTGTTTCATTATTTTCCTCAAATTAGTAAACAAATAGAAGATTTAGTGTCTTATTACTTCGTTCAACTTTGTTTAGCATCAATAGGTGCAATCCTATCACTCTCGCATTCAAAATCGTATGGACAACTCACACAAGTCCTCGGTTAAAGAAAACTTCTAGTTGTTTCATTATTTCCTTCAAATTTGTAAACAAATAGATGATTTTGAGTATTATTAATTCGTTCTACTTTTTTTAGCATCAAAAGGTGGAATCCTATCACTCTTGCATTCAAAGCCATGCGTACAACTCACACAAATCCTCGATTAAAGAAAACTTCTAGTTGTTTCATTATTTCCTTCAAATTAGTAAACAAATAGAAGATTTAGTGTCTTATTACTTCGTTCAATTTTGTTTAGCATCAATAGGTGCAATCCTATCAGTCTGGCATTCAGAATCGTACGTACAACTCATACAAATCCTCGGTTAAGGAAAACTTCTAGTTGTTTCATTATATCCTTCAAATTAGTAAAAATATAGAAGATTTAGTATCCTATTACGTCGTTCAACTTTGGTTAGCATCAATAGGTGCAATCCTATCACTCTCGCATTCAAAATTGTACGTTCAACTCACACAAGTCGTCGATTAAGGAAAACTTGTAGTTGTTTCATTATTTCCTTCAAATTTGATAACAAAAAGATGATTTTGAGTCTTATTACTTCGTTCTACTTTGTTTAGCATCAAAAGTGGAATCCTGTCACTCTCGCATTCAAAGCCATGTGTACAACTCCCACAAGTCCTCGGTTAAGGAAGACTTCTAGTTGTTTCATTATTTCCTTCAAATTTGTAAACAAATAGATGATTTTGAGTCTTATTACTTCGTTCTACTTTGTTTAGCATCAAAAGGTGGAATCCAATCACTCTCGCATTCAAAGTCATGCGTACAACTCACACAAGTCCTCAGTTAAAGAAAACTTCTAGGTGTTTCATTATTTCCTTCAAATTAGTAAAAATATAGAAGATTTAGTATCCTATTACGTCGTTCAACTTTGGTTAGCATCAATAGGTGCAATCCTATCACTCTCGCATTCAAAATTGTACGTTCAACTCACACAAGTCGTCGATTAAGGAAAACTTGTAGTTGTTTCATTATTTCCTTCAAATTTGATAACAAATAGATGATTTTGAGTCTTATTTGTTCGTTCTACTTTATTTAGCATCAAAAGGTGGAATCCTATCACTCTCGCATTCAAAGCCTTGTGTACAACTCCCACAAGTCCTCGATTAAGGAAAACTTCTAGTTGTTTCACTATTTCGTTGAAATTTGTAAACAAATAGATGATTTTGAGTCTTATTACTTCATTCTAATTTGTTTAGCATCAATAGATGCAATCCTATCCCTCTCGCATTCAAAGCCATGCGTACAACTCACACAAGTTCTCGGTTAAGGAAAACTTCTAGATGTTTCATTATTTCCTTCAAATTTTCAAACAAATAGATGATTTAGTGTCATATTACTTCGTTCAACTTTGTTTAGCATCAATAGGTGCAATCCTATCACTCTCGCATTCAAAACCGTAAGTACATCTCCCATAAGTCCTCGATTAAGGAAAAGTTCAAGTTGTTTCATTATTTCCTTCAAATTTACAAACAAATAGATGATTTTGAGTCTTATTACTTCGTTCTACTTTGTTTAGCATCAAATGGTGCAATCCGATCACTAACTCATTAAAAGTCATGCGTACAACTCACAAAAGTCCTCGGTTAGGGAAAAGTTCTAGTTGTTCCATTATTTCCATCAAATTTGATAACAAATAGATGATTTTGAGTCTTATTACTTCGTTCTACTTTGTTTAGCATCAGAAGGTGGAATCCTATCACTCTCGCATTCAAAGCCATGCGTACAAGTCCCACAAGTCCTCGGTTAAGGAAAACTTCTAGTTGTTTCATTATTTCGTTCAAATTTCTAAACAAATAGATGATTTTGAGTCTTATTACTTCGTTCTACTTTGTTTAGCATCAAAAGGTGGAATCTAATCACTCTCGCATTCAAAGCCATGCGTACAACTCACACAAGTCCTCGGTTAAAGAAAACTTCTAGTTGTTTCATTATTTCCTTCAAATTAGTAAACAAATAAAAGATTTAGTGTCCTATTGCTTCGTTCAACTTTGTTTAGAATCAATAGTTGCAAAACTATCACTCTCGCATTCAAAATCGTATGCACAACTCATACAAGTCCTCAGTTAAGGAAAACTTCTAGTTGTTTCATTATTTCCTTCAAATTTGATAAGAAATAGATGATTTTTGTGACGACCCCAAATCCGGGTTCTTTAACCTCGGGTTTGGTTCTCACTGTACAATACTAAACAATAATGAAATACATAAATTGTATTCAAACTTCGCTGAATAATACAAAAGGGTCCTTAATCAAAAGACTACACTTCCCAAGGTCTATTACCTTAATCTTAAACATTACATATCTTAAGGAAATACAAAAGATTTACAACAGTAATTACATAACAGTAAACTAAACTAGCATGCAACTACTAAAATTAAACATTCGCTTTCCCCTTGCCTTTATCCGATTTAGAGATTTCGGGATTAGCTGAAATAAAGTCATGATATAGCAAGAAAGAGCAACTAAATTACAACAGTAATTACATAACAGTAAACTAAACTAGCATACAACTACTAAAATTAAACATTCGCTTTCCCCTTGCCTTTATCCGATTTAGAGATTTCGGGATTAGCTGAAATAAAGTCATGATATAGCAAGAAAGAGCAACTAAATGGCTCAGCAAGTTTATAAACAACAATCATACGATATATCATGATGAAAGGAAATAACTTCAAGGTTTCAACATTAACAATTGTGAAAGATAACAAGAATCAATGTTCAATAAAAGAAGGAATTGACTCTTTACTGCTGAGTGGTCCTTAATGACCATGAACTGCTACTAAGGTAAAACAGACATACAATGTCTGACTCCTTGTTAAAAATAACGGGACACTTGAGGGGATTAGTCCTCTCATGTCCTATGTATATGCATCACATTTAGTTTTCTTGCGCGCTGTCGGTTCTCCGACAAAAAAAAAATCCCCTTTAACTAGGGTTGTTCTTTCTCAGTCTTACTGTAAGAATCCGCACCAGCCAATGGTTTGGATAAGCTCTTATAATATTCAATTAAATGAATTTAACATGCATTTGTCTAGCCGAAACGATTAGCTTAGACATTCTTAAACAGTTGCAAAAGCACTATGTGCGAATACAATAATCAATAACGATGTGAAGTAATTTTTGATAATTAATTCACTCAAAGGTCTGTCAAGTAACTACGAGTGTAGAATACTTGCTCAACAATAATTGAAATGTAAATATGGTTGAATAATAATTGCAACAATAAGTACAAGTTAAGGGTAGAAAACTTGCAATAGAAATTACAAGCTAAAGTTAGAAAACTTGCCTCGTGCGTCGTATACTGCTAACCAAATTAATCTAACAATCCTTGAACGGACCTAACAATTAAATTAATTTGATCTTAAATTAGTATCATATACTTGTAAGTATAATGATCTTTATAAACCTTACGAACCACATAATTGATTAATTATGGGTAATTAAACACTTAGGAAATATTATCACTACTTGGTAATATTTCAAACACAAAGAACTTATATTAATTATTTAATATAGTTCAAAATAAATATATAATATTAGTAATCATTTAATAATATTTTATTGAGTATCTAATATTATTAATCATTTAATAATATTTTATTAAGTAGCTAATATTATTAATCATTTAATAATATTTTATTAATTATCTAATATTATTAATCATTTAATAATATTTTATTAAGTAACTAATATTACTAATCATTTAATAATATTTTATTAAGTATCTAATATTATTAATCATTTAATAATATTTTATTAATTATCTAATATTATTAACCATTTAATAATATTTTATAATTATCTAATAGTATTAATCATTTAATAATATTTTATTAATTAACTAATATTATTAATCATTTAATAATATTTTATTAAGTATCTAATATTATTATTTATTTAATAATATTCTACTATATACTTAATATTATTATTCATTTAATAATGTTTTATTGATTATCTAATATTATTAATCATTTAATAATATTTTATTGACCTTATAATATTATTATACACTTAATAATATTTTAGTAATTTTCTAATATTATTATTTATTTAATAATATTTTATTACCTTTATTATATTATTATTTCAATAATATAATTTATACACTTTCAAATCATTAATTCAATTATATATATATTTAAAAATATATTTATTAAGTCCAAAAATACTAAAATGATTTTTGGAACATTTTTCATTTTCTGACCCGACCCGACCCGGTTCGGGTTTTTTTTTTCTTCAAGTAAACAGTGCACTGCGCCGGGGCGCAGTGATTAACACTGCAGACGGCGCCCCGACGCCGTATTGCAGTAGGTGCCAATTTTGTGATTTTTCTGAACAGTTTTGATACTTTAATTCAAACCTTGATGAAATGAAATCTACACATCCAATTCACACCAAATCAGTGTTGATGTGTTCCTAACTTAATGTTTTACAACATTCCATGGTTCGATCGTCTTTTTGAAAACGTTTTACACGAAATTTACGGATCGAACCACATAAGGTTGAAAAACGACATCATTTTTGGTAAAAGCTATAACTTCTTTGTTATTCATTATTTTTGAAAAGTTCAAAAAGGTTTTATCTTTAAAACTCATAGCTCTAGCTTTCTAGCCATAAAAATCCAATTTTCGATTTGTACATTTCAACATACAATATCAAATATAACATGTATGGTTAGGGTTTTACCGGTAAATCATGTTACACTTATTTCTATAACTTTTATGCATTTCTAACCTACCAAATCATGTTATAAACACATAAATCTATGACTATACATATATTACATAGATAAATACATCTAGATCATCAAAACGAGTTTTGATCGGTTAAAAATAGATTTTAACCGATCAAAAGCTTTCTAGACTACAAAAATGAAATAAGATGGAGTTTAGAGAACTTTTAAACCTTTGTGATTTGTTGACTCTCCTTCTCCTTATACCAAAGTAGGTTGTGTAGCTATTGGACATCCACCAAGGCTTCCTCTAGCTTTTTCTCACTCAACCACAAGTGTATCTCTCTTTTAACTCACAAAAGCTCTCTCTCTTTTCTCTAGGATTGTCTAGCAAATGAACTAACAACCAATACCAAGTGTGGGGCATTCTATTTATAGCCCACCACTAATCCTCCATTAGCTTGCTAATTTACCCATGTTGGTGAAATTAAAGGCTAAACTAGTTTACTATTTGATTGAATGACTAGTTGATAGACTTTTGGAATGACTAGAGTTGTTGGCCAACCTATGACATGGATGGATTTTCAAGCAATCTAGGAAATCAAGTTATCCAACTGGGGCCCTCAAAAATTCAGCAAATTGGCTTTTTCAAGCCATTTTTCCTTTATTTTTAATGCTAAAATGTGCATATATACATCTATATATACATCCTTTATTTTTAGAATTAAAAATAAAGGAAAAATGGCTTGAAAAAGCCAATTTGCTGAATTTTTGAGGGCCCCAGTTGGATAACTTGGATACCTACAGATATATATATATATATATTGACCAAAGTTTGACCTCCTATTGGGCTCCACAGTGGGCTTGGGAATAACATCCATTGGGCTCATTCAATTAAATTGTTTGGGCTCAATTTAAATAACACATTGGGCTTATATTAATTATTCTAGGTTACATTTAATTAAATCAAGCATTGAGCTTGTTTAATTAATTACATGGGCTAGTAATTAAATTACATACATGCGCTACTAGGTTAATATCTTTAACCTAGTTTATCAACTCATTTGGATTTAAAGAATATAATCCAATTAGATTTGCTTTAATTAATTATATACGTTGCTTTAATTCTTTAAATAAATATACAAGCACATAAGTACATTTATTTAATTATCTAATGCACAATTAATTAATACCAAAAAGTTTAATTTCATTGCTAAATATTTATTAAGTATATTTACAATGACTAATTAAATTCGTGGTCATTACAATTTTGAGTCTTATTGCTTCGTTCTACTTTGTTTAGCTTCAAAAGGTGGAATCCTATCACTCTCGCATTCAAAGCCATGCGTACAACTCACACAAGTCCTCGGTTAAAGAAAACTTCTAGTTGTTTCATTATTTCCTTCAAATTAGTAAACAACTAGAAGATTTAGTTTCTCATTACTTCGTTCAACTTTGTTTAGCATCAATAGGTGCAATCCTATCACTCTCGCGTTCAAAATCGTACGTACAACTCACACAAATTCTCGGTTAAGGAAAACTTCTAGTTGTTTCATTATTTCCTTCAAATTTGATAACAAATAGATGATTTTAAGTCTTATTGCTTCGTTCTACTTTGTTGAGCATCAAAAGGTGGAATCTTATCACTCTCGCATTCAAAGCCATGTGTACAACTCCCACAAGTCCTCGGTTAAGGAAAACTTCTAGTTGTTTCATTATTTCGTTCAAATTTGTAAACAAATAGATGATTTTGAGTCTTATTACTTCGTTCTACTTTGTTTAGCATCAATAGGTGGAATCCTATCACTCTCGCGTTCAAAGCCATGCATACAACTCCCACAGGTCCTCAGTTAAGTAAAACTTCTAATTGTTTCATTATTTCGTTCAAATTTGTAAACAAATAGATGATTTTGAGTCTTATTACTTCGTTCAACTTTGTTTAGCATCAAAAGGTGGAATTCAATCACTCTCGCATTCAAAGCCATGCGTACAACTCACACAAGTCCTCGGTTAAAGAAAACTTCTAGTTGTTTCATTATTTCCTTCAAATTAGTAAACAAATAGAAGATTTAGTGTCTTATTACTTCGTTCAACTTTGTTTAGCATCAATAGGTGCAATCCTATCACTCTCGCGTTCAAAATCGTACGTATACCTCACACAAGTACTCGGTTAAGGAAAACTTCTAGTTGTTTCATTATTTACTTCAAATTTAATAACAAATAGATGATTTTGAATCTTATTGCTTCGTTCTACTTTGTTTAGCTTCAAAAGGTGGAATCCTATCACTCTCGCATTCAAGGCCATGCGTACAACTCACACAAGTCCTCGGTTAAAGAAAACTTCTAATTGTTTCATTATTTCCTTCAAATTAGTAAACAAAAAGAAGATTTAGTGTCTTATTACTTCGTTCAACTTCGTTTAGCATCAATAGGTGCAATCCTATCACTCTCGCGTTCAAAATCGTACGTACAACTCACACAAGTCCTCGGTTAAGGAAAACTTCTAGTTGTTTCATTATTTCCTTCAAATTTGATAACAAAAAGATGATTTTGAGTCTTATTACTTCGTTCTACTTTGTTTAGCTTCAAAAGGTGGAATCCTTTCACTCTCGCATTCAAAGCCATGCGTACAACTCACACAAGCCATCGGTTAAAGAAAACTTCTAGTTGTTTCATTATTTCCTTCAAATTAGTAAACAAAAAGAAGATTTAGTGTCTTATTATTTCGTTCAACTTTGTTTAGCATCAATAGGTGCAATCCTATCACTCTCGCGTTCAAAATCGTACGTAAAACTCACACATATCCTCGGTTAAGGAAAACTTCTAGTTGTTTCATTATTTCCTTCAAATTAGTAAACAAATAGGAGATTTAGTGTCCTATTACTTCGTTCTACTTTGTTTATCATCAATAGGTGCAATCCTATGACACTCGCATTCAAAATCGTACGTACAACTCACACAAGTCCTCGGTTAAGGAAAACTTCTAGTTGTTTCATTATTTCCTTCAAATTTGTAAACAAATAGATGATTTTGAGTATTATTACTTCGTTCTACTTTGTTTAGCGTCAAAAGGTGGAATCCTATCACTCTCCCATTCAAAGCCATGCGTACAACTCACACAAGTCATCGGTTAAAGAAAACTTCTAGTTGTTTCATTATTTCCTTCAAATTAGTAAGCAAATAGAAGATTTAGTGTCTTATTACTTCGTTCAACTTTAGTTAGCATCAATAGGTGCAATCCTATCACTCTCGCCTTCAAAATCGTACGGAGAACTCACACAAGTCCTCGTTAAGGAAAACTTCTAGTTGTTTCATTATTTCCTTCAAATTTGATAACAAATAGATGATTTTGAGTCCTATTGCTTCGTTCTACTTTGTTTAGCTTCAAAAGCTGGAATCCTATCACTCTTGCATTCAAATCCATGCGTACAACTCACACAAGTCCTCGGTTAAAGAAAACTTCTAGTTGTTTCATTATTTCCTTCAAATTAGTAAACAAATAGAATATTTAGTGTCTTATTACTTCGTTCAACTTTGTTTAGCAACAATAGGTGGAATTCTATCACTCTCGCATTCAAAGCCATGTGTACAACTCCCACAAGTCCTCGGTTAAGCAAAACTTCTAGTTGTTTCATTATTTCGTTCAAATTTGTAAACAAATAGATGATTTTGAGTCTTATTACTTCGTTCTACGTTGTTTAGCATCAATAGGTGGAATCCTATCACTCTCGCATTCAAAGCCATGCGTACAACTCACACAAGTCCTCGGTTAAAGAAAACTTCTAGTTGTTTCATTATTTCCTTCAAATTTGATAACAAATAGATGATTTTGAGTCTTATTACTTCGTTCTACTTTGTTTAGCATCAAAATGTGGAATCCAATCACTCTCACATTCAAGGTCATGCGTACAACTCACACAAGTCCTCGGTTAAAGAAAACTTCTAGTTGTTTCATTATTTCCTTCAAATTAGTAAACAAATAGATGATTTTGAGTCCTATTACTTCGTTCAACTTTGTTTAGCATCAATAGGTGCAACCCTATCAATCTCGCATTCAAAATCGTACGTAAAACTCACACAAGTCCTCGGTTAAGGAAAACATCTTGTTGTTTCATTATTTCCTTCAAATTGGTAAGCAAATAGATGATTTTGAGTCTTATTCCTTCGTTCTACTTTGTTTAGCATCAAAAGGTGGAATCCTATCACTCTCGCATTCAAAGCCATGCGTACAACTCACACAAGTCCTCGGTTAAAGAAAACTTCTAGTTGTTTCATTATTTCCTTCAAATTTGATAACAAATAGATGATTTTGAGTCTTATTACTTCGTTCTACTTTGTTTAGCATCAAAAGGTGGAATCCTATCACTCTCGCATTCAAAGCCATGTGTACAACTCCCACAAGTCCTCAGTTAAGGAAAACTTCTAGTTGTTTCATTATTTCGTTCAAATTTGTAAACAAATAGATGATTTTGAGTCTTATTACTTCGTTCAACTTTGTTTAGCATAAAAGGTGGAATCCTATCACTTTCGCATTCAAAGCCATGCCTACAACTCCCACAAGTCCTCGGTTAAGGAAAACTTCTAGTTGTTTCATTATTTCGTTCAAATTTGTAAACAAATAGATGATTTTGAATCTTATTACTTCGTTCTACTTTGTTTAGCATCAAAAGGTGGAATCCAATCACTCTCGCATTCAAAGCCATGCGTACAACTCACACAAATCCTCGGTTAAAGAAAACTTCTAGTTGTTTCATTATTTCCTTCAAATTAGTAAACAAATAGAAGATTTAGTGTCTTATTACTTCGTTCAATTTTGTTTAGCATCAATAGGTGCAATCCTATCACTCTCGCGTTCAAAGTCGTACGTACAACTCATACAAATCCTCGGTTAAGGAAAACTTCTAGTTGTTTCATTATTTCCTTCAAATATGATAAGAAATAGATGATTTTGATTCTTATTACTTCGTTCTACTTTGTTTAGCATCAAAAGGTGGAATCCAATCACTCTCGTATTGAAAGCCATGCGTACAACTCACACAAGCCCTCGGTTAAAGAAAACTTCTAGTTGTTTCATTTTTTCCTTCAAATTAGTAAACAAATAGAAGATTTAGTGTCCTATTTTTTTCGTTCAACTTTGTTTAGCATCAAAAGGTGGAATCCTATCACTCTCGCATTCAAAATCGTACGTACAACTCACACAAGTCCTCGGTTAAGGAAAACTTCTAGTTGTTTCATTATTTTTTTCAAATTTGTAAACAAATAGATGATTTTGAGTATTATTACTTCGTTCTACTTTGTTTAGCATCAAAAGGTGGAATCCTATCACTCTCGCATTCAAAACCATGCGTACAACTCACACAAGTCATCGGTTAAAGAAAATTTCTAGTTGTTTCATTATTTCCTTCAAATTAGTAAACAAATAGAAGATTTAGTGACTTATTACTTCGTTCAACTTTGTTTAGCATCAATAGGTGCAATCCTATCACTCTCGCATTCAAAATTGTACGGACAACTCACACAAGTCCTCGGTTAAGGAAAACTTCTAGTTGTTTCATTATTTCCATCAAATTTGATAACAAAAAGATGATTTTGAGTCTTATTACTTCGTTCTACTTTGTTTAGCATCAAAAGGTGGAATCCAATCACTCTCGGATTGAAAGCCATGCGTACAACTCACACAAGTCCTCGATTAAAGAAAACTTCTAGTTGTTTCATTTTTTCCTTCAAATTAGTAAACAAATAGAAGATTTAGTGTCCTATTACTTCGTTCAACTTTGTTTAGCATCAATAGGTGCAATCCTATCACTCTCGCATTCAAAATTGTACGTACAACGCACATAAGTCCTCGGTTAAGGAAAACTTCTAGTTGTTTCATTATTTTTTTCAAATTTGTAAACAAATAGATGATTTTGAGTATTATTACTTCGTTCTACTTTGTTTAGCATCAAAAGGTGGAATCCTATCACTCTCGCATTCAAAGCCATGCGTACAACTCCCACAAGTCCTCGGTTAAGGAAAACTTCAAGTTGTTTCATTATTTCGCTCAAATTTGTAAACAAATAGATGATGTTGAGTCTTATTACTTCGTTCTACCTTGTTTAGTATCAAAAGGTGGAATCCTATCACTCTCGCATTCACAGCCATGCGTACAACTCACGCAAGTACTCGGTTAAAGAAAACTTCTAGTTGTTTCATTATTTCCTTCGAATTTGTAAACAAATAGATGATTTAGTGTTCTATTGTTTCGTTCGACATTGTTTAGCATCAATAGGTGCAATCCTATAACTCTCGCATTCAAAATCGTACCTACAACTCACATAAGTCCTCGGTTAAGGAAAACTTCTAGTTGTTTCATTATTTCCTTCAAATTTGATAACAACTAGATGATTTTGAATCTTATTGCTTCGTTCTACTTTGTTTAGCATCAAAAGGTGGAATCCTATCACTCTCGCATTCAAAGCCATGCGTACAACTCCCACAAGTCCTCGGTTAAGGAAAACTTCTAGTTGTTTCATTATTTCGTTCAAATTTGTAAACAAATAGATGATTTTGAGTCTTATTCCTTCGTTCTACTTTGTTTAGCATCAATAGGTGGAATCCTATCACTCTCGCATTCAAAGCCATTCGTACAACTCACGCAAGCACTCGGTTCAAGAAAACATCTAGTTGTTTCATTATTTCCTTCGAATTTGTAAACAAATAGATGATTTAGTGTTCTATTGCCTCGTTCAACATTGTTTAGCATCAATAGGTGCAATCCTATAACTCTCGCATTCAAAATCGTACCTACAACTCACACAAGTCCTCGGTTAAGGAAAACTTCTAGTTGTTTCATTATTTCCTTCAAATTTGATAACAAATAGATGATTTTGAGTCTTATTGCTTCGTTCTACTTTGTTTAGCATCAAAAGGTGGAATCCTATCACTCTCGCATTCAAAGCCATGTGTACAACTCCCACAAGCCCTCGGTTAAGGAAAACTTCTAGTTGTTTCACTATTTCGTTCAAATTTGTAAACAAATAGATGATTTTGAGTCTTATTACTTCATTCTACTTTGTTTAGCATCAAAAGGTGGAATCCTATCACTCTCGCATTCAAAGCCATTCGTACAACTAACACAAGTCCTCGCTTAAAGAAAACTTCTAGTTGTTTCATTATTTCCTCAAAATTAGTAAACAAATAGAAGATTTAGTGTCCTATTACTTCGTTCAACTGTCTTTAGCATCAATAGGTCCAATTCTATCACTCTCGCGTTCAAAATCATACGTACAACTCACACAAGTCCTCGGTTAAGGAAAACTTCCAGTTGTTTCATTATTTCCTTAAAATTTGATAACAAATAGATGATTTTGAGTCTTATTGCTTCGTTCTACTTTGTTTAGCTTCAAAAGGTGGAATCCTATCACTCTCATATTCAAAGCCATGTGTACAACTCCCACAAGTCCTCGGTTAAAGAAAACTTCTAGTTGTTTTATTATTTTCCTCAAATTAGTAAACAAATAGAAGATTTAGTGTCTTATTACTTCGTTCAACTTTGTTTAGCATCAATAGGTGCAATCCTATCACTCTCGCGTTCAAAATCGTACGTATACCTCACACAAGTCCTCGGTTAAGGAAAACTTCTAGTTGTTTCATTATTTACTTCAAATTTGATAACAAATAGATGATTTTGAGTCTTATTGCTTTGTTCTACTTTGTTTAGCTTCAAAAGGTGGAATCCTATCACTCTCGCATTCAAGGCCATGCGTACAACTCACACAAGTCCTCGGTTAAAGAAAACTTCTAATTGTTTCATTATTTCCTTCAAATTAGTAAACAAAAAGAAGATTTAGTGTCTTATTACTTCGTTCAGCTTCGTTTAGCATCAATAGGTGCAATTCTATCACTCTCGCGTTCAAAATCGTACATACAACTCACACAAGTCCTCGGTTAAGGAAAACTTCTAGTTGTTTCATTATTTCCTTCAAATTTGATAACAAATAGATGATTTTGAGTCTTATTGCTTCGTTTTACTTTGTTTTGCTTCAAAAGGTGGAATCCTATCACTCTCGCATTCAAAGCCATGCGTACAACTCACACAAGTTCTCGGTTAAAGAAAACTTCTAGTTGTATCATTATTTCCTTCAAATTAGTAAACAAATAGAAGATTTAGTGTCTTATTACTTCGTTCAACTTTGTTTATCATCAATAGTTGCAATCCTATCACTCTCGCGTTCAAAATCGTACGTACAACTCACACAAGTCCTCGGTTAAGGAAAACTTCTAGTTGTTTCATTATTTCCTTCAAATTTGATAACAAATAGATGATTTTGAGTCTTATTGCTTCGTTCTACTTTGTTTAGCATCAAAAGGTGGAATCCTATCACTCTCGCATTCAAAGTCATGTGTACAACTCCCACAAGTCCTCGGTTAAGGAAAACTTCTAGTTGTTTCATTATTTCGTTCAAATTTGTAAACAAATAGATGTTTTTGAGTCTTATTACTTCGTTCCACTTTGTTTAGCATCAAAAGGTGCAATCCTATCACTCTCGCATTCAAAGCCATGTGTACAACTAACACAAGTTCTCGGTTAAGGAAAACTTCTAGTTGTTTCATTATTTCTTTCAAATTTTGAAACAAATAGATTATTTAGTGTCCTATTACTTCGTTCAATTTTGTTTAGCATCAATAGGTGCAATCCTATCACTCTCGCATTCAAAACCGTAAGTACAACTCCCACAAGTCCTCGATTAATGAAAACTTCAAGTTGTTTCATTATTTCCTTCAAATTTACAAACAAATAGATGATTTTGAGTCTTATTACTTCGTTCTACTTTGTTTAGCATCAAATGGTGCAATCCGATCACTAACGCATTAAAAGTCATGCGTACAACTCACAAAAGTCCTCGGTTAAGAAAAAGTTCTAGTTCTTCCATTATATCCTTCAAATTTGATAACAAAAAGATTATTTTGAGTCTTATTACTTCGTTCTACTTTGTTTAGCATCAAAAGGTGGAATCCTATCACTCTAGCATTCAAAGCCATGCGTACAACTCCCACAAGTCATCGGTTAGGGAAAACTTCTAATTGTTTCATTATTTCGTTCAAATTTGTAAACAAATAGATGATTTTGAGTCTTATTACTTCGTTCTACTTTGTTTAGCATCAAAAGGTGGAATCCAATCACTCTCGCATTCAAAGCCATGCGTACAACTCACACAAGTCCTCGGTTAAAGAAACTTCTAGTTGTTTCATTATTTCCTTCAAATTAGTAAACAAATAGAAGATTTAGTATGTTATTACTTCGTTCAACTTTGTTTAGCATCAATAGGTGCAATCCTATCACTCTCACGTTCAAAATCGTACGTATACCTCACACAAGTCCTCGGTTAAGGAAAACTTCTAGTTGTTTCATTATTTACTTCAAATTTGATAACAAATAGATGATTTTGAGTCTTATTGCTTCGTTCTACTTTGTTTAGCTTCAAAAGGTGGAATCCTATCACTCTCGCATTCAAGGCCATGCGTACAACTCACACAAGTCCTCGGTTAAAGAAAACTTCTAGTTGTTTCATTATTTCCTTCAAATTAGTAAACAAATAGAAGATTTAGTGTCTTATTACTTCGTTCAACTTTGTTTATCATCAATAGGTGCAATCCTATCACTCTTACGTTCAAAATCGTACGTACAACTCACACAAATCCTAGGTTAAGGAAAACTTCTAGTTGTTTCATTATTTCCTTCAAATTTTATAACAAATAGATGATTTTGAGTCTTATTGCTTCGTTCTACTTTGTTTAGCATCAAAAGGTGGAATCCTATCACTCTCGCATTCAAAGTCATGTGTACAACTCCCACAAGTCCTCGGTTAAGGAAAACTTCTAGTTGTTTCATTATTTCGTTCAAATTTGTAAACAAATAGATGTTTTTGAGTCTTATTACTTCGTTCTACTTTGTTTAGCATCAAAAGGTGCAATCCTATCCCTCTCGCATTCAAAGCCATGCGTACAACTAACACAAGTTCTCGGTTAAGGAAAACTTCTAGTTGTTTCATTATTTCTTTCAAATTTTGAAACAAATAGATGATTTAGTGTCCTATTACTTCGTTCAACTTTGTTTAGCATCAATAGGTGCAATCCTATCACTCTCGCATTCAAAACCGTAAGTACAACTCCCACAAGTCCTCGATTAAGGAAAACTTCAAGTTGTTTCATTATTTCCTTCAAATTTACAAACAAATAGATGATTTTGAGTCTTATTACTTTGTTCTACTTTGTTTAACATCAAATGGTGCAATCCGATCACTAATGCATTAAAAGTCATGCGTACAACTCACAAAAGTCCTCGGTTAAGGAAAAGTTCTAGTTCTTCCATTATATCCTTCAAATTTGATAACAAAAAGATGATTTTGAGTCTTATTACTTCGTTCTACTTTGTTTAGCATCAGAAGGTGGAATCCTATCACTCTAGCATTCAAAGCCATGCGTATAACTCCCACAAGTCATCGGTTAGGGAAAACTTCTAATTGTTTCATTATTTCGTTCAAATTTGTAAACAAATAGATGATTTTGAGTCTTATTACTTCGTTCTACTTTTTTTAGCATCAAAAGGTGGAATCCAATCACTCTCGCATTCAAAGCCATGCGTACAACTCACACAAGTCCTCGGTTAAAGAAAACTTCTAGTTGTTTCATTATTTCCTTCAAATTAGTAAACAAATAGAAGATTTAGTATCCTATTACGTCGTTCAACTTTGTTTAGCATCAATAGGTGCAATCCTATCACTCTCGCATTCAAAATTGTACGTTCAACTCACACAAGTCCTCGGTTAAGGAAAACTTGTAGTTGTTTCATTATTTCCTTCAAATTTGATAACAAATAGATTATTTTGAGTCTTATTTGTTCGTTCTACTTTATATAGCATCAAAAGGTGAAATCCTATCACTCTCGCATTCAAAGCCATGTGTACAACTCCCACAAGTCCTCGATTAAGGAAAACTTCTAGTTGTTTCACTATTTCGTTGAAATTTGTAAACAAATAGATGATTTTGAGTCTTATTACTTCGTTCTACTTTGTTTAGCATCAATAGATGCAATCCTATCCCTCTCGCATTCAAAGCCATGCGTACAACTCACACAAGTTCTCGGTTAAGGAAAACTTCTAGTTGTTTCATTATTTACTTCAAATTTTCAAACAAATAGATGATTTAGTGTCCTATTACTTCGTTCAACTTTGTTTAGCATCAATAGGTGCAATCCTATCACTCTCGCATTCAAAACCGTAAGTACAACTCCCATAAGTCCTCGATTAAGGAAAAGTTCAAGTTGTTTCATTATTTCCTTCAAATTTACAAACAAATAGATGATTTTGAGTCTTATTACTTCGTTCTACTTTGTTTAGCATCAAATGGTGCAATCCGATCACTAACTCATTAAAAGTCATGCGTACAACTCACAAAAGTCCTCGGTTAAGGAAAAGTTCTAGTTGTTCCATTATTTCCATCAAATTTGATAACAAATAGATGATTTTGAGTCTTATTACTTCGTTCTACTTTGTTTAGCATCAGAAGGTGGAATCCTATCACTCTCGCATTCAAAGCCATGCGTACAACTCCCACAAGTCCTCGGTTAAGGAAAACTTCTAGTTGTTTCATTATTTCGTTCAAATTTGTAAACAAATAGATGATTTTGAGTCTTATTACTTCGTTCTACTTTGTTTAGCATCAAAAGGTGGAATCCAATCACTCTCGCATTCAAAGCCATGCG
Organism: Hedera helix; assembly: GCA_947179155.2. Classification (NCBI taxonomy): domain Eukaryota; kingdom Viridiplantae; phylum Streptophyta; class Magnoliopsida; order Apiales; family Araliaceae; genus Hedera; species Hedera helix. Next base: position 17,399,104 of record OX359268.1, read on the forward strand.
TACAACTCACACAAGTCCTCGGTTAAAGAAAACTTCTAGTTGTTTCATTATTTCCTTCAAATTAGTAAACAAATAAAAGATTTAGTGTCCTATTGCTTCGTTCAACTTTGTTTAGAATCAATAGTTGCAAAACTATCACTCTCGCATTCAAAATCGTATGCACAACTCATACAAGTCCTCAGTTAAGGAAAACTTCTAGTTGTTTCATTATTTCCTTCAAATTTGATAAGAAATAGATGATTTTTGTGACGACCCCAAATCCGGGTTCTTTAACCTCGGGTTTGGTTCTCACTGTACAATACTAAACAATAATGAAATACATAAATTGTATTCAAACTTCGCTGAATAATACAAAAGGGTCCTTAATCAAAAGACTACACTTCCCAAGGTCTATTACCTTAATCTTAAACATTACATATCTTAAGGAAATACAAAAGATTTACAACAGTAATTACATAACAGTAAACTAAACTAGCATGCAACTACTAAAATTAAACATTCGCTTTCCCCTTGCCTTTATCCGATTTAGAGATTTCGGGATTAGCTGAAATAAAGTCATGATATAGCAAGAAAGTGCAACTAAATGGCTCAGCAAGTTTATAAACAACAATCATACGATATATCATGATGAAGGGAAATAACTTCAAGGTTTCAACATTAACAATTGTGAAAGATAACAAGAATCAATGTTCAATAAAAGAAGGAATTGACTCTTTACTGCTGAGTGGTCCTTAATGACCATGAACTGCTACTAAGGTAAAACAGACATACAATGTCTGACTCCTTGTTAAAAATAACGGGACACTTGAGGGGATCAGTCCTCTCATGTCCTATGTATATGCATCACATTTAGTTTTCTTGCGCGCTGTCGGTTCTCCGACAAAAAAAAAATCCCCTTTAACTAGGGTTGTTCTTTCTCAGTCTTACTGTAAGAATCCGCACCAGCCAATGGTTTGGATAAGCTCTTATAATATTCAATTAAATGAATTTAACATGCATTTGTCTAGCCGAAACGATTAGCTTAGACATTCTTAAACAGTTGCAAAAGCACTATGTGCGAATACAATAATCAATAACGATGTGAAGTAATTTTTGATAATTAATTCACTCAAAGGTCTGTCAAGTAACTACGACTGTAGAATACTTGCTCAACAATAATTGAAATGTAAATATGGTTGAATAGTAATTGCAACAATAAGTACAAGTTAAGGGTAGAAAACTTGCAATAGAAATTACAAGCTAAAGTTAGAAAACTTGCCTCGTGCGTCGTATACTGCTAACCAAATTAATCTAACAATCCTTGAACGGACCTAACAATTAAATCAATTTGATCTTAAATTAGTATCATATACTTGTAAGTATAATGATCTTTATAAACCTTACGAACCACATAATTGATTAATTATGGGTAATTAAACACTTAGGAAATATTATCACTACTTGGTAATATTTCAAACACAAAGAACTTATATTAATTATTTAATATAGTTCAAAATAAATATATAATATTATTAATCATTTAATAATATTTTATTGAGTATCTAATATTATTAATCATTTAATAATATTTTATTAAGTAGCTAATATTATTAATCATTTAATAATATTTTATTAATTATCTAATATTATTAATTATTTAATAATATTTTATTAAGTAACTAATATTATTAATCATTTAATAATATTTTATTAAGTAACTAATATTATTAATCATTTAATAATATTTTATTAATTATCTAATATTATTAATCATTTAATAATATTTTATTAAGTATCTAATATTATTAATCATTTAATAATATTTTATTAATTATCTAATATTATTAACCATTTAATAATATTTTATTAATTATCTAATAGTATTAATCATTTAATAATATTTTATTAATTATCTAATATTATTAATCATTTAATAATATTTTATTGACCTTATAATATTATTATATACTTAATAATATTTTAGTAATTTTCTAATATTATTATTTATTTAATAATATTTAATTACCTTTATTATATTATTATTTCAATAATATAATTTATACACTTTCAAATCATTAATTCAATTATATATATATTTAAAAATATATTTATTAAGTCCAAAAATACTAAAATGATTTTTGGAACATTTTTCATTTTCTGACCCGACCCGACCCGGTTCGGGTTTTTTTCTTCTTCAAGTAAACTGTAATATCCCGGATATTTAAATGAATTAGAAATAAAATATTTAATATTTAATAAAGGTTGGAGTTTGATAACCTAGTAGTGATATAGATAAATAGAGCTCCAAATTAAATTTAACGGACTAACTTAGATATGGTGATATCAAAATTTTTGATACGTTAGCAAGCAAAATGATAATTCAATAAACTTGACTAACAACAAGTCTAATTAAATTAAGAGAATTAATTAGTGGAGTTATGTAATTATGCGACGTGGTTGCGTGTAAATTAAATATATATTTATATGAATATATATATGCGTGCATATTTAGTAACATAATTTAATGGTTAATTAAATTGTGATAAATAGATAGATTAATATTAAATTAATCCGAATTGAATTTAAAGGTTTATTGTGGAATTAATTTTATTCATTAAGTAACAATTATGCAAATTGTTGATAAATTATTTGTGAGGAATAATTATGTAATTTATATAATTATAAATTATATAAAGTAGTTGAATTAATTAAGGGAGAATAGTAATTGTATATATGTACGATATTTAATTTCATATATATGTATATATATATAAAGGGATTAAATTAATTGAGTAATTTTAAATAGTAATTGAATATATTAAATGAATATATTCTATAATTAAATCATTGTAAATGATTTATGAGAATGAGAAATTTAATTATACAATTATTTGTGTAATATTAATTAAATAATTTAATAAATTATTTAAATAAGAAATTGAGTAAATATATTATTACTTTAATGTATTTTCGGGCAAATGGATTTATTTTCATAATTGACGAGAAATGAATTATTTAATGTAAATGTGTTAAATAATTTAATTTATGGCCTAAATAATATATATTAAATTATATATTATATTTATTTTAATTTCATAATTTATTGTGAATTTATTTTTAAAGTAAGATAATGTGTGTGTGTACATATATATATATATATATATATACACTATACTATACAATGTGCATGTGCATGTGCGGAGCTGAGGTGTACATATATATATATATATATATTTGTAATGTGTGTGTGTGTGTTGTATGATATATATTAGATATATATACCGGCTCTTCCTGCTCCATTGGAGTGTACTACATTATATATATATATATATGACGTGCACGCATGGTTTGGGTGGGTGGGTGTGTTGTGTACACGCCACCCTAAATAAAAATATTTTATGTAATTAAATGTAATAATTGTAATCTAATACATTATTAAAATTAATCGCGCGATAAACTATATCCGTTTTTAATGAAACGAATTTTTAAATTATCGTGAAGATATATACTATTTTATGGTATATTTAATTTTTATACATGTAGTGGTATTAATTACACTGTGTATAATTAAGAAATATTTATTGTATAATTAATATTTAATTAATTTATTAAAAGTCATGTCAAATTTTCTGGCGTGTATAATAGAATTGTTTTTATTTTTATGGGAAATAATATTTTAGAAACGTAAACATGTTGATGTAACATGTTGTTCAAGTAACGAAGTGAAAAAGTATGAAAATTAATTCTTATAAGTTGTATGTATTATTTAGGTAATTTTGGAGGTATAAAGTATCTCATATAATTACATGCATGTCATTATGCGTGTACAAAATTTATCAAGTAAAGTACCTTAAAAAGGTATAAATATTACTTATAAATTATTTTATGAATTTTAGTGAATTAAAATAAATATTTTACATACATTACGTAAAATATTTATTACACGAAATAATTACGTAGTATATTAAAATAAATTTTATGCGTGATTTGCGCCATCCGAGAGAGGAGTAAGTCGGTGGGAATTAGAGTTTGTTTTCCAAAATGGCTTAAAGCTTTGGTTATTAAAAAGGAACAAGGAATAAGCAATTAGAAAGCATATACACATAATAAAAACTCTCTCTCTCCATTTTTCATTTTCACCCGAAGCCATCACCACCACTACCGGAAAATCACCATCACCGCCAAGAGGGAAAGATTTTGATACCGACAAGGTGAATAATAAGCATCAAGAAGAAAGTTTTAAACTTTTAAAAGGTATAAAAGTTAATTAATTGTTCATTTTTAGTTATTTATGGTGTTAATTAAAAATATGTGCAAAATTAATAATTACTTAAGATAATTGTTGTTTATCATTTTTGGATGTATATATGTGGATTATATGATGTTTAGAGTAATTATTGTGGGAAAAGTTGGATCAAAAACATGAAATTTAAAATTTAAAATGAGCAGTCCCGAATAGGGGCAATTCTGTCCGTTTTGGTGCAGAATTTGAAAATATTTTCTTCTACAAAGTTGTAGAGAATTAAATTTCGTATGGAATGGACTTAAAATTCGTAATTTTCGGATAAACGTGCTAATTACTGTGAATTTTGGAAGATTTAGGGAAATAACACCGGATCTGTCTAGTTTCTGTCTATTTCGGTACAGAATTTGAAATTGTTTCCTTCTACAAAGTTGTAGAGAATTAAATTTCGTGTGGAATAGAATTAAGATTTGTATTTTTCTGATAAATGAGCTAATTACTATGAATTTTGGATGTTTCAGCGCATTAAAAATTAAAATTAATTACTAAAAATATTTTGGTGCTAAGATTTGTTCTGGACAGCATTATTGTTATATTATTCCAGAATTTTTGAAAAATTCTGAACAATTTTTGAGAAGCATAGGTATTTATTGTATTTTTAAGGCTATTTATAGTTAATGTAAAAATAAGTGAAAATTCATAGAAAATTCTTTGAATATTGGAAAATTTCGAAACTTGGTGAAAAATTAATATAATAAGTATTTTGGATTAATATTTAAATGTTTTAAATATTAATCTAGTTAGTTTAATATTATATTTTAAATATTTATGATTAAATTAATTATTTATTATTTAATTAATATTAAATAATAAACAAGGATGATAAATTAATTAATTATTATTTAATTACTATTAAATAATAATTAAAGACAACTAAGGTTGATTATATAATTATTTATTATTTGATTAACTTTAAATAATAAATAAATCCAGTTAGTTATTATTTATTATTAAATAATAACTAATGATATTTGAGTATTAACTATATAATTTTATTATTTATTATTTAATTAACTTTAAATAATAAATGAATCTAGTTAGTTAGTTATTATTTATTATTAATTAATCACAAAAGATATTTGATTATTTATAATATAATATAATTATTTATTATTTGATTAACTTTAAATAATAAATAAATCTAGTAAGTTATTATTTATTATTAAATAATAACTAAAGGTAGTTAATTAGTTACTATTTAATTAATGTTAAATAGTAATTAAATGAAATTAGATTTAATGAAATAAAGAAAATGTCTTTTAACTCATTTGTTTAAACAATTATAATAAATTGTTTAATAGTTTAATATGTGCTTAACACTTAGGAAAAATTGATATAAATTAATTAAATTATTAACCTAAGATTGATTAATTGTTTTATAGGTTAACGATAGTATATTAAATTATTTATTATGTAACTTTTATTTGCTAGATAAATAGCATAATTGAGCGCGTAATTGTACAATTTTACGTGGTGCTAATTGATAGACCAATGTTGTTAATATTAGGTCATTCAAAGAGAGTTATTTAAAGCTAGTTAGCTGTAGATCGATTATCAGGCAAGTTTCCTAAACCCTACTCAATTTATATTCGAGCAGGATACATTATTTTATTGTTCAAGTTCCTAACTCAAACTCAAGTGGTTACGTTTCAAGCATGCTATGGTTTAATTCTGTATAATTATTCCATCTCTTTAAATTGTTGATTCGCACATAGTGCATGTTGCATGTGTTCATCAGGTATGAAAGGCTGATCACCTTCATTACCATAAGGTTCAGTTAAATTGTTCATGGTCATTATTGACACTCAACATTTATTTATTCAGTCATTCAAGTATTGAAATTATGACTCGTACTCTTTCACAATTATTATATTGTTGAAAATTCAAAAGCTTGTTCTTTCTTTCAATCATGATATATCGTTATTATATTTAAACTTGCTGAGCAAAGTCGTTGCTCACTCTTGCTATATCATGATAACAAATTTCAGAATAATACGAATGTCCAAGGAGAGACGGAGACAGAAGCAACAGACAAGGTTATAGTGTTATGCATTATAACTAAATTGTTATATGATGTAGGTAATTTTGTAAACCTTTTTATGAATCTAAAGGTATATATGTAAGTTAAGGTTAGAAACCTTGGGAAATGTTGTAGAATAAAACAATTTATGTTTATATATTCCGCATTAGTTATAGAACGTGTATGAAGATGTATCGTGACGTACCAAGTCTAGGGTTCAAGGAACCCGGATTTGGGGTCGTTACATAAACAGTGCACTGCGCCGGGGCGCAGTGATTAACACTGCAGACGGCGCCCCGGCGCCGTATTGCAGTAGGTGCCAATTTTGTGATTTTTTTGGACAGTTTTGATACTTTGATTCAAACCTTGATTAAATGAAATCTACACATCCAATTCACACCAAATCAGTGTTGATGTGTTCCTAACTTAATGTTTTACAACATTCCATGATTCGATCGTCTTTTTGAAAACGTTTTATACGAAATTTACGGATCAAACCACATAAGGTTGAAAAACGACATCATTTTTGGTAAAAGCTATAACTTCTTTGTTATTCATTATTTTTGAAAAGTTCAAAAAGGTTTTATCTTTAAAACTCATAGCTCTAGCTTTCTAGCCATAAAAATCCAATTTTCGATTTGTACATTTCAAAATACAATATCAAATATAACATGTATGGTTAGGGTTTTACCGATAAATCATGTTACACTTATTTCTATAACTTTTATGCATTTCTAACCTACCAAATCATGTTATAAACACATAAATCTATGACTATACATATATTACATAGATAAATACATCTAGATCATCAAAACGAGTTTTGATCGGTTAAAAATAGATTTTAACCGATCAAAAGCTTTCTAGACTACAAAAATGAAATAAGATGGAGTTTAGAGAACTTTTAAACCTTTGTGATTTGTTGACTCTCCTTCTCCTTATACTAAAGTAGGTTGTGTAGCTATTGGACATCCACCAAGGCTTCCTCTAGCTTTTCCTCACTCAACCACAAGTGTATCTCTCTTTTAACTCACAAAAGCTCTCTCTCTTTTCTCTAGGATTGTCTAGCAAATGAACTAACAACCAATACCAAGTGTGGGGCATTCTATTTATAGCCCACCACTAATCCTCCATTAGCTTGCTAATTTACCCATGTTGGTGAAATTAAAGGCTAAACTAGTTTACTATTTGATTGAATGACTAGTTGATAGACTTTTGGAATGACTAGAGTTGTTGGCCAACCTATGACATGGATGGATTTTCAAGCAATCTAGGAAATCAAGTTATCCAACTGGAGCCCTCAAAAATTCAGCAAATTGGCTTTTTCAAGCCATTTTTCCTTTATTTTTAATGCTAAAATGTGCATTTATACATATATATATATATATATATATATATATATATATATATATTGACCAAAGTTTGACCTCCTATTGGGCTCCACATTGGGCTTGGGAATAACATCCATTGGGCTCATTCAATTAAATTGTTTGGGCTCAATTTAAATAACACATTGGGCTTACATTAATTATTCTAGGTTACATTTAATTAAATCAAGCATTGGGCTTGTTTAATTAATTACATGGGCTAGTAATTAAATTACATACATGCGCTACTAGGTTAATATCTTTAATCTAGTTTATCAACTCATTTGGATTTAAAAAATATAATCCAATTAGATTTGCTTTAATTAATTATATACGTTGCTTTAATTCTTTAAATAAATATACAAGCACATAAGTACATTTATTTAATTATCTAATGCATAATTAATTAATACCAAAAAGTTTAATTTCATTGCTAAATATTTATTAAGTATATTTACAATGACTAATTAAATTCGTGGTCATTACAATTTTGAGTCTTATTGCTTCGTTCTACTTTGTTTAGCTTCAAAAGGTGGAATCCTATCACTCTCGCATTCAAAGCCATGCGTACAACTCACACAAGTCCTCGGTTAAAGAAAACTTCTAGTTGTTTCATTATTTCCTTCAAATTAGTAAACAACTAGAAGATTTAGTTTCTTATTACTTCGTTCAACTTTGTTTAGCATCAATAGGTGCAATCCTATCACTCTCGCGTTCAAAATCGTACGTACAACTCACACAAATTCTCGGTTAAGGAAAACTTCTAGTTGTTTCATTATTTCCTTCAAATTTGATAACAAATAGATGATTTTAAGTCTTATTGCTTCGTTCTACTTTGTTTAGCATCAAAAGGTGGAATCTTATCACTCTCGCATTCAAAGCCATGTGTACAACTCCCACAAGTCCTCGGTTAAAGAAAACTTCTAGTTGTTTCATTATTTCGTTCAAATTTGTAAACAAATAGATGATTTTGAGTCTTATTAATTCGTTCTACTTTGTTTAGCATCAATAGGTGGATTCCTATCACTCTCGCGTTCAAAGCCATGCATACAACTCCCACAAGTCCTCAGTTAAGGAAAACTTCTAGTTGTTTCATTATTTCGTTCAAATTTGTAAACAAATAGATGATTTTGAGTCTTATTACTTCGTTCTACTTTGTTTAGCATCAAAAAGTGGAATTCAATCACTCTCGCATTCAAAGCCATGCGTACAACTCACACAAGTCCTCAGTTAAAGAAAACTTCTAGTTGTTTCATTATTTCCTTCAAATTAGTAAACAAATAGAAGATTTAGTGTCCTATTACTTCGTTCAACTTTGTTTAGCATCAATAGGTGCAATCCTATCACTCTCGCATTCAAAATCGTACGTACAACTCACACAAGTCCTCGGTTAAAGAAAACTTCTAGTTGTTTCATTATTTCCTTCAAATTTGTAAACAAATAGATGATTTTGAGTCTTATTACTTCGTTCAACTTTGTTTAGCATCAAAAGGTGGAATTCAATCACTCTCGCATTCAAAGCCATGCGTACAACTCACACAAGTCCTCGGTTAAAGAAAACTTCTAGTTGTTTCATTATTTCCTTCAAATTAGTAAACAAATAGAAGATTTAGTGTCTTATTACTTCGTTCAACTTTGTTTAGCATCAATAGGTGCAATCCTATCACTCTCGCGTTCAAAATCGTACGTATACCTCACACAAGTACTCGGTTAAGGAAAACTTCTAGTTGTTTCATTATTTACTTCAAATTTAATAACAAATAGATGATTTTGAATCTTATTGCTTCGTTCTACTTTTTTTAGGTTCAAAAGGTGGAATCCTCTCGCTCTCGCATTCAAAGCCATGCGTACAACTCACACAAATCCTCGGTTAAAGAAAACTTCTAGTTGTTTCATTATTTCCTTCAAATTAGTAAACAAATAGAAGATTTAGTGTCTTATTACTTCGTTCAATTTTGTTTAGCATCAATAGGTGCAATCCTATCACTCTCGCGTTCAAAATCGTACGTACAACTCATACAAATCCTCGGTTAAGGAAAACTTCTAGTTGTTTCATTATTTCCTTCAAATTTGATAACAAATAGATGATTTTGAGTCTTATTACTTCGTTCTACTTTGTTTAGCATCAAAAGGTGGAATCCAATCACTCACGCATTGAAAGCCATGCGTACAACTCACACAAGTCCTCGGTTAAAGAAAACTTCTAGTTGTTTCATTTTTTCCTTCAAATTAGTAAACAAATAGAAGATTTAGTGTCCTATTACTTCGTTCAACTTTGTTTAGCATCAATAGGTGCAACCCTATCAATCTCGCATTCAAAATCGTACGTAAAACTCACACAAGTCCTCGGTTAAGGAAAACATCTTGTTGTTTCATTATTTCCTTCAAATTTGTAAGCAAATAGATGATTTTGAGTCTTATTCATTCGTTCTACTTTGTTTAGCATCAAAAGGTGGAATCCTATCACTCTCGCATTCAAAGCCATGCGTACAACTAACACAAGTCCTCGGTTAAAGAAAACTTCTATTTGTTTCATCATTTCCTCCAAATTAGTAAACAAGTAGAAGATTTAGTGTCCTATTACTTCGTTCAACTTTGTCTAGCATCAATAGGTGCAATCCTATCACTCTCGCGTTCAAAATCGTACGTACAACTCACACAAGTCCTCAGTTAAGGAAAACTTCAAGTCGTTTAAATAAATTTCTTCAAATTTGATAACAAATAGATGATTTTGAGTCTTATTGCTTCGTTCTACTTTGTTTAGCATCAAAAGGTGGAATCCTATCACTCTCGCATTCAAAGTCATGCGTACAACTCCCACAAGTCCTCGGTTAAGGAAAACTTCAAAGTTGTTTCATTATTTCGTTCAAATTTTAAACAAATAGATGATTTTGAGTCTTATTACTTCGTTCCACTTTGTTTGGCATCAAAAGGTGGAATCCAATCACTCTCACATTCAAGGCCATACGTACAACTCACACAAGTCATTGGTTAAAGAAAACTTCTAGTTCTTTCATTATTTCCATCAAATTAGTAAACAAATAGAAGATTTAGTGTCCTATTACTTCGTTCAACTTTGTTTAGCATCAGTAGGTACAATCCTATCACTCTCGCATTCAAAATCGTACGTACAACTCCCACAAGTCCTCGATGAAGAAAAACTTCATGTTGTTTCATTATTTCCTTCAAATTTGTAAACAAATAGATGATTTTGAGTCTTATTACTTCGTTCTACTTTGTTTAGCATCAAAAGGTGGAATCCTATCACTCTCGCATTCAAAGCCATGCGTACAACTCACACAAGTCCTCGCTTAAAGAAAACTTCTAGTTGTTTCATTATTTCCTCAAAATTAGTAAACAAATAGAAGATTTAGTGTCCTATTACTTCGTTCAACTGTCTTTAGCATCAATAGGTCCAATTTTATCACTCTCGCGTTCAAAATCATACGTACAACTCACACAAGTCCTCGGTTAAGGAAAACTTCCAGTTGTTTCATTATTTCTTTAAAATTTGATAACAAATAGATGATTTTGAGTCTTATTGCTTCGTTCTACTTTGTTTAGCTTCAAAAGGTGGAATCCTATCACTCTCATATTCAAAGCCATGTGTACAACTCCCACAAGTCCTCGGTTAAGGAAAACTTCTAGTTGTTTCATTATTTTCCTCAAATTAGTAAACAAATAGAAGATTTAGTGTCTTATTACTTCGTTCAACTTTGTTTAGCATCAATAGGTGCAATCCTATCACTCTCGCGTTCAAAATCGTACCTACAACTTCCACAAGTCCTCAGTTAAGAAAAACTTCTAGTTGTTTCATTATTTCCTTCAAATTTGTAAACCAATAGATGATTTTGAGTATTATTACTTCGTTCTACTTTGTTTAGCTTCAAAAGGTGGAATCCTATCACTCTCGCATTCAAAGCCATGCGTACAACTCACACAAGTCCTCGGTTAAAGAAAACTTCTAGTTGTTTCATTATTTCCTTCAAATTAGTAAACAAATAGAAGATTTTGTGTCTTATTACTTCGTTCAACTTTGTTTAGCATCAATAGGTGCAATCCTATCACTCTCGCGTTCAAAATCGTACGTATACCTCACACAAGTCCTCGGTTAAGGAAAACTTATAGTTGTTTCATTATTTACTTCAAATTTGATAACAAATAGATGATTTTGAGTCTTATTGCTTCGTTCTACTTTGTTTAGCTTCAAAAGGTGGAATCCTATCACTCTCGCATTCAAGGCCATGCGTACAACTCACACAAGTCCTCGGTTAAAGAAAACTTCTAATTGTTTCATTATTTCCTTCAAATTAGTAAACAAAAAGAAGATTTAGTGTCTTATTACTTCGTTCAACTTCGTTTAGCATCAATAGGTGCAATCCTATCATTCTCGCGTTCAAAATCGTACGTACAACTCACACAAGTCCTCGGTTAAGGAAAAGTTCTAGTTGTTTCATTATTTCCTTCAAATTTGATAACAAATAGATGATTTTGAGTCTTATTGCTTCGTTCTACTTTGTTTTGCTTCAAAAGGTGGAATCCTATCACTCTCGCATTCAAAGCCATGCGTACAACTCACACAAGTTCTCGGTTAAAGAAAACTTCTAGTTGTATCATTATTTCCTTCAAATTAGTAAACAAATAGAAGATTTAGTGTCTTATTACTTCGTTCAACTTTGTTTATCATCAATAGGTGCAATCCTATCACTCTCGCGTTCAAAATCGTACGTACAACTCACACAAATCCTCGGTTAAGGAAAATTTCTAGTTGTTTCATTATTTCCTTCAAATTTGATAACAAATAGATGATTTTGAGTCTTATTGCTTCGTTCTACTTTGTTTAGCATCAAAAGGTGGAATCCTATCACTCTCTTATTCAAAGTCATGTGTACAACTCCCACAAATCCTCGGTTAAGGAAAACTTCTAGTTGTTTCATTATTTCGTTCAAATTTGTAAACAAATAGATGTTTTTGAGTCCTATTACTTCGTTCTACTTTGTTTAGTATCAAAAGGTGCAATCCTATCACTCTCGCATTCAAAGCCATGCGTACAACTAACACAAGTTCTCGGTTAAGGAAAACTTCTAGTTGTTTCATTATTTCTTTCAAATTTTGAAACAAATAGATGATTTAGTGTCCTATTACGTCGTTCAACTTTGTTTAGCATCAATAGGTGCAATCCTATCACTCTCGCATTCAAAATTGTACGTTCAACTCACACAAGTCCTCGGTTAAGGAAAACTTGTAGTTGTTTCATTATTTCCTTCAAATTTGATAACAAATAGATTATTTTGAGTCTTATTTGTTCGTTCTACTTTATTTAGCATCAAAAGGTGGAATCCTATCACTCTCGTATTCAAAGCCATGTGTACAACTCCCACAAGTCCTCGATTAAGGAAAACTTCTACTTGTTTCACTATTTCGTTGAAATTTGTAAACAAATAGATGATTTTGAGTCTTATTACTTCGTTCTACTTTGTTTGCATCAATAGATGCAATCCTATCCCTCTCGCATTCAAAGCCATGCGTACAACTCACACAAGTTCTCGGTTAAGGAAAACTTCTAGTTGTTTCATTATTTCCTTCAAATTTTCAAACAAATAGATGATTTAGTGTCCTATTACTTCGTTCAACTTTGTTTAGCATCAATAGGTGCAATCCTATCACTCTCGCATTCAAAACCGTAAGTACAACTCCCATAAGTCCTCGATTAAGGAAAACTTCAAGTTGTTTCATTATTTCCTTCAAATTTACAAACAAATAGATGATTTTGAGTCTTATTACTTCGTTCTACTTTGTTTAGCATCAAATGGTGCAATCCGATCACTAACTCATTAAAAGTCATGCGTACAACTCACAAAAGTCCTCGGTTAAGGAAAAGTTCTAGTTGTTCCATTATTTCCTTTAAATTTGATAACAAATAGATGATTTTGAGTCTTATTACTTCGTTCTACTTTGTTTAGCATCAGAAGGTGGAATCCTATCACTCTCGCATTCAAAGCCATGCGTACAACTCCCACAAGTCCTCGGTTAAGGAAAACTTCTAGTTGTTTCATTATTTCGTTCAAATTTGTAAACAAATAGATGATTTTGAGTCTTATTACTTCGTTCTACTTTGTTTAGCATCAAAAGGTGGAATCCAATCACTCTCGCATTCAAAGCCATGCGTACAACTCACACAAGTCCTCGGTTAAAGAAAACTTCTAGTTGTTTCATTATTTCCTTCAAATTAGTAAACAAATAAAAGATTTAGTGTCCTATTGCTTCGTTCAACTTTGTTTAGAATCAATAGTTGCAAAACTATCACTCTCGCATTCAAAATCGTATGCACAACTCATACAAGTCCTCAGTTAAGGAAAACTTCTAGTTGTTTCATTATTTCCTTCAAATTTGATAAGAAATAGATGATTTTTGTGACGACCCCAAATCCGGGTTCTTTAACCTCGGGTTTGGTTCTCACTGTACAATACTAAACAATAATGAAATACATAAATTGTATTCAAACTTCGCTGAATAATACAAAAGGGTCCTTAATCAAAAGACTACACTTCCCAAGGTCTATTACCTTAATCTTAAACATTACATATCTTAAGGAAATACAAAAGATTTACAACAGTAATTACATAACAGTAAACTAAACTAGCATTCAACTACTAAAATTAAACATTCGCTTTCCCCTTGCCTTTATCCGATTTAGAGATTTCGGGATTAGCTGAAATAAAGTCATGATATAGCAAGAAAGAGCAACTAAATGACTCAGTAAGTTTATAAACAACAATCATACGATATATCATGATGAAGGGAAATAACTTCAAGGTTTCAACATTAACAATTGTGAAAGATAACAAGAATCAATGTTCAATAAAAGAAGGAATTGACTCTTTACTGCTGAGTGGTCCTTAATGACCATGAACTGCTACTAAGGTAAAACAGACATACAATGTCTGACTCCTTGTTAAAAATAACGGGACACTTGAGGGGATCAGTCCTCTCATGTCCTATGTATATGCATCACATTTAGTTTTCTTGCGCGCTGTCGGTTCTCCGACAAAAAAAAAATCCCCTTTAACTAGGGTTGTTCTTTCTCAGTCTTACTATAAGAATCCGCACCAGCCAATGGTTTGGATAAGCTCTTATAATATTCAATTAAATGAATTTAACATGCATTTGTCTAGCCGAAACGATTAGCTTAGACATTCTTAAACAGTTGCAAAAGCACTATGTGCGAATACAATAATCAATAACGATGTGAAGTAATTTTTGACAATTAATTCACTCAAAGGTCTGTCAAGTAACTACGAGTGTAGAATACTTGCTCAACAATAATTGAAATGTAAATATGGTTGAATAATAATTGCAACAATAAGTACAAGTTAAGGGTAGAAAACTTGCAATAGAAATTACAAGCTAAAGTTAGAAAACTTGCCTCGTGCGTCGTATACTGCTAACCAAATTAATCTAACAATCCTTGAACGGACCTAACAATTAAATCAATTTGATCTTAAATTAGTATCATATACTTGTAAGTATAATGATCTTTATAAACCTTACGAACCACATAATTGATTAATTATGGGTAATTAAACACTTAGGAAATATTATCACTACTTGGTAATATTTCAAACACAAAGAACTTATATTAATTATTTAATATAGTTCAAAATAAATATATAATATTATTAATCATTTAATAATATTTTATTGAGTATATAATATTATTAATCATTTAATAATATTTTATTAAGTAGCTAATATTATTAATCATTTAATAATATTTTATTAATTATCTAATATTATTAATCATTTAATAATATTTTATTAAGTAACTAATATTATTAATCATTTAATAATATTTTATTAAGTAACTAATATTATTAATCATTTAATAATATTTTATTAATTATCTAATATTATTAATCATTTAATAATATTTTATTAAGTATCTAATATTATTAATCATTTAATAATATTTTATTAAGTATCTAATATTATTAACCATTTAATAATATTTTATTAATTATCTAATAGTATTAACCATTTAATAATATTTTATTAATTAACTAATATTATTAATCATTTAATAATATTTTATTAATTATCTAATATTATTAATCATTTAATAATATTTTATCAAGTATCTAATATTATTATTTATTTAATAATATTCTACTATATACTTAATATTATTATTCATTTAATAATGTTTTATTGATTATCTAATATTATTAATCATTTAATAATATTTTATTGACCTTATAATATTATTATACACTTAATAATATTTTAGTAATTTTCTAATATTATTATTTATTTAATAATATTTTATTACCTTTATTATATTATTATTTCAATCATATAATTTATACACTTTCAAATCATTAATTCAATTATATATATATTTAAAAATATATTTATTAAGTCCAAAAATACTAAAATGATTTTTGGAACATTTTTCATTTTCTGACCCGACCCGACCTGGTTCGGGTTTTTTTTTTCTTCAAGTAAACAGTGCACTGCGCCGGGGCGCAGTGCCGGGGCGCAGTGATTAACACTGCAGACGGCGTCCCGGCGCCGTATTGCAGTAGGTGCCAATTTTGTGATTTTTCTGGACAGTTTTGATACTTTGATTCAAACCTTGATTAAATGAAATCTACACATCCAATTCACACCAAATCAGTGTTGATGTGTTCTTAACTTAATGTTTTACAACATTCCATGGTTCGATCGTCTTTTTGAAAACGTTTTACACGAAATTTACGGATCGAACCACATAAGGTTGAAAAACGACATCATTTTTGGTAAAAGCTATAACTTCTTTGTTATTCATTATTCTTGAAAAGTTCAAAAAGGTTTTATCTTTAAAACTCATAGCTCTAGCTTTCTAGCCATAAAAATCCAATTTTCGATTTGTACATTTCAAAATACAATATCAAATATAACATGTATGGTTAGGGTTTTACCGGTAAATCATGTTACACTTATTTCTATAACTTTTATGCATTTCTAACCTACCAAATCATGTTATAAACACATAAATCTATGACTATACATATATTACATAGATAAATACATCTAGATCATCAAAACGAGTTTTGATCGGTTAAAAATAGATTTTAACCGATCAAAAGCTTTCTAGACTACAAAAATGAAATAAGATGGAGTTTAGAGAACTTTTAAACCTTTGTGATTTGTTGACTCTCCTTCTCCTTATACCAAAGTAGGTTGTGTAGCTATTGGACATCCACCAAGGCTTCCTCTAGCTTTTCCTCACTCAACCACAAGTGTATCTCTCTTTTAACTCACAAAAGCTCTCTCTCTTTTCTCTAGGATTGTCTAGCAAATAAACTAACAACCAATACCAAGTGTGGGGCATTCTATTTATAGCCCACCACTAATCCTCCATTAGCTTGCTAATTTACCCATGTTGGTGAAATTAAAGGCTAAACTAGTTTACTATTTGATTGAATGACTAGTTGATAGACTTTTGGAATGACTAGAGTTGTTAGCCAACCTATTACATGGATGGATTTTCAAGCAATCTAGGAAATCAAGTTATCCAACTGAGGCCCTCAAAAATTCAGCAAATTGGCTTTTTCAAGCCATTTTTCCTTTATTTTTAATGCTAAAATGTGCATATATACATCTATATATATATATATATATATATATATATATATATATATACCTACAGATATATATATATATATATTGACCAAAGTTTGACCTTCTATTGGGCTCCACATTGGGCTTGGGAATAACATCCATTGGGCTCATTCAATTAAATTGTTTGGGCTCAATTTAAATAACACATTGGGCTTACATTAATTATTCTAGGTTACATTTAATTAAATCAAGCATTGGGCTTGTTTAATTAATTACATGGGCTAGTAATTAAATTACATACATGCGCTACTAGGTTAATATCTTTAACCTAGTTTCTCAACTCATTTGGATTTAAAAAATATAATCCGATTAGATTTGCTTTAATTAATTATATACGTTGCTTTAATTCTTTAAATAAATATACAAGCACATAAGTACATTTATTTAATTATCTAATGCACAATTAATTAATACCAAAAAGTTTAATTTCATTGCTAAATATTTATTAAGTATATTTACAATGACTAATTAAATTCGTGGTCATTACAATTTTGAGTCTTATTGCTTCGTTCTAGTTTGTTTAGCTTCAAAAGGTGGAATCCTATCACTCTCGCATTCAAAGCCATGCGTACAACTCACACAAGTCCTCGGTTAAAGAAAACTTCTAGTTGTTTCATTATTTCCTTCAAATTAGTAAACAACTAGAAGATTTAGTTTCTTATTACTTCGTTCAACTTTGTTTAGCATCAATAGGTGCAATCCTATCACTCTCGCGTTCAAAATCGTACGTACAACTCATACAAATCCTCGGTTAAGGAAAACTTCTAGTTGTTTCATTATTTCCTTCAAATTTGATAACAAAAAGATGATTTTGAGTCTTATTACTTCGTTCTACTTTGTTTAGCATCAAAAGGTGGAATCCAATCACTCACGCATTGAAAGCCATGCGTACAACTCACACAAGTCCTCGGTTAAAGAAAACTTCTAGTTGTTTCATTTTTTCCTTCAAATTAGTAAACAAATAGAAGATTTAGTGTCCTATTACTTCGTTCAACTTTGTTTAGCATCAATAGGTGCAATCCTATCACTCTCGCATTCAAAATCGTACGTACAACTCACACAAGTCCTCGGTTAAGGAAAACTTCTAGTTGTTTCATTATTTTTTTCAAATTTGTAAACAAATAGATGATTTTGAGTATTATTACTTCGTTCTACTTTGTTTAGCATCAAAAGGTGGAATCCTATCACTCTCGCATTCAAAGCCATGCGTACAACTCACACAAGTCATCGGTTAAAGAAAATTTCTAGTTGTTTCATTATTTCCTTCAAATTAGTAAACAAATAGAAGATTTAGTGTCTTATTACTTCGTTCAACTTTGTTTAGCATCAATAGGTGCAATCCTATCACTCTCGCATTCAAAATCGTACGGACAACTCACACAAGTCCTCGGTTAAGGAAAACTTCTAGTTGTTTCATTATTTCCTTCAAATTTGATAACAAAAAGATGATTTTGAGTCTTATTACTTCGTTCTACTTTGTTTAGCATCAAAAGGTGGAATCCAATCACTCTCGCATTGAAAGCCATGCGTACAACTCACACAAGTCCTCGACTAAAGAAAACTTCTAGTTGTTTCATTTTTTCCTTCAAATTAGTAAACAAATAGAAGATTTAGTGTCCTATTACTTCGTTCAACTTTGTTTAGCATCAATAGGTGCAATCCTATCACTCTCGCATTCAAAATTGTACGTACAACTCACACAAGTCCTCGGTTAAGGAAAACTTCTAGTTGTTTCATTATTTTTTTCAAATTTGTAAACAAATAGATGATTTTGAGTATTATTACTTCGTTCTACTTTGTTTAGCATCAAAAGGTGGAATCCTATCACTCTCACATTCAAAGCCATGCGTACAACTCACACAAGTCATCGGTTAAAGAAAATTTCTAGTTGTTTCATTATTTCCTTCAAATTAGTAAACGAATAGAAGATTTAGTGTCTTATTACTTCGTTCAAATTTGTTTAGCATCAATAGGTGCAATCCTATCACTCTCGCATTCAAAATCGTACGGACAACTCACACAAGTCCTCGGTTAAGGAAAACTTATAGTTGTTTCATTATTTCCTTCAAATTTGATAACAAATAGATGATTTTGAGTCTTATTGCTTCGTTCTACTTTGTTTAGCTTCAAAAGGTGGAATCTTTTCACTCTCGCATTCAAAGCCATGCGTACAACTCACACAAGTCATCGGTTAAAGAAAACTTCTAGTTGTTTCATTATTTACTTCAAATTAGTAAACAAATAGAAGATTTAGTGTCGTATTACTTCGTTCAACTTTGGTTAGCATCAATAGGTGCAATCCTATCCCTCTCGCATTCAAAATCGTACGGACAACTCACACATATCCTCGGTTAAGGAAAACTTCTAGTTGTTTCATTATTTCCTTCAAATTTGATAACAAATAGATGATTTTGAGTCTTATTGCTTCGTTCTACTTTGTTTAGCATCAAAAGGTGGGATCCTATCACTCTCGCGTTCAAAGCCATGCGTACAACTCCCTCAAGTCCTCGGTTAAAGAAAACTTCTAGGTGTGTCATTATTTCCTTCAAATTAGTAAACAAATAAAAGATTTAGTGTCCCATTACTTCGTTCAACTTTATTTAGCATCAATAGGTACAATCCTATCACTCTCGCGTTCAAAATCGTCTGCACAACTCATACAAATCCTCGGTTAAGGAAAACTTCTAGTTGTTTCGTTATTTCCTACAAATTTGATAACAAATAGATGATTTTGAGTCTTATTGCATCGTTCTACCTTGTTTAGCTTCAAAAGATGGAATCCTATCACTCTCGAATTCAAAGCCATGCGTACAACTAACACAAGTCCTCGGTTAAAGAAAACTTCTAGTTGTTTCATTATTTCCTTCAAATTAGTAAACAAATAGAAGATTTAGTGTCTTATTACTTCGTTCAACTTTGTTTAGCATCAATAGGTGCAATCCGATCACTCTCGCGTTCAAAATCGTACATTCAACTCACACAAATCCTCGGTTAAGGAAAACTTCTAGTTGTTTCATTATTTCCTTCAAATTTGACAACAAATAGATGATTTTGAGTCTTATTGCTTCGTTCTACTCTTTTTAGCATCAAAAGGTGGAATCCTATCACTCTCGCAATCAAAGCCATGTGTACAACTCCCACAAGTCCTCAGTTAAGGAAAACTTCTAGTTGTTTCATTATTTCGTTCAAATTTGTAAACAAATAGATGATTTTGAGTCTTATTACTTCGTTTAACTTTGTTTAGCATGAAAGGTGGAATCCTATCACTTTCGCATTCAAAGCCATGCCTACAACTCCCACAAGTCCTCGGTTAAGGAAAACTTCTAGTTGTTTCATTATTTCGTTCAAATTTGTAAACAAATAGATGATTTTGAGTCTTATTACTTCGTTCTACTTTGTTTAGCATCAAAAGGTGGAATCCAATCACTCTCGCATTCAAAGACATGCGTACAACTCACACAAGTCCTTGGTTAAAGAAAACATCTAGTTATTTCATTATTTCCTTCAAATTAGTAAACAACTAGAAGATTTAGTGTCCTATTACTTCTTTCAACTTTGTTTAGCATCAATAGGTGCAATCCTATCACTCTCGCATTCAAAATCGTACGTACAACTCACACAATTCCTCGGTTAAGGAAAACTTTAGTTCTATCATTATTTCCTTCAAATTTGTAAACAAATAGATGATTTTGAGTATTATTAATTTCTTCTACTTTGTTTAGCATCAAAAGGTGGAATCCTATCACTCTCGCATTCAAAGCCATGCGTACAACTCACTCAGGTCCTCGGTTAAAGAAAACTTCTAGTTGTTTCATTATTTCCTTCAAATTATTAAACAAATAGAAGATTTAGTGTCTTATTACTTCGTTGAACTTTGTTTAGCATCAATAGGTGCAATCCGATCACTCTCGCATTCAAAATCGTATGGACAACTCACACAAGTCCTCGGTTAAGGAAAACTTCTAGTTGTTTCATTATTTCCATCAAATTTGATAACAAATAGATGATTTTGAGTGTTATTGCTTCGTTCTACCTTGTTTAGCTTCAAAAGGTGGAATCCTATCACTCTCGCATTCAAAGCCATGCGTACAACTCACACAAGTCCTCGGTTAAAGAAAACTTCTAGTTGTTTCATTATTTCCTTCAAATTATTAAACAAATAGAAGATTTAGTGTCCTCTTACTTCGTTCAACTTTGTTTAGCATCAATAGGTGCAATCCTATCACTCTCGCATTCAAAATCGTATTCATAACTCACACAAGTCCTCGGTTAAGGAAAACTTCTCGTTGTTTCATTATTTCCTTCAAATTTGATAACAAATAGATGATTTTAAGTCTTATTGCTTCGTTCTACTTTGTTTAGCTTCAAAAGGTGGAATCCTATCACTCTCGCATTCAAAGCCATGCATACAACTCACACAAGTCCTCGGTTAAAGTAAACTTCTAGTTGTTTCATTATTTCCTTCAAATTAGTAAACAAATAGAAGATTTAGTGTCCTATTACTTCGTTCAACTTTGTTTAGCATCAATAGGTGCAATCCAATCACTCTCGCATTCAAAATTGTATGTACAACTCACACAAGTCCTCGGTTAAGGAAAAATTCTAGTTGTTTCATTATTTCCTTCAGATATGTAAACAAATAGATGATTTTGAGTCTTATTACTTCGTTCTACTTTGTTTAGCATCAAAAGGTGGAATCCTATCACTCTCGCATTCAAAGCCATGCGTACAACTCCCACAAGTCCTCGGTTAAGGAAAACTTCAAGTTGTTTCATTATTTCGCTCAAATTTGTAAACAAATAGATGATGTTGAGTCTTATTACTTCATTCGACCTTGTTTAGTATCAAAAGGTGGAATCCTATCACTCTCGCATTCACAGCCATGCGTACAACTCACGCAAGTACTCGGTTAAAGAAAACTTCTAGTTGTTTCATTATTTCCTTCGAATTTGTAAACAAATAGATGATTTAGTGTTCTATTGCTTCGTTCAACATTGTTTAGCATCAATAGGTGCAATCCTATAACTCTCGCATTCAAAATCGTACCTACAACTCACATAAGTCCTCGGTTAAGGAAAACTTCTAGTTGTTTCATTATTTCCTTCAAATTTGATAACAACTAGTTGATTTTGAGTCTTATTGCTTCGTTCTACTTTGTTTAGCATCAAAAGGTGGAATCCTATCACTCTCGCATTCAAAGCCATGCGTACAACTCCCACAAGTCCTCGGTTAAGGAAAACTTCTAGTTGTTTCATTATTTCGTTCAAATATGTAAACAAATAGATGATTTTGAGTCTTATTACTTCGTTCTACTTTGTTTAGCATCAAAAGGTGGAATCCTATCACTCTCGCATTCAAAGCCATTCGTACAACTCACGCCAGTACTCGGTTAAAGAAAACATCTAGTTGTTTCATTATTTCCTTCGAAATTGTAAACAAATAGATGATTTAGTGTTCTATTGCCTCGTTCAACATTGTTTAGCATAAATAGGTGCAATCCTATAACTCTCGCATTCAAAATCGTACCTACAACTCACACAAGTCCTCGGTTAAGGAAAACTTCTAGTTGTTTCATTATTTCCTTCAAATTTGATAACAAATAGATGATTTTGAGTCTTATTGCTTCGTTCTACTTTGTTTAGCATCAAAGGGTGGAATCCTATCACTCTCGCATTCAAAGCCATGTGTACAACTCCCACAAGTCCTCGGTTAAGGAAAGCTTCTAGTTGTTTCACTATTTCGTTCAAATTTGTAAACAAATATATGATTTTGAGTCTTATTACTTCATTCTACT
The DNA here is from genome assembly GCA_947179155.2 of Hedera helix. NCBI lineage: Eukaryota > Viridiplantae > Streptophyta > Magnoliopsida > Apiales > Araliaceae > Hedera > Hedera helix. The sequence goes on from OX359268.1 coordinate 17,422,230, forward strand.
TTGTTTAGCATCAAAAGGTGGAATCCTACCACTCTCGCATTCAAAACCGTACATACAACTCCCACAAGTCCTCGGTTAAGGAAAACTTCAAGTTGTTTCATAATTTCCTTCAAATTTACAGACAAATAGATGATTTTGAGTCTTATTACTTCGTTCTACTTTGTTTAGCACCAGAAGGTGGAATCCTATCACTCTCGCATTCAAAGCCATGCGTACAACTCCCACAAGTCCTCGGTTAAGGAAAACTTCTAGTTGTTTCATTATTTCATTCAAATTTGTAAACAAATAGATGATTTTGAGTCTTATTACTTCGTTCTACTTTGTTTAGCATCAAAAGGTGGAATCCAATCACTCTCGCATTCAAAGCCATGCGTACAACTCACACAAGTTCTCGGTTAAAGAAAACTTCTAGTTGTTTCATTATTTCCTTCAAATTAGTAAACACATAGAAGATTTAGTGTCCTATTACTTCGTTTAACTTTGTTTAGCATCAATAGGTGCAATCCTATCACTCTCGCCTTCAAAATCATACGTACAATTCACACAAGTCCTCGGTTAAGGAAAACTTCTAGTTGTTTCACTATTTCGTTGAAATTTGTAAACAAATAGATGATTTTGAGTCTTATTACTTCGTTCTACTTTTTTTAGCATCAAAAGGTGAAATCATATCACTTTAGCATTCAAAGCTATGCGTTCAACTCACACAAGTCCTCGGTTAAAGAAAAAACTTCTAGTTGTTTCATTAATTCCTTCAAATTAGTAAACAAATAGAAGATTTAGTGTCCTATTACTTAGTTCAACTTTGTTTAGCATCAATAGGTGCAATCATGTCACTCTCGCGTTCAAAATCGTACGTACAACTCACACAAGTCATCGGTTAAGGAAAACTTCTAGTTGTTTTATTATTTCCTTCAGATTTGATAACAAATAGATGATTTTGAGTCTTATTGCTTCGTTCTACTTTGTTTAGCATCAAGAGGTGGAATCCTATTACTCTCGCATTCAAAGCCATGCGTACAACTCCCACAAGTCCTCTGTTAAGGAAAACTTCTAGTTGTTTCATTATTTCGTTCAAATTTGTAATCAAATAGATGATTTTGAGTCTTATTACTTCGTTCTACTTTGTTTAGCATCAAAATGTGTAATCCAATCACTCTCACATTCAAGGTCATGCGTACAACTCACACAAGCCCTCGGTTAAAGAAAACTTCTAGTTGTTTCATTATTTCCATCAAATTAGTAAACAAATAGAAGATTTAGTGTCCTATTACTTCGTTCAACTTTGTTTAGCATCAATAGGTGCAACCCTATCAATCTCGCATTCAAAATCGTACGTAAAACTCACACAAGTCCTCGGTTAAGGAAAACATCTTGTTGTTTCATTATTTCCTTCAAATTTGTAAGCAAATAGATGATTTTGAGTCTTATTCATTCGTTCTACTTTGTTTAGCATCAAAAGGTGGAATCCTATCACTCTCGCATTCAAAGCCATGCGTACAACTAACACAAGTCCGCGGTTAAAGAAAACTTCTATTTGTTTCATCATTTCCTCCAAATTAGTAAACAAGTAGAAGATTTAGTGTCCTATTACTTCGTTCAACTTTATTTAGCATCAATAGGTGCAATCCTATAACTCTCGCGTTCAAAATCGTACGTACAACTCACACAAGTCCTCGGTTAAGGAAAACTTCTAGTCGTTTAAATAAATTTCTTCAAATTTGATAACAACTAGATGATTTTGAGTCTTATTGCTTCGTTCTACTTTGTTTAGCATCAAAAGGTGGAATCCTATCACCCTCGCATTCAAAGTCATGCGTACAACTCCCACAAGTCCTCGGTTAAGGAAAACTTCAAAGTTGTTTCATTATTTCGTTCAAATTTGTAAACAAATAGATGATTTTGAGTCTTATTACTTCGTTCCACTTTGTTTGGCATCAAAAGGTGGAATCCAATCACTCTCACATTCAAGGCCATACGTACAACTCACACAAGTCCTTGGTTAAAGAAAACTTCTAGTTCTTTCATTATTTCCATCAAATTAGTAAACAAATAGAAGATTTAGTGTCCTATTACTTCGTTCAACTTTGTTTAGCATCAATAGGTACAATCCTATCACTCTCGCATTCAAAATCGTACGTACAATTCCCACAAGTCCTCGATGAAGAAAAACTTCATGTTGTTTCATTATTTCCTTCAAATTTGTAAACAAATAGATGATTTTGAGTCTTATTACTTCGTTCTACTTTGTTTAGCATCAAAAGGTGGAATCCTATCACTCTCGCATTCAAAGCCATGTGTACAACTCATACAAGTCCTCGCTGAAAGAAAACTTCTAGTTGTTTCATTATTTCCTCAAAATTAGTAAACAAATAGAAGATTTAGTGTCCTATTACTTCGTTCAACTGTCTTTAGCATCAATAGGTCCAATTCTATCACTCTCGCGTTCAAAATCATACGTACAACTCACACAAGTCCTCGGTTAAGGAAAAGTTCCAGTTGTTTCATTATTTCCTTAAAATTTGATAACAAATAGATGATTTTGAGTCTTATTGCTTCGTTCTACTTTGTTTAGCTTCAAAAGGTGGAATCCTATCACTCTCATATTCAAAGCCATGTGTACAACTCCCACAAGTCCTCGGTTAAGGAAAACTTCTAGTTGTTTCATTATTTTTCTCAAATTAGTAAACAAATAGAAGATTTAGTGTCTTATTACTTCATTCAACTTTGTTTAGCATCAATAGGTGCAATCCTATCACTCTCGCGTTCAAAATCGTACCTACAACTTCCACAAGTCCTCGGTTAAGAAAAACTTCTAGTTGTTTCATTATTTCCTTCAAATTTGTAAACCAATAGATGATTTTGAGTATTATTACTTCGTTCTAATTTGTTTAGCTTCAAAAGGTGGAATCCTATCACTCTCGCATTCAAAGCCATGCGTACAACTCACACAAGTCCTCGGTTAAAGAAAACTTCTAGTTGTTTCATTATTTCCTTCAAATTAGTAAACAAATAGAAGATTTAGTGTCTTATTACTTCGTTCAACTTTGTTTAGCATCAATAGGTGCAATCCTGTCACTCTCGCGTTCAAAATCGTACGTATACTTCACACAAGTCCTCGATTAAGGAAAACTTCTAGTTGTTTCATTATTTACTTCAAATTTGATAACAAATAGATGATTTTGAGTCTTATTGCTTCGTTCTACTTTGTTTAGCTTCAAAAGGTGGAATCCTATCACTCTCGCATTCAAGGCCATGCGTACAACTCACACAAGTCCTCGGTTAAAGAAAACTTCTAATTGTTTCATTATTTCCTTCAAATTAGTAAACAAAAAGAAGATTTAGTGTCTTATTACTTCGTTCAACTTCGTTTAGCGTCAATAGGTGCAATCCTATCACTCTCACGTTCAAAATCGTACGTACAACTCACACAAGTCCTCGGTTAAGGAAAACTTCTAGTTGTTTCATTATTTCCTTCAAATTTGATAACAAATAGATGATTTTGAGTCTTATTGCTTCGTTCTACTTTGTTTAGCATCAGAAGGTGGAATCCTATCACTCTCGCATTCAAAGCCATGCGTACAACTCCCACAAGTCCTCGGTTAAGGAAAACTTCTAGTTGTTTCATTATTTCGTTCAAATTTGTAAACAAATAGATGATTTTGAGTCTTATTACTTCGTTCTACTTTGTTTAGCATCAAAAGGTGGAATCCAATCACTCTCACATTCAAAGCCATGCGTACAACTCACACAAGTCCTCGGTTAAAGAAAACTTCTAGTTGTTTCATTATTTCCTTCAAATTAGTAAACAAATAAAAGATTTAGTGTCCTATTGCTTCGTTCAACTTTGTTTAGAATCAATAGTTGCAAAACTATCACTCTCGCATTCAAAATCGTATGCACAACTCATATAAGTCCTCAGTGAAGGAAAACTTCTAGTTGTTTCATTATTTCCTTCAAATTTGATAAGAAATAGATGATTTTTGTGACGACCCCAAATCCGGGTTCTTTAACCTCGGGTTTGGTTCTCACTGTACAATACTAAACAATAATGAAATACATAAATTGTATTCAAACTTCGCTGAATAATACAAAAGGTTCCTTAATCAAAAGACTACACTTCCCAAGGTCTATTACCTTAATCTTAAACATTACATATCTTAAGGAAATACAAAAGATTTACAACAGTAATTACATAACAGTAAACTAAACTAGCATGCAACTACTAAAATTAAACATTCGCTTTCCCCTTGCCTTTATCCGATTTAGAGATTTCGGGATTAGCTGAAATAAAGTCATGATATAGCAAGAAAGAGCAACTAAATGGCTCAACAAGTTTATAAACAACAATCATACGATATATCATGATGAATGGAAATAACTTCAAGGTTTCAACATTAACAATTGTGAAAGATAACAAGAATCAATGTTCAATAAAAGAAGGAATTGACTCTTTACTGCTGAGTGGTCCTTAATGACCATGAACTGCTACTAAGGTAAAACAGACATACAATGTCTGACTCCTTGTTAAAAATAACGGGACACTTGAGGGGATCAGTCCTCTCATGTCCTATGTATATGCATCACATTTAGTTTTCTTGCGCGCTGTCGGTTCTCCGACAAAAAAGAAAATCCCCTTTAACTAGGGTTGTTCTTTCTCAGTCTTACTGTAAGAATCCGCACCAGCCAATGGTTTGGATAAACTCTTATAATATTCAATTAAATGAATTTAACATGCATTTGTCTAGCCGAAACGATTAGCTTAGACATTCTTAAATAGTTGCAAAAGCATTATGTGCGAATACAATAATCAATAACGATGTGAAGTAATTTTTGATAATTAATTCACTCAAAGGTCTGTCAAGTAACTACGAGTGTAGAATACTTGTTCAACAATAATTGAAATGTAAATATGGTTGAATAATAATTGCAACAATAAGTACAAGTTAAGGGTAGAAAACTTGCAATAGAAATTACAAGCTAAAGTTAGAAAACTTGCCTCGTGCGTCGTATACTGCTAACCAAATTAATCTAACAATCCTTGAACGGACCTAACAATTAAATCAATTTGATCTTAAATTAGTATCATATACTTGTAAGTATAATGATCTTTATAAACCTTACGAACCACATAATTGATTAATTATGGGTAATTAAACACTTAGGAAATATTATCACTACTTGGTAATATTTCAAACACAAAGAACTTATATTAATTATTTAATATAGTTCAAAATAAATATATAATATTATTAATCATTTAATAATATTTTATTGAGTATCTAATATTATTAATCATTTAATAATATTTTATTAAGTAGCTAATATTATTAATCGTTTAATAATATTTTATTAATTATCTAATATTATTAATCATTTAATAATATTTTATTAAGTAACTAATATTATTAATCATTTAATAATATTTTATTAAGTAACTAATATTATTAATCATTTAATAATATTTTATTAATTATCTAATATTATTAATCATTTAATAATATTTTATTAAGTATCTAATATTATTAATCATTTAATAATATTTTATTAATTATCTAATATTATTAACCATTTAATAATATTTTATTAATTATCTAATAGTATTAATCATTTAATAATATTTTATTAATTAACTAATATTATTAATCATTTAATAATATTTTATTAATTATCTAATATTATTAATCATTTAATAATATTTTATTGACCTTATAATATTATTATACACTTAATAATATTTTAGTAATTTTCTAATATTATTATTTATTTAATAATATTTTATTACCTTTATTATATTATTATTTCAATAATATAATTTATACACTTTCAAATCATTAATTCAATTATATATATATTTAAAAATATATTTATTAAGTCCAAAAATACTAAAATAATTTTTGGAACATTTTTCATTTTCTGACCCGACCCGACCCGGTTCGGGTTTTTTTCTTCTTCAAGTAAACAGTGCACTGCGCCGGGGCGCAGTGATTAACACTGCAGACGGCGCCCCGGCGCCGTATTGCAGTAGGTACCAATTTTGTGATTTTTCTGGACAGTTTTGATACTTTGATTCAAACCTTGATTAAATGAAATCTACACATCCAATTCACACCAAATCAGTGTTGATGTGTTCCTAACTTAATGTTTTACAACATTCCATGGTTCGATCGTCTTTTTGAAAACGTTTTACATGAAATTTACGGATCGAACCACATAAGGTTGAAAAACGACATCATTTTTGGTAAAAGCTATAACTTCTTTGTTATTCATTATTTTTGAAATGTTCAAAAAGGTTTTATCTTTAAAACTCATAGCTCTAGCTTTCTAGCCATAAAAATCCAATTTTCGATTTGTACATTTCAAAATACAATATCAAATATAACATGTATGGTTAGGGTTTTACCGGTAAATCATGTTACACTTATTTCTATAACTTTTATGCATTTCTAACCTACCAAATCATGTTATAAACACATAAATCTATGACTATACATATTTTACATAGATAAATACATCTAGATCATCAAAACGAGTTTTGATCGGTTAAAAATAGATTTTAACCGATCAAAAGCTTTTTAGACTACAAAAATGAAATAAGATGGAGTTTAGAGAACTTTTAAACCTTTGTGATTTGTTGACTCTCCTTCTCCTTATACCAAAGTAGGTTGTGTAGCTATTGGACATCCACCAAGGCTTCCTCTAGCTTTTCCTCACTCAACCACAAGTGTATCTCTCTTTTAACTCACAAAAGCTCTCTCTCTTTTCTCTAGGATTGTCTAGCAAATGAACTAACAACCAATACCAAGTGTGGGGCATTCTATTTATAGCCCACCACTAATCCTCCATTAGCTTGCTAATTTACCCATGTTGGTGAAATTAAAGGCTAAACTAGTTTACTATTTGATTGAATGACTAGTTGATAGACTTTTGGAATGACTAGAGTTGTTAGCCAACCTATGACATGGATGGATTTTCAAGCAATCTAGGAAATCAAGTTATCCAACTGGGGCCCTCAAAAATTCAGCAAATTGGCTTTTTCAAGCCATTTTTCCTTTATTTTTAATGCTAAAATGTGCATATATACATCTATATATATATATATATATATATATATATATATACCTACAGATATATATATATATATATATATATATATATATATATATATATTGACCAAAGTTTGACCTCCTATTGGGCTCCACATTGGGCTTGGGAATAACATGCATTGGGCTCATTCAATTAAATTGTTTGGGCTCAATTTAAATAACACATTGGGCTTACATTAATTATTCTAGGTTACATTTAATTAAATCAAGCATTGGGCTTATTTAATTAATTACATGGGCTAGTAATTAAATTACATACATGCGCTATTAGGTTAATATCTTTAACCTAGTTTATCAACTCATTTGGATTTAAAAAATATAATCCGATTAGATTTGCTTTAATTAATTATATACGTTGCTTTAATTCTTTAAATAAATATACAAGCATATAAGTACATTTATTTAATTATCTAATGCACAATTAATTAATACCAAAAAGTTTAATTTCATTGCTAAATATTTATTAAGTATATTTACAATGACTAATTAAATTCGTGGTCATTACAATTTTGAGTCTTATTGCTTCGTTCTACTTTGTTTAGCTTCAAAAGGTGGAATCCTATCACTCTCGCATTCAAAGCCATGCGTACAACTCACACAAGTCCTCGGTTAAAGAAAACTTCTAGTTGTTTCATTATTTCCTTCAAATTAGTAAACAACTAGAAGATTTAGTTTCTTATTACTTCGTTCAACTTTGTTTAGCATCAATAGGTGCAATCCTATCACTCTCGCGTTCAAAATCGTACGTACAACTCACACAAATTCTCGGTTAAGGAAAACTTCTAGTTGTTTCATTATTTCCTTCAAATTTGATAACAAATAGATGATTTTAAGTCTTATTGCTTCGTTCTACTTTGTTTAGCATCAAAAGGTGGAATCTTATCACTCTCGCATTCAAAGCCATGTGTACAACTCCCACAAGTCCTCGGTTAAGGAAAACTTCTAGTTGTTTCATTATTTCGTTCAAATTTGTAAACAAATAGATGATTTTGAGTCTTACTTCGTTCTACTTTGTTTAGCATCAATAGGTGGAATCCTATCACTCTCGCGTTCAAAGCCATGCATACAACTCCCACAAGTCCTCAGTTAAGGAAAACTTCTAGTTGTTTCATTATTTCGTTCAAATTTGTAAACAAATAGATGATTTTGAGTCTTATTACTTCGTTCTACTTTGTTTAGCATCAAAAGGTGGAATTCAATCACTCTCGCATTCAAAGCCATGAGTACAACTCACACAAGTCCTCGGTTAAAGAAAACTTCTAGTTGTTTCATTATTTCCTTCAAATTAGTAAACAAATAGAAGATTTAGTGTCCTATTACTTCGTTCAACTTTGTTTAGCATCAATAGGTGCAATCCTATCACTCTCGCATTCAAAATCGTACGTACAACTCACACAAGTCCTCGGTTAAGGAAAACTTCTAGTTGTTTCATTATTTTTTTCAAATTTGTAAACAAATAGATGATTTTGAGTATTATTACTTCGTTCTACTTTGTTTAGCATCAAAAGGTGGAATCCTATCACTCTCGCATTCAAAGCCATGCGTACAACTCACACAAGTCCTCGGTTAAAGAAAACTTCTAGTTGTTTCATTATTTTCTTCAAATTTGTAAACAAATAGATGATTTTGAGTATTATTAATTCGTTCTACTTTGTTTAGCATCAAAAGGTGGAATCCTATCACTCTCGCATTCAAAGCCATGCGTACAACTCACACAAGTCATCGGTTACAGAAAACTTCTAGTTGTTTAATTTTTTCCTTCCAATTAGTAAACAAATAGAAGATTTAGTGTCCTAATACTTCGTTCAACTTTGTTTAGCATCAATAGGTGCAATTCTATCACTCTCGCATTCAAAATCGTACGTACAACTCACACAAGTCCTCGGTTAAGGAAAACTTCTAGTTGTTTCATTATTTTTTTCAAATTTGTAAACAAATAGATGATTTTGAGTATTATTACTTCGTTCTACTTTGTTTAGCATCAAAAGGTGGAATGCTATCCCTCTCGCATTCAAAGCCATGCGTACAACTCACACAAGTCATCGGTTACAGAAAACTTCTAGTTGTTTCATTTTTTCCTTCCAATTAGTAAACAAATAGAAGATTTAGTGTACTAATACTTCGTTCAACTTTGTTTAGCATCAATAGGTGCAATTCTATCACTCTCGCATTCAAAATCGTACGTACAACTCACACAAGTCCTCGGTTAAGGAAAACTTCTAGTTGTTTCATTATTTTTTTCAAATTTTTAAACAAATAGATGATTTTGAGAATTATTACTTCGTTCTACTTTGTTTAGCATCAAAAGGTGGAATCCTATCCCTCTCGCATTCAAAGCCATGCGTACAACTCACACAAGTCCTCGGTTAAAGAAAACTTCTAGTTGTTTCATTTTTTCCTTCAAATTAGTAAACAAATAGAAGATTTAGTGTCCTAATACTTCGTTCAACTTTGTTTAGCATCAATAGGCGCAATTCTATCACTCTCGCATTCAAAATCGTACGTACAACTCACACAAGTCCTCGGTTAAGGAAAACTTCTAGTTGTTTCATTATTTTTTTCAAATTTGTAAACAAATAGATGATTTGGAGTATTATTACTTCGTTCTACTTTGTTTAGCATCAAAAAGTGGAATCCAATCACTCTCGCATTGAAAGCCATGCGTACAACTCACACAAATCCTCGGTTAAAGAAAACTTCTAGTTGTTTCATTATTTCCTTCAAATTAGTAAACAAATAGAAGATTTAGTGTCTTATTACTTCGTTCAACTTTGTTTAGCATCAATAGGTGCAATCCTATCACTCTCGCATTCAAAATCGTACGTACAACTCACACAAGTCCTCGGTTAAAGAAAACTTCTAGTTGTTTCATTATTTCCTTCAAATTTGTAAACAAATAGATGATTTTGTGTATTATTAATTCGTTCTACTTTGTTTAGCATCAAAAGGTGGAATCCTATCACTCTCGCATTCAAAGCCATGCGTACAACTCACACAAGTCATCGGTTAAAGAAAACTTCTAGTTGTTTCATTATTTCCTTCAAATTAGTAAACAAATAGAACATTTAGTGTCTTATTACTTCGTTCAACTTTGTTTAGCATCAATAGGTGCAATCCTATCAGTCTGGCATTCAAAATCGTACGGACAACTCACACAAGTCCTCGGTTAAGGAAAACTTCTAGTTATTTCATTATTTCCTTCAAATTTGATAACAAATAGATGATTTTGAGTCTTATTGCTTCGTTCTACTTTTTTTAGCTTCAAAAGGCGGAATCCTATCACTCTCGCATTCAAAGCCATGCGTACAACTCACACAAATCCTCGGTTAAAGAAAACTTCTAGTTGTTTCATTATTTCCTTCAAATTAGTAAACAAATAGAAGATTTAGTGTCTTATTACTTCGTTCAATTTTGTTTAGCATCAATAGGTGCAATCCTATCACTCTCGCGTTCAAAATCGTACGTACAACTCATACAAATACTCGGTTAAGGAAAACTTCTAGTTGTTTCATTATTTCCTTCAAATTTGATAACAAATAGATGATTTTGAGTCTTATTACTTCGTTCTACTTTGTTTAGCATCAAAAGGTGGAATCCAATCACTCTCGCATTGAAAGCCATGCGTACAACTCACACAAGTCCTCGGTTAAAGAAAACTTCTAGTTGTTTCATTTTTTCCTTCAAATTAGTAAACAAATAGAAGATTTAGTGTCCTATTACTTCGTTCAACTTTGTTTAGCATCAATAGGTGCAATCCTATCACTCTCGCATTCAAAATCGTACGTACAACTCACACAAGTCCTCGGTTAAGGAAAACATCTAGTTGTTTCATTATTTTTTTCAAATTTGTAAACAAATAGATGATTTTGAGTATTATTACTTCGTTCTACTTTGTTTAGCATCAAAAGGTGGAATCCTATCACTCTCGCATTCAAAGCCACGCGTACAACTCACACAAGTCCTCGGTTAAAGAAAATTTCTAGTTGTTTCATTATTTCCTTCAAATTAGTAAACAAATAGAAGATTTAGTGTCTTATTACTTCGTTCTACTTTGTTTAGCATCAATAGGTGCAATCCTATCACTCTCGCATTCAAAATCGTACGGACAACTCACACAAGTCCTCGGTTAAGGAAAAGTTCTAGTTGTTTCATTATTTCCTTCAAATTTGATAACAAAAAGATGATTTTGAGTCTTATTACTTCGTTCTACTTTGTTTAGCATCAAAAGGTGGAATCCAATCACTCTCGCATTGAAAGCCATGCGTACAACTCACACAAGTCCTCGATTAAAGAAAACTTCTAGTTGTTTCATTTTTTCCTTCAAATTAGTAAACAAATAGAAGATTTAGTGTCCTATTACTTCGTTCAACTTTGTTTAGCATCAACAGGTGCAATCCTATCACTCTCGCATTCAAAATCGTACGTACAACTCACACAAGTCCTCGGTTAAGGAAAACTTCTAGTTGTTTCATTATTTTTTTCAAATTTGTAAACAAATAGATGATTTTGAGTATTATTACTTCGTTCTACTTTGTTTAGCATCAAAAGGTGGAATCCTATCACTTTCGCATTCAAAGCCATGCGTACAACTCACACAAATCATTGGTTAAAGAAAATTTCTAGTTGTTTCATTATTTCCTTCAAATTAGTAAACAAATAGAAGATTTAGTGTCTTATTACTTCGTTCAACTTTGTTTAGCATCAATAGGTGCAATCCTATCACTCTCGCCTTCAAAATCGTACGGAGAACTCACACAAGTCCTCGGTTAAGGAAAACTTATAGTTGTTTCATTATTTCCTTCAAATTTGATAACAAATAGATGATTTTGAGTCTTATTGCTTCGTTCTACTTTGTTTAGCTTCAAAAGGTGGAATCCTTTCACTCTCGCATTCAAAGCCATGCGTACAACTCACACAAGTCATCGGTTAAAGAAAACTTCTAGTTGTTTCATTATTTCCTTCAAATTAGTAAACAAAAAGAAGATTTAGTGTCTTATTACTTCGTTTGACTTTATTTAGCATCAATAGGTGCAATCCTATCACTCTCGCGTTCAAAATCGTACGTAAAACTCACACATATCCTCGGTTAAGAAAAACTTCTAGTTGTTTCATTATTTCCTTCAAATTTGATAACAAATAGATGATTTTGTGTCTTATTACTTCGTTCTACTTTGTTTAGCATCAAAAGGTGGAATCCAATCACTCTCGCATTCAAAGTCATGCGTACAACTCACACAAGTCCTCGGTTAATGAAAACTTCTAGTTGTTTCATTATTTCCTTCAAATTAGTAAACAAATAGAAAATTTAGTGTCCTATTACTTCGTTCTACTTTGTTTATTATCAATAGGTGCAATCCTATGACACTCACATTCAAAATCGTACGTACAACTCACACAAGTCCTCGGTTAAGGAAAACTTCTAGTTGTTTCATTATTTCCTTCAAATTTGTAAACAAATAGATGATTTTGAGTATTATTACTTCGTTCTACTTTGTTTAGCATCAAAAGGTGGAACCCTATCACTCTCCCATTCAAAGCCATGTGTACAACTCACACAAGTCATCGGTTAAAGAAAACTTCTAGTTGTTTCATTATTTCCTTCAAATTAGTAAGCAAATAGAAGATTTAGTGTCTTATTACTTCGTTCAACTTTAGTTAGCATCAATAGGTGCAATCCTATCACTCTCGCCTTCAAAATCGTACGGAGAACTCACACAAGTCCTCGGTTAAGGAAAACTTCTAGTTGTTTCATTATTTCCTTCAAATTTGATAACAAATAGATGATTTTGAGTCTTATTGCTTCGTTCTACTTTGTTTAGCTTCAAAAGGTGGAATCCTATCACTCTTGCATTCAAAGCCATGCGTACAACTCACACAAGTCCTCGGTTAAAGAAAACTTCTAGTTGTTTCATTATTTCCTTCAAATTAGTAAACAAATAGAAGATTTAGTGTCTTATTACTTCGTTCAACTTTGTTTAGCATCAATAGGTGGAATTCTATCACTCTCGCATTCAAAATCGTACGTACAACTCACACAAGTCCTCGGTTAAGGAAAATTTTAGTTGTTTCATTATTTCCTTCAAATTTGTAAACAAATAGATGATTTTGAGTATTATTAATTTCTTCTACTTTGTTTAGCATCAAAAGGTGGAATCCTATCACTCTCGCGTTCAAAGCCATGCGTACAACTCACTCAAGTCCTCGGTTAAAGAAAACTTCTAGTTGTTTCATTATTTCCTTCAAATTAGTAAACAAATAGAAGATTTAGTGTCTTATTACTTCGTTCAACTTTGTTTAGCATCAATAGGTGAAATCCAATCACTCTCGCATTCAAAATCGTACGGACAACTCACACAAGTCCTCGGTTAAGGAAAACTTCTAGTTGTTTCATTATTTCCATCAAATTTGATAACAAATAGATGATTTTGAGTGTTATTGCTTCGTTCTACTTTGTTTAGCTTGAAAAGGTGGAATCCTATCACTCTCGGATTCAAAGTCATGCGTACAACTCACACAAGTCCTCGGTTAAAGAAAACTTCTAGTTGTTTCATTATTTCCTTCAAATTATTAAACAAATAGAAGATTTAGTGTCCTATTACTTCGTTCAACTTTGTTTAGCATCAATAGGTGCAATCCTATCACTCTCGCATTCAAAATCGTATGCACAACTCACACAAGTCCTCAGTTAAGGAAAACTTCTAGTTGTTTCCTTATTTCCTTCAAATTTGATAACAAATAGATGATTTTAAGTCTTATTGCTTCGTTCTACTTGGTTTAGCTTGAAAAGGTGGAATCCTATCACTCTCGCATTCAAAGCCATGCATACAAATCACATAAGTCCTCGGTTAAAGTAAACTTCTAGTTGTTTCATTATTTCCTTCAAATTAGTAAACAAATAGAAGATTTAGTGTCCTATTACTTCGTTCAACTTTGTTTAGCATCAATAGGTGCAATCCTATCACTCTCGCATTCAAAATCGTACGTACAACTCACACAAGTCCTCGGTTAAAGAAAACATCTAGTTGTTTCATTATTTTCTTCAAATTTGTAAACAAATAGATGATTTTGAGTATTATTAATTCGTTCTACTTTGTTTAGCATCAAAAGGTGGAATCCTATCACTCTCGCATTCAAAGCCATGCGTACAACTCACACAAGTCATCGGTTAAAGAAAACTTCTAGTTGTTTCATTTTTTCCTTCAAATTAGTAAACAAATAGAAGATTTAGTGTCCTAATACTTCGTTCAACTTTGTTTAGCATCAATAGGTGCAATTCTATCACTCTCGCATTCAAAATCGTACGTACAACTCACACAAGTCCTCGGTTAAGGAAAACTTCTAGTTGTTTCATTATTTTTTTCAAATTTGTAAACAAATAGATGATTTGGAGTATTATTACTTCGTTCTACTTTGTTTAGCATCAAAAGGTGGAATCCTATCACTCTCGCATTCTAAGCCATGCGTACAACTCACACAAGTCCTCGGTTAAAGAAAACTTCTAGTTGTTTCATTTTTTCCTTCAAATTAGGAAACAAATAGAAGATTTAGTGTCCTAATACTTCGTTCAACTTTGTTTAGCATCAATAGGTGAAATTCTATCACTCTCGCATTCAAAATCGTACGTACAACTCACACAATTCCTCGGTTAAAGAAAACTTCTAGTTGTTTCATTATTTCCTTTAAATTTGTAAACAAATAGATGATTTTGTGTATTATTAATTCGTTCTACTTTGTTTAGCATCAAAAGGTGGAATCCTATCACTCTCGCATTCAAAGCCATGCGTACAACTCACACAAGTCATCGGTTAAAGAAAACTTCTAGTTGTTTCATTATTTCCTTCAAATTAGTAAACAAATAGAACATTTAGTGTCTTATTACTTCGTTCAACTTTGTTTAGCATCAATAGGTGCAATCCTATCAGTCTGGCATTCAAAATCGTACGGACAACTCACACAAGTCCTCGGTTAAGGAAAACTTCTAGTTATTTCATTATTTCCTTCAAATTTGATAACAAATAGATGATTTTGAGTCTTATTGCTTCGTTCTACTTTTTTTAGCTTCAAAAGGTGGAATCCTATCACTCTCGCATTCAAAGTCATGCGTACAACTCACACAAATCCTCGGTTAAAGAAAACTTCTAGTTGTTTCATTATTTCCTTCAAATTAGTAAACAAATAGAAGATTTAGTGTCTTATTACTTCGTTCAATTTTGTTTAGCATCAATAGGTGCAATCCTATCACTCTCGCGTTCAAAATCGTACGTACAACTCATACAAATACTTGGTTAAGGAAAACTTCTAGTTGTTTCATTATTTCTTTCAAATTTGATAACAAATAGATGATTTTGAGTCTTATTACTTCGTTCTAATTTGTTTAGCATCAAAAGGTGGAATCCAATCACTCTCGCATTGAAAGCCATGCGTACAACTCACACAACTCCTCGGTTAAAGAAAACTTCTAGTTGTTTCATTTTTTCCTTCAAATTAGTAAACAAATAGAAGATTTAGTGTCCTATTACTTCCTTCAACTTTGTTTAGCATCAATAGGTGCAATCCTATCACTCTCGCATTCAAAATCGTACGTACAACTCACACAAGTCCTCGGTTAAGGAAAACATCTAGTTGTTTCATGATTTTTTTCAAATTTGTAAACAAATAGATGATTTTGAGTATTATTACTTCGTTCTACTTTGTTTAGCATCAAAAGGTGGAATCCTATCACTCTCGCATTCAAAGTCACGCGTACAACTCACACAAGTCCTCGGTTAAAGAAAATTTCTAGTTGTTTCATTATTTCCTTCAAATTAGTAAACAAATAGAAGATTTAGTGTCTTATTACTTCGTTCAACTTTGTTTAGCATCAATAGGTGCAATCCTATCACTCTCGCATTCAAAATCGTACGGACAACTCACACAAGTCCTCGGTTAAGGAAAACTTCTAGTTGTTTCATTATTTCCTTCAAATTTGATAACAAAAAGATGATTTTGAGTCTTATTACTTCGTTCTACTTTGTTTAGCATCAAAAGGTGGAATCCAATCACTCTCGCATTGAAAGCCATGCGTACAACTCACACAAGTCCTCGATTAAAGAAAACTTCTAGTTGTTTCATTTTTTCCTTCAAATTAGTAAACAAATAGAAGATTTAGTGTCCTATTACTTCGTTCAACTTTGTTTAGCATCAATAGGTGCAATCCTATCACTCTCGCATTCAAAATCGTACGGACAACTCACACAAGTCCTCGGTTAAGGAAAACTTCTAGTTGTTTCATTATTTCCTTCAAATTTGATAACAAAAAGATGATTTTGAGTCTTATTACTTCGTTCTACTTTGTTTAGCATCAAAAGGTGGAATCCAATCACTCTCGCATTGAAAGTCATGCGTACAACTCACACAAGTCCTCGATTAAAGAAAACTTCTAGTTGTTTCATTTTTTCCTTCAAATTAGTAAACAAATAGAAGATTTAGTGTCCTATTACTTCGTTCAACTTTGTTTAGCATCAATAGGTGCAATCCTATCACTCTCACATTCAAAATCGTACGTACAACTCACACAAGTCCTCGGTTAAGGAAAACTTCTAGTTGTTTAATTATTTTTTTCAAATTTGTAAACAAATAGATGATTTTGAGTCTTATTACTTCGTTCTACTTTGTTTAGCATCAAAAGGTGGAATCCAATCACTCTCGCATTGAAAGCCATGCGTACAACTCACACAAGTCCTCGATTAAAGAAAACTTCTAGTTGTTTCATTTTTTCCTTTAAATTAGTAAACAAATAGAAGATTTAGTGTCCTATTACTTCGTTCAACTTTGTTTAGCATCAATAGGTGCAATCCTATCACTCTCGCATTCAAAATCGTACGTACAACTCACACAAGTCCTCGGTTAAAGAAAACTTCTAGTTGTTTCATTATTTCCTTCAAATTAGTAAACAAATAGAAGATTTAGTGTCCTATTACTTCGTTCTACTTTGTTTAGCATCAATAGGTGCAATCCTATGACACTCACATTCAAAATCGTACGTACAACTCACACAAGTCCTCGGTTAAGGAAAACTTCTAGTTGTTTCATTATTTCCCTCAAATTTGTAAACAAATAGATGATTTTGAGTATTATTACTTCGTTCTACTTTGTTTAGCATCAAAAGGTGGAATCCTATCACTCTCCCATTCAAAGCCATGTGTACAACTCACACAAGTCATCGGTTAAAGAAAACTTCTAGTTGTTTCATTATTTCCTTCAAATTAGTAAGCAAATAGAAGATTTAGTGTCTTATTACTTCGTTCAACTTTAGTTAGCATCAATAGGTGCAATCCTATCACTCTCGCCTTCAAAATCGTACGGAGAACTCACACAAATCCTCGGTTAAGGAAAACTTCTAGTTGTTTCATTATTTTCTTCAAATTTGATAACAAATAGATGATTTTGAGTCTTATTGCTTCGTTCTACTTTGTTTAGCTTCAAAAGGTGGAATTCTATCACTCTTGCATTCAAAGCCATGCGTACAACTCACACAAGTCCTCGGTTAAAGAAAACTTCTAGTTGTTTCATTATTTCCTTCAAATTAGTAAACAAATAGAAGATTTAGTGTCTTATTACTTCGTTCAACTTTGTTTAGCATCAATAGGTGGAATTCTATCACTCTCGCATTCAAAGCCATGTGTACAACTCCCACAAGTCCTCGGTTAAGCAAAATTTCTAGTTGTTTCATTATTTCGTTCAAATTTGTAAACAAATAGATGATTTTGAGTCTTATTACTTCGTTCTACGTTGTTTAGCATCAATAGGTGGAATCCTATCACTCTCGCATTCAAAGTCATGCGTACAACTCACACAAGTCCTCGGTTAAAGAAAACTTGTAGTTGTTTCATTATTTCCTTCAAATTTGATAACAAATAGATGATTTTGAGTATTATTGCTTCGTTCTACTTTGTTTAGCATCAAAAGGTGGAATCCTATCACTCTCGCATTCAAAGCCATGTGTACAACTCCCACAAGTCCCCGGTTAAGGAAAACTTCTAGTTGTTTCATTATTTCGTTCAAATTTGTAAACAAATAGATGATTTTGAGTCTTATTAGTTCGTTCTACTTTGTTTAGCATCAATAGGTGGAATCCTATCACATTCGCGTTTAAAGCCATGCATACAACTCCCACAAGTCCTCGGTTAAGGAAAACTTCTAGTTGTTTCATTATTTCGTTCAAATTTGTAATCAAATAGATGATTTTGAGTCTTATTACTTCGTTCTACTTTGTTTAGCATCAAAAGGTGGAATCCAATCACTCTCGCATTCAAAGCAATGCGTACAACTCACACAAGTCTTTGGTTAAAGAAAACTTCTAGTTGTTTCATTATTTCCTTCAAATTAGTAAACAAATAGATGATTTAGTGTCCTATTACTTCGTCCAACTTTGTTTAGCATCAATAGATGCAATCCTATCACTCTCGCATTCAAAATCGTACGTACAACTCACACAAGTCCTCGGTTAAGGAAAACTTCAAGTTGTTTCATTATTTATTTCAAATTTGTAAACAAATAGATGATTTTGAGTATTATTACTTCGTTCTACTTTGCTTAGCATCAAAAGGTAGAATTCTATCACTCTCGCATTCAAAGTCATGCGTACAACTCACACAAGTCATCGGTTAAAGAAAACTTCTAGTTGTTTCATTATTTACTTCAAATTAGTAAACAAATAGAAGATTTAGTGTCGTATTACTTAGTTCAACTTTGGTTAGCATTAATAGGTGCAATCCTATCCCTCTCGCATTCAAAATCGTACGGACAACTCACACAGGTCCTCGGTTAAGGAAAACTTCTAGTTGTTTCATTATTTCTTTCAAATTTGATAACAAATAGATGATTTTGAGTCTTATTGCTTCGTTCTACTTTGTTTAGCATCAAAAGGTGGAATCCTATCACTCTCGCGTTCAAAGCCATGCGTACAACTCCCTCAAGTCCTCGGTTAAAGAAAACTTCTAGGTGTGTCATTATTTCCTTCAAATTAGTAAACAAATAGAAGATTTAGTGTCCTATTACTTCGTTCAACTTTATTTAGCATCAATAGGTACAATCCTATCACTCTCGCGTTCAAAATCGTATGCACAACTCATACAAATCCTCGGTTAAGGAAAACTTCTAGTTGTTTCATTATTTCCTACAAATTTGATAACAAATAGATGATTTTGAGTCTTATTGCATCGTTCTACCTTGTTTAGCTTCAAAAGATGGAATCCTAGCACTCTCGCATTCAAAGCCATGCGTACAACTAACACAAGTCCTCGGTTAAAGAAAACTTCTAGTTGTTTCATTATTTCCTTCAAATTAGTAAACAAATAGAAGATTTAGTGTCTTATTACTTCGTTCAACTTTGTTTAGCATCAATAGGTGCAACCTATCACTCTCGCGTTCAAAATCGTACATTCAACTCACACAAATCCTCGGTTAAGGAAAACTTCTAGTTGTTTCATTATTTCCTTCAAATTTGACAACAAATAGATGATTTTGAGTCTTATTGCTTCGTTCTACTTTGTTTAGCATCAAAAGGTGGAACCCTATCACTCTCGCAATCAAAGCCACGTGTACAACTCCCACAAGTCCTCAGTTAAGGAAAACTTCTAGTTGTTTCATTATTTCGTTCAAATTTGTATACAAATAGATGATTTTGAGTCTTATTACTTCGTTCAACTTTGTTTAGCATAAAAGGTGGAATCCTATCACTTTCGCATTCAAAGCCATGAATACAACTCCCACAAGTCCTCGGTTAAGGAAAACTTCTAGTTGTTTTATTATTTCGTTGAAATTTGTAAACAAATAGATGATTTTGAGTCTTATTACTTCGTTCTACTTTGTTTAGCATCAAACGGTGGAATCCAATCACTCTCGCATTCAAAGCCATGCGTACAACTCACACAAGTCCTTGGTTAAAGAAAACTTCTAGTTATTTCATTATTTGTTTCACATTAGTAAACAAATAGAAGATTTAGTGTCCTATTACTTCGTTCAACTTTGTTTAGCATCAATAGGTGCAATTCTATCACTCTCGCATTCAAAATCGTACGTACAACTCACACAAGTCCTCGGTTAAGGAAAATTTTAGTTGTTTCATTATTTCCTTCAAATTTGTAAACAAATAGATGATTTTGAGTATTATTAATTTCTTCTACTTTGTTTAGCATCAAAAGGTGGAATCCTATCACTCTCGCGTTCAAAGCCATGCGTACAACTCACTCAAGTCCTCGGTTAAAGAAAACTTCTAGTTGTTTCATTATTTCCTTCAAATTAGTAAACAAATAGAAGATTTAGTGTCTTATTACTTCGTTCAACTTTGTTTAGCATCAATAGGTGCAATCCAATCACTCTCGCATTCAAAATCGTACGGACAACTCACACAAGTCCTCGGTTAAGGAAAACTTCTAGTTGTTTCATTATTTCCATCAAATTTGATAACAAATAGATGATTTTGAGTGTTATTGCTTCGTTCTACTTTGTTTAGCTTGAAAAGGTGGAATCCTATCACTCTCGCATTCAAAGCCATGCGTACAACTCACACAAGTCCTCGGTTAAAGAAAACTTCTAGTTGTTTCATTATTTCCTTCAAATTATTAAACAAATAGAAGATTTAGTGTCCTATTACTTCGTTCAACTGTGTTTAGCATCAATAGGTGCAATCCTATCACTCTCACATTCAAAATCGTATGCACAACTCACACAAGTCCTCGGTTAAGGAAAACTTCTAGTTGTTTCATTATTTCCTTCAAATTTGATAACAAATAGATGATTTTAAGTCTTATTGCTTCGTTCTACTTTGTTTAGCTTGAAAAGGTGGAATCCTATCACTCTCGCATTCAAAGCCATGCATACAACTCACACAAGTCCTCGGTTAAAGTAAACTTCTAGTTGTTTCATTATTTCCTTCAAATTAGTAAACAAATAGAAGATTTAGTGTCCTATTACTTCGTTCAACTTTGTTTAGCATCAATAGGTGCAATCCTATCACTCTCGCATTCAAAATTGTACGTACAACTCACACAAGTCCTCGGTTAAGGAAAACTTCTAGTTGTTTCATTATGTCCTTCAAATTTGTAAACAAATAGATGATTTTGAGTCTTATTGCTTCGTTCTACTGTGTTTAGCATCAAAAGGTGGAATCCTATCACTCTCGCATTCAAAGCCATGCGTACAACTCCCACAAGTCCTCGGTTAAGGAAAACTTCTAGTTGTTTCATTATTTCGCTCAAATTTGTAAACAAATAGATGATGTTGAGTGTTATTACTTCGTTCTACCTTGTTTAGTATCAAAAGGTGGAATCCAATCACTCTCGCATTCACAGCCATGCGTACAACTCACGCAAGTATTCGGTTAAAAAAAACTTCTAGTTGTTTCATTATTTCCTTCAAATTTGTAAACAAATAGATGATTTTGAGTCTTATTGCTTCGTTCTACTGTGTTTAGCATCAAAAGGTGGAATCCTATCACTCTCGCATTCAAAGCCATGCGTCAACTCCCACAAGTCCTCGGTTAAGGAAAACTTCTAGTTGTTTCATTATTTCGCTCAAATTTGTAAACAAATAGATGATGTTGAGTCTTATTACTTCGTTCTACCTTGTTTAGTATCAAAAGGTGGAATCCAATCACTCTCGCATTCACAGCCATGCGTACAACTCACGCAAGTATTCGGTTAAAGAAAACTTCTAGTTGTTTCATTATTTCCTTCAAATTTGTAAACAAATAGATGATTTAGTGTTCTATTACTTCGTTCTACTGTGTTTAGCATCAATAGGTGGAATCCTATCACTCTCGCGTTCAAAATCGTACGTACAACACACACAAGTCCTCGGTTAAGGAAAACTTCTAGTTGTTTTATTATTTCCCTCAAATTTGATAACAAATAGATGATTTTGAGTGTTATTGCTTCGTTGTACTTTGTTTAGCATCAAAAGGTGGAATCCTATCACTCTCGCATTCAAAGTCATGCGTACAACTCACACAAGTACTCGGTTAAAGAAAACTTCTAGTTGTTTCATTATTTCCTTCAAATTAGTAAACAAATAGAAGATTTAGTGTCCTATTGCTTCGTTGAACTTTGTTTAGCATTAATAGTTGCAATCCTATCACTCTCGCATTCAAAACAAAATCGTATGCACAACTCACACAAGTCCTCGGTTAAGGAAAATTTCTAGTTGTTTCATTATTTCGTTCAAATTTATAAACAAATAGATGATTTTGAGTCTTATTGCTTCGTTCTACTGTGTTTAGCATCAATAGGAGGAATCCTATCACTCTCGCGTTCAAAATCGTACGTACAACACGCACAAGTCCTCGGTTAAGGAAAACTTCTAGTTGTTTTATTATTTCCCTTAAATTTGATAACAAATAGATGATTCTGAGTGTTATTGCTTCGTTCTACTTTGTTTAGCATCAAAAGGTGGAATCCAATCACTCTCGCATTCAAAGCCATGCGTACAACTCACACAAGTCCTCGGTTAAAGAAAACTTCTAGTTGTTTCATTATTTCCTTCAAATTTGTAAACAAGTAGATGATTTTGAGTCTTATTCCTTCGTTCTACTTTGTTTAGCATCAAAAGGTGGAATCCTATCACTCTCGCATTCAAAGCCATGTGTACAACTCCCACAAGTCCTCGGTTAAGGAAAACTTCTAGTTGTTTCATTATTTCGTTCAAATTTGTAAACAAATAGATGATTTTGAGTCTTATTACTTCTTTCTACTTTGTTTAGCATCAAAAGGTGGAATCCTATTACTCTCGCATTCAAAGCCATGTGTACAACTCCCACAAGTCCTCGGTTAAGGAAAACTTCTAGTTATTTCATTATTTCGTTCAAATTTGTAAACAAATAGATGATTTTGAGTCTTAATACTTCGTTCTACTTTGTTTAGCGTCAAAAGGTGGAATCCAGTCACTCTCGCATTCAAAGCCATGCGTACAACTCACACAAGTCCTCGGTTAAAGAAAACTTCAAGTTGTTTCAATATTTCCTTCAAATTAGTAAACAAATAGAAGATTTGGTGTCCTATTACTTTGTTCAACTTTGTTTAGCATCAATAGATGCAATCCTATCACTCTCACATTCGAAATTGTACGTACAACTCAAACAAGTTGTGACGCCCCCAAATATGAGCCCACACAGCCCAAACTTGAGTCGTCAAAAAACTACAGCAAAATTATTACAACAAAGCACAACGTGCAACAATACAGTGTATAATAATACACAACTAAGTCTTCACTATTATTGCCACACTATTTTACAACACGTGAAGACTACGACAGCTATTCCTCGGACTCTCACTCCATCCCCCGGCTAGACCCTGTTACGTTTTCATCTCCTGTTGAAAAACAATAGAACAAAAGAAAGGGTGAGCTCAAATAGCCCAGTAAGAAATATCATGACTAAGATAATGACGAATAAATTATCATTAGCCTTCAACAGTTGAGTTCTTGATAGAATACAATAGACTACAAGGTTTATATCAAAAACTGCAGTTAAATTCTTAAACAATGTTCAGATCAATAATAGCAGCGGAATGAGCAATCTATTAGAAGAATAATGCAGACTATAATGTCCACTCGCTTCTCTCTTTTGTAAAAATATCATCAACTTTTATCATCTGAAATACCATTAGTCAAGATAATACAACTTCACAGTTCCTGGTCATAATCATGCAGATCAACAGTTCATCTTTGCACTACGGGACCAAAGATATTCAGTATAACACCAACGGTCATGATTATACCAGATTCAGCCTTTGGTAATAATCATACCAAACAACAGTTCATCTATGCACTACGGGCCAAAGAGAACATTCACCACGTGCCATAAAAGACACCGAACAGATGTATCGCCTTTAACCTAGTATATCGCCTTTAACCTATCATCTGTTCAACAATTATATCACATCTGTGCCCCCGACCACAGATATTCACAACAGCTTGATTCTTGATGATTAATATAAATAACAGTGATACAAATGATGAACGGAAGAACAGGATAAACAATAAGTATCGGAAGTTTACTTTATGCAGATTCAAATAATGTCCAAATTGCCAACATGATGTGGAGTGAAATTTAAAAATGATATTCGAGATCCACAGTTCAGAATAACGATTTCAGTTCAATAGAAATGTTCAGAAAATAGGAAGGTTCAGTTGAAATAATGAAATTCAACTATTATGGAACATATAATATTTTCAGGAATTATAGAAGCAATAGTTCCATAATAAGTTTCGATTTAGGTGTATGAAAGAAAATAATATCCCTTACCGTAGCAGGTTTGATTTTAACAAAAGGTGAAGGAAATTAATATCCCTTCCCATAGTAAGTTTGAATAATGGAAGATAAAAAAGATGGTATCCCTTATGAGTATAAAGGAAAATGATATCACTTACGAATATGGAATAAAAGTGTCATGTGATAATTCGTGTAGACAAATTATTTCCACACGAGACAAATAAAAAGGGTTATTCACCAACAGGCGGTAATCCGCGCCGTAAGGTTATTCCCATCAATTTGAATACGAAGAGTTATTCACCAAACAGGCGGTAATCCGCGCCGTAAGGTTATTCCCACAATTTAATAGAATTTGAATACGAAGAGTTATTCACCAAACATGCGGTAATCCGCGCCGTAAGGTTATTCTCAGAGATTAATAAGGAATGAATACGATAGGTTATTCACCAACAGGCGGTAATCCGCGCCGTAAGGTTATTCACATAATTTAATACATGGAAATAAATGGCACAAGAAAGAAACGATATTATTTTCGAGGATCAAAAAATGATAATCCCTTACCGTGGTAAGTTTAAATAATAAAATATGAAAGAAGATTATATTCCAAAAAAAAATGACATTCCTTACCACAGTAAATTTAAGAGTTTGAAATGAATGGTATTCCTTACCGTAATAAATTTAAGAGTGTAAAAAGATTAATATTCCTTACCTTAACACGTGACTGGATATTGATTTAAATAGGAATTTGTGAATACCGTGAAAAATAGGAATTTATGAAATTGCTACTTTTTAATAAAAGATTTACTTGAAAAATTTCTGCACTCCTTTTGGCTTTCAAACTCTCAAAATAACCTCACTATTCTCAGAGAAAACTCATAAAATTCTTATAGAAAATTTTTATGTTTTAGGTGTGATTTTTCTATTCAGCTGAACAAGCTATTTATAGGAGAAAAATGGTACTATGCGCGGTTGTTGGCAGCACACCAATGTTGAAATCGGGCAGAAGAGGCTGCGCAGACGAATTCAAATTTGGCACAGTAACTTGCATAGTAACTTTTGAATATAATAATATTTTTCTAATAAAACAAATAACTTTTTATTATTATATTGTCTAATAAAACAAACAACTTTATGAATATATTATAATAATCAAATTACCAAATAATACTACCATAGTAATAATTCATAATAATGCAACAACTACTGTGTCAATTATTAGATCAATAATATGCATTATTATTGTTTCAATAATCCAATATGTTGTGCCACAACAATTATTAATAAGACAATGAGTAATAACAATTATTGAATTGATAATATAAAATATTATGCAGTGACAATTATTGATGAAATGATGCGCAACAGTTACGGTGTCAACTATCAGACCAATAATATGAGACACTGTGCAATACCGTGTGCTACTGTAGAGTACCGTGTGCTACAGAAAATACCATAAACTACCGTATGCTACTATTCTTTTATCACCGGTATTTTAACAGTTCCGTTGACTATTTTTATTTAAAAAGGTTACCTATGTCATTTTCTATATCCGACAAATATTCCGTTGTGGGGTCCACCAATAATTAGTTATTTCGGCGCCGTTGTACAACACGAATATTATATTGCGCCGTCGTACGGGCAGAACGAATATTCCCCGACAAAACGAATATTCCCAGGCAAAAAAGAATATTATTCAACAAAGTATAATTTGCACGGAACATCCTTAACTTTTAACTTTACCAATTTAACCACTTAATGTTTCATGAAAAAAAAAATATATGAGAAGAGAATTAAATTTTATATAAAATTCGGGGTCTTACACAAGTCCTCGGTTAAGGAAAAATTCTAGTTGTTTCATTATTTCCTTCAAATATGTAAACAAATAAATGATTTTGAGTCTTATTGCTTCGTTTTACTTTGTTTAGCATCAAAAGGTGGAATCCTATCACTCTCGCATTCAAAGCCATGCGTACAACTCCCACAAGTCCTCGGTTAAGGAAAACTTCTAGTTTCATTATTTCGTTCAAATTTGTAAACAAATAGATGATTTTGAGTCTTATTACTTCGTTCTACTTTGTTTAGTATCAAAAGGTGGAATCCTATCACTCTCGCATTCACAGCCATGCGTACAACTCACACAAGTACTCGGTTAAAGAAAACTTCTAGTTGTTTCATTATTTCCTTCAAATTTGTAAACAAATAGATGATTTAGTGTTCTATTACTTCGTTCAACATTGTTTAGCATCAATAGGTGCAATCCTATCACTCTCGCATTCAAAATCGTACCTACAACTCACACAAGTCCTCGGTTAAGGAAAACTTCTAGTTGTTTCATTATTTCCTTCAAATTTGTAAACAAATAGATGATTTTGAGTCTTATTACTTTGTTCTACATTGTTTAGCATCAAAAAGTGGAATCCTATCACTCTCGCATTCAAAGCCATGCGTACAACTCACACAAGTCCTCGGTTAAAGAAAACTTCTTGTTGTTTCATTATTTTCTTCAAATTAGTAAACAAATAGAAGATTTAGTTTTCTATTACTTCGTTCAACTTTGTTTAGCATCAATAGGTGCAATCCTATCACTCTCGCATTCAAAATCGTACGTACAACTCACACAAGTCCTCGGTTAAGGAAAACTTCTAGTTGTTTCATTATTTCCTTCAAATTTGATAACAAATAGATGATTTTGAGTCTTATTGCTTCGTTCTACTTTGTTTAGCTTCAAAAGGTGGAATCCTATCACTCTCGTATTCAAAGCCATGTGTACAACTCCCACAAGTCCTCGGTTATGGAAAACTTCTAGTTGTTTCACTATTTCGTTGAAATTTGTAAACAAATAGATGATTTTGAGTCTTATTACTTCGTTCTACTTTGTTTAGCATCAATAGGAGCAATCCTATCACTCTCGCATTCAAAGTCATGCGTACAACTCACACAAGTTCTCGGTTAAGGAAAACTTCTAGTTGTTTCATTATTTCCTTCAAATTTTTAAACAAATAGATGATTTAGTGTCCTATTACTTCGTTCAACTTTGTTTAGCATCAAGAGGTGCAATCCTATCACTCTCGCATTCAAAACCGTACGTACAACTCCCACAAGTCCTCGGTTAAGGAAAACTTCAAATTGTTTTATTATTTCCATCAAATTTACAAACAAATAGATGATTTTGAGTCTTATTACTTCGTTCTACTTTGTTTAGCATCAAATGATCCAATCCGATCACTAACGCATTAAAAGTCATGCGTACAACTCACAAAAGTCCTCGGTTAAGGAAAACTTCTATTTTTTTCATTATTTCCTTAAAATTTGATAACAAATAGATGATTTTGAGTCTTATTGCTTCGTTCTACTTTGTTTAGCATCAAAAGGTGGAATCCTATCACTCTCGCATTCAAAGCCATGCGTACAACTCCCACAAGTCCTCGGTTAAGGAAAACTTCTAGTTGTTTCATTATTTCGTTCAAATTTGTAAACAAATAGATGATTTTGAGTCTCATTACTTCGTTCTACATTGTTTAGCATCAAAAGGTGGAATCTAATCACTCTCGTATTCAAAGCCATGCGTACAACTCACACAAGTTCTCGGTTAAAGAAAACTTCTAGTTGTTTCATTATTTCCTTCAAATTAGTAAACAAATAGAAGATTGAGTGTCCTATTACTTCGTTTAACTTTGTTTAGCATCAATAGGTGCAATCCTATCACTCTCGCATTCAAAATCGTACGTACAATTCACACAAATCCTTGGTTAAGGAAAACTTCTAGTTGTTTCATTATTTGATTCAAATTTGTAAACAAATAGATGATTTAGTGCCTATTACTTCGTTCAGATTTGTTTAGCATCAAATGGTGCAATCCTTTTACTCTCGCATTCAAAGTCATGCGTACAACTCACACAAGTTCTCGGTTAAAGAAAACTTCTAGTTCTTTCATTATTTCCTTCAAATTAGTAAACAAATAGAAGATTGAGTGTCCTATTACTTCGTTTAACTTTGTTTAGCATCAATAGGTGCAATCCTATCACTCTCGCGTTCAAAATCATACGTACAACTCACACAAGTCCTCGGTTAAGGAAAACTTCAAGTTGTTTCATTATTTCCTTAAAATTTGATAACAAATAGATGATTTTGAGTCCTATTACTTCGTTCTACTTTGTTTAGTATCAATAGGTGCAATCCTATCACTCTTGCATTCAAAGCCATGCGTACAACTCCCACAAGTCCTCGGTTAAGGAAAACTTCTAGTTGTTTCGTTATTTCGTTCAAATTTGTAAACAAATAGATGATTTTGAGTATTATTACTTCGTTCTACTTTGTTTAGCATCAAAAGGTGGAATCCAATCACTCTCGCATTCAAAGCCATGCGTACAACTCACAAAAGTCCCCGGTTAAAGAAAACTTCTAGTTGTTTCATTATTTCCTTCAAATTAGTAAACAAATAGAAGATTTAGTGTCCTATTACTTCGTTCAACTTTGTTTAGCATCAATAGGTGCAATCATATCACTCTCGCATTTAAAATCGTACGTACAACTCACACAAGTCCTCGGTTAAGGAAAACTTCTAGTTGTTTCATTATTTCCTTAAAATTTGATAACAAATAGATGATTTTGAGTCCTATTACTTCGTTCTACTTTGTTTAGTATCAAAAGGTGGAATCCTATCACTCTTGCATTCAAAGCCATGCGTACAACTCCCACAAGTCCTCGGTTAAGGAAAACTTCTAGTTGTTTCGTTATTTCGTTCAAATTTGTAAACAAATAGATGATTTTGAGTATTATTACTTCGTTCTACTTTGTTTAGCATCAAAAGGTGGAATCCAATCACTCTCGCATTCAAAGCCATGCGTACAACTCACAAAAGTCCCCGGTTAAAGAAAACTTCTAGTTGTTTCATTATTTCCTTCAAATTAGTAAACAAATAGAAGATTTAGTGTCCTATTACTTCGTTCAACTTTGTTTAGCATCAATAGGTGCAATCATATCACTCTCGCATTTAAAATCGTACGTACAATTCACACAAGTCCTCGATTAAGGAAAACATCTTGTTGTTTCATTATTTCCTTCAAATTTGTAGACAAATAGATGATTTTGAGTCTTATTACTTCGTTCTACTTTGTTTAGCATCAAAAGGTGGAATCCTATCACTCTCGCATTCAAAGCCATGCGTACAACTCACACAAGTCCTCAGTTAAAGAAAACATCTAGTTGTTTCATTATTTCCTTCAAATTAGTAAACAAATAGAAGATTTTTTTGGGTCCTATTATTTCGTTCAACTTTGTTTAGCATCAATAGGTGCAATCCTATCACTCCCGCGTTCATAATCGTACGTACAACTCACACAAGTCCTTGGTTAAGGAAAACTTCTAGTTGTTTCAATAAATTCCTTCAAATTTGATAACAAATAGATGATTTTGAGTCTTATTGCTTCGTTCCACTTTGTTTAGCATCAAAAGATGGAATCCTATCAATCTCGCATTCAAAGCCATGCGTACAACTACCACAAGTCCTCGGTTAAGGAAAACTTCTAATTGTTTCATTATTTTGTTCAAATTTGTAAACAAATAGATGATTTTGAGTCTTATTACTTCGTTCTACTTTGTTTAGCATCAAAAGGTGGAATTCAATCACTCTCACATTCAAGGCCATGCGTACAACTCACACAAGTCCTCGGTTAAAGAAAACTTCTAGTTGTTTCATTATTTCCATCAAATTAGTAAACAAATAGAAGATTTAGTGTCCTATTACTTCGTTCAACTTTGTTTAGCATCAATAGGTGCAATCCTATCATTCTCGCATTCAAAATCGTACGTACAACTCCCACAAGTCCTCGATTAAGGAAAACTTCAAGTTGTTTCATTATTTCCTTCAAATTTACAAACAAATAGATGATTTTGAGTCTTATTACTTCGTTCTATTTTGTTTAGCATCAAATAGTGCAATCCGATCACTAACGCATTAAAAGTCATGCGTACAAATCACAAAAGTCCTCGGTTAAGGAAAAGTTCTAGTTGTTCCAGTATTTCCTTCAAATTTGATAACAAATAAATGATTTTGAGTCTTATTACTTCCTTCTACTTTGTTTAGCATCAAAATGTGGAATCCTATCACTCTCGCGTTCAAAGCCATGCGTACAACTCACACAAGTCCTCGGTTAAGGAAAACTTCTAGTTGTTTCATTATTTCGTTCAAATTTGTAAACAAATAGATGATTTTGAGTCTTATTACTTCGTTCTACTTTGTTTAGCATCAATAGGTGCAATCCTATCACTCTCTCATTCAAAGGCATGCGTACAACTCTCACAAGTGAAAGTAGTATGCCCTCAAGCCAATCACATTTGATGTGATAAACATATACTTTGTAATCTTGTTCATTTATTAATAAAAGTATCAAGGCATTTCTTTATTCATGATTAATTACTTGAATTAATCAAATGGATAAACCCATAGTTTTTGAGCAATCCTTTTAGAACCATGATGAGGATCATGCTAATGAGATCTAAATTCAAGATAGCTCAAAACTAAAATTGTTCCTAATCGTTGGATCACTAAAAAGGGGATTAATAGATCCGGATAGATTGGTACATACTATGCTTGCTCTTATGAAGAAGATGATTGATCTCATAATTATTTGTGTAGAGACACTAAAGCAAGTATGTAGGTGCTTATTAGAGAATAAGTTCATTGAACGTGACTCGCTCAAGGAACACCTAATGGAGTTTTACTTGTCTGTCAATAGGAGTTCCTTATGTGATAGTCGTACAAGTGATCCTTAGACTTGAGATCATCTTAGTATCTTGTGTGTACTAAGTTATACTTTGACATATTCTTTAAGACCTATTGGTATATCAAAGGATATGATTGGGTATAATAAGGTATACATGGAGATAGATGAATGATCAACAAAGGATCTACCACTTCCAGTAAAGGGAGAGAATGTCCTATGCGATTCAATAAGTGACAACTCAGAAATCTCTGGCCAGGGTTGAATGGAATTAGAAAGGAGTTTCTAATTTACATTAACTAGAGTTGTGTATTTGTGAATTGAAATGCATATAATCAAATAAATAAGACTTGACAGAAATTCCGTGTCTTATATTTGATTGGGACATTGTATGGTAGAAGTATTGAATTGTACAGTAACTATTTGCTGAAAGGTTCTTTTACGATTAAATGTTGAAATCTATATTATCTGGAAAATCGACTAATCGCTAAGGGGGCTTACCCTTATTGTGGAATAATTATTTATTCTAAATTAAAGAGTTAATTCGTAATAAATGAATTAGAATTGTTCTAATTTATTTATTATACAACCGGTTTAATATGGAGAACCTAAAGGGTCACATCGCAAAAGAGTAATATTTATTTTAGAAGTTGATGGCATAATCGTAATAATAAATTAAATATATTTAATTTATACTATGGTGATAGAATAAATTAAATAGCTTAATATTTATAATTTAGTATTTTAGAAATACTAATTATAAATTAATAAGAAGAGTCTTATTATTATTATTATTACTATTATTTTTATTATTATTATTATTGCTAGTATTATTATTTAGTTCCTAAATGATTTAGGAATTAATTAATAAGTAGTAATATTATTATTAAATAATTAAGTTCCTAAATAGTTTAGGAATTATAATTATAATAATTAATTAAGTTACTAAATGGTTTAGTAATTAATTAATAAGAAGTACTCTCATTATTAAATAATTAAGTTCCTAAATGGTTTAGGAATTGTAATTAATTAATTTAGTTCCTAATTAAATTGAGAATTAAATTAAAACCCTAATCCTAAATAGTTTAGGAGGGTTGACTAGATCTATAAATAAGAGGAGTCTTATCATAGATCAAGGTTACACACTCTTTCATTAGATTAGAGAGAGTACTCCATAATTCTCTAGATCTAAGAGTTAGAGAGAGAGAGAGAGAGAATTAGGGCTTGTAATATCCCAAATATTTCAAAAGTGATCTAACAAAATCTAAGCAATGTTGTCAATTCAAAACCTAAGAAGGATTGCTCAAGCATACCTAGAGCTATCTGAAAGAATATATACGACTCGAAACTACGATCGTATAAAACTAAGAGGTTAAATTCTTAACCTAAACTATGTGTTATGTGATTAGTAAAGCTTGAATTGAGCTTTTAAATGTGTTGTATGAAATATCTATGTGTAGGATTTTGTGTTTTGGTTCAAGTAGTTAACCTTAACACTTATTAAAAATCAGAAGTCAATTTTGGACAAAAACCTAAATTGGGAAAAAAGTTAAAACCTAAACCCTAAACCCTAGGGTCTAAACCCTAGAAAATAACCTAGGCCCTTGAGCAAAATGTGAAGGTTAAATTGACATTCTGTTTCAAGATTCAATCTTCCCATGATTTGAAAACACGTAACAGTCAATAAAAGTTTTTCTCGAAAAACGTGCACAAGCAAACCTAGGCCCTTGAGCAAAATGTGAAGGTTAAATTGACATTCTATTTCAAGATTCAACCTTCCCATGATTTGAAAACACGTAACAGTCAATAAAAGTTTTTCTCGAAAAACGTGCACAAGCACTATTCACGAGGTGACGTTTTTCATTCGTTTGACTGTTTCTTTCATCTGTAGGACTTCTTGTATTTCACGATATAGTGTTAATATGAGGTTTAGATGTCAGGGAATCAATAAAATTTTCTGGAGAGAAAAAGACAAAAATGTCACGATTTACGAGAAAACATTTGTCCAAAATTGACTTCTGATTTTTAATAAGTGTTAAGGTTAACTACTTGAACCAAAACACAAAATCCTACACATAGATATTTTATACAACACATTTAAAAGCTCAATTCAAGCTTTACTAATCACATAACACATAGTTTAGGTTAAGAATTTAACCTCTTAGTTTTATACGATCGTAGTTTCGAGTCGTATATATTCTTTCAGATAGCTCTAGGTATGCTTGAGCAATCCTTCTTAGGTTTTGAATTGACAACATTGCTTAGATCTTGTTAGATCACTTTTGAAATATTTGGGATATTACATTCAACCCAACTTACAGGAATTTCGTCCTCGAAATTAACTTTACAATTACTTTAGTCATTTAATATCATATTTATAAGTGCTATAAATATTCAGGATATTACAGTCAATATGGTTTTATTTGCAATACATTCTATATTTAGTCATTTTTGCGATATTTTGATTGGCTAAATTCTTTTGATATAGTATATTAGTCTACTATTTATTATAAGTAAAAATTTGCTTTATAACTAATTGCAATTTCTATGTTTTTGAGTTAAAATTGTGATTAGTTATTAAGTTTTTTTTGATGCATCTATGTTAAAACTTTCAGGTACTATCAAGGCAATACTTCAATGTGAAATCAGTGAACAAGAATTTTTTTTCTGGCAGCAGCTTTCACCGCCGCAGCGGTGCCCGGCTACCGCCGCAGCGGTGGCCTTATTTTTTTAAACAGAAGCTTTCACCGCCGCAGCGTTGCCCTGCTACCGCCGCAGCGGTAGTCTTCAGAAGAGGAAAAAAATTTTAACAGAAACATTCACCGCCGCAGCGGTGAATGTGACCGCCGCAGCGGTCGTTCGACACTTCAGAAAAAAAAAATATAAACCGTCGAGGTTTATTTCATTCGAACGACTTTCTTGGCATTCCCTCTCCAAATTCTTGATTCCTAAACTCTCCCAGCCATCACTCTCATCCGATTCCTGCACCGAATTGCATTCCTTCCAAGTCCAAACCATAAGGGGGATCCAAACACAAAGGATTTCACTCTCTCTCTCCTTGCCAACCGTGAAGTTTGGGGGTGGTTTCTCTCGGTCGAAATTGGTACCAATTCCCTCCCTTTTTGTTGCAAATTTCTGTTGCATTCTTTGAATTAAGGATAGGTAGTATGATGTGTTGGTGATATACCCTAAATAGGGTGGCTAAATTTGATTGAGGGAAGTCTTGTTCATTGTTCAAAGCAAGGGTGCACGCCAACTGCTCGATAAATTGCCTCAACCAAGTTTCTCTTCAAAATCAGTGGTTTGGGTTGTCGTTTGCCATCGTTTCCGCTTCTTAGCACTTCATTGATCAACTATGGCTCCTAAACGGCAACGTGGGCAAACATCTCGCGCCACATATGACGTGCATCGTTTTGTTAGCGAAGAGGCGGAGAAGAAGTATTATGAGGTGTTAGAAGGGAAAACGATTATCCCAGAGCGTGACCTCCTTCCGAATAACAATGATGGACGCTTGTGTCGTATGATTACTGAGAAGCATTGGAATAATTTCACCAAACAACCTGAGCCGGCATGCATTGCAATTGTCAAAGAATTTTACGCCAATGCAAAGGAGACTGTCAATGTGGTGCGCATTCGTGGTGTGGATGTGCATTTTGGGGCTGAGCAGATTAACGACTTCTATCACATTCCCCACATAGAGGAGATGGACCAATATACCTCCTACAAGACCGAGCACCTCAATCTAACAGACGTGCTTCGGGGCTTGTGTCAGCCGGATGCCGAATGGACTCTAAAGGATGGGGCGCCCCGGTTATTTTCGCATCGATTCTTGAGCAGGATTGGCAAGGCCTGGTATTATTTCATTTGTGCCAAATTGCTCCCTACCACGCACGTCAGCGATGTGATCATATCCAGGGCGGTGCTTTTATATTGCTTGGTCAACCGGATGAGCATCAACGTGGGACGTGTTATTCTTGGCTCTATCAAACACACTCTCCACGGGGGTACTCCGGGCGGTTTGCCGCATCCTTCTTTGATTTGTGGCTTGTGCCAATTTGCTGGAGTTGAATGGTCTGCGGATGAGCCTCTGCAGCGGCCCAAAATCCCGATCGACTCTCGGTTGATTCGTAGCTACAATCAGTGGGATGGGGCTCCAGCTAATCCGACTGGAGCCGGTTTTATATTTGAGGCTCAATCTCCCGATACGGAGGAACTCTTTGCAGATGATCAGCAGGAGGAGGATGACGCCGCCAATCAGCCATCTCTAGCATCCATTGCGACGGAGGTACAACGCTTGCGAAGGGACTCGCGCCGCCAATCTCGCCAAATTACTTATGTCGCTCAGCAGGTTAACACTATGATGCAGTTCAATGCCAATTTCACTGCAACCCTTGCTGAGATGTTCGAGAGGACGGGGTTGAATTCTGGTCCAAACTCTGCAGTTCCCGAGCCCGCCAGTGATTCCTAACTACCCTCAGGATTCTCCTGACGAAGATGCAAATGCCTAATCCAATTCAGGGGAGTCCTCAATTTTAAATTCTCTATCTTTCCAATGAGGGCATTGTCATGTTTAAGTTTGGGGGTGGTTTCTCTGTTTCTATTTGTTCTTATCCTTGTTTAGTGCCTGATTAGTTGCGTTGTTTTTATGCTTGTTTTAGTCGTAGTAGTAATTTTGGGTTTTAGCCGATGATATGATGTGTTGCCATGATGCTCGTTTAAGTTAAATCAAATTGCAATCTTAGTCTTTATTTTAGCGATTGATTCGAGTTAACGATGCCATTGTTCTTGCCTTTTTCTTCATGCACAGTTGTGATCCCATTGTTGATTAGTTCGTGTTTAGAGAACTGGTTTGATAAATTGCTTGTGAGTTAAGCTGTGAAATTCTTAAAACCCTTTCTGAGCGCTAAATGTAGGCTCGTATATAAGTTTGGGGGGACCTCAGATGTTTGTATATTTGAAAAAAAATAAAATAATAATAATAATAATAAAAATAATAATAATAATAATAAATTGCTTGACTAGTCGAGTTTTGTGGCCTTTGCTACTCGAGTGATTAAATCCGTGGGGTGTTTTTCCACCTAGTGCCCTAAAGCCGACTGGTTTGGGAGTCACTGATTAAAAGCTCGGTACATGGGTAGCTCTGAAAAGCCTAATAGAATTAGACATTGCACAGTCAAGCTTGTCAGTTAAGGTGAGACGGAGTGTAAAACGCACTCGCCTGTGCTTCTAAAAATATGTTTATCTTTTCTTGTTTAAATCCGAGAGACCCTGTTCTTATATTATTGCCTTGTTTGGTTGTGATTGTTTGGGTTATGTGGATTGAAGTTAAATAGCTCATGGCATTGTTTTCGTTAAGTTCATCTAAGCTCTGACTAATTTTAACATTGGGTTTTACACGCACACACGTAAAGCGATTCAGGGGCATTCGTGAGCTTGGAAATTTTGTTGAAATGTTAGACTTTGTTCTGCATTATGATTTGTCTTAGCTGTTGCAGTTATTTCTTGAGGCTATGATTCCAAGTCATTTCTGGTTTAGCAATTTTAGTAGTTATTTAATTTTTGTTTTATTGTTTTGCTCGAGGACGAGCAAATGTTTAAGTTTGGGGGTATTTGATGAGCGGGTTTTATACCTGCGAATTAGTACGTCTAGCTTAATATTTTGTGAGTTTTTGAGAGTTATTATTGCTTATATTTATGAATTTTATGGTCCCTAATGTCTCGTCGGTGTTTTGTAGGATTTTTGAGCTGAAAGGGCAAAATGGTAATTTTCACAAAAGACTACTGCCGCAGCGGTGGATTCGACCGCTGCGGCGGTCGGCCATGCTGTTTTCTGACGAGATATTTGCTACTTAAGAGGGAAGGTGGCTTGACCTAGCTGATCAGTTTTTCACGCCTTGGAGTTGTTTTTCTTCATTTCTTCCAGCCTTCAAAGCCACTTGGATTGGTGTTAAGCTCAAGAACAAGAAGACTCATCAAGCTTGGATTGCTATATTGTGAAGGGAGTTTTAGTGTTTGAAACTTGTGTTTTAGGAAGTTTCATTCATTTTAGTTATCTTCATTCTATGTATTTAAGCCTAATGAGTAACTTGTTAATGATTCTTAGTCATTTAGCTATGAACTAACTTCATTTCTAGGATCACAATAGATCTCACTATTAGATTTTAATGGAATATCTCTCTTGTTGATGTGAATGGATTGCTAATGAATGATTACCATGCTTTGTTCTTCATGTATGGATTATGTACTTTGTATGTATTGTGTGGTTGTTTATGATATTGAAAAATGGATTAAATAACTAGGCCTAAAGCATGTTAGCACTTGTAGGTTGTTTTATCTTCGGATGAGAGCCTAATTTGTATCTCGGATAGGAATATACCGGTGTATCTTGTGTAACCTTGTTGAGAAGAGCTTTTATCGCCATCTTGCTAAGTTAGGTCACATAGGAATATAGTGAACTAATTGGTTGGGTATGAATCATTTAACTATCGGAAGAGGTTTATGGTTGCTTATTTTCTCTGGTTATCATTCGAGCGTTCTTAGAATTGAAAAGAGGGGTGTGAGGGTTAAACGAGGTAGTGAGTGAAGTTGTGATCTTAGCTTGTTTTAATCGAATCTTTGTTGCTACGTTTTTATTATTTTAGGTTATTGTGTTAACAAAAACTCGCCATCTTAATCATAGTTTAAATCGGATTAGATTGCTTTAAGCTTGCTATGCAGATATCGTTAGTATAACTCCTCGTGGGATCGACAATTTACTTTCATTATATTACTTGTTGACCGCGTATACTTGCGCGTACATTCATTCAAACGAATTCGGAATCGCGTGCTTTTTATAGGTGCCGATTCCGCTCAACAATGATCATGTGTTACATGTTGATGATTTTGATGAAAACCTAGTTTAAAAGGTTGATCATGTTACATACGAGCCAAGTATAGTGCTAGATGGCAAGTTGGATGCCTAAATGGTTTGAATATATGATTTGTTAAGGAAGAGTTATAATATTAGCCTATGATTTGCATATAGATAAAATCATAATCTATAAAGTGCACTGGAAGGTGCACGTAGAAGTTATGTGATTGCACAAAGTGGTTAAATTTTTATATTATTGCCTATGTGGTGCGTGGAGTCAACAATTGAAATTATGTTTAAGTTTGGAATTTGAAAAGTTTGTAAAAGTTAGTGAAATTCCAACTCAAATGTGATTTTTGGCAATTTTGAGGAATAAAAAGGTGAAATGAAGTCAAACGACCTAGTTTTATGTTATTACATGTGTTTAGGTTGATTTGGTAATCAACGGATTGAAATTTTAACGAAAAGACGATTGAACGATCGAAATCGATCGTTTTGACCCTAAATGGAGTTTTACTGACAAAACTCACATCGTGTGAAGTTTAATTGTTTTAAAGGCCTAGACATGTCTTATATGACATATATGAACTATGTCAAGTGTTGAAATGAAGTTTGGAAGCAAATGGCCAAAAATCACAAAGTTGGTAAAATTGAGTTTTAAAGTTAATTTTTTTTCTAAGTATGAAATTGAGTTGAAACGCCTTCCTACAGGCTAATGCTTCGATAATTTTAAGAAGACAGATGATTCGTGTAATATTTTTGTAAAATACTAGGTAGTAAGACCTAGTTATGGTCCAAATTTGAGCTTAATTAGATGTAAGATGAAGGAGTTAAAAATCAGTAAAAATAGTACAAAAATTAAAAAGTCTGATTTCTAAACATTGCACCTAAGTGCAATGTTTTGTACTAAACATTATGATGGGGCGCAGTGAAGAGTGCCTAAATTTTTTTAAAAATGTTTAAAATGCGACGTTTTGATACATAATGATAAAGATAAGTTATGTAAACCCTAGATAGATACAGAATGGCCAAAATAAAGGGTGTTACGGTATAATGAGATGATAAATGGTATAATATAACATGCCTAAAGCTAAGCCAAATCAGGATGAAAGTTATGAAAAATGTTGGTAATGAGTTAGGATGTATTACTAACCTACATAAGGTGTAATACATGTGACGCCCCCATATAGATGACTTGGTGCTCACTATAAATGCTAAATCAATAGGTTTATAGATGATTTCCTTTATTCTTAAACAAAGTTCTCATCCTAATTCCCAAAGATCTTTCATTATTTTATATCAAGTCCTTATTATTGATATAAGAGACTTAATATTCAAACATAACCTTTTTATCCTTAATATTTAGATATTCTATAACTTTACATGTTTCAACATCCACGGTATTAAATCATTAGGACGGCTCTTGGGAACAGAGAATCTCGCGGTGAATGTTTGCATCTTCACCCGTGATAAATGTTTGCATCTTTATCCGTGACAAATGGTTGTATCTTTGTCCGGTGCAAAATTCTCTTTCCGTACAGAACATTACCCAAATAGTTAAAACCCTCATTCGAAACGTATTTGGTTATAGTGATATCTCTTCATATTAATAATCCTACTTATCCGACATTCAGAATAGTAATAACAAGTTATACCTGGGTCCGAGGAACCTTAACGATGGATTTGACTTAGTCAACATCGCTTAGTCCTGTCTCGGATGTACAACACTCACAAGTTATTTACCGATCCTCATCCAGATAAATAGATCATTATTAATACTATGTTAAGTTTTAACAATTCTATGTTTAATCAAAGTAAAGACGTAACAAGAGAATGTGATAAAACTTAATAATATTTATATAATATTCAGTTACATGTGTTGAACTTGTTCTTATTACAAAATGTCATTATGACTACAGTTAAGAACAGTTAAGGAAAGCAGTAAACTAGTCTACGCATTTCTTCTTTCCTTTCTTCTTCGAGCCGGAGCTC
Source organism: Hedera helix (assembly GCA_947179155.2). Taxonomy (NCBI): domain Eukaryota; kingdom Viridiplantae; phylum Streptophyta; class Magnoliopsida; order Apiales; family Araliaceae; genus Hedera; species Hedera helix. Next base: position 17,462,145 of record OX359268.1, read on the forward strand.
TCGGGTTTGTCTGCACATTAGGTTTATATGCAAGGGTGAGCTAAAATGCTCAGCAAGTCTTAAACACGTAACATATAAGTGAACTCACACCGATAAAGTTTGTAAGGACTCATGGAATAACAATTGATATTTACAAATGTTTTAACATAGCAAGACTGAGTGGTGGTTAGACCTTGAACTGTTCTTTGTCTTTCGACTTAGAACCTTTTACAGTGGATATAGAAAGGGGATCAACCTAACGACATCCTATATTATGCATAACATACAATACACTGGACAGATCAAAAACAGTAATACATATTTGTTCATCTCAGTTTACTTTACATGTCAGGATCGCCCCAAGACGACTTGGTTTGATATAATAAAGTATGATTCGAATTTATCACGAATAATCATTTCATTTTGCAAGTTATACCGAAACAAGAAGCAATAACTCTCGTATCAAAGATTTATAACACGTTGCATACACAAAATGTATAAATCACAGAGAAAGCAAGTAAACAAAGTTTAAGGATAGAAAACTTACCTTTAGCACAATATAGGGTTTCCCGGTAATCGTTTAAAGCGCCTATACAAAGGGTTTCGCGTACCGAATGTTAGTTTATCGAATTTTTTTCGTTCTATACGTGTTTTTATCACTAAACTAGACTATTTGCATTGGTAGAATTTTTAGAAAATTTGGCTAACTCAAAAACTCAAAATTTAGGGCTTCCACCCGCAAGCCCCTTAAAATTTTCAGCTTTGACATCCTTTCCGGTAACTGCCATAACTTTGTCATCCGGAAACATTTTAAAGTGATTTTTGAGTCTAAATTGCTTATAATTTCATGATCTACAACTTTCATTTAGGTTACTAAGGCATATTCGGACTTTAAAATTTCGTAATTTTAATAGAAAGGTCAGTATGCTTACTTTGAACAATATTTTTAGGGTTAACCATGTGAAACATGGTACCGCATGCTTTAACTCTTTAAGAAATCATGTTGTAAGACTCAATATCACTTTATAACATAAAAATAACAAATCACAAACCTTCTCATAGAAAGATTCATGATTTTTGCTCAAGAACACACGAAGAACACGAAGAACGGTTAAACCGTACATGGTAACGACTATGTTCTTGAGCTTTTAGTTTTCATACATGAAATAATTTGAGCATTATAACTGCTTACATAAGTGATTATAACACTTTATAGTTGACAAAAATTGGTCATTATAACGGCTTGTATAATTGATTAAAACAATTTATAAAAATGCTCAAGACCATACGCATACGCGGAGAACGGATGAACCGTACATGACCACTACGTATGTTCATTGAGCTTTTAAACTACGAATTGAAATTTGACATTATAACTACTACAAAATGTAGAAAGGCTCAAGAACACGTGAAGAACACGGAGAACGACAATCGTACATGGCTACGACTCGCGTTCTTGAGCTTTTGAAAATTTAAGACGAAAGAAAAATCGAACATAAAAACTATAAGAGATTGTACCTTTGGTGTTTGCAAGCTTTAACTATTTCTTTGCAATTTCCAATACATGAATTATAACTAGGAGTAATAGATATAGAGAGTAATTTTGCTCTTGCAAAAGCTTTGGAAAAAGATGAAGAAATGAATGAGTTTAGCTTCCTATTTATAGGAAAATCAAAGGTCGGGGTAATTTAGTCATTAGTTAAAAAGACCAAGGGCATTTTAGTCTTTTCGCACATTATTTAATTAATAAAACTAAAATAATATCTAGAGTGTGCCAGGCGTGTGCCAGCGTGTGCCAGGCGTGTGCCAGCGTGTGCCAGCGTGTGCCAGGCATGCGCCAGCATGTGCCAGCCACAATCTTACCCACTCTTTCTTCCGTTTTCAGCATATCGGATAAATCGCGTACGATTAATTTAAAATATTTCGCATTAGTAATATAAGTTTTAATTACTTATACATATTTTATTCATAAAATACATCATACAGTATTAATATGATGTCTCGTCTGACCCTCAAAGTTTTTCTTGAATTAATTTCGGATAACCTTCCGTGTATTTTTCTCAAATACACCTACCGGGCGACGTGATTGATAAATTTCTTTCATTCTAGACACTAATTATGATTGAATAATATAATTAGGTATTAATCTGATAAATTTGATTATTCAAATTTAATGTTAACCTATCTCATGATCCGTTTGATGAAAACAATACGGATGAATTAGCAGTTAATTATATAACAGTCTGATTGCAACTAATTTGGTTAACTTCTACTGATTTAAAAATTTGATATTACTGAGTTTTGTTCCGAATGAACACTTTTCTGTAAAGTGAAAAGTCCAAAAGACTTGGCACGTTTTTCGGTGAATAGTGTTTTTGACGACCATTTCTCAGAAAATGGTTAGAAGACCAAAAAGTCAAAAATAATATTTGTTTTTGTCTTTTCCCTATTTCGTCTTATTCTCGACACACTTTTCGAGAAAATCTTTTATTGCTTATTACGCACCGGTGTTGCATACAAACACTGTATCCATCAACGGTTTGAAAAAAAACGGAAAGCGTTTTCGTTTGAAGAGCAATTTACGTTTTATTTATGGAAAAATATCAGTGGCTCCCTGGTATCTATTCCCCGTATAAATGCTATATCGTGAAATGGAAAAAGTCCAAACGTTGAAAAGAACGTTCAAAAAGACGACAAACGTTTTCTCGTGAATCGTGTCTTTTTCGTCTTTTTCCCAAGAAAATTTTATTGATTCCCTGACATCTAAACCTCATATTATCACTATGTTGTGAAATGTAAGAAGTCCTACAGATGAAAGAAACAGTCAAACGAATGAAAAACATCACCTCGTGAATAGTGCTTTTACACGTTTTTCGAGAAAAACTATTATTGACTGTTACGTGTTTTCAAATCGTGGGAAGGTTGAATCTTGAAACAGAATGTCATTTCGACGTACACGTTTCGCTCGGGAGCTTAGGTTAGAATTCCTAGGGTTTAGACCCTAGGGTTTAGGGTTTAGGTTTTATCTTCTTTTCAGATTTTTGAAGAAAAAACTTTTATGTTCCTTTTTCGTGCTAAGACTGTATACTTGAACCGAAACACATAAATAAGCAATAACGAAGATTCCATAACACATATAAGATGTAATTCAAGCTTTATTTATTCACATAAAGTCGGATTACAACTCTCTCGGAAGTTCGAAATATTACATTCACCCCTCCTTAAAAGAATTTCGTCCCCGAAATTAACTTATACAATTAAGAAAATAAATGTGGATATTCTATCTTCATTTTATCTTCTAATTCCCACGTTGCTTCTTCGATGGATTGATTTCTCCATATGACCTTGACTGAAGGTATAACCTTGTTTCGCAAGACTTGTTCCTTCCTATCAACAATTTTAACAGGAATCTCTTCATAGCTTAGATCCTTCTCGATTTGAATGGGTTCATAGCTGATGACGTGTTTGTAATCGGGTTTATAGGGACGTAATACTGAAACATGAAATACATTATGTATATGTTCCAGCTCTGGAGGTAAGGCTACTTCATAAGCTACCTCACCTATTCTTCGTAATATTTCGAATGGTCCTATAAACATTGGACTTAGTTTTCCTTTCTTTCCAAAACGAATCTTTCCTTTCCAGGGAGATACTTTTAGGAAAACATGACTACCAACTTCAAAGTCTCTCTTTTGTCGATGTAGATCGGCATATCTCTTCTGTCTTTCTTGAGCAGCTCGTAACCTCAGTTGAATTGTTCGAACTACCTCCGCTATTTGTTGAACCAATTCTGGCCCAAGCATCTTTCGTTCACCAACTTCGTCCCAACACATCGGTGTTCTACACTTCCTTCCATATAGAGCTTCATATGGTGGCATTCCTATACTAGCGTGATAACTATTGTTGTAAGAGAATTCCACCAGAGGTAAGTGATCTTCCCAACTTCCCTCAAAATCCATCATACAAGCTCTTAGCATATCCTCCAAGGTTTGGATAGTCCTTTCACTTTGACCATCGGTTTGTGGGTGATAAGCAGTACTCATTCTCAATTGTGTACCTAGATGTTCTTGAAGACTTTTCCAAAATTTCGATGTGAACCTTGGGTCTCGATCTGACACAATTGAAACTGGCACGCCATGTCTAGAGATAACCTCCTTAATGTATAGCTTTGCTAATCGATCCAAAGTGAACTTAACCTTAATTCGTAAAAAGTGAGCTGACTTGGTCAGTCTATCCACTATTACCCAAATGGCATCATGACCCTTCTGTGTGGTTGGTAGGCCTACTACAAAATCCATTGTAATATGCTCCCATTTCCACTCTGGAATCTCTAACGGTTGTAACAATCCGCTTGGTCTTTGATGCTCAGCTTTAACTTGCTGACATGTCAAACACCTACTAACGAATTCAGCCACCTCTCTTTTCATGTTTGGCCACCAGAAATGTTGACTTATGTCTTTGTACATTTTGGTACTGCCTGGGTGTACTGAAAACTTAGTACTATGTGCTCCTGACATGATTTCTTCCTTATGTTCTTGAACTGCAGGAATCCAAATTCTAGATTCAAATCTTATGATTCCCTCCTTGTCCATCTTGTATTTGCCGTTTATAACCTCTGTTGACTTTTTCAACTTCCTATAATTTCCATCCTCCTCTTGGATTTTCTTAATGTTACCCAACAAGGTTGAGTGATCTTCCATTACGAACAATTTCCTTGTCGAGACTGAAGGAACTCTCACTTCTATGTCGAGTCTAGCGAACTCTTTAATCAATTCCTCCTGAGTTGTTAACACATTTAACTTCTCTTGATTCTTCCTACTCAAAGCATCTGCAACTACGTTGGCTTTTCCTGGATGATATAGGATTTCACAATCATAATCCTTAATAATGCCTCCAAATCTTCAAAGCAAATACTACCGCCGCTAATTCTAGATCGTGAGTAGGATACCTTAACTCATAATCCTTTAGCTGTCGCGAAGCATAAGCTATTACTTTGCCATGTTGCATTAAAACACAACCTAATCCTTTATGTGAGGCATCACTGTAGACTACAAGACCTCCACTATTATCAGGTAGTGATAATACTGGTGCCTCACTTAGCCTCTTCTTTAGCTCTTGAAAGCTCTTTTCACATTTATCTGTCCAAGCGTACTTCACGGTCTTCCTGGTTAAGTTGGTTAATGGGGTTGCTATCTTTGAAAAATCTTGAATGAAACGTCTATAGTACCCCGCTAAACCTAAGAAACTTCTCACTTCAGTTGGGGTCTTTGGTTGTTCCCAATTTATTACTGCTTCTATCTTTGATGGATCCACTGAAACTCCACTCTTGTCAATCACATGACCTAAGAACTGAACTTTCTCTAGCCAGAACTCACATTTTGAAAATTTGGCATAGAGTTGTTCCTTTCGTAAAGTTTCTAGTACACTTCTTAAGTGTATAGCATGTTCTTCCAGTGTTTTCGAGTATATAAGAATATCGTCGATGAACACCACAACATACTTGTCTAAGCAAGACCTAAAAACCCTATTCATCAAGTCCATGAATGCTGCCGGTGCATTTGTTAATCCAAAGGACATCACTAGAAACTCGTAATGTCCATAACGTGTTCTAAATGCTGTCTTCGGCACATCTTCCTTTCTCACTTTTAGTTGATGGTAACCTGACCGTAGATCAATCTTAGAGAAATACTCTGCTCCCTTGAGTTGATCAAACAAGTCATCAATCCTAGGTAATGGATACTTAGTCTTTATGGTCAATTTATTGAGTTCACGATAATCAACACATAATCTTAAAGTTCCATCCTTTTTCTTGACAAACAACACTGGTGCTCCCCATGGAGAAACACTTGGTTGAATGTATTTATTATCCAACAATTCTTGTAATTGTACCATCAACTCCTTCAATTCCACAGGCGCCATTCTATATGGGGCCTTCGAAACCGGTGCAGTTCCAGGAGCTAAATCAATAACGAACTCAATCTCCCTATCAGGTGGAAGACCGGGTAGATCATCGGGAAAGACATCCTGAAACTCTCTAACCACTGGTATTTGGTCTATATCTAACCCTTTCTGTTGGGTGTCTACGATATATGCCAAATAGCCCTGACAACCCTTCTGAAGTAATCCCTTTGCTTGATTTGCAGTTAGACATCGGGATTTTCTTGGTGACTGACTTCCGTTGAAGACTATCGTAGACTTGGACGTTGTAAGAAGTTTAACGGACTTTTGTTGACAATCGATCATCGCTTGGTGATTGGTCAACCAATCCATGCCTAGAATTACATCAAATTCCCCTAATTGGATTGGAATAAGATCGACTCTTAGCTCATGACCCTTGATCACTATGCAACAACCTTTTATGATCTTATTAACAGGAATTTGTTCTTTATTAGCAATCTCTATCATTAAAGGACTTTCTAACAATTCACTAGGCACGTTTAGTTTTCTAGCAAATTCATGGGAAATAAAAGAGCAAGTAGCACCCGAATCAAATAGCACGTAAGCACTTATGGTGTTGATCGGAATGATACCTGACACTACATCCTGTGATGCCACAGCATCTCCCACGGTCATGTTGAATGTCCTTGCCGTTGGACGACCTGGATTAGTTGTTGGGGTAGATTTGTTGCTATTGTCCCCTCCGGCATTTCCTCCCTTTTTGGGGCACAACTTAGCTGGATGCCCCGTGGCTCCACAGTGAAAACATGTGTCTTTCCTTGGGCTAGGACATGCGGTTGGTATGTGTCCCTCTTGTTTGCAATTGTAGCAAACATTTTTCCCTTTTAGACACTCTCCTGCGTGTTGTTTACCGCAGTTTTTACTTGGTTCGAATGTTTTCTTTTTATTTTCCCCTCCTTGTTGGGAGTTTCCGCCATTAAACCTTCTTTTATTATTATTATTATTTCCTCCCCCATTTCCTCCCTTATTATTTTTCCCCCCTTCATTCCCTCCTTTATTATTATTCTTTTCCTTATTAAATTTTGTGATGGCGTCACTACTGCCTTCAGCAATGATAGCCTTTTCTAGAAGATGGGCGTAACTATCTATTTGTAAGACAGCTACCTTACCATGAATCCAGGGTTTTAAACCCTCCTCAAACCTTCTTGCCTTTCGTTCTTCCGTATCTACTTGATTTGGAGCGAAACGAGCAAGTTCATTAAACTTGGAGGCATACTGGGGAACAGTCATGTCCCCTTGTTTTAAATTCAGAAATTGTACCTCCATTCTATTTTTCAAGCTTCGAGGGAAGTAATTCTCAAATAATATTTCCTTGAATGCTTCCCACGTAACCACACCTTCCCTAGCACGGGCTCGGGTGGCCTCCCACCATAAGTTTGCCTCCCCCTTCATAAGGTAAGTGGCAAACTTAGTCTTTCTATCCTCAGCAAGCTCTGCTAAGTCAAAGGCTTTTTCTATTTCATTTATCCAGCACTGAGCCTCTATAGGCTCAGCGGTTCCTTTGAATTCGGGAGGACCTACATTTTTAAAGTCTTTAAATAAGACTTTCTGTGGTTGGGGTTGTGGTTGTGGTATTTGTGGTTGTGGTTGTGGGGGTGATGGTGGGGCATTATTTTCAGGTCTATTATCTAAGACTCCTATTAGCCTATCAAGGAATTGTTGCATAGGATCGGGAGTCTGAACATTCCTTTCGTTACTAACACTTGCTGTTGCTGTTGCCCTTGTTCTTGGTCTTGGTGGTGCCATTTTCTAAATAAAATGAAACATACGTGTAAATATGAAAGCATTAAAAAATGTAAGACATATTTCTTAAACAAACTTCTTATATAAATAAAATTTGTACAGTACATTAACCGAATGAGCTTAATTACTTAACGACTATTAGCATCCCTTATAAAAATGGGAAATGCTAAACAAAACATTTACAACATACTAATATATTACACGTTATTTGACTAGATCTTTCTAGCCTTCTTTTTGATCTTGCGGATCATACTAAGTACCACAGACCTATTGATTTCGAACCCCAAATCTTTGGCTGGTGAGGGGAATTTAATTACTTTTTTCTCGAGCTTGGCGTAAGAAGCACCATAAGCTCGTTTAATATGAGCACGATTTGCTCGCAGGAGGTATACTTCCTCTTGTGAAGCTTCTAGCTGCATCTGTAGTTGGTAGCTTCTTTCAGCTTCATCCAACCACCGCCTTTCCAGTACCTCCATAATACCATTGGCCTTGTTCATGTTGGCCTGGTTTTCATTTTGGAGTTGTTCCACACGCTCTTCTTGAGCTTCTCCATATGCCATCATTTCAGCAGCATCCTCTTCCAACTCGGCGATGATCTCATCGTAAGTTGGTAGGTCTATTACATCTGCATCTTCTAATGGGTTTGCCTCTCCGGCATCATGTAGTTCCAAGTTCTGATTTGGCTCCTCTATTTCAGATTCACTACTAGAATGCTCGCTCGGATCACTTTCGTAGTCCAAGGCTTGAGCGTTGTCTTCGTGTATGTCAGCCATTTCTACAAACAAGATTGACTTTAATTAGTATAGTTCTTTCACATAATGTCTTTTAATTAATTAAGATTTAAAGTTTATTATCATCTTTTAATTATCTATTAGACTCTTCACAAGTCTATTTAACTTAAACGATCAGATTATATCCTAATGTACTTGCTACTTTAGAGCTATAATCTACAGCTCTGATACCAACCTGTGACGCCCCCAAATCACTATACTTACTATAGATGACTTGGTGCTCACTATAAATGCTAAATCAATAGGTTTATAGATGATTTCCTTTATTCTCAAACAAAGTTCTCATCCTAATTCCCAAAGATCTTTCATTATTTTATATCAAGTCCTTATTATTGATACAAGAGACTTAATATTCAAACATAACCTTTTTATCCTTAATATTTAGATATTCTATAACTTTACATGTTTCAACATCCACGGTATTAAATCATTAGGACGGCTCTTGGGAACAGAGAATCTCGCGGTGAATGTTTGCATCTTCACCCGTGATAAATGTTTGCATCTTTATCCGTGACAAATGGTTGTATCTTTGTCCGGTGCAAAATTCTCTTTCCGTACAGAACATTACCCAAATAGTTAAAACCCTCATTCGAAACGTATTTGGTTATAGTGATATCTCTTCATATTAATAATCCTACTTATCCGACATTCAGAATAGTAATAACAAGTTATACCTGGGTCCGAGGAACCTTAACGATGGATTTGACTTAGTCAACATCGCTTAGTCCTGTCTCGGATGTACAACACTCACAAGTTATTTACCGATCCTCATCCAGATAAATAGATCATTATTAATACTATGTTAAGTTTTAACAATTCTATGTTTAATCAAAGTAAAGACGTAACAAGAGAATGTGATAAAACTTAATAATATTTATATAATATTCGGTTACATGTGTTGAACTTGTTCTTATTACAAAATGTCATTATGACTACAGTTAAGAACAGTTAAGGAAAACAGTAAACTAGTCTACGCATTTCTTCTTTCCTTTCTTCTTCGAGCCGGAGCTCTCGGGTTTGTCTGCACATTAGGTTTATATGCAAGGGTGAGCGAAAATGCTCAACAAGTCTTAAACACATAACATATAAATGAACTCACACCGATAAGGTTTGTAAGGACTCATGGAATAACAATTGATATTTACAAATGTTTTAACATAGCAAGACTGAGTGGTGGTTAGACCTTGAACTGTTCTTTGTCTTTCGACTTAGAACCTTTTACAGTGGATATAGAAAGGGGATCAACCTAACGACATCCTATGTTATGCATAACATACAATACACTGGACAGATCAAGAACAGTAATACATATTTGTTCATCTCAGTTTACTTTACATGTCATGATCGCCCCAAGACGACTTGGTTTGATATAATAAAGCATGATTCGAATTTATCACGAATAATCATTTCATTTTGCAAGTTATGCCGAAACAAGAAGCAATAACTCTCGTATCAAAGATTTATAACACGTTGCATACACAAAATGTATAAATCACAGAGAAAGCAAGTAAACAAAGGGTTTCGCGTACCGAATGTTAGTTTATCGAATTTTTTTCGTTCTATACGTGTTTTTATCACTAAACTAGACTATTTGCATTGGTAGAATTTTTAGAAAATTTGGCTAACTCAAAAACTCAAAATTTAGGGCTTCCACCCGCAAGCCCCTTAAAATTTTCAACTTTGACATCATTTCCGGTAACTGCCATAACTTTGTCATCCGGAAACATTTTAAAGTGATTTTTGAGTCTAAATTCTTAGAATTTCATGATCTACAACTTTCATTTAGGTTACTAAGGCATATTATGACTTTAAAATTTCGTAATTTTAGTAGAAAGGTCAGTATGCTTACTTTGAACAATATTTTTAGGGTTAACCATATGAAACATGGTACCGCATGCTTTAATTCTTTAAGAAATCATGTTGTAAGACTCAATATCACTTTATAACATAAAAATAACAAATCACAAACCTTCTCATAGAAAGATTCATGACTTTTGCTCAAGAACACACGAAGAACACGAAGAACGGTTAAACCGTAAATGGTAACGACTATGTTCTTGAGCTTTTGGTTTTCATACATGAAATAATTTGAGCATTATAACTGCTTACATAAGTGATTATAACACTTTATAGTTGACAAAAATTGGTCATTATAACGGCTTGTATAATTGATTAAAACAATTTATAAAAATGCTCAAGAACATACGCATACGCGGAGAACGGATGAACCGTACATGACCACTACGTATGTTCATTGAGCTTTTAAACTACGAATTGAAATTTGACATTATAACTACTACAAAATGTAGAAAGGCTCAAGAACACGTGAAGAACACGGAGAACGACAATCGTACATGGCTACGACTCGCGTTCTTGAGCTTTTGAAAATTTAAGACGAAAGAAAAATCGAACATAAAAACTATAAGAGATTGTACCTTTGGTGTTTGCAAGCTTTAACTATTTCTTTGCAATTTCCAATAGATGAATTATAACTAGGAGTAATAGATATAGAGAGTAATTTTGCTCTTGCAAAAGCTTTGGAAAAAGATGAAGAAATGAATGAGTTTAGCTTCCTATTTATAGGAAAATCAAAGGTCGGGGTAATTTGGTCATTAGTTAAAAAGACCAAGGGCATTTTAGTCTTTTCGCACATTATTTAATTAATAAAACTAAAATAATATTTAGAGTGTGCCAGGCGTGTGCCAGCGTGTGCCAGGCGTGTGCCAGCGTGTGCCAGCGTGTGCCAGGCATGCGCTAGCATGTGCCAGCCACAATCTTACCCACTCTTTCTTCCGTTTTCAGCATATCGGATAAATCGCGTACGATTAATTTAAAATATTTCGCATTAGTAATATAAGTTTTAATTACTTATACATATTTTATTCATAAAATACATCATACAATATTAATATGATGTCTCGTCTGACCCTCAAAGTTTTTCTTGAATTAATTTCGGATAACCTTCCGTGTATTTTTCTCAAATACACCTACCGGGCGACGTGATTGATAAATTTCTTTCATTCTAGACACTAATTATGATTGAATAATATAATTAGGTATTAATCTGATAAATTTGATTATTCAAATTTAATGTTAACCTATCTCATGATCCGTTTGATGAAAATAATACGGATGAATTAGCAGTTAATTATATAACAGTCTGATTCCAACTAATTTGGTTAACTTCTACTGATTTAAAAATTTGATATTACTGAGTTTTGTTCCGAATGAACAATTTTCTGTAAAGTGAAAAGTCCAAAAGACTTGGCACGTTTTTTGGTGAATAGTGTTTTTGACGACCATTTCTCAGAAAATGGTTAGAAGACCAAAAAGTCAAAAATAATATTTATTTTTGTCTTTTCCCTATTTCGTCTTATTCTCGACACACTTTTCGAGAAAATCTTTTATTGCTTATTACGCACCGGTGTTGCATACAAACACTGTATCCATCAACGGTTTGAAAAAAAACGGAAAGCGTTTTCGTTTGAAGAGCAATTTACGTTTTATTTATGGAAAAATATCAGTGGCTCCCTGGTATCTATTCCCCGTATAAATGCTATATCGTGAAATGGAAAAAGTCCAAACGTTGAAAAGAACGTTCAAAAAGACGACAAACGTTTTCTCGTGAATCGTGTCTTTTTCGTCTTTTTCCCAAGAAAATTTTATTGATTCCCTGACATCTAAACCTCATATTATCACTATGTTGTGAAATGTAAGAAGTCCTACAGATGAAAGAAACAGTCAAACGAATGAAAAACATCACCTTGTGAATAGTGCTTTTACACGTTTTTCGAGAAAAACTATTATTGACTGTTACGTGTTTTCAAATCGTGGGAAGGTTGAATCTTGAAACAGAATGTCATTTCGACGTACACGTTTCGCTCGGGAGCTTAGGTTAGAATTCCTAGGGTTTAGACCCTAGGGTTTAGGGTTTAGGTTTTATCTTCTTTTCAGTTTTTTGAAGAAAAAACTTTTATGTTCCTTTTTCGTGCTAAGGCTGTATACTTGAACCGAAACACATAAATAAGCAATAACGAAGATTCCATAACACATATAAGATGTAATTCAAGCTTTATTTATTCACATAAAGTCGGATTACAACTCTCTCGGAAGTTCGGAATATTACAATACATCAAAAGTGAAATGATTAGAAACGAATGGTCGTGTAATTATAAGATAAGTTTGACATGTTATATTAAGTTCTATGATCCTACTGATATATAGGTACAATGTTGACAAATAAGGTTCAGACTAGTAGCCTGAGATAAGAAAGGATATAAAGGCCAAGAGAGGCAATATAGGTTAAATGAAATAAATGCGTATCAGGCAAGTTTTTCAGACTTGAGTGTACTAATTGATCTATATGAGCTATGTAATAGTTGAAATGTGCACTCCGTCCAACTATATGTGTAACTGTTAAGTGGAATATTTGGCATTAAGCATAGCATGGTAAAGTAAAGGATGTATGACGCATGAATATAAAGTGAAAGCATGAAAGGTGTTATCTGATTGACTTGCTGAGCATATGGGCTCACTCTTGCTATGAACTAACATTTCAGGTAAAAGTATAAGAAGGTCGGAGGTTCTGGTGCGACTAAAGGTAAAGATTGATTAAGGCATAGATAATCATGAAAGGAATTTGTTATGTGTATCTATGTAATGTGGTTATTCAGATAGTTAAATGTAAACCTACAATGGTAATAAGGGTTATATAATTTGTAAATCTATAGAGATAGATGTGCATGTATGTATTATTTAAAGAAATGTTGTAAAAGGATCAGGTGAACGTATTATTTGTTGGTTGAGTTTTATATGTAATAAACTCGTATGTATGGATCAGTTATAAGCAGACAGGGTTATGTATGGTGCAGAAATATGTGAACAAGATCAGGTATGGAACAGGTACGATATAAATAGGGCCATGTATGAATAATTAATGGCAAAATTTATCCACAGGTTATGTCATGTAAATCATAAATATATATATGATTATGAAATCATAATAGACTAGGTCACAATTGATAAATGGGTGACCTAAGTTCTAATGAAGGGTAAGTGAACGTTACGATCCTGAGACAGGTAAGAAATTTAAAATAAATAAACAGATTTATGGACTGCATTATGGTCAAATAATGTCTTTAAAGGCTAAAAGTTACGTTTTAACGCACGAAATCGCCGTTAAAATGATTGAGGATAATATAATTTGATTTTAAGATTAATGATTATGAAATCTAGAATTGAATGGATATAATTAAGGAACGCAGGGATTTCGGTGCGTTACAGAATCCTTGTAAGGAGTGAAGAATGTAATGATATGCAAATTGGCAATATTGTGAATTAATAATTAATCAATGAAAATTTATATTTTAATGTGTGGTGTTTTGGGATAAGCCAATTAGGGACTATTTGATGCTAGAATTAAATTCAAGCCCAATGATATAATTTTGGATCAAAAAGGACTTAAATTGGATTAAAAACAAGCAAGTATTGATTTTTGGAAATTAAATTCTCTCGATTTTAGGAGAAATGACTAAAGTGCCCTTGACATTTTAAGAAATGACAATTATATCCTAGAAGGGTTTAATGACTATTATGTCCTTGTTAGTAATGGGAAATGACAGGAATACCCCTAAATATACATGAGTTGACTTAACCAGAGATGGTTAAGTGTTGGGGAATTGATATAATCCATACATGTATATATTTTTTAGCATAAGTTAAGTTCATTTTCTAAGTTTGCTAGCAAGAGAGAGTTCATAAGAGAAGAAAAGAAAGGGAGGTAGGCTTTAAGGAAAACCTTGATGGATTTCAAGAAAAAGTTGTAAGTGAAGCATATCTAGCCATCTAAAGTGGAGAATCAAACCTTAAGAAGGTTTATTGCAAGAAGAAATAAGGCTACAAGAAGCATCAAAATTTTATGTTTATGTGTTTAAGCATAAGAATAAGAGTAGTCATGTATGAATCATTGGCTACATGTGTTGATTATGTGATCTATGTACTTCATCTTGGATATATCATGAAACCTTAAGCTTTTATGTGTTAGAACAAAGGTGGTGCACTATTCATGTTAATATTCAAGGTTATAAAGCATGATTATTGAATGATCATGTGTTATATGTTAATAAAAGTGATGAAAACCAGGATGAGAAGGTTAGGCAGGAAGGAATCATGTGTATTTTACGCTAGATATCACTCTAAGTTCTTATATGGTTGAAAATCATGACTTGATATGGAAAAGTTAGAATATTAGGCTATGATTTGTATGTAAACCAAATCATAATCTGTAAAGTACATTAGAATGTGCATACGGAAGTTATGTGAATACACAAAGTTGCTAAATATGTATGTGGTTGCCTAAGTGGTGCATGGTGTTCAAGAACTCAAGTTAAGTTTATGTATGAAATTGTAAAGTTGACAAAATGCCACAAATGTGTAATTTTTTGCCTTTTTGGATAATTAATGGTAAAATAAGGTCAAACAACTAAGTTTCATGTAAATACACGTGTTAGGATCGAATTGGAAGGCATTTGGCGTCTATGGCAATAAATGTCCATTTTAAACGTTTTAAAACGTTCGCCAATGCCTAAAATAAAATCTTTGGAAAAACAAGTCCATATGAGAATTTTTAAATATTTTGAAGGCCCACACAAGTCAAATACATGTTATGTGTGCTAAGTGAAGTGTTGGAACTGAGAAAATCAAATTAGGGCCAAAGATTGCAAGGATTTTGAAAAGAAACTTTTTACTGAAAAATCAGCACTGAGCCGGGGCTGAAGAGTTCGTCAGGGCAAAATCAGAGCAGGCCAGGGCACAATCTAGTTGAGCCAATCTCGCAGCCAGCAAAGTTGGATGAAGAAAACACTGCGTCGGGGCACAGTGTTCTAAAAAATTAAATAAATTATATTTTAAGTCCAAAATGATATGTTTTGATATTAAATGATAGAAACGTGTATGTAATCCATAATTTGATAAAAATAATCAATGTGATAGATATTAAAGCTTAAGTGAACAATGTGTTATATGTTAAGGGTTATGTAAAGTTAAATGGTAGCTTGTATAACAAGTTATGGTATGCATATGTAGATAACTAATGCATGAACCCATATTATGGTTATATAGGACTCAATCGAGATACGATTTATCTAATTGAGATAGACGAGGACAAATGCAAGTCTTCTAATTGAACTTCCATGTATAGTTCATTGAACAGTCATTCATGCTATACACTCATATGATCATGTAAAGTTCATTCACTATTGAAGTACTTTGAAAAGGTCAATGCCAATCTTGATTCCGGCTAGACACGTATGATGATACATGTTGAAATCAAATGTTTATTGTTATGTGCTCCAATCCACATTGCTGTTATGCAGATTCTATGATATGCTGTAACAGAACAACCTTGATAAAGGAGAGTAAAGTATAAAATAATATAATTTTATGTCATAGTTGCGTCGCTAGATGTTTATGTTGTACACAATATAATGGTACGATAGGCTGATCACCCAGAGTGCACATCTAAATTGAACAGCAGTCAGTCTTTATGATTGATATTGTTCTTAATGAGTTCTAGGTCTTGTGATCGTACAACAAACAAGTTTCATGTTTCCAGCTAATCATGTAAAGTTATGCATATTTCTCATGTTCACACATTGAATTGATACTGATCAACTTCTTGAAAATGATCCATTTCATTGTTTATGACTCAGCTTATTATAAATGATTTAGTTTATTGTAAACGATTTATGATCATCTTAAATGATTTTAATTCACAATTTAAAAATATCATGTCATCATTTGCTTATTTACTTGTTGTTGATTGATTTATATATATAGAATTCACACGCAAGTATACGTGGTCAATCCAGTAATATAGTAATGGGAAGGATGTCGAACCCACGAGAAACAAGTAATAATAACTATATTAACTATTCAATTTATATTAATTCTATTCTATTTAAACTATAACCTATTTGGATTATAAACTACTTAAAGTTGAAATTAAACTTAACTAACTAACGAGAATGAATTACCAGATAATAAAGAGCTTTAAGATTACAATTTTCCCATTGCATCGCAATAATATCATCATCTTAATTCCAATTACTTAATCATATGGATTGTTAACTGAGATCACTTATCTATTTATTAACCTCTTTCGATAATTAATAAAAAGATCTTCTCCAATTTATAATGCCATACTTCTATGCAAAATATCTTGAAACAGACTCATTAAGATTAAACTCTCAATATGTTACGTGTGGCCTATAGGTATTTGCATCCTATATACTATCATGATACTCCTCATACGAAGAATAAATGTAGTCACACACGTTATTACACCTAGATCTATTCTTAGGTTTCTTTTTTCAATTCCATCTAAGAATCTCAAATAATTGTTGATCAAACAATTATAATTTACGCACAAGATATAACAACTAATCCAAAATTTAATCAAATAATTGAAACTAAGATGAATTAATAAAAGTTCAACCAACAGTTCCATTGTAACCTTAAAGAGGAAATTAGTTACATATCATAGTGAAAACCATCAAAATATTAATATAGAAAAACATTCAAAGTTCAAAAGATAAAGAAACGGGAATAGAATAAACTCTGTCGAATTCAATCATCTCCTTTAGCCTTCACTTTTTCTTTAATGCTCCTCCAATCAATTATTCAAGTTTTTCCAGAATAGCTCCAATCCTTGCTCTCTATCTCTAATTACGTGTTCCTCTATATCTCCAATATCCCTAGAAATCCCTTTTAACTACTCGTGACATCATACTTCCTAGCTGGGCTCGGATTCTGAAACGCAGCAACTGGGCCAACCGAAGTTGCCGAACTGCGCCCCGGCACAGTCTTTGTGTAGTAACATGGCACCCAGCGCAGTCTACTGTTCCCAAATTATAAAATTGCCACTGCATATCTATTTTCCCATCTTTGACCTCCTAAAGTCATTTTCTGCAAAATAATTGTAAAAACAAGTAAAATAAAACTAATAACACTTAAAGATAGCAAATAGTTAAGCCTAAAAGTACCTAATTCGTAGGTATAACACCGACTCATCAAATACCCCCAAACTCAAGACTTTGAGTGTCCTCAAGCAAAAACACTACAAATAAAATGAACATTACTAACTATCTAAACCACATGAATGCAATGCAAGATAACTAATGTCTCGAGCACAAATCAACATAATCCATAAATATCAAGCCTCAAAGATCTTAAATAATAACTCAGCCAAACTTCAAATTCTCTTTTAGTCTAAAATCTGACATATCACTAATTTCATTTCACCTTCAACCCTTGCGTGTGTGTGTGATTTCAACATATTAAACCAGCCATTACTCTTACACAACTCATGAATAACAGCACTCAATAATATATTTTTACTGATATTTAGCATTTTATTACCCCTCATCCTCTTTATTTAACGAGTGCATCTTATGCTCCATCTCATATATGATTAACTCAGCATGTGCAATGCCCATTTTTCTTAGGCTTTTCAAAATTACCCATATAGTGAACTTTCCACTAATGACTCCCAAACCTAATAGCTTTAGGGCACTAAGTGTAGAGACACTCCTAAGGGCTTACTTGTTCGAGTAATAGAGGCCACGAAAATATACTAGCCAAATTTTTGCTCATATCTATCTATTCTTCATTCTATTATTTTTTTTTTTTTCTAATTTATGACAGACATCAAAGCAAATGATCATTTCTTTTCATATGATTTATGTTCCAACAAGTGATAGAGGCTATCAAAATCTTTAACAAGCACCTAAATTCATAGAATTTGAATCAAAACTCAACTAACTTAATACATTTAAGACATGCAAATAAGATTCAAAGGTCTCAAGCTCAACAAAATCAGCAAATACGTAAATTTTCAAACTTTAACAATCCTTATCCCTCTTGCTAAATTACTAGATAATGAATCACATTTTTATCATTGGCCATCATTAAATTTCATACATTAATTCAATGCTCAAGTGTTCCTAAATGCAATAATATATGATCCTATATGCAAATATTTTTGTGATTTTAATTTTTTAATTTTTTTTTAATTTAATTGAAATGCAACAACCTATATGCAATAAACTAAAGGAAAATATTCAAAATGAACATGAATGAATGACAACTATGAAAAATGTAACCTACCCCAAAACTCAAATTGAACAATGTCCGCATTGGATAAAAGTTAAAGAATTAAAACAAGAACAAGAAGACTCCCTTAGGAAATCAAGCATCGTGGTCGGACGAGTCCTCCTCTTCCTCGGAATCTGAGTCTGGTGGTGGATACTCTGGCAATAGAGACGGAGGTGGAATCAAAAAGGTGGGAGCATTTGGGTTTACTTGAGACAACATTACTGCCAAGGCAGAGGTGCACGTATAGGTGTAAGCATACATAGCATCCTGATGCTCCGCAAGGCGCTCATGACATCGAAACACCTCCTCAAACTGGAGATTCGTTCTCCGTTGGAACCTTCATACTGCTCGGCTGGACCCTGGCTCAGCATTATCAAGTTTGGGACTCTCGGGTGCATTATCAGCATGAGGTGGCGATTGAGGTGAAAAAGTAAACCCTAATTCACGTGTTGGTTTGCAAAAATTATGGCATACATATAATCAAATTATATAAGCGCAACGGAAGCAATACAAATCAGATTTTAAAATTTTTGTACAAACCAATAACCCGGATCTTTCTTATGCGACTATTATTAATTGAGGAAGGATAAAAGAATTTATACCTTTGTAGAACCAAGCTTCCACGGGTACAAGTTCATCTCCCTTTAATTCTTCACGTTCTTCTTCAAATTCACCGATTAGATTCCACGGATCAATGTTAGCTCCCCAAGTGTGAAGCCTCTAGAGGTGATCCACCAAGAGATCTATGAATTAAAGAAGTGGATTATGGTTTCTCCAAACCATGGGTGGCTAGCACTAATTCTCTCTCTCTCTCTCTAACTCTTAGATCTAGAGAATTATGGAGTACTCTCTCTATTCTATTGAAAGAGTGTGTAACCTTAATCTATGATAAGACTCCTCTTATTTATAGATCTAGTCAACCCTCCTAAACTATTTAAGATTAGAGTTTTAATTTAATTCCCAATTTAATTAGGAACTAAATTAATTAATTACAATTCCTAAACCATTTAGGAACTTAATTATTTAATAATGAGAGTACTTCTTATTAATTAATTACTAAACCATTTAGTAACTTAATTAATTATTATAATTATAATTCCTAAACTATTTAGGAACTTAATTATTTAATAATAATATTACTACTTATTAATTAATTCCTAAACCATTTAGGAACTAAATAATAATACTAGCAGTAATAATAATAATAATAATAAAAATAATAGTAATAATAATAATAATAAGACTCCTCTTATTAATTTATAATTAGTATTTCTAAAATACTAAATTATAAATATTAAGCTATTTAATTTATTCTATCATCATAGTATAAATTAAATATACTTAATTTATTATTACAATTATGTCATCCACTTCTAAAATAAATATTACTTTTTTGCGGTGTGACCCTTTAGGTTCTCCATATTAAACCGGTTGTATAATAAATAAATTAGAACAATTCTAATTCATTTATTACGAATTAACTCTTTAATTCAGAATAAATAATTATTCCACAATAAGGGTAAGCCCCCTTAGCAATTAGTCGACTTTCCAGATAATATAGATTTCAACATTTAATCGTAAAAGAACCTTTCAGCAAATAGTTATCGTACAATTCAATCCTTCTACCATACAATGTCCCAATCAAATATAAAACACGGAATTTCTGTCAAGTCTTATTTATTTGATTATATGCATTTCAATTCACAAATACACAACTCTAGTTAATGTAAATTAGAAACTCCTTTCTAATTCCATGCAACCCTGGCCAGGGATTTCTGAGTTGTCACTTATTGAATCGCATAGGACATTCTCTCCCTTTACTGGAAGTGGTAGATTCTTTGTTGATCATTCATCTATCTCCATATGTACCTTATTATACCCAATCATATCCTTTGATATAGCAATAGGTCTTAAGGAATATGTCAAAGTATAACTTAGTACACACAAGATACTAAGATGATCTCAAGTCTAAGGATCACGTGTACGACTATCACATAAGGAACTCCTATTGACAGACAAGTAAAACTCCATTAGGTGTTCCTTGAGCGAGTCACGTTCAGTGAACTTATTCTCTAATAAGCACCTACATACTTGCTTTAGTGTCTCTACACAAATGATTATGAGATCAATCATCCTCTTCATAAGAGCAAGCATAGTATGTACCAATCTATCCGGATCTACTAATCCCCTTTTTAGTGATCCAACGATTAGGAACAATTTTAGTTTTTGAGCTGTCTTGAATTTAGATCTCATTAGCATGATCATTATCATGGTTCTAAAAGCATTGCTCAAAACTATGGGTTTATCCATTTGATTAATTCAAGTAATTAATCATACATAAAGAAATGCCTTGATACTTTTATTAATAAATAAACAAGATTACAAAGTATATGCTTATCACATCAAATGTGATTGGCTTGAGGGCATATTACTTTCAATCTCCCACTTGCACTAAAGCCAATCGCCCTTTTGTATCCCCATACCATTCTTCTCTAAGTGGCGTACAAATTGCTTAGTAAATGCTTTAGTTAATGGATCTGTAATGTTGTTCTAAGAGTCTACCATCTTTATGGTGTCGTCTCCTTTTCAATGATTCATCTAATCATATAAAAGTGCCGCAACACATGTTTGGATTTCAGATGAGGCCTAGGTTCCTTGGCGAATTAAACTCCTTTAATGTTAGGAACCATTATAAGTTCTGTAATGAACTTGTTTAACCAAACAATCACCTTTGCAGCTTCACTTATAGTTATTTACCCTGTCTTTGTCACTAAATCAGCAACTCTTTGCTGTTTGGAACTTTTCCACACTGCAGCACCGTTCATGGTAATCATATTACCTGAAACGGATATGTTGTTATCTTGGTTAGTCTGAACAAACTTGAGTTTGTTAAACTCTCTAGTTTTATATCAGACCCATCATGAGAAACTCTTTTCTAATATTCTTCTCCAAAATTGAACTGATATCTGCTTATTATACATAAGCATTATCAAGTCTAGTACATTTCAACGAATCAATGTACGTCCATTGGGTTAAGCCGAGCATCCTTTATAATCTATCTCTATAGACCTTTATCCTAAATAGAATGTTAGGACGCTTCTCCCAAGTCATTAATGGAGAAGTTGTAGACAACCACATCTTTACTGATTGTAGCATCGGTATGTCATTCCTTATTGATATTATATCAACATATAATACTAGGAATGTCACAGTGCTCCCGCTAACCTTTGTACATACTTGGTTCATCCTCGTTTTTGATAAAATCAAACTCTTTTGATTGTCTTATCAAAACGGATGTTCCATCTTCGAGAAACTTGCTTCAATTCATAATTGGATCTTTGTAACTTACATACTTGATTTGCTCAATCTATATGGGGACAAATTCTTTTGGTTGTATCATACATACATCCTTTTGTATAGTAAACTGTTACTGTAAGTAAAATTCGAATGGATATATGCATTTTCACTAGTGAAAAATTTCATCTTAGTCAACTCATTGACCTTGTTTGAAATATTTTTACCACTAGTTAGGTCTCCACCTAGCCATCTGCTTTAGTCTTTCTCCAAAGACCCATTTCAGATTTTATGGTCATCAGCCATTTCTCTAGAGTATCTAATACTCATACCTCATCGTATATATCTGGATCATCATCCACTATGATGCGTACCTTATCATCATCATCTATGATGAATCCATACCATTCAGGTATCTTCGGTACTAAACCAGATTTACGAATTGGTTTTGGTACAATAGGTTTATCTACTTGTACAGATTCCTTCATTTTATCTATAGTGTTTTGTGGTTCTTGAACTTCTTCAAGATCTATTTTACTCCCACTAACCCTTTAAGGAAAAACTCATTTTCCTATAAGGCAGCGTGTTTCAAACTAACACATTTTAGTTAGTCGGATTATAGAAGTGATACACTAAACTTTCTTTAGGATATCCCACAAGTTTACACTTATCAGATTATGTCCCTAGCTTATCTTTGTCAAACTTTTTGACATAAATTGAACAATTCAAATCTTAACATGCTTAAGACTTGGTTTCCTCCCTATCCATGACTTATATGAAGTCTTAGGGACGGAATTTGAAGGTATCTTATTTAGTAGATATGCGATCTTTTCTAAAGCATAACCCTAGAAGGATACTGGAAGATCGATAATACTCATTATGGATCATCACCATGTCCATACTGTGAGAATACCATTTCGCTTGAGATGATCTAGAAACTTACTGCTTAAGTATTCCCTTCTCGATCTAATCGAAGAACTTTAATACTTTTGGCCTTTAGTTTCTATACTTCACTTTTGAATTCTTTGAATGTTTCAAATGATTTGGATTTGTATTTCATTAAATACATATATCAAAATCTAGAATCATTAGTGAAAGTAATGAATGAATACCCTCCTCTTGCATTTGTTGTCATAGGTCCCACACACCACTGTGTGTACCATCTCTAACAACTCCGTAACTCGCTCTCCATGTCCACTAAATGGAGATTTAGTCATATTATCCATGATACAAGATTCACAAATTGTATTTGATTCATAATCAAAAGCTCTAAAAGCCTATCTTTATACAACTTGTTTTAGTCTTGTTTCATTAGCATGACCGAGTTAACAGTATTGCATGAAGGTATGATTCATATCATCTATTTGCTTTTAGTTTGTTCAAATTGAAATATTTTTCATATAAGTCAAGTATATAAAATCTATTAAGTAATCAACCAGTTCTAAATAAAACATTATCATTATAAACAGAACAACGATTGTTCATTATTATAGTGTCAAAAAAAAAAAAAAAATCCTTGTCATCACATGGAACTGAAATAATGTTTTTAAGAACTGGAACATAGTAACAACTTACTAACTTAATAGGCTTGCCCGTAGGCAGTGCTAAATTATAAGTTCACATGGCTAATGCAGTAATCTTTACTTCATTCCCCAGCACATGATTACTTATCATTTATTTAGCTTTCTACTTCTGCTTAGTCTCTGCAACGACTTGCATATGTGAGACCACCATTCGGTATCTAATACCTAAGTAGAACTTGACTTATAGAAAGTTCTATTTCATTATGAACAAATCTATATCTGTAGTTGAAGCTTCACTAAACTTCTTCTACTTAACTACTACAACTCTCTTATAATTGTTCTTCCAGTGTCCCAGTTTATCGCAATGAAAGCAAACTCCTTTGCCCTCGGGATCACTTTTATTTATGTCCTTTGTTTAGCCTTTCTTTTGCCTTCTACTCTTTCTGACTCCTCAGAAATACCTTTGGCCATCTTCCTCCGCTTAGAAGATTCATCTACAAGTAAGACTTGGTTTTACTAGGAAGAAAAGTGACTCTCAACAATCTTCAACATATTTAAGCAAATCAGTTAAACTGACTTCTAGCTTATTAATGTTTGAAGTTCACAACATATTGTGAATTAGAGTCAGTGAGTCACTGCAAGATCGAATCTTGACTCAACTCTCCATCCTTGACAAAACTGGTTGTCCTAATTGATCAATCCAATTGATCATCTTTAGGACATGTGTCTTTTACTGTAGTGCCATTAGTTATTATAGATCGAAAGAGCTACTTAGATATCTTATATCTAGTTGACCTACTTTGCTCACCATACAACTATTGAATGTGCAGCAATATAGTAGGTGCATCCATTTTCTCGTGTTGACGCTGTAACTCGTTACTTATGGATGCGAGCATGATGCATTAAGCCACCTTTACATCATCTTGCCATTTAAAATAGCAATCTCTTCCTCAGAGGCTTAGTCTACAACGTTTGTAGGAATAGACAAATTAAGGACATTTGCTAGCTTTTCAGCATTGAGAACTATTCTCAAATTTGTTTAATCAATCTGAACAATTCGATTCGATTAATTATTAGCATACATTATACTATGCAGTGTTAGTGAATTAAACATAGCAATATTTTTTAAGTGAATTAATAACAACATTAACATGCATTCATTTTATTAATTACCAAAATAAATTAGGTCTTTATTTAAAATGGTGTCTCCCACTATTTTCATCAAACTATATTACCCTCCTTATATAGTTCGGCAAATCTAGTTAAAGATTTGCTAGTGAGAATAAGGATCCTATTTCAAATGTATATAGCCTTGTGTGACACAACAAACGATATATAAATAAATAGGTAGACAACTCTTGTCAATTACATTAATATGTAACTCCTTTTATTTTGCCTCTTAGATTATTATGATCATGTGTGACACATCCAAATCAAAATTATCCAAGTTAAGTCCAACCTAGTATTTTCTTATATTAGAAGAGAAAAAAACCGTCCTTGTGTGACACAACAAAACAGTAATGTTCAATTCTTTTTATAAACATCAAATATGATAAAACAACATCTCAAAAAAATTAATATAAGCCTTGTGTGACACAACAAACTTATAATGATTATTTGATACTCTATCGTTTTACCATGCTAGAAGGCGACGTTCGATACTTTTAATAAGTATCTTTGAACGTTACAACTTAATATTATGAGTAGTAGAATAAATAAATTAGAACAATTCTAATTTTATTTAATTGAATTAAACTCCTTTAATTCATGAATTAAACATTTTAATTCATTTTATAAATAATATTTATTCTACATCATGAGGGGTTTATTAATATTAATTGTCTCATCTTGTTTAGCGCACATGCACATATATATATAAAATACGCGTCATATTAATTAACATGCGAACATTGTTTGATAATATATAATATATATAAATAAGCATGCACATATAGAATACTATATTCTACTTGGATTGATTATGGACTTTTATTCTAGTTTGGTTTATTCGAGCCACCAAATAAACCAATTGGTCAAATCTAGGTTGCAAAAATAAATTAAATTAAATGTAACTATTACATTTAAATTCGGGCTCCATTACAAATGAGTCTTCATACGCTCCTTGCTCCTTTGCTCCAATTCTTCAAAATAATTCTAACTAATCATATTACAAATTATTTACAATAAATAGAAACCTTGATCAACAGTCAATGGGAAGTACATAGGAGGGAGATAGAATTATACATAAGAAAAATTAGAAAGACGAGATACGCAGACCCCATTTATTAAAACCCATTCATTCATGCATTTAATTAAAATTAAATCCAATCATATTGGTCAATAGTCCATAATCAATCCCATTTATTATCATATATATCAACATATATATTAATAAATAATATTCAT
This sequence comes from Hedera helix, assembly GCA_947179155.2. Lineage (NCBI taxonomy): Eukaryota > Viridiplantae > Streptophyta > Magnoliopsida > Apiales > Araliaceae > Hedera > Hedera helix. Next base: position 17,487,991 of record OX359268.1, read on the forward strand.
CTCATGAATTAAATGAAACATTCCATATATGTATTGGTATCATTTAATGGGCAATTTAAAGTTACATGAAATCTAATTTCATGTTTAAAATAAACCTTTTATTTTAATTATAAAATTATTTAAAAATAAACTATTTATTTTTATTATTTTAAAATTATCCAAAATAAACCCTTTTATTTTGAAATTTTAAAATTATCAAAAATAACTCTTTAATTTTTATTCTTAAAACTAATATATATATTAATCCGTGACTAACTTTTCCTTGAATGCACGAATTCTTCGGGAATGAGCTGTAGCTTTTAAGAATCATAATTATATGATTCATCCATGCTCCTGACTAACATACATATATAACATATATATTATATATATTAACCGAATGAATCCAGTATGCTTTATTAACAAGAATATATATCATATATATTATTAACTAAAATTGATTCACATCCGTGAATCATCTGCGGCCACATATAATCCGAAATAGCTGCTTGGATAAAGCCAAAACAATGCTTGCCTAAAATATATATACTATATATATATATATATATATATATATATATATATTATATTTCCGACGCCGCAGTGCACAAAACAGGAATGTTTTACGGAAAAATTCGCGCGGCAGCCACAGCAACATGAAATTCGGTAATCATATATAAACCGAAAACCAAAGTCCCGTCAATTCGGTAATCATTCAAAAATTAGTTTCGGTATTTAAAAATAATAATTTTATATAACAAATTATGCCCAATAAATTTGTTCTAAACTCATACCCATACATATATGAAATTAAAACAATTAATAATTCGCATAAATTTGGCTCTTGATGCCACTGTTGGTTTGCAAAAATTATGACATACATATAATCAAATTATATAAGCGCAACAGAAGCAATACAAATCAGATTTTAAAATTTTTGTACAAACCAATAACCCGAATCTTTCTTATGCGACTATTATTAATTGAGGAAGGATATAAGAATTTATACCTTTGTAGAACCAAGCTTCCACGGGTACAAGTTCATCTCCCTTTAATCCTTCACGTTCTTCTTCAAATTCATCGATTAGATTCCATGGATCAATGTTAGCTCCAAAAGTGTGAAGCCTCTAGAGGTGATCCACCAAGAGATCTATAAATTAAAGAAGTGGATTATGGTTTTTCCAAACCATGGGTGGCTAGCCCTAATTCTCTCTCTCTCTCTAACTCTTAGATCTAGAGAATTATGGAGTACTCTCTCTCTTCTAATGAAAGAGTATGTAACCTTGATCTATGATAAGACTCCTTTTATTTATAGATCTAGTCAACCCTCCTAAACTATTTAGGATTAGGGTTTTAATTTAATTCCCAATTTAATTAGGAACTAAATTAATTAATTACAATTCCTAAACCATTTAGGAACTTAATTATTTAATAATGAGAGTATTTCTTATTAATTAATTACTAAACCATTTAGTAACTTAATTAATTATTATAATTATAATTCATAAACTATTTAGGAACTTAATTATTTAATAATAATATTACTACTTATTAATTAATTCCTAAACCATTTAGGAACTAAATAATAATACTAGCAGAAATAATAATAATAAAAATAATAGTAATAATAATAATAATAATAAGACTCCTCTTATTAATTTATAATTAGTATTTCTAAATACTAAATTATAAATATTAAGCTATTTAATTTATTCTATCATCATAGTATAAATTAAATATATTTAATTTATTATTACAATTATGCCATCCACTTCTAAAATAAATATTACTCTTTTGCGGTGTGACCCTTTAGGTTCTCCATATTAAACCGGTTGTATAATAAATAAATTAGAACAATTCTAATTCATTTATTACGAATTAACTCTTTAATTCAGAATAAATAATTATTCCACAATAAGGGTAAGCCCCCTTAGCGATTAGTCGACTTTCCAGATAATATAGATTTCAACATTTAATCGTAAAAGAACCTTTCAGCAAATAGTTACCGTACAATTCAATCCTTCTACCATACAATGTCCCAATCAAATATAAGACACGAAATTTCTGTCAAGTCTTATTTATTTGATTATATGCATTTCAATTCACAAATACACAAGTCTAGTTAATGTAAATTAGAAACTCCTTTCTAATTCCATGCAACCCTGGCCAGGGATTTCTGAGTTGTCACTTATTGAATCGCATAGGACATTCTCTCCCTTTACTGGAAGTGGTAGATTCTTTGTTGATCATTCATCTATCTCCATATGTACCTTATTATACCCAATCATATCCTTTGATATACCAATAGGTCTTAAGGAATATGTCAAAGTATAACTTAGTACACACAAGATACTAAGATGATCTCAAGTCTAAGGATCACTTGTACGACTATCACATAAGAAACTCCTATTGATAGACAAGTAAAACTCCATTAGGTGTTCCTTGAGCGAGTCACGTTCAGTGAACTTATTCTCTAATAAGCACCTACATACTTGCTTTAGTGTCTCTACACAAATGATTGTGAGATCAATCATCCTCTTCATAAGAGCAAGCATAGTATGTACCAATCTATCCGGATCTACTAATCCCCTTTTTAGTAATCCAACGATTAGGAACAATTTTAGTTTTTGAGTTGTTTTGAATTTAGATCTCATTAGCACGATCATTATCATGGTTCTAAAAGCATTGCTCAAAACTATGGGTTGATACTTTTATTAATAAATGAACGAGATTACAAAGTATATGCTTATCACATCAAATGTGATTGGCTTAAGGGCATATTACTTTCACCACGTGGGTGGGACTCTCCCTCTTCCCAAACTTTGTAGAGTGCAATCAAATGATGATCGAGGAGAGTCGTTTAAGGTTGCACTGGCTCAGCTACCCCCCACTGTACGCCAGATTGTTTACATAATGTGGTAATAAGGGATGGATGTGGTAATCCTCCTGACGTTTTCCCTTTCAACTGTTTTTTTATCGATGACACAATCACACTCCCGACATCAATCGACAAACCGGTGACAATCACATATAATAGAATAGCTCAGTCCCTTGTCACGTCACTCACATGCGTACATGGCATTAATTTGGCACACAAGAATGCGTACCAAATCTTGTCATTTCGACTCAAAGCATTGAATAGAAATGATGACAATTTTCCAGTGTACTTATTAATTTTCCCCTCTGTGTTTGGTCGACAAAGGTCACGGATTATTTGTCCATAATTTGGGGTCCCCATTATAGCATATTGACAAATATTCGGAACCCGTAAGTTGTAATACTCATTAATCCTTTCCTTGCTGAATGACACCAACTGACCTCGAACCATCACCTCACAGTCCAGTGTATCTAGAGCATTGGCATATTATTCCTTAACAATGGTCGTGACTGCTAGATCCAGGTGTTCCGTAAACACTTGCCAACCACACCCCACAAGCATCCCACGCATCTCACCATCCTCTAATAGGTCCGGTCGTAGCCCTCGTTTTGGAATCAAGGCCATTTGTGACGATCCCGAATCTAGGTCCCTCGAACCTCGAATCCAGTTCAACACTAGTACTTCATTTTCCTTATTGTCCATGACTTACAACAATAATATAGTTGCTAAATAATCATTTATTTAAAACTTTACAACATCTCTTTCTATTCCAGAATCACAATCTTTATACATTCCTAGTATGTCTCAATATCATACATGATACGACATTCTATTACAATCAATTTGAGTATTTAACACTCATATTATATACCAACTAATTCTTATACTACACAATTATTTACCTGTCCAATTCGGACTGATATCTACAATAGATATTTAGATCTTCAATGAAAGTAATATGTTTCCTGTTTCTTGTACTTTATCGAAAACTTTAAATAACTTGCACTATCTGAAATTGTTTGTTTTAAGCAAGAGTGAGCACGACGGCTCAGCAAGTTTAACAGTTACACATAACACATTACATGCTTCACATCATATACATGCTTTGCATCTTATTCTTTCATCATGCTTCCCGTATTAATAATACTCCATACCTCTTATACATCACATACAATAATCAACTAGCACTTAGCAAATCATGCTTCAATCTTGTACATAGTTTTCATATAGTCATACCACACGCTGTTCATCCACCACAAACATCATCAATATAACTTCATATTATCAATTTAAATCACATTATAGCATATCAATGCACATAGCAGCAAATTCTGAAAAACTTGTCTGGTTTGCTTCTACCGTTTACGCCTATTTGCGTCTTTTGTTCAACCTACAATTTATATATAAAATTGACATAATCATTAGTTACAATGACTATAAATTAGTCTTAACTTAAGACCTTAACTTTAAATTATTAACTCTTAAGATGTCTGATAAACGAACGCTTAAGTTTCGGACAAAAACCCTAGCCCAAATACAGTTTGGACATAACGGGTACGCTTAACCAACTTACGCATTCACTATACGTTCATCGTACGACCCACTTTTATTAAGTTGTCTAAATTAGTCACAAGCGGACTATTACATCGGTTAAACATTCTTCTTTTATACAACTTAATGATTTGGACATTTAATAATGTACCAAATAACCAAAGATATTATCTGCCTTTGATAGTATACAACTACATTCAAATATTATTAATCATTTAATAATATTTTACTCACTTATTAATATTATTAACAATTTAATAATATTTTAATCACTTATTAATATTATTAATCATTTAATAATATTTTAATCTCTTATTAATATTATTAATCATTTAATAATATTTTAATCTCTTACTAATATTATTAATCATTTACTAATATTTTAATTATTTATTAATATTATTAACCATTTAATAATATTTTAATCTCTTATTAATATTATTAACCATTTAATAATATTTTATTCACTTATTAATATTATTAATCATTTAATAATATTTTAATCACATATTAATATTATTACTCATTTAATAATATTTTAATCATTTACTAATGTTATTGATTATTTAATAATATTTTAATAATCTTCAATCAATACCAATAGTTAATATTTTAATTTTGTTAACGTTAATCTTTAGCTTAAACATTTAGCTATCATTTAGTCATTAATAGACTCTCTTACAATAGCTTATCTTTATTTTAATAGTGAAATTATCTTTTGTTAAGTTTTACAATGCCCGATAAGCGAAACTTTCAGTTCCGAACAAGTCTGGATTAAAATTTTAATTTTTTTAACAAGCGTGGGCATCTAGACGCCGCCCCAAAGCCTTTCTGGGGCGTCTAGACGCCCATAGGAAGAAACCAACAAGGGTCGGGCATACACTTGGGCGGCTAGACGCCTTGTACTTTGGTTGCCGGAACCTCTCTCAGTAGTTTGGTTATAACTTTGTCATACGAAAATATTTTGTGGTGATTTTTGAGTCTGAATTCATTAGAATTTCATGCTCTAGAATTTCTTTTTAGATCACCAATCCAAATTCCGCACGAAACTAAAATAAAAACTGCTCACAAGGACAAAGAGATAACTAAAATCACAAATTCTTGATTTTAAAGGTTCAAACATGAATAAAATAAACTCTACACCTCCAAATGACACCAACTTAGTGTTGTTGTCTTCCTAACTTCTTGTTTTATAATATTTTATAATTTAATCATATTTTTGAAAACGTTTTGACAATAAATTTAAGATCGAACCGCTTAGGGTTTTAAAACGCCCTATTTTGCGGTAAAAGTCATAACTTGCTTATTTCTTCAAAATTTTCAATCGTTCAAGTTAGGTTATCTTCACAATACATAAACCTATCTTTCAAGACTCTTAGATCATAAATATAACCCACACATCTCAACTCATAATCATCAACCTAGTTATTTATCTAAGGTTTTACAACCAAACATGCTCATATGACTATTTCTTCCGTCATTTTACGTATCACACATATAGAACACAGATCTAGTATAGATCACCATATATCTTCATCACTTAGATCCTTCCATAACCAATATTACTAAAACTTATATTTAACAAAATAATAAATAAGGTTTGAGAAACTTTTAAACCTTCTATAGAATTCTTCTTCTTGGAAATGATTGGAACTCCCTCTTGATCTTCTTGCTCTGCCCGAAAATGACTAACACCCTTAGTGTTTGAGCTCTCAAACTCACAACTCTCACCATGTAGCTCTTATTTTCTCTAGAGCCTCTCTCTCTATAAGTTAATGCAAGTAAGAAAATGAGCAAACAACCAATACAAGGCTTTGCTCCTCCTTATTTATAGAACTCTTCTAAGCGTACTTAACATCTCTTAATCAATCAATGCTAGTCAATTAAGAGCTTAATTCATGCTTACTATTACTTGAATGACTAGTTTTGATTTGATTCTTGCTTGGATTTTATTTTGGATATTGAGTGTAGCATACTTGGAGTGTATGTGTGTGTGTGTGTGTGTGTGTGTATATATTGATCAACTCTTTGACTTAGTTTGGGCTCCACATTGGATCAAATTAATATTTCTATTGGGCTCATCTATTAAATTTGTTTGAACTCAAATTATTTATTACATTGGGCTAACATTAAATACCCTATGTTATATTTAATTAAAGCAAGCATTTGATTGAAAGCCCAACGAAAATCCTCAATCGTTCCCCCCAAGTTGTGTAGATGAATCGTGCCTACTGCTAAAGTATTTCTGTTAGGATTTCAACACAATGAAAGCAGCGGAATTTAAAAAAAAAATCGAAACCCTAAAACAGGATCAATGCGAAACCAGATTAATCAGAGATTTAGATTATTTACCGATTATTCGAGATGGACAGGAGACAATGGAATTCTGGAATGGCTTTGAATCTTCAACGCAATCCAGCGACTGCGTCTCTACGGTAGCCACACGAACGCTCTGCGAATCGTCCCACGATCTGCAGCAAAAGGAACCGCGGTACTAGCCACCAAGATCAGGATTTCCCAATTATTTTTTTCTCTCTAGCCTCTTTCTGAAAGCGACTAGGGTTTTTGGTTTTTGTTCCTTACGTGGTTAAAACTACTGATATATCATATATATAGTAGTTAATAGGAATTAACCAAAACCTAATTTAATTAAAAATAAATAAAATCTGAATTTATATATATTATATATTAATTAAGTCTAACTTAATATATATATATATATATATATATATATATATATATATATATATATATATATATATATATATATATATATATATATATATATAAATTATCCTATTAATTTAAATTCGTAATTTTAAATACTATCAATCATATTGACATATTTAAATACTTACAATTTAAATTAACTCCTTTTTAAATATGTTCTAAGTGTGTGACCCTATAGGTTATTATTATGTTGGCAATAATTTTAAAATCATATTATAAAATTATAAACAGTGAGCGGCATCTAGTAATGCATCACTGCTACCCAAATAATAATAAGATCGATGATTCGATACAACCTTTTCGTGACCAATTTTTCAATGTAATTTAATCCTTTTAACCTTATATCCTAGATTAAACTCGAGGCATGGAATGTGTCATACTCTTCATAATTTAATCTGAGTTTTCTTGATCAATGAGTAGACTATCTGAAACAAATCAATATTTGAGCATGGCCATGCATTTCATAGTCCTACTCAATCAAGAGGCCTATGGATATCACCCCTAATATATAAGAGGGTTAAATTCCATCTAGATCACTCATATTCCTCACACGATTCATGATGTACCCAATAATCACCTTTATTGTCCACCCTATTAAAGGTGACATTTGATTATATCAAAGTACACAAATTCTCGTGTAATAATATAGTGACTTCAGGTCGGAGGATCATTACATTATTGTCACTATGAGAATTTCTTATGACACTTTGCATAATGCTCCATGTAGAATTCTCATGGTGGGTCTGTCCAGTACATTGTTCTCTAACATGTACCTATGCATTGACTCAAATATCTCATATATTTATGACCAATGGGATTTGGCCATCAGTCAATCCACATACTGGTCTCAATGCATCATTATTGTCCCATTAACAATGATACTCGACTAGGGACATTTAAGAGTAATGATACTAACTGTAATTATATGATCTCATGTTCAAGTCACATACTTGAAGCTATATAATTTGTATCACTATTCTAAGGACTTTTATTATGTTAACATTTATATAACGCAGTAAATAAAAATATAATAAAATAATATCATTTATTCAATCAAATATAATATCGAGAAAAGTTAAGCATTTACATTAAATAATTGGCCTCTAGGGCATAAACTCTAACAATTTTGTGAAGAGAATCAGAAGTAATACCGTGAAGTGGGCGTGTGAGGTTTGTCAGTCACGGATGATGGATGATAAATTGGGGCGAGGAATAGGGTTTAGCAGTGATAGAGAGATCAATCGGGGGTTGCGAGAAAGAGAGAAGGATTGAGTTTAGGTTCTATAGATGTAGTTTGGGGGTGTGAGGATTTTAATTCTGATCGAGCGTGGAATTTGTTTTTAAAAACTGAAAATCGATCATTTCACCGGGGCGCAGTCATTTAACCTTGAAATCGCACCAGGGTGCAGTCAGTTCTGAGGACATTTCGCTGGGGGCAAAGTATTATCTCGCCGGGTGTAGACACCCAAATTTTGCACTTCTCTACTAACCCTGGTAGGAGGGCAAAGTCGTCACTTGACCCGTCATGCGAAAAGGAAGGTGGACCCCAACACGAAGCCACCCCAACGACTTACGGTCAAAGCCGCCACAACGAACAACGAACATCAGGTTACTTGAGGCAAGACAAACAGTTGATCCAGAAGAACCTGATTTGATCATAAAAGACAACTAATGGCCACTACGCTTACGATGTTCGGGGGTCTTGCTCACCGGTGAGCGAGCGGCTGCCCAGCTCGCCGGTGAGCTGGCGGGGGTGTAAGGGGGCAGCGCCCCCTGGAAGCCAAGCACAAATAGAAATTTCTACATCCAGTAACAGCCTTCCGAAATAATACGGCAGAAATTGACGGTTCAAGGCTGCGTGGCACGGAAATCGAGAAAAGCCAGCTGGGCAGCCGCAGATGCATCTGCGGTCACCGACAGAGGTGACTTTTGCACGGCTCGAGGGCGGCACACGGCAGCCGAGGAATCGGCGCGGGCGGCCACAGCAGGCAGCCGCAGATGCACCTGCGGCCAGCCGCAGATGCATCTGCGGCTGCCTGTGGAAGCCTATACAACGGCCATTTCCACCCGAGAAGGAAAAAAAAAAAGAAACAGACGCGCGGACGGACGGAAGATGAGAGAGAGAAAGGCGACGGGAAGGATAAAAAGAGAGAAAAAGAGAGAGAAATGTGAGATTTCTTCTCCTTTTTTGTTCAATCGTTACACTATATATGGTATTCTAAGTGATTTTCAAGTGTCAAAGCATGTATTTCGTCATTTGAAATGTGAAAAAATTCATGTTTATAGCATTTGAGGTTTTATCTAGTTAGATCTATTTTCATTTCGTTCTTATTGTATTTGTTGGGTGGATCTACTGTAGATCCGAAAATATTTGGTGCATTGCTATTTAAATAGTTTGATTTTGTGTATTTTGAAGTTAGATCCAATGTAATCAATATATGTTGTAGATCTGTGGATTAGGGACGGTTAGGGAGGATTTATTGCGGATGGGATCTCCTCCTAACCTCCCGATGATATCCTTTTAGTTTATTTTATAGCTTTTACGTATGTAACGATCACGATGCACCTTTATGTAAATATGTAAATTTTTGGGCCTTAAAACGACATCGAGTCGAAAATCGGGTTTAAGGCTACGTAATAATAAAGATATGTGATTGTGGGTGTTTGGGGTTGTCTAGATGGCTTACATGTCCATGGATAGCCCCGACACATGTTGAATGTTTGTTTTGATTCATGACGCAAAAAACGATTTCCAAATAAGGCAAATGATAAAGATTTTCTAAAAAGAATCAAATTAGGATATTAGATTCACGAGGTTGTAAAATTAAGAGTTTTGGCGAAACTTTGATCCTTGTTTGACAAAAAGGCTACATTTGGTTTTAAAATGTCATAAAAGATGTTTTCGTAAAAAAATAAATAAACGTTTTCATTAAACTTTGTGCATAGGGTTAAAGAGTTCTAGAAGTTGCCTTCATTTTATTTATATTAACTGTTAGAAGGCAATGTATAGTCTCGATTCCTATTTGACAAAAGTTTAAAACTATTGTTTTCTAAAATGACATCTAATAAAAAACCTCAACGTTTTCGAAATTAAAATCAATCTTTCTTATAAAAAGCAAAGCCTCGTCGTTTGGGTCAAAAGACGTCTAAACGCTTTCCCGACAAAACACATTTGCCATATAAAATCAAAGCTACTCTTATGCAAAAAGTCACCACAAACATTCATTTAAGCACACACGCACACACACACACATACACACATGTTTTAGTATTTAAAAGGATAGGAAAACATCAAGATTGCGGTAACCGTGTTTCACGGAAGTCGGGGGGTGCCTAACACCTTCCCCTCGCTTAAGCAAGCCCCCGAACTCTATGAATCTCGGTTTGCGGACCAATTAACTCGGAGTCACATATGAGCCAGCGATTACGAAAACAAAATTCGGATGAGTTGGTACATCCATTTCAAATATACCAACTGACGGCTCTGGTCAATTGGCTCATAAGGAAATCGATCTTTCAAAACCCGTCGACATTAAGCCGACCCTTTTCAAAAATCACATTTAATTCAAAAGGCTAAAATTTGAAAGGGGCTTTTAATTATTAAAAAATTAAACGACGAAAATCCCGGCGTCGACACCGGGGTGTGATCAATCTACACCCTTTTCGTTGGGGGCATCATTTGATTTCGCCGGGGAGCAGTACTGCGTCGGGGCTTAGTAAGTCAGTATAAACTCCACGCCGGGGCGCAATGACTGATTTCTAGAGAAAAAAAAAATTCTGCTAAAATTTTTCTTGAATTTTGAGTTCCATAATCATCTTCCAGAGCTGCAAGGAAGTAAAATTCATCTACGTTAGTGAGGATAACATACGATAGTCCTTCCTAAGCTATAAATTTATAATTACTACGAATTGAATGTATTATGCTAAAAAGGCCTAAAAATGAAAACTAAATGCTAAAACGATTCTACGGTTGGGTTGCCTCCCAACGAGTGCTTGATTTAGTGTCTTTAGTGTGACTTTCTCCTCACTCTTAAGTAGGATCTGCTAGAGTTACTGAGGTCCGCTGTTGATCTACGTTGATATCCCAATAATGTTTTAGCCTTTGCCTATTAACCTTAAATGTCTATTGAGAACGTGGGTCAATAACTTCGATCGCTTCGTATGGGAAGACATTAGTTATTGTAATTGGTCTGGACCATCTGGATTTCAACTTACCAAAAAAAAGCTTAAGTTTTGATTTGAATAACAACACAGACAGGCCCGGTTCGAATGTCCGCTCAACAATGTGCTTGTCATGCCACTTTTTGACTTTTTCCTTGTTTAATTTGGCATTTTCATAGGCATTCATTTTAAATTCGTCCATTTCATTCAATTGCAAGAGCCTCCTTTCTCCTATTGCTTGTAGCTCAAAATTTAGCATCTTGATCGCCCAATATGTGTTGTGCTCCAATTCTACTGGTAGATGACATGGTTTTCCATAGACAAGTCTATATGGAGACATGCCTATTAGAGTCTTGTAAGTAGTGTGGTACGCCCAAAGAGCCTCGTCAAGCTTGCTGGACCAATCTTTGCGAGTTGGGTTAACAATCTCTTCCAAAATCCGTTTGACCTCTCTGTTGGTAATCTTAGCCTATCCACTCGTCTGTGGGTGATATGTCATCACAACTTTATGTTGTACTCCATACTTAGTGAGAAAAGTAGAAAAAAAATTGTTGCAAAAATGGGACCCCCCATCACTGATTATAGACCTTGGTGATCTAAATCTTGTAAATATGTTCTTACGCAAGAAATTTAGAACAACCTTGGCATCATTAATGGGTAAAGTCACTGCTTCCACCCACTTGGAGACGTAGTCCACCCCCACTAGGATATACTTGTTATTGAAAGATGATTGAAACGGTCCCATGAAGTCAATCCCCAATACGTCAAATATTTCCACTTCCAATATTGTATTCAAAGGAATCTCCTGATGACTTGATATGTTACCAACCCATTGACATCGATCACACCTCTTCCCGAATTCGTGCACATCTTTGAAAATTATAGGCCAATAAAATCCAGATTGGAGAATCTTTGTAGTTGTTCTATCACCTTCATAATGACCTCTATATAGAGATGAGTGGTAGTGTTGTAGAATACCTTCGATCTCCTCTCTAGCCACACATCATCTTAACATTTGGTCAGCACATTATCGGAAAAGAAAAGGTTCATCCCACAAATATTGCTTGACATCATGTAAGAACATCTTTTTCTGCTGATAGCTCAAGTCGTAAGGAAGCACACCACTGACGATGTAATTGACGTAATCCTCATACCAAGGAGCTTCCTTTGCTACGTAAAATAACTATTCGTCGGGGAAGGACTCATTTATCAACACTCCATCTCCTTTGCTTTGTTGTGAATTTTCCAATCTAGAGAGATGGTCCGCTACTTGGTTCTCGAACCCCTTCCTATCCCGAATCTCAAGATCAAATTCCTGAAGTAGAAGAATCCAACAGATCAACCTTGGCTTGGCATACTTCTTAGAGATGAGATACTTTATTGCATAGTGGTCTGTAAACACGATCACCTTTGTCCCAATCAAATATGCCCAAAATTTGTCAAAGGCAAAGACCACTGCAGGTAATTCCTTCTCCGCCGTGGTGTAATTGAATTGTGCATCTGTCAGAGTTTTGCTAGCATATTAAATTGCGTGAAATACCTTTTCCTTGCACTGGCCTAAGACTGTCCCAACTGCATAGTCGCTAGCATCACACATGAGCTCGAACAGTAGACTCTAATCTGGTGCGACTATTATCGGTGCAGTTATTAACTTCGTCTTTAAACTCTTAAATGCCTCATGACACTCTGTAGTGAACTTAAAAGGAACATCTTTTTCTAGTAAAGCACACAACGGCTCTGTGATCTTGGAGAAATCCTTGATAAACTGTCGATAAAATCCTGCATGTCCCAAGAAACTACGAATTCCTTTCACAGAATTCGGTGGTGCAGATTTTCAATTGTCTCAATTTTAGCCCTGTCTAATTCTATTCCACTCGCAGACACCTTATGTCCCAAGATGATTCCTTCGTGCACCATGAAGTGACACTTCTCCCAATTAAGCACCAAATTTGTTTCAACGTACCTTTTGAGAACCAATATTAGATTTGCTAAGCATAGATCTAAGCTATCACCAAAGACTGAGAAGTCATCCATAAAAATTTCCAAATTCTGCTCCACCATATCAGAAAAGATCGCTATCATACATCTCTGAAATGTCGCAGGTGCATTGCAAAGCCTGAAAGACATCATTCAGAAGGCAAATGTTCCATATGGGCACGTGAATGTCATCTTTCCTTGATCCTCGGGGGCTATGACAATTTGATTGTAGCCCAAATAACCATCCAACAGACAGTAAAATGGATGCCCCGCCAATCTATCTAGCATCTGATCAATAAAGGGCAAAGGAAAATGATCTTTGCAAGTTGCTTTGTTTAATTTCCAATAATCCATATAGACTCGCCAACCTGTCACCGTCCTTGTTGGAATTAGTTCGTTGTTCTTATTGGCTACTACTGTCATACTTCCTTTCTTTGGTACACATTGTACCGGACTAACCCACAAACTATCTGATATGGGATAGATAATACCCGCATCCAACCACTTGATAATCTCCTTTCTTACAACTTCTTTCATGATTAGATTTAGTCTTTGTTGCTGCTCTACAACTGGTTTAACATCCTCCTCAAGCAGAATTTTGTGCATGCATAGCGATGGGCAAATTCCTTTGATATCCGCCATGGTCCACCCAATGGCAGTTTTGAATTCCCGCAATACTCTTAACAATTTTTTCTCTTGTAACTCGTTGAGTGAAGCAGAAATAATCACCGGTAGTGTAGAAGAATCCCCCAACAAAGAATACCTTAAATGGTTTGGCAAGTATTTCAACTCCAAAACGAATGGTTCTTCTATGGAAGTCTTTTCATGGGTCTTTGATTTCTCAGAATGCTCTAATGGTTCATAATGCTTCCCAACTTGTACGAGTGGTGTAGATGCATTCAATACCTACACAAACTCAGGTGGAGTTGGAAAATCTACGGCTCTAGGATTAACTAAGGTTGTTGCAAGTGGATCCGCATGAAAATTAATTTCAGAAACTTCATCCACTGTTACCTCTAATCAATCAACTCTAAAACACTCTTCCTCTTCTTTTTGGAACTTCATAGCTTTGAACACGCTAAATGTGACCTCTTGATCATGGACCCTCATCGTCAGCTCCCCTTTTTGCACGTCGATTAAGGTTCTACCCGTAGCCAAGAATGGACACCCAAGTATAATCAGAATTTCTTTGTCCTCTTCAAAGTCCAATACTATGAAATCTGCCGAAAAGATGAACTTATCAACTTTCACCAATATATCCTTCATTATTCCTCTTGGATGAGTCAAATACCTAAATGCCAGCTGTAGAGTAACATTGGTCGGCTTTACTTCTTTTAGGCCCAACTGCTAATAGATAGACAGCGGCATCAGGTTAATACTGGCCCCCAGATCACACAAGGCTTTCCCCAATAACTTGTCACCAATAGTACATGGTATTATGAAACTTCCTGGATCTCTTAGTTTGGGTGGCAGTTTATTCTATAAAATGGCGTTACATTCCTCTGTCAGTGCGACTGTCTCAAAATCTTCCAATTTTCTCTTCCTCAAAAAAATCTCCTTCATGAATTTCACGTAGTTTGGCATTTATTCTAGAGCATTCGCAAAAGGTACATTGATTTGAAGCTTCTTGAACACCTCTAGAAACTTTGTAAATTGTTTGTCTGCCTTAACCTTTTGGAGTCGCTGTGGGAATGGCACTGGTGGAACATATGAATTCAGCTTGACTTTTTCAGATTTTTCCACTGTCTTCTCCGTTTTCTTTGTCAAATCCTCATCTTCACTTGCCTTCTGTTCAACTTTGCAATCGTCATTTCGTGGGCTGCTTTGAGTTCTCCTTGACTGTTTCAAATAATTTTGTCCCACTTTTTAAGGTAATCACCTTACAATGCGCTAATACCCTCTCCTTTTGGATTCTTCTTAGTATCACTTGGTAAAGATCCTAGAGGTCGGTTGTTTAAAGCACTATAGATCTGACCCATCTGAGTTTCAAGATTCCTTATTTGAGCTGCTTGATTTTTTGAAGTTACTTCAAACTGATTTGTCATCCTTGCTAACAAATCCTCCACTCGTGACAACATATAGGGTTGTTGGGGTTGTTAATGTTGCTGATTTTGGAATCCATGTGGATACGTTTGCATTAGAACTTAAGCCTGAGGTTGTGCCTGATTATTGCCCACGCAAAATTTATGTGGTTCCTCCACCCAGGATTGTAATTATTTGCATTATTTCCATATTGTTGCTGCCTGTTTTGATTCCCAATATAGTGCACAGATTCTGAATTGATTGCACATTGCTCTGTCGAGTGATCTCTTGCACAAAGCTCACATACTGTCTCCATCTGATTCTTCTACATTCCCATAGCGTCTATTTTCTTTGACATGGCAGAAAGTTGTGATGTCACTTGTGCCGACAAGGCGGTCATGGCATGCACCTCATAAATACCTGCTGCTCTTGGCTGATGAGTTCTAGTTGTAGGCCATTAATAGTTGTTTACTGCCATATTTTCAAGCAGGTTGTACACTTCTTCACAGTTCTTTCCCATCAATGCTCCACTGGCTGCTGTATCTATGTTCGTCCTAATTTGGCTAAACAGACCATTGTAGAAAGTTTGAACTTGCAACCACTTAGGAATTCCATGATGGGGGCATCTCCGTAGCAAATCTTTGAATCGCTCCCAAGCTTCGTACAATGACTCTGAGTCGTGTTGAATGAAAGAAGTGATATCGTTCCGCATCTTTGTCGTCTTTGCTGGTGGAAAGAATTTGGCAAGGAATTTTTGTGCCAAATCATTCCACGTTGTAATACTCCCTACAGGCAAGGAGTGTAACTTGCTCTTGGTTTTATCTCTCAATGTGAATGGGAATAGCCTTAGTTTAATAGCATCTTCCCCCACCCCACTATATTTAAATGTGTCGCATATCTCCAAGAAGACGACAATATGGTCGTTGGGGTCATCGTTTGGTAAACCCCCAAACTGAACCGAGTTCTAAATCATCTGAATAGTTTCGAGTTTGATCTCAAAACTAGTTGTTATGATGGCAGGCCTTGTGATGCTGGTCTGAATTTCTATCACTTGTGGCATGGCATAGTCACGTAGTGTTTTATGTTCTTCCTCAGCCATTCTGTCTTGGTTTTCTAAAGTAGTCTAAATATCATTGTGAATTCTATTGAACCTTCGTTCTATGTCGTCATCGTAAGGCTCTAGTTTCGAGTTTTTAGATCTCGTGTGCATACAGTTTGAATTACCAAATAATAAAGAGCTTTAAGATTATAATTTCTCCGTTGCATCGCAATAATATCATCATCTTAGTTCCATTTACTTAATCACATGGATTGTTAACTGAGATTACTTATCTATTTACTAACCTCTTTCGATAATTAATAAAAAGATCTACTCCAATTTATAATGCTATACTTCTATGCAAAATATCTTGAAACATACTTATTAAGATTAAACTCTCAATATGTTACATGTGGTCTATAGGTATTTGTATCCTATATACTATCATGATACTCCTCCTAAGAAGAATAAACACAATCACACGTTATTACACCCAGATCTATTCTTAGATTTCTTTTTTCAATTCCATCTAAGAAACTCAAATAACTGCTGATCAGACAATTATAATTCATGCACAAGATATAACAACCAATCCAAAACTTGATCAAATAATTGAAACTAAGATGAATTAATTAAAGTTCAACCAACGGTTCCATTGTAACCTTAAAGAAGAAATTAGTTAGACATCATAGTGAAAACCATCAAAATATTAATATAGAAAAACATTCAAAGTTTGAAAGACAAAGAAAAGGGAATAAAATAAACTCTGTCGAATTCAATCGTCTCATTTAGCCTTCATTTTTGCTTCAATGCTCCTCCAATCAATTCTTCAAGTTTTTCCAAAATAGCTCTCTATCTTTAATTATGTGTTTCTCTATATCTCTAATATCCCTAGAAATCCCTTTTAACTACTTGCGACATCATATTCCTAGCTAGGCTTGAATTCTAAAACGCAGCAACTGGGCCAACTGAAGTCGTCGGACTGCGCCCCAGCGCAGTCTTTGTGTAGTAACATGGCACCCCGGCACAGTCTACTGTTCCTAAATTACAAAATTGCCACTTCATCTCTATTTTCCCATTTTTGACCTCCTGAAGCCGTTTTCTGCAAAATAATTGTAAAAACAAGTAAAATAAAACTAAAAACACTTAAAGATAGTAAATAATTAAGCCTAAAAGTACTTAATTCGTAGGTATAACACCCATTCATCACTTGTTGAGCTATTATATGCTCACTCTTACTTTTAAACATGATATTTTAGCTAAACCTGAACAGGTTGAGGGATCGGGAATAGACAAGGGAAAGGAAAAAGCTAGTCAACAGTGAAGGCTTAGATAGAGAACATTTGTACTGTAAATATTATCTTTTTATAATATGTCAGGTACGGATGTGTGTATGTATAAAGGTATGTAGAACCTATGATTAAATATGTGTAAATGTAAATTAAGTTTTAATTTTTTTATTCAGAATGAATGAATGTGATGACAGGGTAGAATAGTAATGCGAGCACCGAACCCGTGGTTCAAAGAACCCAAATTTAGGGGTGTCACAGTTCGCATGCAACAATATCTATCACGCTAGCATTAGAGTGCCACCTACAAAGCATTATATGGAAGAAAGTGTAGAACACCAGCGTATTGGGATGAAGTCAGCAAATGAAAAATGCTTAGGCCGAAACTGGTTTCGGAAACAGCAGAGGTAGTTCGAACGATACAAACAAGGTTACAAGCTGACTCAAAAACAACAGAAAATATATACAGACTTTCATCAAAAGAAAAGAGACTTTGAAGTCAAAAATCATGTCTTCCTAAAAGTATCTCCATGAAATGGGAAGATTAATTATGGGAAGAGAGAAAAAGTTGAGTCCAAGGTTTAAAGTACCATTTGAGATTTTAAGGAGTATAGGTGAAGTTACTTATGAAGTAGCCCTACCTCCAGAGTTGGAACATGATCATAATGTGTTTCATGTTTCATTATTGCATCCCTATAAACCAGACTACAAATATGTAATTAATTATGAGCCAATCCAGATCGAGAAGGATCTAAGTTATGAAGAAATTCCTATTCAGATAATCGATTGGAAAGAGCAAGTGCCGAGGAACAAAGTGATACATACAATTAAAGTAATATAGAGGAATCAAACTGTAGAAGAGACTACGTGGGAGTTAAAAGATATTATGAAGATAGAATATCCGTACTTATTTTCTTGATTTTGTATTATAATTTCAGGAACAAAATTCTTATAAGGAGAAATGTAATGTTCTAAACTTTTGAGAACCTTGTAGTCCAACTATATATGAATAATAAAGGTTATGCTTTACTTCAAGGATGTGTTATGTGATTCATCTATGTGTATGATTCTATTTTTTGGTTCTGTATACGACTGTAACACTCGTAAGAATCGAAGAATTGTTAGGGTTACAATCTAGTTAGGGTTAAAACCTAAATCCTAAAGGTTAAAACCTAAATATCATTTATTCCCGTAAATTCCATCTTACATCCTCTTGGGACTTTTCACATTTCACAAAATAGCGTTAGTATGAATCATAGAATCCAGGGAGCCAATAAAAAAAAATTAAGAAAAAAAGAAAAAACACAATTATAGAGAAAACGCTTTTCGTCTTTTTGACAGTTTTATTCGTCATTTTTGACTTTTTGCATTTCACAACATAGTAATTATATGTGGTTTAGAGACCAATGAACCAATAATATTTTTTCGTGAAAAAGAAGAAAAATACTATTCATTCGGATATAGTTATTCGAATTTTAAAATTTTACATTCCTGAATAGCGTTTTTATTAATAGTAGATGCATTTTAACCAATAAATTTTTTACTCAAAATAATTTTCAGAGATTATTATTCAAGAATACGAGACGAATAAGAAACGACTACAGAAAGAATGTGAAGAATAATACAAATATACGGTAATGTATTATACGAGAATCATACGATACCTTATACGAGATTAATACGAAGTGTGGTGTACAAATACAATGAATTATACAAAGTATTATACAAATGAAATACGTATAAATACTTAATATTAATACTAATTGACTAATTATTTAAAATCTAGTTAATATGTAATTATGAATCCAACTAAATTAATTTCGATCAATCGTAGGAGAGGATGATGTAAGCATGATGTGGCATGACATAAGGCTCAAAGAAGCACAAAGATGATGCCATCATGATGTCATGATGATGTCATTTGGTGGAGAAAGGGTAAGAAAAATTTAGGTTACTAAAGTGTAATTAACCGAGTCCTTAATGGGCAATTATTGAAACTTCAAAACTCTATAAATGGCAAGCTCCACCATTCAATTTTTCTTACTAATTCAATAGCATTTTCAAAGCAAACACTCTATACATATATTTTGAGAGTTGTAGTGAGCAAAATAATATTTTTCAAAAAACAAAGTTCTGACAAATTGAAAGAAAAGCAAGCAAACTACAAGAGGTATACTCTTGTAGTTATTTTTATTTACTTTCATCTATTAGTTAGTAAATATATACTTTTACAAATAGTTATAATGCTCAAATTATTTTAAAAAGTTACTTTTATAAGCAGTTATAATGCCCGTTTTATTTCAAGTATAAAGTAGTAAATATCCGTTTTACAAGTAGTTATTATGCTAAAATTTTCTTAAAGTATTTATTCAAATATTCATTTTACAAGAAGTTATTATGCTAAAATTTCCTTAAAGTATTTTTTCAAATATTTATTTTACAAGCAGTTATAATGCTCCAATTTAGTAGAAGAAGTCTTATTTATAAGCAGTTATAATGTCCCTCTTAAAACTTAAAAGATTCAATTCTTATCTAACTAGTTTATATAATAATAATGTATAGGAAATATCAAGAACTTTGAGTCGTAAATGTTGGTTTATAAAATTCATAGACATACAATCAAAATGTATAAAATAGCAGAAACATGGTAAAATCAAATTTAAAAATTTACAAACCATAATCTAGGATCAACCTTTATGCGTAACTATTAATTAATAAAGAAGAAGTTATAGCATTATACGCTTGTAGAACTCAAAGCTTCAATGGGTACTAGTTCAACTCCAAGTACTGTAATGCCCCCAAAATCCCCGCACTCGTTATGTGGCAGACCTTGTGCATTAATTTCATACATCTATCGACTTAACCAATGATCCCATAACCATATTGGTTGAATTAGTCTTATTTTAGACTATACATTAAAATTTTCTCTTAACTTTGTCCATAGATCTTAACTTGATCTTGGTCTCATTATTTATACAAGTATTAACTTGTATTTCATTCGTATAAATAGATAACACCATATATAACGGTCCAATTTTAACCTTAAGATTTAAATATTCTATAACTTTACATGTTCCAATATCCACGACATTAAATCATTAGGACAGCTCTTGGGAACAGAGAATCTCGCGGTGAATGTTTGTATCTTCACCCGTAATAAATGTTTGCATCTTTATCCGTGACAAATGGTTGTATCTTTGTCCGGTGTAAAATTCTTTTTCCGTACAGAACATTACCCAACTAGTTAAAACCCTCACTCGAAACACATTTGTTTATAGTGATATCTCTTCATATCAATAATCCTACTTATCTAAAGTCAAAATAGTAATAACGAGTTATACCTGGGTCCGAGAAACCTTAATGATGGATTTGACCAGTCAACATCACTTAGTCCTGTCTCGGATGTACAACACTCACAGGTTATTTATCGATCCCCATCCAAATAAATAGACCATTATCAATACTATGTTAAGTCTTAACATTTCTAAATTATATCAAAATAAAGACATAACAACATTCTGATGATAATAATTTATATTATTCATTTAATATTCGGTTACATACTTGTTTGTTTGTATTACAACAGTTATCATAACTTATAGAAATACAAGTAATAAACATAAAAACATAATCTACTCTTCATCTTTACATTCATGATCTTCTTAACGTTCATATTTAATCTGCAAATAAGGTTTTATTCACAAGAATAAGCACAACGGCTCAACAAGTCTAACATATAACATATACGCAGTTTATGCTTTCATATAAACTTTAACATGCCTTGACTGAACATAATTCTCCATTTAATATCACATATAACTCACATTCCAATAATTTATATCACATTGACAGACAAAGTATATAAATCATGTTCATAACTCGTAAACATAACACATAACAACTAGAAGGTTTTGCAAATATCAGTTAAAGACTTCACATAACATCTATCACGTATCAACATGATATTACACATCTCATTTATCATTATAACAATACTACACAAGCGAATCTCGACCGGATTACCAAAATCCATCATCATTTATCATGTTAAATTCATAATATCTTCATTACGACTTTTTGTCCTTTCTCTTATTCACTCAATGTGACGCCCCCAAATCCGGGTTATCTCAACCTCGTATTCAGTGCTCACGATCAAATGCATACATTACCTCTAAATAACACATATTACTAAATGTGGAATAAATAAACATAAGTTGTTCATTACAAAAGGTTTACTATGGTCCCAATGTCTCAACCTTAATAAAATACATCATGACGATTCTATTAATACAAACAGGGTTCCATTATTTACAAAAATAGAAATAAAAATATTTAAACTATTCTTAAAGCTTGCCCTTGCCTTTGTCCTTCTTGGAGTGCTCATGTAATGACCCCAAAATTCGACCCACTTTATTTCCTTAAATCTTGTATTTGTTATGCATTATTTTCATTACGTCCAAATTTCGGTCCGTTAATAAATCTTTCATCACCTAAATTGATCCATTATTTAATTTAAAAAAATCATCAATTACCAAATTTTCGGTATAAATTTTTCTTTCCTCAACTTAATCATTGTATTAAAACATTTGAATATGTAAAATTCTTATATCTCGATCCTAGTCCCTGGATCGCAACTTTAACTTTTTCTTTCTATTACCTGTGTAATAATGCTCACATTCAAATCTAATATTATTTATTTTCTTACAAATATTCTTGGTTGCGTCATTCATAATCAAACATATAATAATTTCTATCGTAACAATTATCCTGATTAATCACAGTTCATAATTGAACTTCTATCATATCCAGATTCAACTTATATATACATACAATTCATCACAGTAAATTAACAAATTCTCACATTGAATCATAACGTTGAAAATATAACTATTACGTTTCCAACCTTCTAGGTAATTCATCTCTATCATATCTGATATTCTTGAAAGTTATTTCTTTCCTGCAAAAATGTTTATTAAGCAAGTAATGAGCACAACGGCTCAACAAGTTCAACAGTTATACTTCACATAGCACATACCTTATCATGCTTGGTGTGTGTCATACATCATGTGCTTGTGCTTGTGCTTCTACTATAGTAATATTTCTCATATATATATTCATATTGTTGCACAAAGTACACATTGTGGTCATATAAATCACATAGCACATAATTTTTATGCATTTAAAACAAGAATTACATATCATAACAATTTAACATAAAAGGGACTGAAGAACTTGTCTGGCGTCCAATTAATAGCTCAAAACCTTAACTCGATCAACCTATGATCATAAAATAATCAAATAATAATTATTTATCTCCTTATGATATTAATTTAATTAATTAATATCATCTATAACGTAATTAACTCTACCCGACCCTTTAATTTTAGGGTATTGGGTTAATTATTAATTAATATGGTTAATTATATTAACCTCGTTCTTCAATATATTAATTTAACTTAATATCAATTCCTTCACTTCGGACAACCCGGCTTATCGGACACATTTTAGCATCTCTGGTTGTCCGAATTTTCATTTATTCATTTTCTAACCTTTAAACTTATTAGATTAATATTTAAAATATTTAAATATTAATCCCTAATATTTAATATTTTTACAAAAATATTAAATTTAATGCTCAAATATCATTTCTATACTTTTAGTATTTTTCTATAATTTTCTATAATTTTTAAACAATTTTTAAACAATTTTTAAACATTTATTTAATTAAAAATCACTTTCTGTGGGCATTTTGGTAATTTCCGCGCCCTTAGGGACTCAACCGGTATTAACAGAAAAGATCTGGGGCAATTTCGTAATTTCAGTAGCCTAGGGACACGCTGGTCATTTTACGGAAAGCTCAGGGGCAATCTCGTAATTTCCGCAATGTGAGGGACATGTTCGGTATTTGTCGGAAAGATCAGGGGCAAAACCATAATTATAAGAAAATTCATCGGTCGCGCATCGCGCGGCCCTGCCCTACTATTCCCAAAACGGTGTCGTTTATATACGCGCCTTTGAAAAAAAAATGGTTGTCGCGCAATGCGCGGCAGCCCTTTTCTTCTTCACCCAGTTTCTGCCGAAACAATACACCAACCCAAACAATTTTACACCATTTTTTCACCAATTTTTCCCAACATAACAATTCTAAAAATTATATAATTCATAAATATACCTCTATAAATTATCTAGAATAATTATAATAATTATTTCCTAATTTTCATCACAATAATTTATCACCAAAAATAACAAAATAAATCAAATAATTATATTTTATACCTTCCTTAGCTTGTTAAATTCCTTGTTGGCACCCAAAACCTCATCTCTCTAGGCGGTCATGGTGTTTTCCAGCGGTGGCAGGTGGTGGTCATGGTGTTGCCGTGTGGGAAGAAAAAAGAGAGGATTGCTTTGTTTTCTTTCTTTTCTTTTTGCTTTCTTGTTTCTTCTTTTTTTTTCCCTCCTTTTAAAGGCAAAAGGAATTAATTGCCTTTAATTTTTAAAACAAGTCCACCGACTCTCTCTTTCTCACGCCAATTTCCGGACAATTCCCATGCGAAAATAAGAATTTTAATACATTACGTAACTATATCGTGTAATAAATATTTTATATAATGTATATAAAATATTTATTTTAATTCACTAAAAATCATAATTTAATTTATAAGTAACGTTAACACCCTTTTTGGGTACTTTACTTGACAAATTTTGTACATGCATAACGTCATGCATGTAATTAAATGAGCTAATTTATACCTCCAAAAATCATAAAATAATTCATATAACATATAAAAATTATTTTTCATAATTTTTCACTTCGTTACTTGGACAACATGTTACATTAACATGTTCCCGTTTCAGAAATATTATACTTCATAAAAGTCATAATAATTCCATTATACATAAATATAATTTTTAATAACTTAAAACATTTCTTTTTCTTATTTATTATTCAATTTCTTTAATATTTACAATAATTTCTGTAACGACCCCGAAATTCGACCCACTTTATTACCTTAATTTTCGTATTTATTATACATTATTTCCTTAACGTCCAAATTTCGGTTCGTTAATATATCTTTAACCATCTTATTTGATCCATTATTTGATATTTAAAATCAACAATTACTAAATTTTCGGTATAATTTTTTCTTTTTCTCACTTTTCTTAATCATTGTATTAAAACATTTGGATATTTAAAATCCTTACAACTGGATCCTAGTCCCATGGATCACAACCTTTACTTTTTCTTTCTCTCACTCGTATCATAAAGCTCGGCATTCAAATTTTAATATAATTCATATCCATACAAATGTTCTTTGTATCATCATTCATAATTAGACTTATAATAATCTCTGTCATAACATTTATCTTGTACAATTACAGCTCATAATTTAACTTTGCTCGTCCTATCTGGATCCCATTTATAGACTTATACAAAACATCAAGGTAACATTGGCAAATTATCCACATTGCATTATAATATAACAATCACGTTTCCTACTTTTTAGGCAATTCATCTTTAACAAAATCCAATATTCATGAATGTCATTTCTTTCCTGCAAAAATGTTATTGAGCAAGTAATGAGCACAACGGCTCAACAAGTTCAACAGTTATGATTCACGTAGCACATACCTTATCATGCTTGGTGTGTGTCATACATCATGTGCTTGTGCTTCTACTATAGCAATATATCTCATATATATCCATATCGTTGCACAAAATAATCAAATAATAATTATTTATCTCTTTAGGATATTAATCTACTTAATTAATATCATCTCTGGATCAATTATTTAATAATATGGTTAATTATATTAACCTCGTTCCTTAATAAATTAATTTAACTTAATATCATATACCTTCACTACGGACAACCCAACTCATCGGATAAAATTTAACATAATCAGTTGTCCGGATTTACATTTATTCCTTTTCTAACATTTAAACTTAATGGATTAATATTTAAATATTAATCCTCAATATTTAATATTTTTACAAAAATATTAAATTAATACCCAAACATCATTTCTATATTTTTAGTATTTTTCTATAATTTTCTAAAATTTTTAAACAATTTTTAAACATTTATTTCATTAAAAACTAATTTTTAGGGGCAATATGGTAATTTCCGCGCCCTTAGGGACTCAACCGGTATTTTCTGGAAAGTCCAGGGGCATTTCCGTCATTTCGGCGCTCTTAGGGACACAACTGGAATTTCCCGGAAAGTTCATGGGCACTCCGGTCATTTTGTACAACTAGGGACACGTTCGGTATTTCTAGAAAAGCTGAAGGGCACGGCTGTAATTTTATAGGGCCAGGGGACACGGTCGGTATAACCGAAAAGAGCAGGGGCACGCTGGTAATTTCCAGCGTGTCGTCGGTCGTCCGCGCAACGCGCGGTGACTATTTCTGCCGACGCCCAGAAACGACGTCGTTTGGCCCCTGCTTCCGGAATCTTCATCCGCGCATTGCGCGGCCCCGCCCGACTGCTCCAAAACGGCGTCATTTTAACTGGGCGGAAAGAAAAATGACCGCGCGCAATGCGCGGTCGGCCTGTTTCTCACTTTTCTTCTTCCTCCCGAAAACAGTAGACTAGCTTTTCCAAAATTTAACCATTTTGCTCGAATTTTTACCAACAAATCAATTCAAAAAAACATGTAATTCACACATATATATCCAAAAATTATTTGAAATCATTATTCTATTTATTTTCTATTTTTCCACAAAATTAATTTAATACCATAATTACCAAAATAAATCATAAAAATTTAATTATACCTTCTTTGAAGCTTAAAACTCCCTCTAGATGGCACCAAAATTTCTTCTTTTCCCTCTTGGTGGTAGCATAGTGGTCGGGTGGTGGTGGTTTCGGCGGTGGTCATGGAGGAGAAGAGAGAAGGTTTGTCTTTGTTTGCTTTCTTTTTTCTTTTTATTTCTCTTTTCCTCTCTAACATGCATATATCTATATATATATCTAATATATGTGTAAATTGTTTTTAATCATTTATGCCAAGTCCACCGCCTTAACATGCCCAACAACTTGTCACTCGAATTTTCCATGCATAATTAATTATTTAAATACATTATGTAATTATTTCGTGTAATAAATATTTTATATAATATATATAAAATATTTATTTTAATACACCAAAAATCATATCATGATTTATAAATAATATTAACACCCTTTTTGGGTATTTTACTTGACAAATTTTGTACATGCATAATACATAAATCTTAATTAAATCTAAAATCAATAATTACAATTTTACTAACTTCCTCATTCGCCTTTTATTTAAATTTGGATTAATTTAATTATTAATCCCTTAATTCTCATAATTGATGAAATTTATAATTTTATCAATTAAACATAACACACATATATAAATGTATATATATAAATATATACATATCTAACTCCTGCATTTCACATTACCACATAGCCTTAATTAAATTATAATTTCTGCATTTTCATAATAATTTAATTGTACAATTTATTGTACAATTACTTAAAATTTCTCTTATTCTTCATAAATTGTTTCCAAACAATTTATTTACTTTTTAATTATTTTAAATCAACACAAATCATCACCATCTCTGTACAAATTTAATTTATCAATTAAATCATATCACATACCTTAAATCACATAATATAATAATTAATTTAACAACCTTGATAATTTAATCAATTAATTCTCATTTGATATTATTAAAGAAAATCCTGAAAATTCGGATCCTCACAATTTCTTTATATATAAATTACATAATTTAATATTATATAATTTATATATTTACATTCTCATTTCTTAAATAATTTCTTAAATTCCTCCATAATTATCAATAAATCAATATTTTCACATTTACTAACTCTATCATTATTTTAATTTTCTTATATAAATTATATAATTTATTCTTATATAATTTATATAATTATAATTTCCTTTATACATTACATTAATTTTCTTATATAAATTATATAATTCATTATTATATAATTTATATAATTACATTTCTTCTCAATCAAATTCTAAATTTCCACCATAATTCTTAATTAAATCTAAAATCAATAATTACAATTTTATTAACTTCCTCATTCGTTTTTCATTTAAAATTGGATTAATTTAATTATTAATCCTTTTATTTTCATAATTAATAACATTTATAATTATCACTTAAACATATAAATATATATACATATATACACACACACACAAATGTATATATATATACATATTTAATTTCACATATTTCACATTACCACATAACCTCATTTAATTTATGTACCTCCACAACCATTCTAAATATCCATAATTTCATCAAAGTTTCTCTTATTTTCCATAAATTGTTTTTAAACAATTTATTTATTCTTTAATTATTTCTATTCAATCACCATTTGTCGTCATCTTTATACCGATTTAATTTACCAATTAAATCCCTTCACATACCTTAAATCACATAAAATAATAATTAATTTAACAACCTTGATAATTTTTATCAATTAAATTCTTATTTAATTTTTATTAAGAAAATCCTGAAAATTCGGATCCTCACATTCTTCCCCCCTTAACAGGATTCCGTCCTCGGAATCATAATTACCGTAATAATCATACGTATATTATTCATAGCACCTTGTTATACCTTTATCTTGATAAATCATAATTATTTCCATAATAATCATATCTTTTCTCATTAATTTCCACAGCTCACATGGATAACACCATAATAATCATAACTGTTAGAATATTTAATTTCTTAACCTAACTCATAATTTCCTTGTAATATTACATTTTATAATTCTCTAAAATTTTATTAATAATACATTAATTCATTTCTTGATATACTTATCAAGATAATCTCTCATTCTCTGAAAATTTTTCTTTCTTTAATCATTCTCTATTCCACCTTATCGATACTTTACACATTCATCATTCTTTTCTTAATTCATATAAATCTTCTTCACATTTCATAATTCATTCCTTAATATCTTTATTATTCAACGCTAGATTTTAAGTACCAACATTTGCTTAATTCATCATAATCCTTGTTTGGAATTATTCCAAAAATCCTGGGTGTCACAGCTCAGGCATAACTGCAATTAGTTCATGATATATATAGCAAGAGTGAGCAAATAATATGCTCAGCAAGTTTAAAATAAATAATACAGGCATATCATGAATAACTGCGAATAAAGAGAATGCTCAACATTATATAGAAGTGGATGAAATAACTGGTAAGATAATCAAAATTCAAACGAAAGAAGCAAAGATAGTTGTTTATTAGTGAGTGGTCCAACCGACCATGAACATTTTCAAGAAATGAATCTTTCGATTTATCCTTTTATAATTCAATTTGTACTTGAGGGGATCGGCCTCTCCTACACCGTGTGTATGCATAACATTAAACTCTGACCGTCTAGAATAATGACACTTATAATTCCCTATTTAGGGTTTGTGTGAGGATCCGAATTTTCAGAATTATTTAATAATAGCAAATGAGAATTTAATTAATAAAATTATCAATGTTGTTAAATAAATGATTATTCTATGTGAATTAAGGTATGTGATGAGATTTAATTAGTAAATTAAATCTGTACAGAGATGGTGATGATTTGTGTTGATTTAAAATAATTAAAAAGTAAATAAATTATTTGGAAACAATTTATGAAAAATAAGAGAAATTTCAGGTAATTGTACAATAATTATTATGAAAATGCAGAAATTATAATTTAATTAAGGCTATGTGGTAATGTGAAATACAGGAATATGTTTAATTGATAAAAATTATAAATTTCATTAATTATGAAAATTAAGGGATTAATAATTAAATTAATCCAAGAATTTATGAAAAGCTAATGAGGAAGTTTGTAAAATTGTAGTTATCGATTTTAGAGTTTATCAAGAATTTTGGAAGAAGTTTAGAAATTAATTGAGAAAGAAAGGTAATTATGTAAATTATATAATAATAATTATATAATTTATATAAGGAAATTAAAATAAGTTATGAAGAAAATAATAATTATATAAATTATATAAGAATAATTATGTAATTTATATAAGGTGATTAAATGGAATAAGGTTGGAGGAAATTAATAAATTATTTAAGAAAGGAAAATATAAATATATAAATTATATAATATTAAGTTATATATAATTTATATATATAAAGAAATTATTGTAAATATTAAAGAAATTGAATAATAAATAAGAAAAATGAATGTTTTAAGTTATTAAAATTTATATTTATATATAATGGAATTTTTATGATGTTTATGAAGGATAATATTTCGGAAACGTAAACATGTTAATGTAACATGTTGTCCAAGTAACGAAGTGAAAAATTATGAAAAATAATTTTTATATGTTCTATGAATTATTTTATGATTTTTGGAGGTATAAATTATCTCACATAATTACATGCATGTCATTATGCGTGTACAAAATTTGTCAAGAAAAGTACCCAAAAGTGGTATTAAAATTATTCATAAATCATATTATGAATTTTGGTAAATTAAAATAAATACTTTGTATTTATTATATATAATATTTATTACACGAAATAATTACGTAATGCTTTAAAATTTTAAATTTTGCATGAAATTTCTGCTGCGTGGCTAAGGTGGTGGAAATAATTTAGTCCAAATTGGTTTACTTTGTTGGTTATAAAAAGGCAAGCAAAGGAATAAGAAAGAGAAGAAAATAAAAATAAAGAAAGAAAGGAAAAGAAAAATAAAACAAAAACTCTCTCTCTCTCTCTCTCTCTCTCTCCATTGTTGTGCCATCGAAGCCACTGTAATGACCCCGAAATTCGACCCACTTTATTCCCTTAAATCTTGTATTTTATAAAAATTATTTTCATTACGTCCAAATTTCGGTCCGTTAATAAATCTTTCATCACCTAAATTGATCCATTATTTAATTTCAATATTATCAATTACCGAATTTTCGGTATAATTTTTTCTTTTTCACAATTCAATCATTGTATATTTTATCATTTAAAAACTTCATTTCTTGATCCTAATCCCTGGATCGCAACCTTTATTTTTTCTTTCTCTTACCAGTATTATATTTTACAACATTTCAAATTTAATGTTGATTATAAATCCATAATTATTCCTTTATTTCATAATTCATAATTAACCATTGAATAGTCTCTATCGTAATATCTATCTAGTACCATCACAGTTCAAAATTTAACTTTACATATTCTGTCTGGATTCGACATATACGTACATACGAAATATCATGATAAACTTAACACATGCATCCATATTGAATGAAAATTATAACAATACATTTTCCCACCTTCTAGATAATTCATCTATAATTTAATCCAATATTCTTGAATTTCATTTCTTTCCTGCAAAAATGTTTATTAAGCAAGTAATGAGCACAACGGCTCAGCAAGTTCAACAGTTTATGCTTCACGTAGCACATAGCTTATCATGCTTGGTGTGTGTCATACATCATGTGCTTATGCTTCTATTATAGCAAAATATTTCATATATATTCATATCGTTGCACAAAACACACATTGTGGTCATATTAATCACGTATCACATAGCACATAATTTGTATGCATTTTAAAACAAGAATTGCATATCATAATAGTTCAACATTTAACATAAAAGAGACTGAAGAACTTGCCTGACGTCCAGTTATTTAAATTGTTAGCTCAAACCCTTAACTCGATCAACCTATGATCATAAAATAATCAAATAATAATTATTTATCTCTTTATGATATTAATTTACTTAATTAATATCATCTCTGGGCCAATTTTTAATTTATATGGTTAATTATATTAACCATGTTCCCTAATATTTTCATAGAACTTCATATCAAACATATTCACTACGGACAACCCAGCTCATCGGATAAATTTTAGCCTATCTGGTTGCCCAAAATTTTATTTTAACCATTTTTCTAACTTTATCCTTATTAGATTAATATTTAAATATTTAAATATTAATCCTCAATATTTAATATTTTTACAAAAATATTAAATTTAATGTCCAAACATCATTTCTATATTTTTAGTATTTTTTTATAATTTTCTATGATTTTTAAATAATTTTTAAACATTTATTTCTTTAAAAACTGATTCTGGGGGCATTTTGGTAATTTGCGCGCCCTTAGGGACATAACCGGTATTTTTCGGAAAGTCCAGGGACATTTTCATAATTTTCGTGGCCTTGGGATATGCTGGTCATTTTTTTAAAAGTCCAAGGGTACGCGCGTCATTTTACAGGGCCAGGACACAGTCGGTA
This sequence comes from Hedera helix, assembly GCA_947179155.2. Lineage (NCBI taxonomy): Eukaryota > Viridiplantae > Streptophyta > Magnoliopsida > Apiales > Araliaceae > Hedera > Hedera helix. The sequence continues at coordinate 17,519,881 of OX359268.1, forward strand.
TTTTCTTAAAAGGTCAGGGGCAAAATTGTCATTTCATCACAATGCGTCCGCCGCGCGTGGCGCGCGACCTCCCTTCTCGCCAGCCAAACGACGTCGTTTGGCCTGCGAGGATTTGGCTGTCGCGCATGGCGCGGCCTTTCCCTCTCAGCGCCCAAAACGACGTCGTTTTTGGCCCCTGCTTCTGAAACCGCGCCGCGCAATGCGCGGCATGCCCAGAATTTTTTCTTTTCTTTTCTTCCGCGAATAGTAAGCCAACTTAAGCAAAATACTACCATTTTTGATCTCTTTTTCTACCACAAAATTACTCTAAACATGATAAAATTCATAGATATACATCCATAAATTATTTAGAATAATTATTCTAATTATTTACAATTTTTTTCACAAAATTATTTTATCACTCATAAATACAAAATAAATCAAATAAATTACTTTCTATACTTTTCAAAGCCTCAAATACCTTTCTTGGAGACTTGTTCTTCACTTGGATGCCATCAAAATTTTCTTTCCTTATGGTGGCTATGGAGGTCTTTGGGTGGCATGGGGTGGCGTCGGGTGGAGGTGATAGGAGAAGAGAGGAAGAGTTTGCTTGCCTTTTGTTTTTCTTTTCTTTTCTTTTCCTTCTTTTGCTTTTCTTTTCTCTTCCTTTAATAACCCATGCACTTAACTATTTTGGAAAATAAAGGCCAAGTCCATCGCCCCTTTCCCTTCTCGAAATTTCCAAATAATATCCGCAAATCATGCATAAATAATTTATTTAATACATTATGTAATTATTTCATGTAATAAATATTTTATATAATGTATATAAAATATTTATTTTAATTCACCAAAAATCATAATATGATTTATAAATAATAATAACACCTCTTTTGGGTACTTTTCTTGACAAATTTTGTACACGCATAATGACATGCATGTAATTATGTGAGATAATTTATACCTCCAAAAATCATAAAATAATTCATAGAACATATAAATATTATTTTCCCTAATTTTTCACTTTATTACTTAGACAACATGTTACATTAACATGTTCACATTTCTGAAATATTATTTTTCATAAAAGTAATAATAATTCCATTATATATAAATATAATTTTTAATAACTTAAAACATTCCTTTTTCTTATTTATTATTCAATTTCTTTAATATTTACAATAATTTCTTTATATATAAATTATATAATTTAATATTATATAATTTATATATTTACATTCTCATTTCTTAAATAATTTCTTAAATTCCTCCATAATTATCAATAAATCAATATTTTCACATTTACTAACTCTCTTATTATTTTAATTTTCTTATATAAATTATGTAATATCCCAGATATTTTCAAGATTTTATATAAGATCTTAATGGATTTAATTAAAGGTTAATGTTTAAAACCTAGAATTTGAGAAGTAAGATGTGTAGAAAATGGGTAAACATTTTTTTTAACATAATTGATTTGTTAGAAATTAAATGTAAGAATATTTTTAATGATGCATGTAGAGAATTTATTAAGGAAATAAATTCAATTGAGAAGTGAAGGTGATTATATGAATACATATATATACCTAAAGTGTGCTTGTTAGCCAAATAAAAAGATGAGTAATTAATACTCAACAAAACTAATAAAGTAATTAGTTTTAATATAAAGTAAGAAAGAATGTTGTAAAATATAATTAATTAGGTTAATTATATTAGTTATGAGTCCAAGTAATTTAATTACTACTAGTGGACTAGCCCAAAAGGATTATATGTCTTAGCCCAATATGGGAATACTTGCATGAAGGTGGGTATTTAAATAATAGAGCCCAATGAAAGGTAAGCTATGTAGCCCAAACTTTTAAAAGTCCAATATTGGTCAAAGTGTGGGGAAATATTATTTAGTGTAGAGAATTAACTAATGAAGGGTAAGTTGAATAACCCTAGTTGGTAGACAAGAGAGATAGCATTAACCAAACGTTGGTTAATTGCTAGGTAAATATGTATGATGATGAGAATTAACCATGTATGAGTTAATTGTGTAACCTAATGTAGGAATAACTATATGGGTATGGGTAATTATATTATAAACCCAAGTTAATGATAAAAGGTAATTAATGAATTAAATTTAATCAAGTCAAAATACTTGTATTAATGTGTATTAAAATCAGCACTACCGCCGCAACGGTAGATTTCACCGCCGCAGCGGTAGGTTTCACCGCCGCAGCAGTGAAACTCTCTGGATTATGAAAAATAGAACTACCGCCGCAGCGGTAGGTTTCACCGCCGCAATGGTGAAACTTTCTGAAATGTAAAAATAGAACTACCGCCGCAGCGGTAGGTTTCTCCGTCGCAGCGGTGAAACTTTCTGGAATATAAACTTAGAACTACTGCCGCAGCGGTGGTATAGACTGTTTGAAAATTAACTTTGAATAAGTTAATTTAGCAACCCAATGTGGTAGATTAATGTAATGCAAGTTTAATTGGAGTATGTTACAAGTCCAAGTGATGTTTTAATCTAGGTTAAATAAATTTACCTAGTAGTCCATGTAATATTTGAACAAGCCCAATGCTTGTTTTAATTAAATGTACCACAGGGTATGTAATGTTAGCCCAATGTAATAATTAAATTGAGCCCAAACAAATTAAATGAATGAACCCAACTTATTTAATTCCTAAGTCCAAAGTGGAACCCAATAGGAAGTCAAAATGTTGGTCAATGGTTATATATATATATATATATATATATATATATATATATATATATATGTATAAATGTATATTTAAGCTATAAAAATAAACTAAAAATGGGGGATTAAATCCCATTTTGTTGAGATTTAGTGGTCCCCACAAGGGGGTGGCTTGATTTGCTTGGTTGCTTCACTTGTACACAATGTCAAAGTTGTTCACCAACCCTAGTCAATCACCTAGTCATTCAAGTGGTCAATCAATCCAATAGTAAGCATAATTAACTCATAATTTGACTATGTTAGTTGATTAGTAGGAGTTGATAGTGATTAAGGGAGTGCTATATATAGAGAAGAGGGAAAGAGCTAGCAAAGGTTAGTCATTTGCTAGCTAGTTCACGTGTTGTAGAGAGAGAAGCTCTAGAGAAAAATAAGAGCTACTTTGTGAGATTGATGATCTACCATGGAAAAATGTTGGAGGATGATCAAGGTGGAGTCACAAGTCAAGATCATGTCAATAGAAAGGAGAACATCCATGTATAAAAGGTTAAAAAGTGTTATAAACCCTCTTTAGTTCATTTTTTTAGTTTAGATATGATTTGAACGGTTAAAAGGTATTTTTAACCGATCAAAAGTTATTTTGATGCTCTAGAAGTCTAAATCTATGATATATAGGTAGATTCATGGTTTAGTATGTTTAAAACAAGTATTGGTATGTATGGTATGCAAATAAATGGAAGAAAATTTTATATTGCAATTTACCGGTAAAACCCTAAGGGGTTCGATCTTTAAATTTCGTGTCAAACGTTTTTAAAAATGTGATCAAACCATGAACTATTGTAAAACAAGAAGTTAGAAAGACAACAACACTAAGTTGGTATCATTTGGATGTGTAGAGTTTATTTTATTCAAGATTGAACAATTAAAACCAAGGATTTGTGATTTTAGTTTTCACTTTGTCCTTGTGAGCAGTTTGTAGTCCAGTTCCGTTCGGAATTTGGATTTGTGATCTAAAGAGAAATTGTAGAGGGGGAAATTCTGATGATAATGGACTCAAGAATCACCCGAAATGAACTCGTAATGAGGCAGATATGCTAAAATATGAATGGAGAGAATTCGTATTCAGATAAGAAAAATTAGAGGTTTGTGGATTTTTAATTGAGGACTCATATTAGTGGTTGAGTTGTACAATTCCTTTTATGGATTTGTGCTTGGTTTTAGAACCGCTTAGCTTCCTATATTAATATAGTGGTTGAGTTGAACGAACCCTTGTATGAGCGGGGGTTATGATATGTCAGCGAACCAATTTGGGAGATGCTGCTGTGAAACTTGCACGATCAGTGTGTATCGTAGAATAAACGTATGCACTGATGGCAGGTGTTCCTTACAGTGTTGAAGAGTTGGGAAATTGATGTATTTGTTTTTGGTTTAACGACCGCTTAACTTTCTATATTGATTAGTGGCCGAGTTGACCAATTTCTTGTATGGGCAGGAGATTGTGTTTGCTTTGACGACCACTTAGCTTTCTATAGTGATAATCAATTGAAACCTGGTGTCGCGCTATTCGTTATATGTATCTTGAGAAGGTAATTCTTTTCTCATGTGTATAACGGATAGGTAGAGGATGTTAAGATAAGTTCGTGTTCTGAGAACCGACACGTATGGTAAGTTTGTGACTCATAATCGTATGGTGGAACCCCTCAGCGAATGGGTGACTTTGGTCTGACTAGGACAATCTCTTCAAACTATATGATTGTGGTAAGTTCCTGAGCCCAAATACGTGGTAAGTTTGATGAACAGTGAGTATGGGTAGAGTTAAGTAGCAAGATTAAAGCTATACTAGATATAGTTATTAAGCTGGAAAAGAATGTGGAGGAAAATTTTGAGGTGTTTTGAGATTTTAGGATATTCCAAATCTTCTAGCAATGCTAGACTTTGAAATTCTTAAAATCATGCTAAATTCGCACTGTTGTGCTTTTGAAAAGACAAATGAATTTTCTTATTTTATTATTAAGTTGCAGTAACACAAGGTGTGGAGAAGTCCATCGTTACTTGTGATGATATGATAAATGATGGAGTCATCAATGCAGAGTAACCTAGTGTTGGATATATTTTTAAGCCCACTATGGTATGATGTAATATGACAAAGTCAAAATGAGTTTTAGTATTTTGAAACATTTAAAGAAGAGTCTATGCTAATTGTTTCAGCTAGACAAATTGATTTGAAAATATCAAAATGTATTTATAAAATCATCACATGTCATTAAAGCCATGGTGTAGAGATGAAAAAGACGGAATCCTCAACGCACTGTTGCAAAGGTGCGGTATCATGAAATCCTATAAATGAATTTTAGTTACTTTAACTAATCTGAAATGATTTTTGAATAGTAATATACGAACAGTTCAATGATGTGAGTCTATGTCATTTATTTTGACTAGACACTTTTTCGTCAGAAATGACTCGAGTTTTATTTTCCAATCCAACTTATGCTGGAGCGGAATTTTGTAGTAAGTCTGAGGTGAACAACCCCATAATGGGGGATATGTCAGAGCCATGAATAAAGAACCCGCGAGGGGGCGCCCAACAGTGGTGGCATGCTGATATGGGTTGGTAAATCCAAAGAGTTCGACCCCGAGAGAAGTCGTTGTGCACAGCGCTAGAGTACGATAGGCTGATCACCTAACGTACGAAATCATTGTGGTATGTTTTCAGTCTTTGTGATTGATAAACATTCTCGCAGTATGTTCACAGTCTTTATGACTCCTCAGAATAGTATGAAAGTTTTAATGAATATTTTGATTTTTAATTTATTCTTTTGTTAGATATTGATTTTCAATTTATTCTTCTGCAAGATATTCCATTGTTCTGGAATTGTGAAAAGTATGAACTTCCTACAAAAGGGTGGTCATAGAATTTGATGAGTGAAGATATATATTCAGAGATGAAAATTTGTTAGAAATGAGTATGATAAAATTTCGGGGACGAAATTCTTATAAGAATGGGTGAATGTAATATCTCAGATATTTTCAATATCTTATATAAGATCTTAATGGATTTAATTAAAGGTTAATGTTTAAAACCTAGAATTTGAGAAGTAAGATGTGTAGAAAATGGGTAAACATTTTTTTTTAACATAATTGATTTGTTAGAAATTAAATATAAGAATATTTTTAATGATGCATGTAGAGAATTTATTAAGGAAATAAATTCAATTGAGAAGTGAAGGTGATTATATGAATACATATATATACCTAAAGTGTGCTTGTTTAGCCAAATAAAAAGATGAGTAATTAATACTCAACAAAACTAATAAAGTAATTAGTTTTAATATAAAGTAAGAACGAATGTTGTAAAATATAATTAACTAGGTTAATTATATTAGTTATGAGTCCGAGTAATTTAATTACTACTACTGGACTAACCCAAAAGGATTATATGTGTTAGCCCAATATGGGAATACTTGCATGAAGGTGGTATTTAAATAATAGAGCCCAATGAAAGGTAAGCTATGTAGCCCAAACTTTTAAAAGTCTAATATTGGTCAAAGTGTGGGGAAATATTATTTAGTGTAGAGAATTAACTAATGAAGGGTAAGTTGAATAACCCTAGTTGGTAGACAAAAGAGAGAGCATTAACCAAACATTGGTTAATTGCTAGGTAAATATGTATGATGATGAGAATTAACCATGTATGAGTTAATTGTGTAATCCAATGTAGGAATAACTATATGGGTATGGGTAATTATATTATAAACCCAAGTTAATGATAAAAGGTAGTTAATGAATTAAATTTAATCAAGTCAAAATACTTGTATTAATGTGTATTAAAATCAGCACTACCGCTGCAGCGGTAGGTTTCACCGCCGCAGCAGTGAAACTCTCTGGATTATGAAAAATAGAACTACCGCCGCAGCGGTAGGTTTCACCGCCGCAGTGGTGAAACTTTCTGAAATGTAAAAATAGAACTACCGCCGCAGCGGTGGAACTTTCTGGAATATAAACTTAGAACTACTGCCGCAGCGGTGGTATAGACTGTTTGAAAATTAACTTTGAATAAGTTAATTTAGCAACCCAATGTGGTAGATTAATGTAATGCAAGTTTAATTGGAGTATGTTACAAGTCCAAGTGATGTTTTAATCTAGGTTAAATAAATTTACCTAGTAGTCCATGTAATATTTGAACAAACCTAATGCTTGTTTTAATTAAATGTACCACAGGGTATGTAATGTTAGCCCAATGTAATAATTAAATTGAGCCCAAACAAATTAAATGAATGAGCCCAACTTATTTAATTCCTAAGTCCAAAGTGGAGCCCAATAGGAAGTCAAAATGTTGGTCAATGGTTATATATATATATATATATATATATATATATATATATATATATATATAGATGTGTAAATGTATATGTAAGCTATAAAAATAAAGCAAAAATGGGGGATTAAATCCCATTTTGCCGAGATTTATTGGTCCCCACAAGGGGGTGGCTTGATTTGCTTGGTTGCTTCACTTGTACACAATGTCAAAGTGGTTCACCAACCCGTCAATCACCTAGTCATTCAAGTGGTCAATCAATCCAATAGTAAGCATAATTAACTCCTAATTTGACTATGTTAGTTAATTAGTAGGAGTTGATGGTGATTAAGGGAGTGCTATATATAGAGAAGAGGGAAAGAGCTAGCAAAGGTTAGTCATTTGCTAGCTAGTTCAAGTGTTGTAGAGAGAGAAGCTTTAGAGAAAAATAAGAGCTACTTTGTGAGATTGATGATCCACCATGGAAAAATGTTGGAGGATGATCAAGGTGGAGTCACAAGCCAAGATCATGTCAATAGAAAGGAGAACATCCATGTATAAAAGGTTAAAAAGTGTTCTAAACCCTCTTTAATTCATTTTTTTAGTTTAGATATGATTTGAACGGTTAAAAGGTATTTTTAACCGATCAAAAGTTATTTTGATGCTCTAGAAGTCTAAATCTATGATATATAGGTAGATTCATGGTTTAGTATGTTTAAAACAAGTATTGGTATGTGTGGTATGCAAATAAATGGAAGAAAATTTCATATTGTAATTTACCGGTAAAATCCTAAGGGGTTCGATCTTTAAATTTCGTGTCAAACGTTTTTAAAAATGTGATCAAACCATGAACTATTGTAAAACAAGAAGTTAGAAAGACAACAACACTAAGTTGGTGTCATTTGGATGTGTAGAGTTTATTTTATTCAAGATTGAACAATTAAAACCAAGGATATGTGATTTTAGTTTTCACTTTGTCTTTGTGAGCAGTTTTTAGTCTAGTTCTGTTCGGAATTTGGATTTTTGATCTGAAGAGAAATTGTAGAGGGGAAAATTCTGATGAGAATGGACTCAAGAATAACCCCAAAATGTTTTGAAATGAAGAAGTTATGGCTGTCGGAGCGTCGGAGGGTCCGACAGTCCCCAAATTAGGTTTTCGGAAATTTGTACTACCGCCGCAGCGTTGGAAACCACCGCCGCAGCGGTCAAACATTCTGCCAGTAACATGTTTTAGCCGTTCGGTTCGGGTCGGGTCGGGTCGGGTCGGTCCGGGTTGAGTTTTTAGTGGAAATTTAAGTTGAAATACATGTAAAATGAATGTATTTGAATACCAAACCTATTTATGTAGAGTTTATTAGTAACTTAATGGTATCCAAGTGTATAAAATAAAGACTAAAGTTAACACAATTAAAAAGTTAACTATTGGTAATATTTGAAGAATATTAAAATATTATTAAATGATGAATAATATTAGTATAAGATTAAAAGGTTATTAAATGTGTAATAATATTTGTATATGATGAAAATGTTCTTAAATAATTAATGACATTATTAAATAAGTAAAATATTATTAAATGGTTAATAATATTAATAAGTGATTAAAATATTATTAAATGGTTAATAATATTAATAAGTGAGTAAAATATTATTAAATGGTTAATAAAATTCATAAGTGATTAAAATATTATTAAATGGTTAATAATATTAATAAGTGATTAAAATATTATTAAATAGTTAATAATATTAATAGGTGATTAAAATATTATTAAATGGTTAATAATATTAATATGTGATTAAAATATTATTAAATGGTTAATAATATTAATAAGTGATTAAAATATTATTAAATGGTTAATAATATTAACAAGTGATTAAAATATTATTAAATTGTTAATAATATTAAGAAGTGATTTAAATATTATTAAATGGTTAATAATATTAATAAGTGATTAAAATATTATTAAATGGACAATAGTATTAATAAATGATTAAAGTATTATTAAATGATTAATAATATTAATAAGAGATTAAAATATTATTAAATGGTTAATAATATTTGAACTTAGTGGTATATTATCAAAGATGGATAATATGTTGGGGTATTTGGTATATTGTTAAATGTCCGAATTATTAAGTTATGTGAAAGAAGAAAGTTTAATTGAATAAAATAAATGTAAATAGTCCATTTGTGACTAATTTAGACAACTTATTAAAAGTGGGTCGTACGAAGATTGTATAATGAAAGCGTAAGCTGGTTAAGCATGTCTGATATGTCCAAACTGTATTTGGGCTAGGGTTTTTGTCCGGAACTTAAGAGTTCGTTTATTAGACAACTAAAGAGTTAATAATTTGAAGTTAAGGTCTTAAGTTAAGACTAATTAAAAGTCCTGGTAGCTAATGATTATGTCAATTTGTTATATAAATTGTAGGTTGAGCAAATGACGCAAATAGGCGTAAATGGTAGAAGCGACCAGACAAGTTTTTCAGAACTTGCTCCTATGTGCATTAATATGCTACAATTTGATATTATATTATTGACATGCAGTTATATTGATGATATTTGTGTTATGTGAAAAGCATGAGGTATGATTACATGTAAAATATGAAGCATGAAATGCTAGATGTTATATGTGATGCATGAGCAGTATGACATAAACTAAAATGCATAAAAAGCATGATGTAAGTATAAATTGCAGAGTATATGTGAAGCATGTAATGTGTTATGTGTAACTGTTAAACTTGCTGAGCCGTCGTGCTCACTCTTGCTTAAACCAACATTTTCAGATATTACAAGTGTATGAAGTCTTGATAAGGATCAAGAAACAGGAATGCATCTTATATTCACTGAAGGTCTAGCACGACCATTGTAGGTATCAGTCCGAATTGGACAGGTAAAATGATTGTGTAGTATAAGAATTGGTTAGTATGTATTATGAGTCTTGATACTCAAGTTAATTGTAATAGAATGTCGTATCATATGTGATATTAAGACATACTAGGAATGTATAAAGATTTTGATTCTAGAATAGAAAGAGATGTTGTAAAATTGTAAATAAATGGTTATTTACCAATTATATTATTGTCGTAATTCATGAACAATAAGGAAAAGGTTGTACTCGTGTTGAACCGGATTCGAGGTTCAAGGAACCCGGATTTGGGGTCGTCACAAATTATATAATATATTCTTATATAATTTATATAATTATAATTTCCTTTATACACTACATTAATTTTCTTATATAAATTATATAATTCATTATTATATAATTACATTTCTTCTCAATCAAATTCTAAATTTTCACCATAATTCTTAATTAAATCTAAAACCAATAATTACAATTTTATTAACTTCCTCATTCGTTTTCATTTAAAAATTGGATTAATTTAATTATTAATCATTTTACTTCCATAATTAATAACATTTATAATTTATCACTTAAACGTATACATTTATACATTTATAAATGTGTATATATATATATAATTTCATATATTTCACATTACCACATAACATCAATCAAATCATACTTTCTACATTTCCATAATAATTTAATTGTACAATTTATTGTACAATTACCTGAAATTCTTTTATTTATCATAAATTTTTTTTAAACAATTTATTTACTTTTCAATTATTTTAATTCAACACAATTTGTCATGATCTCTGTACAGATTTAATTTACTAATTAAATCTTATCACATACCTTAAATCATAATAATTAATTTAAACAATCTTGATAATTTTATCAATTAAATTCTCATTTATATTATTAAAGAAATCCTGAAAATTCGGATCCTCATAGCCACCACCCGCCACCAAGCAACCACCATGCCACCGCAAGAGAGAAGGTTTGGTGTCATCCAAGTGAAAGAAAGCTTCAAGGAAGGTATACAAATTTAATTTTGGAATTTATTTTGTATTTATGGAGAAAAAATATTTTTATGGAAAAATTGGAAATAATTAGAATAATTATTCCAAATAATTTTAGGATGTATATCTATGATTTACATGATTTTTGGGAGTAGTTTTGATGTGAAAAGTTGGAGCAAAATGATATATTTTGTGCAAAGTTGGTACACTGTGCGAAGAAGAAGCAGGAAAGATTTTGGAACAGTCCGCGCATTGCGCGACTTTTCAGGAAGGCGGGCCAAAAACGACGCCGTTTTTGGCCGCGCGGAGAAAGGGTCGCGCCATGCGCGGCTGCCAGTTCTCGCCACGTCAAACGACGTCGTTTGGCTGGCGTAAGCAGATGAAGCCGCGCGCAATGCACGGCGGCCGACGCACGCTGCAAAATGACCGGCGTGCCCCTGACCTTTTCAGTTAATACCGACTGTATCCCTGACCCTCGGCCAATTACGGAAATGCCCCTGGCCTTTCTGAGAAATGCCGGATGGGTCCTAAGGGCGCGGAAATTACGGATAAACCCTTGAGCTTTCCTGTTAATGCCGGTCATGTCCTTAAAGCTGCAAAAATTACCAAAATGCCCCCAGAAATGATTTTTAATTGAAATAAATGCTTAATAATTGGTTAAAAATTATAAAAAAAAATACTAAAAATATAGAAATGATATTTGGGCATTAAATTTAATATTTTTGTAAAAATATTAAATTTTGGAGATTAATATTTAAATATTTTAAATATTAATCTATGAAGTTTAAAAGCTAGAAAATGATTAAATGAAAATCCGGACAACTAGATATGCTAAATTTTATTCAATGAGCTGGGTTGTTCGTATTAAAGGTGTTGGATATTAAGTTAAATGAATATATTAGGGAATGAGGTTAATTTAATTAACCATATAAATTAATAATTGGTTCGGAAATGATATTAATTAAATAAATTAATATCATAAAGAGATGCATAATTAGTATTTGATAATTTTATGATCATAGGTTGATCGACAGAGGGTTTTGAGCTAGCAATTAAATAACTGGACGACAGGCAAGTTCTTCAGTCCCTTTTATGTTAAATGTTGGACTATTATAATATGTAATTTTTGTTTTAATTGCATACAAATTATGTGTTACATGATACGTGATTAATATGATCACAATGTGTATTTTGTGCAACAATATGAATATATAGGAGATATATTGCTATAGTAGAAGCACAAGCACATGATGTATGACACACACCAAGCATGATAAGGTATGTGCTATGTGAAGTATAACTGTTGAACTTGCTGAGCCGTTGTGCTCATTACTTGCTTAATAAACATTTTTGCAGGTAAAGATATAAATTTCAAAAATATCAAATGATATAGAGATGGATAATCACAGAAGGTAGTGATTTTTATTGTTCTATTTTGCTAATGTTATATTGATCTTTCGAATGTACACATATGTGGGATTCAGATAAGATGAACAGAGTTGAAATGTGAACTATAATTGTTCACGATAGTGGTTGCGCTAGAAATTATTATATGTTTAATCTATGAATGATGATACAAGGAATATTTGTATGGATATGAATGGTATTAAAATTTGAATGCCAAGCTTTACTATATAAGTGAGAGAAAGAAAAAGTAAAGGTTGCGATCCATGGGACTAGGATCAAAATGTAAGGATTTTAAATATCCAAATGTTTTAAATACAACGATTGAATCGAGAAAAAAAAATACCGAAAATTTGGTAATTGATGATATTGAAATTAAATAATGGATCAATTTAGGTGATGAAAGATTTATTAACGGACCGAAATTTGGACGTAATGAAAATAATGTTTATTAAATACAAGATTTAAAGGAATAAAGTGGGTCGAATTTCGGGGTCGTTACAGTTGGTATCAGAACTAGAGGTTATAAACCTTAGGTAAATGATACCTTAGGCTATAACTTAAGTAAGAAAGAGTACGGTTAGTTAAGTGTTCTGAAAACTCAAGCGTATAGTAAGCTCGTGACTCATGATTGTATGGTGGAGCCCCTTTAGCGAATGGGCGACTATGGCCTGACTAGGACAAGCTCCTCAACCAAATGATTATGGTAAGTTCCTGAGCCCAAATACGTGATAAGTTTGATGAGCATGGGGGAATTAGAATGGAAAAGATGTAAGTTGAGAAAGATAGTTCTCAAATATTGGCTAAAGTAAAGGAAATATGAAAGATTGCAAGGAAGAGATAAGATTATAAGGAAGAGATAAAGATGTTAAGAAAGATTTGAATGAAACGAATGAAGAAAATTTATAAGTTCAATTAAGAACATATCTGAAAGAATATTTGAAATGATTCAAAGATGAATCTCAAAGATAATCAGGGGACACCTGATTTAAGCAATAAAGATAAAAAGGAAATCTAAAGAGCATAAAAAGAGATCATAATAACATGATCAGGAATGGTAAGAAGATCGTACTACGATACGATCACGAGATAAGGAAAGTGAATAAGGAATAGATTGTAAAGCAAGGTCATGATATGATCAAGTAAGAATGTGAAATAAACAGAGAGACTTGTTAATGGACCAAAAGGTATAGCTAATTGCTATAAAGAGATATGGTACTATGAAATAGTACAAGAAGAATTCAGAGAATGATAAGACATGAATGACAGAATGGTTATGATAAGTGGGTAGAAAGCTTGGGTACGAAATTTTATTTGAGGACTCATGTGGTGACTGAGTTGCACAATCCTTTGTATGGGCGGGGGATTTGTGTTTACTTAGTTACTATGTGATAATCATTGAAATGTTAGAGTCGCGCTCAGAGTTTCTGATAGGTAAATAATATTAAGTTAGGCACGAGTTCTTAAAACTCATGCATATGGTAAGTCCATGACTCATAATTGTATGGTATGTTTTGAGCCCCTCGGCATATGGATAGTCGTTGACTTACTCTCAGACTACATATTGCTAGGACAAGCTTCTAAACTCATATTCTTGTGGTAAGTTCCTGGACTCATAATGTGTGGCAAGTTTAATGAACTATACGGGGGTATAGAAAAGTTGGAGTAGTTCGAAATTCTAACATGATATGTAATAATAGTCCTAGCAATAAATTAAATATTTAAGTAAAGAAACAAAAGGTGGATGTTAGGGAATTTAGGATATTCCCACTCTTCTAGCTTTGCTAGATTTCGAAAATTTTGGTCTCAAGTTGATTTGGCACGTATGTGTTTTAAAAATATAAATGAAATTTTTAAGCGATTTAAAAAGTGTCTATGCTACTTGTCTCGGCTAGACAAAAATATTTTTAACATCAAAATGTATTTCAAAAGAATCATCCAGGCACCTTTTAGCCCGGTGCAGATGTGATGAATGACGGAATGCTCAACGTGTTGTTGAGACTATGCGGTACTATTTCGTTATAAGATGATTCAACACCATAAAGTATGGTTTATGGTGTAGGAATTATTAACTACGGAATCCTCAACGTACTGTCAAGATGACGCGGTAACATGAAGTCATAAATGATTTTGATTTGTGAAGCTATGTCAAAGCTATAAGTCTTTGCCATTTGACTCGGCTAGACGTTTTGAAAAGTTTTGACATGATGAATGTTTTAAAAATTTCTGCGGATTATAAATTGTTAAAAGTTAGTCTATGCTAATTGATCTAGCTAGACAAGCGTTGAAGAAATACAAGTCTAAGCTATTTGGTTCAGCTAGACAAATTTTGAAAAATATTTATTGAATTCATAATTCTTTGAAAGTTATAACCAATCGAATTATTTTTGAATGAATTCTAAGGCTGAGATGAACAAAGAGATTAAGAATATTGTAGGTTGATCAAATGGTCACCTGGCATAAGAAAACACTGGCATTACAGATTGTTCTACTAGCGTGCCAAATTACGGATTAAATATATACCACTTTAATGGCAGACTGATCCACTGTCAGGGTTTGCAGTATGAAGTACTCAGGGAGCGAAGTACTGTAAACCGGGATAAATGTTCATTCAGCATATCATGAAAGTTTTCCAAAATAAATTTTTGAATTCCTCTACTCTTATGAAGATTGGATGGTAGGATGGGGTAGTATTATTTAAGTGTGAATGATAATGGAAGCAATAATTGTGAAGTAAAGAAAGTATGAAATGTGATGGATTAGAAAATTGTAATGTGCAATGACTACGAGAAAGAAAGGAAATAAAGATATGTGGAATAAATGTAAAGAAATTGTGAAGTACGAGTACATAGAAATTTCGAGGACGAAATTTTATGAAGGATGGGTGAATGTGATACCTCAGGATTTTAGAATAATTTCAAATAAAGATTACGATGAATTAAGTAAAGGTTAACGTTTAGAACCTAGTGTTGAATGATAGAAGTATTAAGGAATGATTTATGGAATGTGAAGACGATTTATATGAATTAAGAAAAGAAGGATGAATGTGTAAAGTATCAATAAGGTGGAATAGAGAATATGAAATAAGCGGATTGAGTAAGAGTAAATATGATTAAAGAAAGGAAATTTTTAGGGAATGAGAAATCAAAGAAATTGTGAATTGAGTTAAGAATTGAATATTCTGACAGTTATGACCATTATGGTGTTATTTCTGTAAGTTAAAGAGGTAAAATATAATTATTATGGATTTAGTTGTTATTTATCAAAATAAAGGTATAGCAAGGCGCTATAAATAAAATACGTATGATTATTACGGTAATTATGATTCCGAGGACGGAATCCTGTTAAGGGGGGAAGAATGTGAGGATCCGAATTTTCAGAATTATTTAATAATAGCAAATGAGAATTTAATTAATAAAATTATCAATGTTGTTAAATAAATGATTATTCTATGTGAATTAAGGTATGTGATGAGATTTAATTAGTAAATTAAATCTGTACAGAGATGGTGATGATTTGTGTTGATTTAAAATAATTAAAAAGTAAATAAATTGTTTGGAAACAATTTATGAAGAATAAGAGAAATTTCAGGTAATTGTACAATAAATTGTACAATTAAATTATTATGAAAATGCAGAAATTATAATTTAATTAAGGCTATGTGGTAATGTGAAATACATGAATTAGATATGTATATATTTATATATATACATTTATATATGTGTGTTATGTTTAATTGATAAAAACTATAAATTTCATTAATTATGAAAATTAAGGGATTAATAATTAAATTAATCCAAGAATTTATGAAAAGCTAATGAGGAAGTTTGTAAAATTGTAGTTATCGATTTTAGAGTTTATCAAGAATTTTGGAAGAAGTTTAGAAATTAATTGAGACGGAAAGGTAATTATGTAAATTATATAATAATAATTATATAATTTATATAAGGAAATTAAAATAAGTTATGAAGAAAATAATAATTATATAAATTATATAAGAATAATTATGTAATTTATATAAGGTGATTAAATGGAATAAGGTTGGAGGAAATTAATAAATTATTTAAGAAAGGAAAATATAAATATATAAATTATATAATATTAAGTTATATATAATTTATATATATAAAGAAATTATTGTAAATATTAAAGAAATTGAATAATAAATAAGAAAAATGAATGTTTTAAGTTATTAAAAATTATATTTATATATAATGGAAGTTTTATGATGTTTATAAAGGATAATATTTCGGAAACGTAAACATGTTAATGTAACATGTTGTCCAAGTAACGAAGTGAAAAATTATGAAAAATAATTTTTATATGTTCTATGAATTATTTTATGATTTTTGGAGGTATAAATTATCTCACATAATTACATGCATGTCATTATGCGTGTACAAAATTTGTCAAGAAAAGTACCCAAAAGTGGTATTAAAATTATTCATAAATCATATTATGAATTTTGGTAAATTAAAATAAATACTTTGTATTTATTATATAAAATATTTATTACACGAAATAATTACGTAATGCTTTAAAATTTTAAATTTTGCATGAAATTTCAGGAAACTTCCAAGTTTGCTGCGTGGCTAAGGCGGTGGAAATAATTTAGTCCAAATTGGTTTACTTTGTTGGTTATAGAAAGGCAAGCAAAGGAATAAGAAAGAAAAGAAAATAAAAATAAAGAAAGAAAGGAAAAGAAAAATAAAACAAAAACTCTCTCTCTCTCTCTCTCTCCATTGTTGTTCCACCGAAGCCACCACTCGCCACCAAGCAACCACCATGCCACCGCAAGAGAGAAGGTTTGGTGTCATCCAAGTGAAAGAAAGCTTCAAGGAAGATATACAAATTTAATTTTGGAATTTATTTTGTATTTATGGAGATAAAATATTTTTATGAAAAAATTGGAAATAATTAGAATAATTATTCCAAATAATTTTAGGATGTATATCTATGATTTACATGATTTTTGGGAGTAGTTTTGATGTGAAAAGTTGGAGAAAAATGATATATTTTGTGCAAAGTTGGTACACTGTGCGAAGAAAAAGCAGGAAAGATTTTGGAACAGTCCGCGCATTGCGTGACTGTTGAGGAAGGCGGGCCAAAAACGACGCCGTTTTTGGCTGCGCGGAGAAAGGGTCGCGCTATGCGCGGCTGCCAGTTCTCGCCACGCCAAATGACGTCGTTTGGCTGGCGTAAGCAAATGAAGCCACGCGCAATGCGCAGCGGCCGACGCACGCTGCAAAATGACCGGTGTGCCCCTGACCTTTTCAGTTAATACCGATTGTATCCCTGACCCTCGGCCAATTACGGAAATGCCTCCGGCCTTTCTGAGAAATGCCGGATGGGTCCTAAGGGCGCGGAAATTACGGATAAGCCCCTGAGCTTTCCTGTTAATGCCGGTCATGTCCCTAAAGCTGCAAAAATTACCAAAATGCCCCCAGAAATGATTTTTAATTGAAATAAATGCTTAATAATTGTTTAAAAATTATAAAAAAAAATACTAAAAATATAGAAATGATATTTGGGCATTAAATTTAATTTTTTTGTAAAAATATTAAATTTTGGAGATTAATATTTAAATATTTTAAATATTAATCTATGAAGTTTAAAAGCTAGAAAATGATTAAATGAAAATCCGGACAACTAGATATGCTAAATTTTATTCGATGAGTCGGGTTGTTCGTATTAAAGGTGTTGGATATTAAGTTAAATGAATATATTAGGGAATGAGGTTAATTTAATTAACCATATAAATTAATAATTGGTTCGGAAATGATATTAATTAAATAAATTAATATCATAAAGAGATGCATAATTAGTATTTGATTATTTTATGATCATAGGTTGATTGACAGAGGGTTTTGAGCTAGCAATTAAATAACTGGACGACAGGCAAGTTCTTCAGTCCCTTTTTATGTTAAATGTTGGACTATTATAATATGTAATTTTTGTTTTAACTGCATACAAATTATGCGTTACATGATACGTGATTAATATGATCACAATGTGTATTTTGTGCAACAATATGAATATATAGGAGATATATTGCTATAGTAGAAGCACAAGCACATGATGTATGACACACACCAAGCATGATAAGGTATGTGCTATGTGAAGTATAACTGTTGAACTTGCTGAGCCGTTGTGCTCATTACTTGCTTAATAAACATTTTTGCAGGTAAAGATATAAATTTCAAAAATATCAAATGATATAGAGATGGATAATCACAGAAGGTAGTGATTTTTATTGTTCTATTTTGCTAATGTTATATTGATCTTTCGAATGTACACATATGTGGGATTCAGATAAGATGAACAGAGTTGAAATGTGAACTATAATTGTTCAAGATAGTGGTTGCGCTAGAAATTATTATATGTTTAATCTATGAATGATGATACAAGGAATATTTGTATGGATATGAATGGTATTAAAATTTGAATGCCGAGCTTTATGATATAAGTGAGAGAAAGAAAAAGTAAAGGTTGCGATCCATGGGACTAGGATCAAAATGTAAGGATTTTAAATATCCAAATGTTTTAAATACAACGATTGAATTGAGAAAAAAAAATATACCGAAAATTTGGTAATTGATGATATTGAAATTAATAATGGATCAATTTAGGTGATGAAAGATTTATTAACGGACCGAAATTTGGACGTAATGAAAATAATGTTTATTAAATACAAGATTTAAGGGAATAAAGTGGGTCGAATTTCGGGGTCGTTACAGTTTGTTCTCTCAGTACAAGACTACCACACCAATCAATTGGTTTGGAATAACTTTTTAAAATATTTACTTTATATGTCTACCCGAAACGAATGGCGTAGACCAATTCTTGAACAGTTCATGAAATAAAGAACCTTAAATAATTTACTTGTTCAATGATAGAACATAGATTTCAAATACACCAACGTGAAAATGTCAATACTTGCATTTACATGGAATAATTAACGACAATCAATCCATTAACATGCTCAAAAATAATAGCTCGAGTTTGAGTTAGAAAACTTGTCTCTGTTGTTGACTATAGCTCACACAACTTAAATTATAGCATTTGATAGACCTAGTATTAAATATGTTTATCTTTCAAATAGTATAGCATATAGAGATTCATATATTACTATCATACAGACTGCTACTTAAGCACATAATCCTCTATTTAACAACACGTTGCTTACACGACAATATTATCACACTTGGATAATATTTTAATTACCAAATAATATTATTAATGTCAAGTTCAACTGTAAATGTTATTAATAAATTAATATCATCTTAATTGAATACCTACTATTATTATTAATCCTTTAATAATAATTTAATGAGTTACTATTATTATTAATTATTTAATAATAATTTAATTACTTAACATTATTATTAATCATTTAATAATAATTTAATGAGTTACTATTATTATTACTCATTTACTAATAATTTAATAACGTACTATTATTATTAATCATTTAATAATAATTTAACGAGGTACTATTATTATTAATCATTTAATAGTAATTTAATTACTTACTATTATTATTAATAAATTAATAATAATTTAATGTGTTACGATTATTATTAAATATTTAATAATAATTTAATCATTTATTGTTATTATTTAATAATTTAATCATTTACAATTATTAGAGAAATACTCCGCTCCTTTGAGTTGATCAAACAAGTCGCTAATCCTAGGTAATTGATACTTATTATTTATGGTCAATTTATTGAGTTTACGATAATCAACACATAATCTTAAAATTTCATCTTTTTTCTTAACAAACAACACTGGTGCTCCCCATGGGGAAACACTTGGTTGAATGTATTTTTTATCTAACAGTTCTTGTAACTGTACCATCAACTCTTTCAATTCCATGGTTGCCATTCTATATGGGGCCTTCAAAATAGGTGCAGTTTCAGGAGCTAAATCAATAACGAACTCAATCTCCTTATCTGGTGGAAGATCGGGTAGATTATCGGGAAAGACATCCTGAAACTCTTTAACAACTGGTATTTGGTTTATATCCAACCTTTTCTGTTGGGTGTCTATGATATATGCCAAATAACCCTGACATCCATTCTAAAGTAATTCATTTACTTGATTTGCAATTAGGTATCGGGATTTTCTCGGTGACTGACTTCCGTTGAAGATTACTATTGACTTGGACGTTGTAAGAAGCTTAACACACTTTTTTTGACAATCGATCATCGCTTGGTGATTGGTCAACCAATTCATTCCTAGAATTACATCAAATTCTCCTAATTGGATTGGAATAAGATCGACTCTCAACTCGTGACCCTTGATCACTATGCAACAACCTTTCAATACGTTATTAATAGGAATTTGTTCATTGTTAACAATCTCTATTATTAAAGGACTTTCTAACAGTTCACTAGGCACGCTTAGTTTCTTAACAAATTCATGGGAAATAAAAGGACAAGTAGCACCCGAATCAAATAGCACGTAAACACGTATGGTGTTGATCGGAATGATACTTGACACTACATCCTGCGATGTTATAGCATCTCCCATGACCATGTTGAATGTCCTTACTGGTGGACGACTTGGGTTAGTTGTTGGGGTAGATTTATTGTTATTGTCGCCTCCGACATTTCCCCCTTTCTTGAGGCACCTCTTAGCCTGATACCCCGTGGCTCCACAGTGAAAACAAGTGTCTTTCCTAGGGTTAGGGCATGCGGGTGCTATGTGTCCCTCCTGTTTGCAATTGTAGCAAATATTTTTCCCTTTTAGACGCACTCCTGCGTGTTATTTTTCGCAGATTTTGCACGGTTCTAATATTTTCTTTTTATTCTCCCCTTGTTGTTGGGAGTTTTTGCCATTGAACCTTCTCTTATTATTATTATTATTATTTCAACTCCCGTTCCCTCCCTTATTATTATTTTCTCCTCCATTCCCTCCCTTATTGTTCATTTCCTTATTAAATTTTGTTATGACTTCACTTCTGCCTTCAGCAATGATAGCCTTTTCTAAAAGATGGGTGTAACTATCTATCTGTAAGACAACCACCTTACCATGAATATAGGTTTTAAACCCTCCTCAAACCTTCTTGCCTTTCGTTCCTCTGTATCTACTTGATTTGGAGCAAAACGTGCAAGTTCATTGAATTTGGAGGCATACTAGGGAACAATCATGTCCCTTTATTTCAAATTTAAAAATTGTACCTTCATTCTATTTTTTATGCTTTGTGGAAAGTAATTTTCAAAGAATAACTCTTTGAAAGCTTCCCATGCAACCACACTGTGAGGATCCGAATTTTCAGGATTTATTTAATAAAATTAAATGAGAATTTAATTGATAAAATTATCAAGCTTGGTAAATTAATTATTATTTTATGTGATCTAAGGTATGTGATGTGATTAATTAGTAAATTAAATATGTACAGAGATAATGATGAATTATGTGGATTTAAAATAATTGAAAAAGTAAATAAATTGTTTAAAAAAAAAATAATTTATAAGGAATAAAAGAAATTCCATGTAATGGTAAAGTAAACTGTACAATAAAATTATTGTGAAGGTCCAGAAATTATTATTTAAATAATATTATTAGATATGAAATGAATATATATACATTTGTATATATATATATATATATATATATATATATATATATATATATATGTATGCATGTTTAATTGTGATAATTATAAATTTCATTCATTATGGAAATAAAGGGATTAATAATTAAATTAATCCAAAGCTAAATAAAAGTGAATGAGGAAGTTAGAAAAATTAGAAATATTGATTATTTAATTAATCAATAATTATGGTAAAGGTTTAGAAATTATTTGAGAGGAGGAAAGAATTTTATAAATTATATACTAATAAAGTATATAATTTATATAAGAAAATTTATGTAAAGAGTAATGAAAAAATAATTATATAAATTATATAAGAATTATTATATAATTTATATAAAAGGATTAAATTAATAAAAGGATTAATGAATGTATAGGTATTGATTATCTAATTAATTAATAATCACGGAGGAATTTAATATAATATTGAAAAGGGAAATGTAATTATATAAATTATATAATATTAAATTATATAATTTATATATAAAGAAATTATTGTAAATGTCGACGCCGAGTTTTTCGCCGTTTCGTTTTTTAATATTAAAAGCCCTTTCCAATTTTAGCCTTTAGATTACGATGTGACTTTTGAAAAGGGTCGGCTTAGTGTCGACGGGGTTTTGAAATGTTGAATTTTTATGAGCCAATTGACCAGAGTCGCCAGTTGGTATTATTGAAATGGATGTACCAACTCATCCGAATTTTGTTTTCATAATCGTAATGGCTCATATATGACTCCGATTCAATTGGTCCGCAAACCGAGATTCATAGAGTTCGGGGGCTTGCTTAAGCGAGGGGAAGGTGTTAGGCACCCCCCGACTTCCGTGAAATACGGTTACCGCAATCTCGATGTTTTCCTATCCTTTTAAATCTTAAAATGTGTGTGTGCGTGCGTGTGTGTATGTGTGCCTAAATGGAGGTTTGTGATGTCCTTTTGCATAAAGTTGCTTTGATTTTATATGTCAAAATGTGTTTTGTCGGGAAAGCGTTTTAGACGTCTTTTGACCCAAATGACGAGGCTTCGCTTTTTATAAGAAAGATTGATTTTAATTTCGAAAACGTTGAGGGTTTTTTATTAGATGTCATTTTAGAAAACAATAGTTTTAAACTTTTGTCAAATAGGAATCGAGACTATACATTGCCTTATAACAGTTAATATAAATAAAATGAAGGCAACTTCTAGAACTCTTTAACCCTATGCACAAAGTTTAATGAAAACGTTTATTTATTTTTTTACGAAAACATCTTTTATGACATTTTAAAAACCAAATGTAGCCTTTTCGTCAATCAAGGATCAAAATTTCGCCAAAACTCTTTACTTTTAAACCTCGTGTATCTAATATCCTAATTTGATTCTTTTTAGAAAATCTTTGTTATTTGCCTTATTTTGGGAAACCGTTTTTTGCGTTGTAACTCCAAACAAACATTCAAAACGTGTCGGGGCTATCCATGGGCATGTGAGCCATCTAGACAACCCCAAACACCCACAGTCACATATCTTTATTATTACGGGGCCTTAAACCCAATTTTCGATCCGACATCGCTTTAAGGCCCGGAAATTACATATTTACAATACAAATGCATCGCCATTGCTACATACAATAAACTAAAAGGATATCATCCGGAGGTTAGGAGGAGATTCCATCCGCAATAAATCCTCTCTAACCATCCCTAATCCATAGATCCCAAAACAAATATCGACTACATTGGGTCTAACTTCCAAATACACTATATCAAACTATTTAAATAGTAATGCACCAAATATTTTTGGATCCACAGTAGATCCACCCAACAAATGCACAAATAAATGAATATTTACCGATTAAACTACTAAAGCAAGATAAAAGATCAAATCTAATAAAAACTACAAAATATGCACCAACACTAAGAGAGATTGAAATCTTTGCCTTGATATTGATGGAAATCACTCACTAGAACTCGAATCGGATGTAGGATACAATGTAGGGAGTAAAGATTGAACAAAATGAGACAAATCCTCACATTTTTTGGCAAAACCCGAAGGTTTCTCTCTCTATTTCCGCCATTTTTCTCTCTCTAAAACCTTCAAAACTCTCTTCTTTTTTCCTCTCGGGTGGAAATGGCCGATCTATAGGGTTCAGTAGGCAGCCGCAGGTGCATCTGCGGCTGCCTGCTGTGGCCGTCCGCGCCGAATCCTCGGCTGCCGTGTGCCGCCCTCGAGCCGCGCAAAAGTCCTTTTTGTCGGTGGCCGCAGGTGCATCCGCGGCTGTCCGGCTTGTTTTTCTCAATTTCCGTGCCACGCGGTTTTAATTCGCCAATTTCTGCTGTATTAATTTGGGAGGCTGTTACTTGATGTAGAAATTGTTATTTGTGCTTGGCCATTAGTCGTCTTTTGTGATCAAATCAGGTTCTTCTGGATCGACTGTTTGTCTTGACTCAAGTAACCTGATGCTCGTTGTTCGTTGTGGCGGTTTTGACCGTAAGTCGTTGGGGTGGCTTCGTGTTGGGGTCCACCTTCCTTTTCGCATGTCGGGTCAAATGACAATTTTGCCCTCCAGTCATGGTTAGTACAAAAGTGCAAAATTTGGGTGTCTACAGTAAATATTAAAGAAATTGAATAATAAATAAGAAAAATGAATGTTTTAAGTTATTAAAAATTATGTTTATGTATAATGAAATTATTGTGACTTTTATGAAAGATAATATTTCGGAAACGTGAACATGTTAATGTAACATGTTGTCCAAGTAGCGGAGTGAAAAATTATGAAAAATAAATTTTATAAGTTATATGAATTATTTTATGATTTTTGGAGGTATAAATTATCTCACATAATTACATGCATGTCATTATGCGTGTACAAAATTTGTCAAGAAAAGTACCCAAAAGAGGTGTTAATATTATTTATAAATCATATTATGATTTTTGGTGAATTAAAATAAATATTTTATATACATTATATAAAATATTTATTACACGAAATAATTACATAATGTATTAAATAAATTATTTATGCATGATTTGCGGATATTATTTGGAAATTTCGAGAAGGGAAAGGGGCGGTGGACTTGGCCTTTATTTTCCAAAATAGTTAAGTGCATGAGTTATTAAAGGAAAGGAAAAGAAAAGCAAAAGAAGGAAAAGCAAAGAAATAAGAAAGGAAGCCAACTCTTGCTTCTTCCTCTCCCACCCGAAGCTACCATCTCCACCCACCATGAATCGCCATGGCCACCGCAAGAGAAGAGCATAACAAGCTTCTTGAGAGAATTTTCAAGCACTTAGAAGGTATAAAAATTAATTTATATGAATTATTTTGTATATTTTTGGTGATAAATTATTGTGATTTAAAATTAGAAAATAATTAGTATAATTATTCTAAATAATTTTAGGATGTGTAAATATGAAATATGTGATTTTTGGAGTAGTTTTATTGTGAAATATGTGAAATATTTTTTTGGCAGACGCGGGATATAAACGACGCCGTTTTGGGGCACCGAAGTTCGATCGTCTGCGCAATGCGCGGATGTCCCCGAACAGTGGCCAAAACGACGCCGTTTCGGGCATATAGACAGGTCGCGCCATGCGCGAAAGAAGTTTCTGGAGGAAGGGATGAAACGACGCCGTTTGGCGTCAACTGTGGAGGGGCTGCGCGCCATGCGCGGCCGACGCAATGGGCGGAAAAGACGATTTTGCCCCTGGCCTTTTCAGTTAATACCGACCGTGTCCCTTGACGCACGAAATTTACGAAAATGCCCTTGAGCTTTTCTGTTAATACCGCTTGTGTCCCTAACGTTGCTGAATTTACAAAAATACCCTTGGACTTTTCAAAAAATTCCGGTTATGTCCCTAAGGGCGCGAAAATTACCAAAAAGCCCCCAGAATTAGTTTTTAATGAAATAAATGTTTAAAAATTGTTTAAAAATCATAGAAAATTATAAGAAAATACTAAAAATATAGAAATGATGTTTGGGCATTAAATTTAATATTTTTGTAAAAATATTAAATATTAGGGATTAATATTTAAATATTTAAATATTAATCCAATAAGGTTAAAGTTAGAAAATGGTTAAATAAAATTTCCGGACAACCAAAAATGTTAAATTTTATCCGATGAGTCGGGATTGTCCGTAGTGAAGGCATTGGTTATTAAGTTAAATTAATTTATTAAGGAACAAGGTTAATATAATTAACCATATTATTAAGTAATTGGCCCAAAAATGATATTAATTAATTAAATTAATATCATAAGAGGATAAATAATTATTATTTGATTATTTTATGATCATAGGTTGATCGAGTTAAGAGTTTGAGCTATCAATTTAAATAACTGGACGTCAGGCAAATCTTCAGTCCCTTTTATGTTAAATGTTGGAATGTTATGATATGTAATTCTTGTTTTAACTGCATACAAATTATGTGTTACGTGATACGTGATTAATATGACCACAATGTGTATTTTATGCAACGATATGAATATATATGAGATATATTACTATAGTAAAAGCACAAGCATATGATGTATAACACACACCAAGCATGATAAGGTATGTGCTATGTGAAGTATAACTGTTGAACTTGCTGAGTCATTGTGCTCATTACTTGCTTAATAAACATTTTTGCAGGTAAAGATAGAAATTTCAAAAATATCAAATGATATAGAGATGGATAATCATAGAAGGTAGTGATTGTTATTGTTCTATTTTGCTAATGTTATATTGATCTTTCGAATGTACACATATGTGGGATTCGGATAAGATGAACAGAGTTGAAATGTGAACTATAATTGTTCAAGATAGTGGTTGCGCTAGAAATTATTATATGTTTAATCTATGAATGATGATACAAGGAATATTTGTATTGATATGAATGTTATTAAAATTTGAATGCCGATCTTTATGATACAAGTGAGAGAAAGAAAAAGTAAAGGTTGCGATCCATGGGACTAGGATCGAAATGTAAGGATTTTAAATATCCAAATGTTTTAATACAATGATTAAGTTGAGAAAAAGAAAAAGAAAATTATACCGAAAATTTGGTGATTGATGATATTGGAATTAAATAATGGATCAATTTAGGTGATGAAAGATTTATTAACGGACCGAAATTTGGACGTAATGAAAATAATTTTTATTAAATACAAGATTTAAGGGAATAAAATGGGTCGAATTTCGAGGTCGTTACAGTTGGTATCAAAGCTAGAGGTTATAAACATTAGGTAAATGATACCTTAGGCTATAACCTAAGTAAGAAAGAGTACGGTTCATTGAGTGTTCTGAAAACTCAAGCGTATAGTAAACTCGTGACTCATGATTATATGGCGGAGCCCTTTTAGCGAATGGTCGATTATGGCCTGACTAGGACAAGCTCCTCAACCATATGATTATGGTAAGTTCCTGAGTCCAAATACGTGATAAGTTTGATGAACATGGGGGAATTAAGATAGAAAGATGTAAGTTAAGAAATACGGATCTCAAATATTGGTTAAAGTAAAGGAAATATGAAAGATTTATGATTACAAGAAAGAGATAAAGATGTTAAGAAAGATTTGAATGAAACGAATTGAGAAAATTTATAAGCCCAATTAAGAACATATCTGAAAGAATATTTGAAATGATTCAAAGATGAATCTCAAAGATAATCAGGGGACACCTGATTTAAGTAATAAAGATGACAAGGTAATCCAAAAAGTATAGGAATAGATCATAATAATATGGTCCGGAACAGTGAGAGGATCGTACTACGATACGATCACGAGATAAGGGAAGCGAGTAAGAAATAGATTGTAAAGCAAGATCATGATGGGATCAAGTGAAAATGTGAAATAATAAAGAGACCTGTTAATGGTCGAAAAAGGGTATAGCTTGATGCTATAAAGAGATATGGTACGATGAAATGGTACAAGAAGAATACAGAGAATAATGAGACATGAATGATAGAAATGTTATGATAAGGGGGAAGAAAGCTTGGGTACGAAATTTCAATTGAAGACTCACGTGGTGACTGAATTGCACAACCCTTTGTATGGGCGGAGGATTTGTGTTTACTCAGTTACTATGTGATAATCATTGAAATGTTAGAGTCGCGCTAGCAATTTTGTTAAATAGATAATATTAAATTTAGGCACGAGTTCTTAAAACTCATGCATGTGGTAAGTCCATGACT
The DNA here is from genome assembly GCA_947179155.2 of Hedera helix. Taxonomy (NCBI): domain Eukaryota; kingdom Viridiplantae; phylum Streptophyta; class Magnoliopsida; order Apiales; family Araliaceae; genus Hedera; species Hedera helix. The sequence continues at coordinate 17,547,850 of OX359268.1, forward strand.
CATAATCGTATGTTATGTTTTGAGCCCCTCAACATATGGATAGTCTTTGATTTGTTCTCAGACTACATATTGCTAGGAGAAGCTTCTAAACTCATATTTTTGTGGTAAGTTCCTGGACTCATAATGTGTGGCAAGTTTGATGAACTATACGGGGGTATAGAAAAGTTGGAGTAGTTAGAAATCTTTAATATGATAATTAATAATAGTCCTAGCGATAAACCTTGTAATTGAGTGAAGAAGTAGAAGGTGAATATTAGGGAATTTAGGATATTCTCATTCTTCTAGCTTTGCTAGATTTCGAAAATTTTGGCCTCAAGTTGATTTGGCACGTGTGTGCTTTGAAAAATAAATAAATATATAAATGAAATTTTTAAGCGATTTAAAAAGTGTCTATACTACTTGTCTCGGCTAGACAAAAATATTTTTAACATCAAAATGTATTTCAAAAGAATCATCCATGCACCTTTTAGCCCGGTGCAGATGTGATGAATGACGGAATGCTCAATGTGTTGTTGAGACTGTGCGGTACTATTTCGTTATAAGATGATTCAACACCATAAAGTATGGTTTATGGTGTAGGAATTATTAACGACGGAATCCTCAACGTACTGTCAAAATGACGCGGTAACATGAAGTCATAAATGATTTTGATTTATAAAAGTATGTCAAAGCTATAAGGCAATGTCATTTGATTCGGCTAGATATTTTGAAAAGTTTTGACATGATGAATGTTTTAAAAATTTCTGCGAGTTATAAATTGTAAAAAGTAAGTCTATGCTAATTGATCTAGCTAGACAAGCGTTGAAGAAATATAAGTCTGAGCTATTGATTCAGCTAGACAAATTTAAATTATATTTATTGACTTCGTATTCTTTGAAAGTTATAACTAAATAAATTTCTTTTGAATGAATTCTAAGGCTGAGATGAACAAAAAGATTAAGAATATTGCAGGTTGATCGAATGGTCACCTGGCATAAGAAGACACAGGCATTGCAGATTGATCATCTGGCGTGCCAATATATGGTGAAACATCCATTACTTTAATGACATATTGATCCACTGTCAGGGTTTGCAGTATGAAGTACTCGGGGAGCGAAGTACTGTAAATCGGGATAAATGTTCATTCAGCAAAGTATGAAAGTTGCCAAAATAAAATTATTTTATTTTTCCTCTACTCTTATGAAGATTGGATGGTAGGATGGGGTAGTATTATTTAATTGTGAGTGATAATGAAAACAATAATTATGAAGTAAAGAAAGTATGAAATGTGATGGATTAGAAAATTGCAGAGTGCAATAACTACGAGAAAGGAAGGAAATAAAGATAGATGAAATAAATGTAAAGAAATTGTGAAGAATGAGTACATAGAAATTTCGAGGACGAAATTTTATGAAGGAGGGGTGAATGTGACACCCAGGATTTTTGAAATAATTTTAAATAAGGGGCATGATGAATTAAGTAAATGTTAGTGTTTAAAATCTAGTGTTGAATGATAGAAATATTAAGGAATGATTTGGAAAAGAAGAAGGATAAATGTGTAGAATGTAAATAATGTGTAATAAAGAGTAAGCAATAAGTTAATTGAGTAAAGGTAAGTATATGATTAAAGAAAGAAAATTTTCAGATAATGAGAAATCAAAGAAATTATGAATTGAGTAAGAATTGAATATTCTAACAGTTATGACCATTATGGGATTATCCATGTGAATTATGGAAGTTAAAGAGGTAAAATATGATTATTATAGATTTAGTGGTGATTTATCAAGATAAAGGTATAGCAAGGTGCTATAAATAAAACAAGTATGATTATTACGGTAATTATGATTCCGAGGACGGAATCCTGTTAAGGGGGGAAGAATGTGAGGATCCGAATTTCTAGGATTTATTTAATAAAATTAAATGAGAATTTAATTGATAAAATTATCAAGCTTGGTAAATTAATTATTATTTTATGTGATCTAAGGTATGTGATGTGATTAATTAGTAAATTAAATATGTACAGAGATAATGATGAATTATGTGGATTTAAAATAATTGAAAACATAAATAAATTGTTTAAAAAAAACAATTTATAAGGAATAAAAGAAATTCCACGTAATGGTAAAGTAAACTGTACAATAAAATTATTGTGAAGGTCCAGAAATTATTATTTAAATAATATTATTAGATATGAAATGAATATATATACATTTGTATATATATATGTATGCATGTTTAATTGTGATAATTATAAATTTCATTCATTATGGAAATAAAGGGATTAATAATTAAATTAATCCAAAGCTAAATAAAAGTGAATGAGGAAGTTAGAAAAATTAGAAATATTGATTATTTAATTAATCAATAATTATTGTAAATGTTTAGAAATTATTTGAGAGGAGGAAAGAATTTTATAAATTATATACTAATAAAATATATAATTTATATAAGAAAATTTATGTAAAGAGTAATGAAAAAATAATTATATAAATTATATAAGAATTATTATATAATTTATATAAGAGGATTAAATTAATAAAAGGATTAATGAATGTATAGCTATTGATTATCTAATTAATTAATAATCACGGAGGAATTTAATATAATATTTAAAAGGAAAATGTAATTATATAAATTATATAATATTAAATTATATAATTTATATATAAATAAATTATTGTAAATATTAAAGAAATTGAATAATAAATAAGAAAAATGAATGTTTTAAGTTATTAAAAATTATGTTTATGTATAATGAAATTATTGTGACTTTTATGAAAGATAATATTTCAGAAACGTGAACATGTTAATGTCACATGTTGTCCAAGTAGCGGAGTGAAAAATTATGAAAAATAAATTTTATAAGTTATATGAATTATTTTATGATTTTTGGAGGTATAAATTATCTCACATAATTACATGCATATCATTATGCGTGTACAAAATTTGTCAAGAAAAGTACCCAAAAGAGGTGTTAATATTATTTATAAATCATATTATGATTTTTGGTGAATTAAAATAAATATTTTATATACATTATATAAAATATTTATTACACGAAATAATTACATAATGTATTCAATAAATTATTTATGCATGATTTGCGGATATTATTTGGAAATTTCGAGAAGGGAAAGGGGCGGTGGACTTGGCCTTTATTTTCCAAAATAGTTAAGTGCATGAGTTATTAAAGGAAAGGAAAAGAAAAGCAAAAGAAGGAAAAGAAAAGAAATAAGAAAGGAAGTCAACTCTTGCTTTTTCCTCTCCCACCCGAAGCTACCACCTCCACCCACCATGAACCGCCATGGCCACCGCAAGAGAAGAGCATAACAAGCTTCTTGAGAGAATTTTCAAGCACTTAGAAGGTATAAAAATTAATTTATATGAATTATTTTGTATATTTTTGGTGATAAATTATTGTGATGTAAAATTAGAAAGTAATTAGTATAATTATTCTAAATAATTTTAGGATGTGTAAATATGAAATATGTGATTTTTGGAGTAGTTTTATTGTGAAATTTTTGTATAAAAATGAAGAAATTTGGAGAAGGTGGTTACTGTTCGCGAGAAAAATTGGAAGAAGAAACAAAGGGCTGCCGCGCATTTTTTTGGCAGTCGCGAGATATAAACGACGCCGTTTTGGGGCGCTGAAGTTCGATCGTCCGCGCAATGCGCGGATGTCCCCGAACAGTGGCCAAAACGACGCCGTTTAGGGCATATAGGCAGGCCGCGCCATGCGCGAAAGAAGTTTATGGAGGAAGGGATGAAACGATGTCGTTTGGCGTCAACTGTGGAGGGGCTGCGCGCCATGCGCGGCCGACGCCATGGGCGGAAAAGACGATTTTGCCCCTGGCCTTTTCAGTTAATACCGACCGTGTCCCTTGACGCACGGAATTTACGAAAATGCCCCTGAGCTTTTCTGTTAATACCGGTTGTGTCCCTAACGTTGCTGAATTTACAGAAATACCCTTGGACTTTCCGAAAAATTTTGGTTATGTCCCTAAGGGCGCGAAAATTACCAAAATGTCCCCAGAATTAGTTTTTAATGAAATAAATGTTTAAAAATTGTTTAAAAATCATAGAAAATTATAGAAAAATACTAAAAATATAGAAATGATATTTGGGCATTAAATTTAATATTTTTGTAAAAATATTAAATATTAGGGATTAATATTTAAATATTAATCCAATAAGGTTAAAGTTAGAAAATGGTTAAATAAAATTTTCGGACAACCAAAAATGTTAAATTTTATCCGATGAGCCGGGATTGTCCGTAGTGAAGGCATTGGTTATTAAGTTAAATTAATTTATTAAGGAACGAGGTTAATATAATTAACCATATTATTAAGTAATTGGCCCAGAAATGATATTAATTAATTAAATTAATATCATAAGAGGATAAATAATTATTATTTGATTATTTTATGATCATAGGTTGATCAAGTTAAGAGTTTGAGCTATCAATTTAAATAATTGGACGCCAGGCAAGTCTTCAGTCCCTTTTATGTTAAATGTTGGAATGTTATGATATGTAATTCTTGTTTTAACTGCATACAAATTATGTGTTACGTGATACGTGATTAATATGACCACAATGTGTATTTTGTGCAACGATATGAATATATATTAGATATATTGCTATAGTAGAAGCACAAGCACATGATGTATGACACACACCAAGCATGATAAGGTATGTGCTATGTGAAGTATAACTGTTGAACTTGCTGAGCCGTTGTGCTCATTACTTGCTTAATAAACATTTTTGCAGGTAAAGATATAAATTTCAAAAATATCAAATGATATAGAGATGGATAATCACAGAAGGTAGTGATTGTTATTGTTCTATTTTGCTAATGTTATATTGATCTTTCGAATATACACATATGTGGGATTCGGATAAGATGAACAGAGTTGAAATGTGAACTATAATTGTTCAAGATAGTGGTTGCGCTAGAAATTATTATATGTTTAATCTATGAATGATGATATAAGGAATATTTGTATGGATATGAATGGTATTAAAATTTGAATGCCGAGCTTTATGATACAAGTGAGAGAAAGAAAAAGTAAAGGTTGCGATCCATGGGACTAAGATCGAAATGTAAGGATTTTAAATATTCAAATGTTTTAATACAATGATTAAGTTGAGAAAAAGAAAAAAAAAATTATATCGAAAATTTGGTGATTGATGATATTGAAATTAAATAATGGATCAATTTAGGTGATGAAAGATTTATTAACGGACCGAAATTTGGACGTAATGAAAATAATGTTTATTAAATACAAGATTTAAGGGAATAAAATGGGTCGAATTTCGGGGTCGTTACACACACCTTCCCCGACACAAGTTTGGGTGGCTTCCCACCAGAAGTTAGCCTCGCCCTTCATAAGGTACTTGGAAAAGTTCGTCTTTTTGTCTTTAGCAACCTCTACTAAGTCAAAAGCTTTCTTTATTTCCTTAATCCAGCACTGAGCCTCTATAGGCTCAGGGGTTCATTTGAATTCGGGAGGACCTACATTTTTAAAGTCTTTAAATAAGACTTTCTGTGGTTAGGGTTCTGGCTGAGGTGGTGGTGGTATTTGTGGCTGTGGTTGTGGAGGTGGTGGTGACACATTATTTGTTGTATGACTATCTAAGACCCCTATTAATCTATCAAGGAATTGTTACATAGGATCTGGAGTCTGAACATTACTCTCCTCACTAACACTTGTTGTTACTGTTGCCCTCATTCTTGGCCTTGGAAGAACCATTTTCTATATAAATGAAAATACGTGTAAATATGAAAGCATTAAAATTGCAAAGCATATTTCTTAAACAAACTTCTTATATAACCAAATTTGTACATTACATTATTCGAGTGATTAAAATCACTTAACAACTATTAGCATCCCTTATTAAAATGGGAAATGCTGAACCAAATATTTACAACATACTAATATATTACACGTTATTCGACTAGATCTTTCTAGCCTTCTTATTGATCTTGTGGATCATGCTAATAACCACAGACCTATTTATTTCCAACCCCAAATCTTTGGCAGGTGAAGGAAATTTAGTTATTTTTTTCTCTAGCTTAGCGTAAGTAGCACCATAAGCTCTTTTGATTCAACCACGGTTTGCTTGTAGCCGGTATACTTCCTCTTGGGAAGCTTCTAACTGAATCTGTAGTTGGTAGCTTCTTTCAGCTTCATCCAACCACCGCATTTCAAGAACCTCCATAATATCATTGGCCTTGATCATGTTGGCTTGGTTCTCGGTTTGCAGTTTTTCAACCAGCTCTTCTAGAGCTTCTCTGTATGCCATCATTTTAGTAGACTGTTCTTTCAACTCGGCGATGATCTCATTATAAGTTGGTATGTCTGTGACATCTTCATCATCTACTGGGGGAACTTGATTAACCTCTCCGGCATCATGTAGTTCCACGTTATGATTAGGCTCTTCTATTTCGGACTCATCACTGAAATGCTCGCTTAGATCACTATCATAGCCTAAGTCTTGAGTGTTGTCTTCGTTTATATCAGCCATTTTTACAAAACAAGGTTGACTTTAATTAGTATAATTCTTTTCACATAATGTCTTTTAAGTAATTAAGATTTAAAATTTACTAACATCTTTTAATTATCTATAGACTTTTCACAAGTCCTTTTAACTTAATTGATCAGATTATATCCTAAAGTACTTGTTACTTTAGAGCTATAATCTACAGCTCTGATACCATCCTGTGACGCCCCCAAATCACTATACTTACTATAGCTGACTTGGTGCTCACTATAATTGCTAAATCATTAAGTTTATGGATGATTTCCTTTGTTCATAAACAAATTTCTCATCTTAATTCCCAAAGATCTTTCATTATTATATATCAAGTCCTTGCAATCGATACAAGAGACTTAATACACAATCATAACATTTTATCCTTAATATTTAGATATTCTATAACTTTACATGTTCCAACATCCATGGCATTAAATCATTAGGACGGCTCTTGGGAACAGAGAATCTCGCGGTGAATGTTTGCATCTTCACCCGTGATAAATGTTTGCATCTTTATCCGTGACAAATGGTTGTATCTTTGTCCAGTACAAAATTCTCTTTCCGTACAGAATATTACCCAACTAGTTAAAACCCTCATTCGAAACATATTTCTTTATAGTGATATCAATATCTTCATATTAATAATTCTACTTATCCGACTTTCAGAATAGTAATAACGAGTATACCTGGCTCCGAGGAACCTTAACGATGGATTTGACCAATTAACATCGCTTAGTCCTATCTCGGATGTACAACACTCACAAGTTATTTACCAATCCTTATTCAGATAAATAGATCATTATTAATGCTATGTTAAGTTTTAAACAATTCTAAGTTTAATCAAAGTAAAGACATAACAATAGAATGCGATAAAATCTGATAATATTTATATAATATTCTGTTACATTTGTAGAACTTGTTCTTATTACAAAATTTCATTATGATTACAGTTAAGAATAGTTAAGGAAAGCAGTAAACTAGTCTACGCATTTCTTCTTTCCTTTCTTCTTTGAGCCGGAGCTCTTGGGTTCGTCTGCAATTTAGGTTTATGCAAGAGTGAGCTAAGATGCTCAGCAAGTCTTAAACACATAGCATATAAATAAACTCACACTGATATGAATTGTAAGGATTCATGGAACAACAATTGATATAACAAATATTCTTAACATAGTAAGACTGAGTGGTGGTTAGACCTTGAATTGTTCTTTGTCTTTCGGCTTAAAACCTTTTACAGTGGATATAGAAAGGGAATCAACCTAACGACATCATATGTTAACTATTCACTGGACTAATTACGAACAGTGATACATACTTGTTCATCTTAGTTTACTTAACATATCAGGATCGCCCCAAGACAAATTGGTTTGATATAATAAAGTATGATTAAAAATATATCGCGAATAAGCATTTCATTTTTCAAGTTATGCCGAATCAAGAAGCAATAACTCACATATCAAAGATTTATAACATGTTGCTTCTACAAAATGTATAAATCACATCAAGAGAAAGTAAACAAAGGTTAAGGATAGAAAACTTGCCTTAAGCACAATTTAGGGTTCCCGGTAATCGTTTAAAGCGTCTAAATAAAGGGTTTTGCGTACCGAATGTTAGTTCGTCAAATTTTCTAGTTCTATAACTGTTTTTATACCTAAACTAGATTATTTTCATTAGCGGAATGTTTTGGAGGTATGACTAACTCAAAACCTTAATTTTTGGTGCAAGGATCCGAGGGCCTCTAAAAAAATTTCAACTTTGACGTTCTTTCCGGTAACTACCATAACTTTTTTCATACAAAATATTTTGAAGTAATTCTTGAGTCTAAATTTCTTATAATTTCATTATCTACAACTTTTATTTCTATTTCTAAAGTAGATTCGGATTTTATGTTTTTGGATTTTATCAAAAACAGTCAGTGAGCATGTTTTGAACAACATTTTTAGGGTTAACCATGTGAAATATGGTATCGCTTCTTTAACTCTTTAAGAAATCATATTATAAGACTTAATAACACTTTATAACATAAAAATCATAAATCATAAACCTTCTTATAGAAGGATTCATGACTTTTGCTCAAGAACACACGAAGAACACGAAGAACGGATAAACCGTACATGGTAACGACTATGTTCTTGAGCTTTTGGTTTTCGTACTTAAAATAATTTGACTAACTGCATACATAAGTGATTTTTGCACTTTATAATTTGACAAAATTTGGTCATTATAATGACTTGCATAATTGATTAAAATAATTTATAAAAATGCTCAGGAACATACGAAGAACACGGAGAACGGATAAACCGTACATGGTAACGGCATATGTTCATTGAGCTTTAAACTACGAATTGAAATTCGACATTATAACTACTACAAAATGTAGAAAGGCTCAAGAACACGTGAAGAACACAAAGAACATGAAGAACAACAATCGTACATGGCTATGAGTCGTGTTCTCAAGCTTTTGAAAAATTAAAGACAAAAAAAAAATTGAACATAATAACTACTAGACATTGTACCTTTGCTGTTTGCAAGCTTTAACTATTTCTTTGCAATTTTCAATGTAGTAACTCACTAGAACTCTCTCTTAATATATGTATAGCTTTGATACTTGAAATTTTTCTTTGGAAAATGATGAGAAAATTGAAGAGGTTAGCTTCCTATTTATAGAAAAATCAAGTTTCATTAATCACATTTTTACCCCAGCTTATTACACTTTGCACCCTAGTGCTTGCATCATCGCTTACATCACCCTTCTTCTGATTGGTTTACTCCTTTTCACTTGGATTTAGTTCCCAACAAATCGTGTTAGTTCTTTTGCAGTTAGTGTAATCGTGCTAGTTTTCCCTAGTTTGGTTACACTAACTTAGTTACACATAACCTAGTTTGATTTCAACTAATTAAATAAATAATATAATACATTAGTATTTATACGTATTTCTTCCGTATAATACATTGTATAATATTCGTATTTTACTGGTAGTATACATCGTATTATTTTCATATTAATCTCGTACAATCTTTCATATAATACATTGTATAATATTTGTATTCTACGGGTATTATACAACATTTTATTCTCGTATAATCTTTCGTATATTTCTCGTATTATACATTACAGTATACTTTTATAATTCTTTGTATTCCAACTGAATGGTTAACTTCTACTGATTTAAAATTTTGATATTACTGAGTTTTGTTCCGTATAAACACTATTTTGTAAAGTGGAAAGTCCAAAAGACTTAGCACGTTTTTTGGTGAATAGTGTTTTTGGCGACCATTTCTCAGAAAATAAAACTTGAACCATTCCTTACCAAAAGTGTCTAGTCAAAATAAAAGACATAGACTCACGTCATTAAACTGTTCGTATATTACGAACTGAAAATTATTTTAGATTAGTTAAAATAACTGAAATTCATTTTTAGGACTTCATGATACCGCACTGTTGCAACAGTGCGTTGAGGATTTCGTCTTTTTCTTCTCAGCACCATGACTTTAATGGCGCGTGATGGTTTTATAAATACATTTTGATATTTTAAAATCAATTTGTCTAGCCGAAATAATTAGTGTAGACTCTTCTTAAAATGTTTCAAAATACTGAAAATTATTTTAGGTTTTATCATGTCACACAGGTAACGATGGACTTCTCCACCTCTCTTATTACTGCGACTTAATAATAAAACAAGAAAATTTATTTATCTTTTCAAAAGCACAAAAGTGCGAATTTGACACAATTTTAAGAATTTCAAAGTCTAACATAGCTAAAAGATTTAGAATATCCTAAAACCTTAAAATACCTCAAATTTTTCCTCCACATTCTTTCCAGCTTAATAACTACAGCTAGTATAAGTCTAATCTTGCTAATTAACTCTAACCATAATCATTGTTCATCAAACGTACCACACATTAGGAGTTCTGGAACTTGTCACAATCATATGGGTTGAGGAACTTATCCTAGTCAGACCAAACTCGTCCATTCACTGAGGGGTTCCACCATACGATTATGAGTCACAAACTTACCATAAGTATGAGTTTTAAGAACACACACCTATCTTAACATCCTCTACATATCCGTAATACACATGAGAAAAGAATCACCTTCTCAACATACATATAACAAATAGCGGAACACCAGGTTTAAATTAATAATCACTATAGGAAGCTAAGTGGTTGTCAAACCAAACACAATCTCCTGCCCATACAAGAAATTGGTCAACTCGGCCACTAATCAATATAGGAAGTTAAACGGTCGTTAAACCAAGAACAAGTCCTCTGCCCATACAAAGAAATGTTCAACTCCACCACTATATTAATATAGGAAGAAAAAAGTGGAGCTAAAACCAAGCACAAATTCCCCGTCCATACAAGGAATTGTACAACTCAGCCACTAATATGAGTCCTCAATTAAAACCCATAAACTTCTAACTTTTCTTAACTTAATACGAATTTTCTTAATTCATATCTTAACATATATGACTAATTACGAGTCCATCTCTCTTGATCATATCATGACCTTATTCATATTTCCTTTCTACTTCCCAAAATCTTCTTATAAGATATCTTCTATTATTTCTTCAAATTAGGTACAACATGACATTTTTCATTTTTCTTACATCTCCTCAAATCCACCTTTTTGGATAATCCTCAATATTTCATGTCATATGAATTTTTGAAATTCATCTTTAATTACTTAAACTCTACTTGAGTTTATTCTTTTACCATTTTACTTATCTTCTATTACGGTTATAGCCTAAGGTACTCTTGCCTAAGGTTTTTAATCTATCAGCTCTGATACCAACTTCTGATGACCCCGAATTCGGGTCCCTTGAACCTCGGATCTAGTTCAACATGAGTACAACCTTCTCCTTATCCTTCATAACTTACAACAATATTATAATCGCTATATAATCATTTATTTAAAATTTTACAACATCTATTTCTATTCCAGAATCACAATCTTTACAAATTCCTAGTATGTCTTAATATCATATATGATACGACATTATATTACAATCAATTTGAGTATTTAACACTCATATTACATACTAACCAATTCTTATTCTACACGAACATTTTACTTGTCCAATTCGGACTGATTTCTACAATAGTCGTTTAGACATTCTGTGAAAGTAATGTGCATTACTGTTCCTTGATCTTTATCAAACACTTCGGCTAAGTCGCACTTATCTGAAAATATTAATTTTATAGTAAGAGTGAGCACGACGGCTTAGCAAGTCTAACAGCTACATATAATACATTACATGTGACGCCCCCAAATTCGGGTTCCAAATACCCGGATCCGGTCATCACGATCCAATACAAACATTCACCTCTAAACAACATACAATAACTAAATGCGGAATAATAAACATATGTTGTTCATTCAAAAGGTGTTACTAGTCCCAAGATATGATAACCTTACACAAAAGTACACAAATATCCTTAATAAAGTACTTAGGGTTTATATTACATAACAGTTAATTTAATTAACTACAGGGCTGTATCTCGAAGTCTATTACTTCATCTTTCCTTTACCCTTGTTCTTTTCCGAAGTCTCGGGTTGCACTGCAATAAGGTTTCATGATATAGCAAGAGTGAGCAACTAGTTTGCTCAACAAGTTTAAATAACAACAAGGAACAATATATCATGAATGAAAGGGAATAGCTGAACAATTCAATAATGTGAATAACATAAGCAGGAATAATAATTTGCTTTTAAAATTAGGATAGTCAAATAGACTATGAACTATAAATATCCACTGGAGTCAATAGCAGGTTGACCCAATGGTTACTACCAGAAATATGTACCCGAGGGGATCAGCCTCAGTACAATATGTGTATGCATAACATTTAATTTTCGTATTTTTGTACCTGATATTAGATACAGGGTACTCCCCTATAATAAAGGGGTGTTCATAACAGTCTAAGAATCTGCATCTTCAATGATTTGGATAGCTTTTAAAATCTTTAACATAAATGTCTAGCCGAACAATGGCTTAGACCTACTTTGAACAGTTCTTTAAACAGTATAACAGTAATTAAGTACAAGTCAATGACTGTACAATCTCAAGTGCAACAAGTGCGAATAACAATAATATCGAGGTGGAATAATTGTAAAGTAATTAAACCACTCAAAGCATGCTTGGAAATAACAGTTCAAGCTTAGATAAATAATTTCCTCAATGAAATGAGTTTAGAGATAAGGAACTTGCCTGTCTGCTCAGCTACAATAAATGTCTAGCTTTAACTAATTGGCTTTGAAAAGACCTAACATTAATAAAGTTGGTCTAATAATTAGTACGGCGTATTTGCACAACTATACGCTCACTAAGGTACTTATTTATCATATAAGTACTAACACATAATTTACATTAGTCAAAATAATATTATTAACCTTATAGACCCTCAATCAAATTAGGTTAATAATTTAATAAGTTAGAAAATATTTTTCTTAAGCGTTGGACACTTATTAAACCCTTAAACAACTTATTACAATTGTTTAATTAAAGTATAATTAAATTAAATTTATTGTATTAATTCAATCTCTATTTAATTACTATTTAATCTTGGTTAAATAGAAATTAACTAATTAACTCTAGTTATTATTTAAAATAAATAATAACTAATTGTACTTACTTATTATTTAATCATAATTAAATAATAAATAATTATTGATTTAATTTTTAACCTTCTTTAATTTAATATTAATCAACTAATAATTAATTAATTAATTAACCTCACTTATTATTTAATTTAAGGAAATTAAATAATAGTTTACTAATTTTAATCCTCTTTAATTATTATTTAATGTCAATTAAATAATAATTAATTATTTAATTATTTTTAATTATTATTTAAGGTTAAATAATAATCAATTCATCTTTATTTATTACTTAAATTAAATAATAAATTGTTAATCTAATAACTTAATTTTCATTAATCGTTATTAAATAATAATTGATTACTTAATTATCCTTATTTATTATTTAATAATATTTAAATAATAAATAATTAATTTATAGATTTTTATCTCTCTTTAATTATTATTTAATAGTAACTAAATAATAATTGCTAATTTATTACCTTTATTTATTATTAACATTTTAAATAATAAATAACTAATAAATTTATTTAACTTAACCATGATTTAGCGAACTAGATTAATATTTATAATATTTAAATATTATACTTAATGAAAAATATCCTCCCTAATATCATTTTTGTATTTTAATTATTTTTGTTATAATTTTAAATTAGTTTTTAAATATTTAAATTAATTAAATTAAACCCGAATGACATTTCTGTAAATAAGTTGAAAACTGAACCGAGGGCAAAATAGTAATTTCGCCGAGAAAAACATGGAGGGGCAGAATTGTAATTTCTGCAACATCCGTCTTCCGCGCATTGCGCGTGCAGCATTCAGAACAGCCAAAAACGATGCCGTTTTGAGAAGCCGGAAACGGCTTCCGCGCGTACGCGCGGAGTAACGTTATACGGACGCCAAACGACGTCGTTTGGCTCCGCGTCCTTCAATGAACAGTGGCCCGCGCATTGCGCGGAAACCTTTTTTTTTTTTTTTTTTTTTTTTTTTTCCCTTTGCAGAATGTGAACAGTGTACGGCAATACCCATTTTAAATAAAAATATACCATCAAATAAGCTTTAAATCCTCAATAAAAATCCAAAAAAATTACCAATCACTTAATATCAATTTATAACATGAAAATTTAATTTTTCATGATTTAATATCATTCTTTTTTTATAAAAATTTTTACATCACATAAACTACCATAAATCATAACTTTTTGTATATAACTCCATTTTGAGTGATTCAAACTTTGTTTTTCTCATGATTTAATGTTCTATAATATTAGAACATCAAACCTAAGTTTTATAAAAATATTTTTGGACATGAATTCCAAAACTTGTTTACACACTATTAAACACATATTTTAGCATATAAAATATACCAAAATACAAACCAAACATATTAAACTCAAGCATGGCATAAATATTACAACTACACATTAATAACTATATTAACATGTTTATACTAACATGATGATTTATTTAATTTAAAAATAAAACTTAGATTTAGAATAACCATTACCTTGATTTAATGGCTATCTTCCATTTTCTTCCAAAATAAGTGTTGAATCTTGAAGACATAAACCAAGAACTCATTCTCTTCTCTTGGTATTTTGCTCTCAATATTTTCTTATACTTACAAATGCTCTCTAGCTCTCTCTTTAGTTTGAAAATAAAAGATGAGAAATGACTTTCAAAAACTACTAAATTGTAAGTATACTTACAATGGGCATAGATATAAAATCTATATCTATCAAATTTCCATAATGAGGGTAGTTGGAGACTTGTGCAAGATATCTAGCTAAGTACTAAGTTGGTGAAAAGAAGAATAGTGTCTATATACTTTAAAAATAAAACAAGCAATCCTTTTATTAAATAAATGAAAAATAAAACAAAATAAAAACAAAACCAATTTTTTCTCTCTCTCTTCTCCACATGGTCGGCTGATGGCTCTTATTATTGTCCCAAAATGATAGTCATTTGTTACATTTGAATAATTAATAAGTTATATAAAGTATTTTCCAAGTGGGCCAATTATTGGGCTTTATTTAAAATACCAATTGGGCTCCTATTAAATTGTTTGGGCTACTAATTTGTCAAATTTTATTATTCTTCACTTGGGCTACTAATTGACCCATGTTGGGCTAATTTAATAATTTACACATTAATTATTCAATCCATGGTTAAATAAATAATTAGATTGAATAAATAATTAAATATTCTAACCCATAAGTATTAAATTACTAAATGGACTAATAAATATTATTATTAATATTTCACATTATTTACATTAATTAATAATCATATTAATTAATTTATTATATTTAATTCACTCATTATATTCAATTTAATTGAATATTTAATTAATAGGAAACTTATCAATTATTTTGATATTAAAACTTTAGGGTTTGTTCATTAATTTAATAACATATTAATGACCTCCTTCAATTAATTCTAGTAGTTAATCACATAATTATTTAATTACATAATTAATTAATCACATAAAAAAATTTAAATAATCTCGTAAAACTAACTCGTTGGAAATTAAATTAATAATTTAATTAATAATGACGTGGAAATTCTAGGACATTACATTACATGCTTCACATGTTATATATATTTTGCATTTTATTCCTACATCATGCATTTCATGCTTTTTATTTTGTGAATGTTTCATACTTCTTATGCATCGCATATAATACACATGTAGCATATATCAAGTCCTGTTTCTTATTCTATACATACTTCGCATATAATCATACTTCATACGTTTCACATAATACAAATATCATCAATATATTCTTACATCAATAATTTAATAACATATGGTTGCATAGAAATGCACATAGGAGCAAGTTCTGAAAAACTTGTCGGTTCGCTTCTACCATTTAAGCCTATTTTGCGTCTTTTCGTTCAACCTATAATTTATATATAAAATTGACAACATCATTAGTTAAATTGACTATTACTTAGTCTTTATATAAGATTCTAACTTCAAATTATTAACTCTTAATATGTCCGATAAACGAACCCTTAAGTTCCGGACAAAATCCCTAACCCAAAATATAATTCAGACATGTCGGGTACACTTAACCAACTTACGCATTCACTACACGTTATCGTACAACCTACTTTTAATAAGTTGTCTAAATTAATCACAAATGGACTATTTACATTGGTTTAATTAAATTTAACTTTCTTCTTTTACATAACTTAATAATTTTAACATTTAATAATGTACCAAATACCTCAAAATATTATATACCTTTGATAATATACAACTACATTTAAATATTATTAACCATTTAATAATATTTTAATCACTTATTAATATTATTAGCCCTTTAATAATATTTTAATCTCTTACTAATATTATTAACCATCTAATAATATTTTAAAGACTTATTATTATTATTATTAATTATTTAATAATATTTTAATGACTTATTAATATTATTAATCATTTAATAATATTTTAATCTCTTACTAATATTATTAATCATTTAATTATATTTTAATCTCTTACTAATATTATTAACCATTTAATAATATTTTAATCACTTATTAATATTATTAATCATTTAATAATATTTTAATCTCTTACTAATATTATTAACATTTTAATAATATGTTAATCACTTATTAATATTATTAACCATGTAATAATATTTTAATCTCTTATTAATATTATTAACCTTTTAATAATATTTTAATCACTTATTAATATTATTAACCATTTAATAATATTTTAATCTCTTATTAATATTATTAACCATTTAATAATATTTTAATCACTTGTTAATATTATTAACCATTTAATAATATTTTACTCACTTATTAATATTATTAGCCATTTAATAATTTTTTAATCATTTACTAATGTCAGTCATTATTTAATAACATTTTCATCGTTTACTAATGTTATAAATCATTTAATAACATTTTAGTTACCTCATAATATTATTAATCATTTAATAATATTTTAATAGTCTTTAAACCATACAAATAGTTAACTTTTGAATTGTATGAACTATATTTTTTATTTTAAATATTTAGCTACCATTTAATCACCAATAGACTCCACATATATTTGTTTAGTATTCAAATACATTCATTTTACACTTATTTCAACTTAAATTTCACTAAAAGCTCGACTCGGACTGACCCGACCCGACCCGACCTAGACAGCAAAAACAGGTTCTAAGCAGTGTGTTTGACTGCTGCGGCGGTGGTACAAAAATTTGAAACCCTAATTTGGGGATTGCCCGACTCTCTTTCACTAAAACTGTCATAACTTCTTCATTTTAAAATATTTTTGAGTGATTCTTGAGTCCATTCTCATCATAATTTCCCCCTCTACAACTTTTCTTTAGATCACAAATCCAAATTCTCAACGAAAGTAGGCTTAAAATCGCTTACAATGATATAATGAAAACTAGCTTTATAGATCCTTGACTCGATTGGTTCAAACATGATGTTACAAGCATTATTTGCTAGATCATCATGTTTTGTAACTCTACATACCTTATATACGTAACATACATCATATATAACCTCTCTGGTTTAAATATTTCAAACTACAACAATAATTAATACCTAGTTAACTAGGGTTTGACCGGTAAAACTTGATATGACATTTTCTTCAACTTATTTGCATACCGCACATATAAATACTTGTACTAAAAATACTACACCATAAATTTACCTATATATCATAGATTTAGACTTATAGATCATCAAAATAAGTTTTGATCGGTTAAAAATATATTTTGACCATAGAAATGAAAAGATAAAGGTGTAGAGCACTTTTAAACATTTTTGACTTAGATGCTCTCCTTCTCTTGGCTATGAATTTTGCTAGAAACTCCACCTTGACTCCTAGATATACACCTCTAGTGTTATATCTCTCAAGATTCTTCAACAATGCTCTCACTTCTCTCTAGAATTTCTTTCTCTCTAAAAATAATAGCAAGAATATAAATAACCAACATTGCACATGTGTTGGTAATTTCTATTTATAGAACTCTAGGAACACATCATTAACTCCTTAATCAACTAGCATTTGTGAAATTAAGGCTCTAAACTTACTTACTATTACATGAATGACCACTTGATAGAAATTTTGAATGACCACATGAATGACTAGGGTGGTTGGGGGTTGCTTGAACTACTTTGCACTCAAAAGTCATCCAACAAGCAAGCTTCATATCCATGTAGGGCCCAAAATTCGGGATCTGATAATTAATTAGTCCAATTTAGTTTTATTTTTATGTCCTATATTATTATATAAGCATCCATATGTATATACACCAATATATGTATATATATTCACCTATAAATGCACATTGGGCTCCACTTTGGACATTGAAATTAATTTCAATTGGACTTTGAATTACCATTGTTTGGGCTCAACAATTTAATTTATTTAGGCTACTATATTAATTCATTTTACTCATCACACTTGGGCTTCCAACAATTAAATCAATTGGCTAACTATGATACTTGAAATATAAACAAGTATTGGGCTAACTTAAATTTATTTAGACTCACCATATTTTTCAAATATGGTTAACTAATTAAATCCTATAAGGCTACTTTATTGGGTTTATTAAATAAACACGTTAACTTAATTACATAATCTAATTAGACTTGCTAGTTATAAGTCCATTGGACTACTTAACTGAGTTAGTCTATTAAATCACTAACACTTAATATATCTTGAATTTATTTTATTAAAACCCTAATGCTCATACATACTTAGTACTTCAATTTGATTCCATAAACTATTAAATTTTTTAAACAGTCTGTACCACCGCTGCGGCGATAGTTCTAACTTTCACATTCCAGGGAGATTCACCGCTGCGGCGGTGAAACCTATCGTTACGGCGGTAGTGCTGATTTTTCAAAACTCTAATACATATCAATACAAGTACTTCGACTTGATAAAATTTAATTCATTAACTACGTTTTATCATTAGTTTGGGCTCATAATATAATTATCCATACACATACAATTATTTTCACATTGGGTTACTCAATTAACTGACACATCTTTCATAACTTGGGTTGGTAATTAATTTAATTGGACTATCACACCATTATATGCAATACTTGCCAATATTATTTACTCAACTCCTTATTTGGCTAAAAGCACACTTTAGATATATATGTATCAATATAACCACATTCACTTCTTAATATAATTTATTTTCATAATAAATTCTTCACATGCATCATTATAATATTCTTACATTTAATTCTAAAAAAATGTTTACTCATTTTCTATACAACTCACTTCTCCAACTCTAGGTTTTAAACCACAACCATTAATTAATCTTATCTATAAATCTTGTAAATATTCGAGTATTATAGATTATCTATGCATTCAATATTCTTTACATTTAGCTTAACCGGAACCTCCGACTTTCTCGTACTTTACATGAAAATATTAGTTCATAGCAAGAGTGAGCACAAAGGCTCAGCAAGTCAATCAAATAACACCTTTCATGCTTGTATTTTATATTCATACATTATTCATCCTTTACTTCACCATACTATGAATAAATGTCACATATTTTATTTAGCAGTTAAATCACATAGTTGCACATAAGGCACATTCCACATCTTTTACTATCATATAGTTCACATAGAACAATCATTACAATTAAGTCTGAAAAACTTGCCTGATGTGACGACCCTAAATCCGGGTTCCATAACGTCGAGTTTGGTAATCCACTGTATAATACTTACTAACCATTAAATACATAAATTGCATTTAATCTTTGCGGAATAATACAAAATGTTCCTTATAAAAAGGCTACACTTCCCAAGGTCGATTAACCTTAACATAAAAATTACATATCTTAAGGGAATACAAAAGAAATTACATAACAAGTAATTTAACTAGCATGCATTAAGCTAATCTAAGCTTTGACTTTTCTCTTGCCTTTGTCTTGTTTAGAACTAAATGGCTCAACAAGTTTAAGAACAATAGCATAAGATATATCATGATGAAAGAGAAATTAACATCAGGATTTTGAACAATAGATAACAATTGTAAAAGAAATCAAGAATCAATTTTTCAATATAAGAATGGATTAACTCTTTACTGTGAGTGGTTTTTAAGGACCATGATTGGCTACTAAGGTAGAACAGACATATATATCTGACACCCCGAAAAAATGTGGTACGCGAGGGGATCATTCTCTTGTATCCTATGTATATGCATAACATTTAGATATCTTGCGCAAATTCGGTTTCCCGACAGATAAAAATCCCAATTATTTAGGGTTGTTCATTCTCAGTCTTACTATAAGAATCTGCACCAACTAATGGTTTGGATAAGCTTTTAAAATATTCAACTTGATGAATTTAAACATGTATTGTCTAACCGAAACAATTAGCTTAGACATTCTTAAACAGTTCTTGAATTAATGAATTAAAATACTTGCACAAGCACTATATGCGAATACAATAACAGTAATGATATGGAATAATTTTAGATAATTAACCCACTTAAAGCTTTGTCAACTATCTACAAGTGTAAATACTTGCTCAACAATAATTGAATTGCTCATTGTAAATAAGGTTGAAGAAAACTTGCAATAATAAATACAAGTTAGGGTTAAGGAAACTTGCAACAATAAATACAAGTTAGAGTTAAAGAAACTTGCCTCGTGCGTAGTCTACTGCTAACCAATTCAATTAATTCTCTTTGAATAGACCTAACAATTAATCAGTTTGATTTTAAATTAGTATCATATACACATTCATATGATAACCTTTATAATTCTTACTTAACCACATAATTATATAAACACTTAGGTAATATTATCACTACTTGATAATATTTCAATCACATAAAACCTATATTAATTATTTAATATAGATCACACACTTATCTAATATTATTAACAATTTAATAATATTTTATTAACCTTGTAATATTATTAATTATTTAATCATATTTAATTAAACACCTAATATTATTAATCCTTTAATAATATTTTATTAGTCTTCAAATATTATTAATCATTTAATAATATTTATTTATCAGCTAATATTATTACCCATCTAATAATATTTTATCAATTATTTAATATTATTAATCATTTAATAATATTTTAAACATTATTTAATATTATTAACTATTTAATAATATTTTATTAATTATCTAATATTATTAATTATTTAATAATATTTTAATCATTATCTAACATTATTAATCATTTAATAATATTTATATCATTTTTAAATATTATTATTCTTTTAACAATATTTTATCAATATTCTAATATTATTAACTATTTAATAATATTTTAGTTATATTCTAATATTATTATTCATTTAATAATATTTTATCTATTTACCAATATTATTACACATATAATAATATTTTAATGATTTTTTTAATATTATTATGTTAATAATAATATTTATTAATTTATAATATATTATTAAACCTTTAATAATATTTATCATCTTTTACTTATTAATTTAACTATCTATAATTTTAAAAATACTCTTATTGAGTCCAAAAATATTAAAATAATTTTTAGAACATTTTTCATTTTCTGACTCGGACCAACCCAGCCAAAATCGACCTGACCCAACCCAGTAAAAACAAAAAAATCGGACCAGCACCGCCGGCGCTTGAAATGAACCGAGTCCAGCGCTACCGGTGCTGGAAACAAAATGCCTGAGCACTGCTGGCGCTCAGTTTTGAACTGATACATCGTCACCGGCACTCGAGTATTCCGACCAAAATTTAGAAATTTTCAACTTTGAGTTATTTTGATTACAACTTGTATAAAGTGAAATCTACACATTCAAATGACACAAAATCAGTGTTGATGTGTTCTTAACTTCTTGTTTTACAACATTTCATGGTTTGATCACTTTTTTGAAATCGTTTGAACACAAATTTAAAAATCGAACCACTTAGGGTTTAAAAACGACTTACTTTACGGTAAAAGCCATAACTTCTTTGTTTTTCTATATTTTTGAAAGCTTCAAGTTGGGTTTTCTTTAAAACTGATATATGTAACTTTTTGGCCCTAGAAATCCATTTCTCAACTTGTACATTTCAAACTATAACATTAAATACCATATACTCAACTAGGTTTTACCAGTAAAGTTTAATATGAATATTTCTTTCATTTTTGTGCATACCACACATACCAAAATATGATTTAAACATATCACACCATGAATCTACCTATATAATATAGTTTAAGACTTATCGACAATCAAAACAACTTTTGATCGGTTAAAAATATATTTTAACCATTCAAAACACATATAGACTATAAAAACGAACTTAGAAAGGGTTAGAGCACTTTTTAACCTTAGTGACTTGTGTGCTCTTCTTCTTTTCCTTCCAAAGTATGATGTGAAGCTATTGGACATGCACCAAACTCCTTTTCTAGCTATCTCCTTCAACTCACAAGTGTATATCTCTATTTCTCTCTTGGAAACTCTCATTTTGCTCTCTAAGAAATGCTAAAAAAATGACTAACAAACTCATCTAAGGTGTGGAGCACTCTATTTATAGAGTCTCCTTAATCACCATCAACTCTTCCTAATTCACCAACATAGTCAAATTAAAGGCTAATTAGGATTACTATTGGAGTGAATGACAACTTGATTGACAATATGAATGACTAGAGTGGTTGAGCTACTATGACAAGGAGTGAAATTAAAGCAACAAGCAAAACAAGCCACCCAAGTGGGTTCCCCTAGGAAGTGTCAGCCAAATGGCATTTTCTTGGGCCCTAAAGTGGTTATATATATATTGCTTGACCAATTTTTGACTTCCTATTGGGCTCCACATTGGACTTAGGAATTAAATATATTGGGCTCATCCATTTAATTGGGTTGAGTTCAATTTAATTATTACATTGGGCTTACATTAAGTAACATATATTACATTTAATTAAATCAAACATTGGACTTGTTTAATTAATTACATGGACTAAGGTTTAATTAATTACATGGACTACTGGATAAATTAATTAGATCTAGTTTAATACCTCATTTGGATTTAAATTATAATCAAATTAGACTTGTTTTAATTAATTATAACACATTCCTTTATTGCTTTAAATAAATATACACATGCACAAGTATATATTCATTCAATTATCTAACGCACAATTAATTAGTACGAATGTTTTAATTTATTGCTAATTATTTAATAAATATAATTACAATGTCTAATAGAATTCGTGGTCATTACACCTGATCTTCATTTATTTACTTAACCTTTACGCTCCTCGTTCGTTCTTTCTATCCTTCCTCGCATCGGATTGTTAATTCAAACTTTATTTGCCTACATTGCACATATATAACATTATAGGATCATAAGACTTAATATAACTTATCAAACTTTATCCATAATCACTTAACTATTTATCTATATTCACTTTACTTTTGATGTATTATACATTATTTAGGTTAATAATACATCCTAGCTCGCTTCCGATTTTTTATTTTGTTTCATAACTCTTAACATTAATTGACTAAGCTTTAGGCATGTGATATTATGTCATTCATTATCTCATTATGCTTTAACACCCTTTATAGAGTCCATTTTTATCTATTTAGGGTGTACATAACCTATCATTATCATTTCACATCAAAACATAGCTTTTTGGAAGCTTAAAAAATTTGCAAATACAGAGCAACTACACCCCGACGCAGTCAGCAGAACCAGAACACTTTATTTTTGCTGCTACTTTGCTGATTTTTAACTCCTTCACCACACATCCAATTAAGTTCAAATTTGGAACAGTACTAGGTCTTATTACCTAGTATTTTACAAAAATATTATTTGCCTCATTTGGTTCCTTTAAATCAGTGAAACACTAGCCCGTAGAAGGGTGTTTCAACATATTTTTAGACTTGGAAATTTTTTCTAACTTTAAAACTCAATTTTTCCAACTTTGTGATTTTTCGTCATTTGCTTTAAAATTTCATTCCAACACTTGAAAAGTTTATATATGTCATATATGACATGTCTAGAGCTTTAAAACCATAAAACTTCGCACGAGGCAAGTTTTGTCCTTAAAATCCATTTTGAATTGAAACGATCGATTTCGATCGCTCAAATCGCCTTTTCATTCAAATTCCTATCTGTTGATTTACAAATCAACCTAAACACGTGTATTTACATAAAAATAAGTCATGTAACTTCATTTCACCTTTAATTCCTCAGAATTGCCAAAAATCACCTATAAGTTGGATTTTTCCTTAACTTTGCTAAACTTTTCATTTCAACACTTAGACTCCACTTGACATCTTAAACCCCATACACCACATTGGCTACCACATACACATTTAAGGACTTTGTAAGTCTATATTACTTCAATATACACATTCCAATGCACTTTATAGATTATAATTTGGTTTATATGCAAATCATAGCCTAGTATTGTAATTTCTCTTCACATATCATACTTTTCAACCTTCAAAGCATTTAGTGTGCTATCAAACATGAAATTACACAGGATTTCTTCATGATCAACCCTCTAGTCTAGGTTTCATCAAATTTATCAACATATAACACATGATCATATCTTAAATCATGACTTTTAGCTTTGAATTTAGACTTAAATAGTACACCACCTTTGTTCTACTACTTTCAAGCCTAGGGTTTCATGATTTACCAACTACATAGCATGTAACTCACATGATCAACCCTTATATTTCAAGGATTCATACATGGCTATACCTGTTTTAGCATTTAAGCCCATAAATACCAAGTTTTAAGGATTAAACATAAATATACCTTCTTGTAGCCTTCCTTCTTCTAGTTATGAACTTTGCTCATGATATAAGCTCCACTTTGATGGCTTAATAAGCTTCTCTTGATCACTTTGTTGCAATTTCATTAAGGCTGACAAGCAAACCCTAGCTCTTTCTTCTCTCTCTCTTAGCTTACGAACTTGGATGGTGAAATGAAGTGTGCTAGCTTGATACTTGAAAATATAATCACATATATAAGTTGATCAATTCTTCAACAACTAACCACACATGGTTAGCTTAACACTATCATGGTTAGGGGTAATTATGTCATTTCCCTTCCACTAGCATTGGCATAATGGTCAATTCCTATAAGAAGGACATCAAGGCCATTTCATAATTTGACAATGGTAGCATGGTCATTAGCCACATTTTCTAGAGAATTTTAATTCTCATAAATCATAACTTAATCATTTTTAATCTAATTCAAGTCCTTTTGGATCCAAATTTATTTCATAGTGCTTGAATTTTATTCCACAATCAAATACTCCATAATTTGTTTATTCCATAACACTTGTCGCATTTCAAAACATTAATTCAATCAATTACATAATCATCAATCTATCATTATGCTCAAGTACATATCAATAAAATCTTAATTTGCTATGAACCATTTCAGTTCCATAATCAATCAATTTTAATTTTTGACATCTCATCATGTCGATGTACTCATTTTTTTTTATTTACATAAATCACTTTCTCGAGAAGCGAACCTTGACTGGATTACCAAAATCCATCATCATTTATCATGTTAAATTCATAATATCTTCATTACGACTTTTCATCCTTTCTCTTATTCACTCAACACACATAATGCCAATTCTCAACATACATGAAATCTATGTTCTTTATACTCACATTTGAGAGTATTACCTTTTTGTCTTGACACATAGTATCATGATTATCTTAATTCAATCATTCAATATCAATTCCTTAAAATTCCAAATATTCACCCATCACCTTTAATCCATAATATACCAATTAAGTTATACTATTCCTTCCTTTTTCGCATATTTTGTCATGTCTTACCTTGCCATTCCTTCAACGTAGCCTCTCCAGGCCTATTCATTAAGCTTGCTATTAATTTTATAATTTAAGCTTAATTCACACTATTTTCTCATTTTCATCATTTCCTCCATTTAAACTTTTCTTTCTTTATCTGCCCCAAATATACACATACACATATTTAATATATTTTCTGCTGACACCACATCGTGTCTTACACTAATTTCTTTCAATTAACCTTATTGGCATTATCATCAATCATTCATCTTTAAATTCGTTATATTACCATTTAACCATCAAGATTCATTTTCATTATAATTTCATTATCTGATACATCACTAATGCACTTTAAATAATTAACTGATCCATAAACATTTTATAGACACTTATTCACACTAAGAGTCCTTCTGCATTAATTCAACCACATAGGTCCCTCTTTACCATTTCAACCACGCAGGTCATTTCTAGCACTTTTTTTTTTTTTGCTAAATCATTTCTAGCACATTGATTAAATAATAATTTTTATTTAATGCACTCTTACAATTTTTTGACATTTAATACTAGGTTTTACTGCTAACCTTTATTTAATTAACTAAGATTCTTAATTAGAAATCTTGTTAAAATCTGGGATGTCACATTACTAGTCCCAAGATTCAATAACCTTAATACAAAAGTACAAACTTATCCTAGAACGGTAATTAGGGTTCAAATTACAATAACAGTAAGGAAACTAAGCATAAAATAAAAGTACTGCTGCTAGAAGTCTATTACTTCATCTTTTCTTTACCTTTGCCCTTCCCTGAAATCTCGGGTTTAACTACAATAATGTTCATGATATAGCAAGAATGAGCAACTAGTTTGCTCAACAAGTTAAAATAACAAGAATAAATAGTATGTCATAAGTGAAGGAAAATATCTGAAAAGAATCTAATAATATGAATAATGTAAGCAAGAATAACAATGCTTTTAGAATAAATGATAGTCAAGTAGACCATGAACAGTAAACTTCCAATAGAATCAATAGCTGATTGACCTTTTGGTTACTAGCTCAGAAATACGTACTGAAGGGGATCAGCCTTTTATACACTATGTGTATGCATAACATTTAATTTTTGTGTTTTGTATCTTACATTAGATACGTGGGGTACTCCCCTATATTTAAGGGGTGTTCATAACAGTACAAGAATCCATACCTTCAAATAGTTTGGATAGCTTTTAAAATCATTACATAAATGTCTAGCCGAACAATGGCTTAGACTTAACTCATAACAGTTTTTCAACAATAGAATTTTAAATAAAGTACAAGTCAAAGACTGTACAAACTCAATTGCACAAAGTGTGAATCACAATAATATCAATATGGAATAATTGTAAACTAATTAATCCACTTAAAGCATGCTTGGGAAAATAAAGTTCAAGTTTAAATAAATAACTTGCACAAAGTAAAGTTTGGGCACAAGAGAACTTGTCTGTCTGCTTAGTTACAACAATCTAGCTTTAATTAAATGGCTTTGAAGGACCTAACATTGATAAAGTTGGTCTATCAATTAGTACTGCGTATTTGCATGTCTATACGCTTACTAAGGACTTATCTATCAAATAAGTCCAACATCTAATTCACATCATTCAATATGCTATCATTAACCTTATAAACACTTAAACAAACATAGTTTAATGATTTAATAAGTTAAGAGTATTTTTCTTAAGTGTTAAACACTTATGAAACCCTTAAATAATTTATTATAATTGTTTGATTAATGGATAATTAAATTATTTTATTTAATCTATCTTTATTTATTACTATTTAATCTTAATTAAATAGTAATTAATTAATTATCTTTAGTTATTATTTAAAAGTAAATAATAACTAATTGTACTTACTTATTATTTAATAATAAATTAAATAATAAATAATTATTGTTTTAATTTTAACCTCCTTTAATTATTATTTAATATTAATTAAGTAATAATTAACTAAGTAATTATCCTTACTTATTATTTAATTTAAAGAAATTAAATAGTTTACTAATTTTAATCCTCTTAAATTATTATTTAATGTCAATTAAATAATAATTAATTATTTATTTATTTTACTTAAAGTATTATTTAAGGTTAAATAATAATCAATTTATTTATCCTTATTTATTATTTAATTTTAATTAAAAAATAAATATTTAATTTACTAACTTAAATTCTATTTAATAATTATTTAATGTGAATTAAATAATAATTAATTTCATAATTATCTTTATTTACTATTTAATATTAGTTAAATAATAAATAATTAATTTATAAATTTTATCTCACTTTAATTATTATTTAATCTTAATTAAATAATAATTAGTTAATTACTTATCTTTGTTTATTATTTAATTCTCAATTAACTAATAAATAGTTAATTTATTTAATTTATCCTTTTGATATTATTATTAAATACTTAAATCACATATTTAATATTTAATGATAATTTATTAGAAATTTTATCTAATTATTAACTAATGAATAGTTAATTAGTGTACTTTTTAAAACTTGAATACTATTAAAAATAATGAATTTCTTAAATAATCTTACTTATTATTTAATGTAACTTAAATAGAAGTAATTAACAGTTTTATGATTTTTTAGAAATTAAAAATATTAATTTAGCATTTTTCGTTTAATTAGTAAGGTTTAATCACATTTTAATTATGGAAATTACCAAATGACATGATAAAAATACAAACTCATTTTTATAAATTGTATATGAAAAACCGAGCAACTTCCGTCAAGGACACGTCGTCGCAACCAGTCGTAATTCTGGTGAACTGCTCGCTGGAATGGTCAAGCCGGTTCATAGAAAAAACAGACAGTAGCTTTGGAATTTTTTCCAGAATTTGTCTAGCATTGGGGTCTTAGGAAAAAAGCTTCATAACTTGAGTTCTATAACTCCGATGGAGCTCTACTAGATATCGATGAAATTGTAACTTTCCGAACTACAATTTTCTAGGCTCAATCAATATTTTTGGATAAGTTTTGGTTTCGAAAATTTGGCTCAAAATGGATTGTTCATGCAAGATCTTGGACGGTAAGATGTGTTTGGTTAAACATGCATAACTTGCTCATTTTAAATCGGTTTTTAGTCATTTCACTTGGAAAATATTCGTATCGAATAGCTCAATCACCTAGAGTTGATGGATCATGATTTTGATTTGCGAAGCATGAACAGTAACTCCGGGAGCGGGCTGTTTATATCTTATTTTTCGGTAAAAATATTTTTGAGATTTCTTCCAATATTTTTTGACATAAACACATATTTGTTAGAGTTTATGCCATAGAGGCCAATTTTTTGATGTAATTGCTTAACAATTTAATATTATATTTGATTAAATAAATGAATTATTTTATTATGATTTTATTTACTGTGTTATATAAATATTAGTATAATAAAAGTCCTTAGAATAGTGATACGATTTATATGCATTGAAACTAGTATGTGGATTGATTGATGGTCAAATCTCATTGGTCATAAATATAAGAGATATTGAGTTAATGCATATGTACATGCTAGAGAACAATGTACTGGACAAACCCGCCATGAGAATTCTACGTGGAGCATTATGCAAAGTGTCATAAGAAATTCTCATAGTGACAATGATGTAATGATCCTTCGACCTGAAATCACTATATTATTACACGAGAATTTATGTATTTTGATATCATCAAAAGTCACCTTTAATAGGGTGAATAATAAAGGTGATTATTGGGTATATCATGAATCGTGTGAGGAATATGAGTGATCTAGATGAAATTTAACCCTCCTATATATTAGGGGTGATATCCGTAGGCCTCTTGATTAAGTAGAACTATGAAATGCATGGTCATGCTCAAATAGTGATTTGTTTCATATAGTCTACTCATTGATCAAGAAAACTCAGATTAAATTATAAAGAGTATGACAACATTCCATGCCTCGAGTTTAATCTAGGATGTCAAGGTTAAAAGGATTAAATTACATTGAAACATTGGTCACGAAAAAGTTGCATCGAATCACCAATCTTTTTATTATTTGGGTAGCAGTGATGCATTACTAGATACCGCTCATTGTTTATAATTTAATAATATAATTTTAAAATTATTGCCAACATAATAATAACCTATAAGGTGACACACTTAGAACGTATTTAAAAGAGAATTAATTTAAATTGTAAGTATTTAAATATGTCAATATGATTAATAGAATTTAAATTATGAATTTAAATTAATAAGATAGTTTGTATATGTGTGTGTATATATATATATATTTAAATTTTATTTTTCTATTTATTTTAGGTTTTGGTTAATTCCTATTAACTGCTATATACACATGATATATTAATGGTTTTAAGCACGTAAGGAAAAACTAAAAACCCTAGCCGCTTTCAGAAAGAGGTTAGAGAGAAAAATAGTTCAAAAATCATGATCTTGGTGGCTAGTACAACATCTCCCTTTTTACTGTAGATCGTGTGATGATTCGCGGAGTGTTCGTGTGAATAACGTAGAGACGCTGTCGTTGGATTGCGTTGAAGATTCGAAGCATTCCAGAATTCTCAATCGTCTCCATTCAAGCATGACTAATCGGTAAAACAAATCTAAATATCTGATTAATATGTTTTTGCATGGATCCTATTTTAGGGTTTCAATTTTTTTTTTTTTTAAATTCCACTGCTTTTCGATTCGAAATTCCTACAATACTAATGCACAAGTTAAATATATGTTAACCTATATAAACATATTTAACATGATTCTAGTCATTTAGAATTTGAACTTCATATATCTAACATAAAAATAACAAAGAACATGCAAGTTATAGTTTTTAAAAATAACTAACTTGTTTTGATAGCTATTATCCTCCTCTTTCCAAAATAGGTGATAGTGTGGGATGACATGAACAAACTAAACTCCTCTTCCTTCTCCTTGCTATGCTCGGCTCCTCCCTCATTTCTTTTTCTCTCAAGTATTTTAGCTCACAAAGATTTTCTCTCAAAATGCTCTCAACACTTAGGAAGATGAACAAGAAGAAATGGCTACCAAATGAACTAATACCACTTAAGTCTTCAATCCATAGATATAAAAATATATTTATAAATTCTAGCCATCATGAACCTTACCATGGAGACTTGCACAAGAAAAATGAAGGACTAGAGTTAGTGAGTAAAATGTGCAAAAAGGATTTCCCAATTCCTCAAATAAGTCATCTTATTAATTTAATCAACTTTGAAATTCAATTCTCTCTCTCTCTCTCCCCCCCCCCCCCCCCCCCTCTCACTATTGCCAGCAACATCATAGGTTAATGTCCCAAATTGTGTGACACACTTGCTTGCTTTAATTAATTTAATATGTTACACATTTTAATTTCTAGATTGGATCACATTAAAATAAACCATTGGGCTTGCTATTTAATGAGTTAGGGCCATTAAATGTCAATTCATTTAATTTTAACATTAGACTCATTTATTGAGCCCAATGATTATGTATTTACTTAATTACATATTAATTACCAAATCCATGATTAATTAAATAATTGGATTGGCTAAAAAATTAAATACTCTAGCCCATTAGTATTAAATTACTAAATTGACTAAAGAAATATTATTATCAATATTTCACATCGTTTACATTAACTAATAATTATATTAATTAATGTACAAAATTTAATTTACTCCTTGTATTCAATTCAATTGAATATTTAATAAATGGACAACTTTATCAATTCCTTTGATATTAAATCTTAGGGTTTGTTCACTATTTTAATCAACCTAGAGTGACCCCGTTTAATTTACTCTAACACTTAACCACATAATCAATTAATCACACAAAAGGTTTAAATTGTAAGACCTTGAATTTCATGAAATACAAATTTAATTTTTCTTCATATATATTTTTCCTGAAATAGTAAGTAGTTAAATTGACAAAGTTAAAAGTTAATGATGTTATGTGCAAATTTTATTATGTCGGACAATATTCGTTTTGTCGGGAAATATTCGGTCATACGACTATGCCGAAATAACTAATCATTGGTAGACCCCACAACGGAATATTTGTCAGATATAGAAAAAGACAGAAGTAACCTTTTTAAATAAAAATAGTCAACGATGTTATCACTTTTAACTGTTAAAATACCGATGATAAAAGAATAGTAGCATATGATATTTTACTGTAACACACAATATTCTACAGTTGCACACGGTATTGTATAGTGTCACATATTATTGATATGATAACGTGGTCATTGCACAGTATTGTTAAATCAATTGAAAGTTGTTATTCAAAGTTACACGTCTTCACAATTATTATATATTATTGAAGTCCCAAAAATTAAATCTTTTTCATTCATGATATATCATTTATTATTTATTTAAACTTGCTAAGCAAAGTAGTTGCTCACCCTTGCTATATTATGAACTATTTTTCAGTTAAGCCTAGTGATCTAAAGAGTATAAAGGCAAATGAAAGGTGAACGTGTAGAAGTAATTAGTTTTTATTTTTATGTTGTAAACCTTTTGTATTATAAGGTAATGACGATGTATTTAAGGTTAGTGGAACCTGGGATTGATGGTACGTTTTGTAACGAATTTATGTATATTTTTCGCGAGTTATTGAAGATTTAGTTTATGGATATTTGTCAAGTGATGAATAGTGAACACCGAACCCGATGTTTGAGGGACCCGGATATAGGGATGTCACAGGTTGGTATCATAGTTGTTGGTGATAAACCTTAGGTGGGGGGAAACCTTAGGATTTTGATGATAGAGAAGATAAGAAAACTCATAAAGAGTTTAGGAGATGGATTGTGAAAATTCATCAAGTAGGAGAAGTTATGTATATGTAAGAAAAGACCTTATATTAGGATCGTAAAAGTATGAGGATTCGGAAGATGATCCGAAAGTAAATTTAAAGGAAAACCTGAGCAATAATTTAGAAAAGAAGAAAGGAGAAAATAGAAAAATGATTGAGAGATACTGAATTTATGGAGTATAGATAAGAAGAAGTGATTATTTATAAATGTGACTATGGTTAAATAGAAGGAGATGATGTTAAGGTATAAAGTAATGATTTCGAGGACATAGAGGATATCTTAAGAAGATTTATCTATATAGATCGGTAGCAGTAAAGATGATCGGAGTAAATGGAGATGAAATGATTTGATAAATAGATAAGCTGTTAAAAATAAAAGTTGAAGAGTGAAAGAATCATAGAAGAATGGAAAGATTATAGAGCTGATCATAAAAGCAGATAATGATAAAGTGATTGAGGAAGAGTAGAAAGACCGTAGAAGAAGATAAGCATGATGAAGAATTACGTAGGAATGATAATAGTGTATGTTGAGGAGTCTGACTTTGGAAGTATATATCTTCGGGAGTTCGACTTTAGAGAATGTGTTTTAAGAAACACGTTTTCAGAAGTTATTTTTTGAAAATCAAAAATTGGATGATTTTCTAATCTGTAAGTTGAAATATATATATATATATACAAGTTATAAAATTTTGAAAATCCCAACTTTGGAATTAAGTACGAGATATTTTATGTATTTAGCATGGTGCTAAGAAAATTATAGTACTAGGTACTAATGTGAAGCATATTAAAATAACAATATTTATTAAATGTGTGATGTGATGATAAAAAGACAAGGTGATGATAGAATAAGCGTTTATAAGAATGTATAGTGAATGAGAGGATCGTGGTATAATAAACAGGCTATTAAACGATTAGTGGATATTTGATTAATAAATTGTGCATATGTGAAGTATGTAAAAGAACGCTTAAAATGGCGTATCTGTATAAATGATGGAATACTACGTACTAAAGGAGAACATGTTAACATATTTTATATGTTTTAAGATTGATTATGTGTTGGCATTGATAGTACATGCTTAAAATCAATATAGGGGTAGTAATGCTACCATATTATGTTAAACAAAAATGTCAAGAAAAAAATCTTAAGAAGGAATACAGTAGGGAAGAAAGTTAAGGAACTAGACTAGGAATCCTTATAGACGATTGGTGAGTCTAATAGTAGACACTTTTGATGAATGAATCAATGAATTTGGAAAATTCAAAGGTAAAAATTAAAATATTTACAAGCAAGATCTGAAGAAGGGTATCAAAGAAATGATAGAAGATATCTTACAATAAGATTTTTGAGGAGCTGAAAGAACGATAATAAGATCGTGAAATGATCTAAAAAGATGAACTCGTAAAGAGTTATGTGCTAAAGTATGGATTAAGAGAATTCATATTGAGTTAAGAAAAAGTTAGAGGTTTGTTGATTTCAATTAAGAACTCATGTTAGTGGCTGAGTTGAACATTCCTTTGTATGGGCAGGGGATTGTTCTTGGTTTGGTAACCACGTAGCTTCTTATATTAATAATCGTTGAAATTTTGTATCGCGTTATTTGTTATATATAAAGCAGGAAGGTGATTCTTTCTTCAAGTTGATATCTGATAGTTAGATAATGTTAAGATTATATGTACGTTCTTAAAACTCACACGTATGGTAAGTTCATAACTCATAATAGTATTGTGTTTTTGAGCCCTTAACGTATGGACAGTCTTTGATTCGTTCTTAGATTACATATTGATAGGATAAGTTCTTAAACTCATATTATTGTGGCAAATTCCTGAACTCGTATTGTGTGATAAGTTCGATGAACAATATGTGGTAGAGGTTGGAAGAAGGTCATAGGTAAAGATTTAAGAGTTCTAATTGATTTGAGAACATTAATAGAAATTGTGTACGACCTAGTATTATTTTCCTAAATACTACTAGTAGGTTGTAATATATAGTGATGCTTTGCATCGAGGATTGGGCTATGATTTGAAGAAGCATAAGGTGGGTGATCGCGTATGTGGGCACTAAAGTTACTAAATTTTAAAGAGAATCATTTTAAGTAAGATTATCAGAGAAGGGCGTAAGTATTTGTTTTAAAGATACGAAATTTTTGGAGAGAAGAAGAAAGGAAGAAGTTAATAAACAGCATGAGAAATTGTCGAGGGTACGAAGATATGTTGATGGATATGAATAAGCTTAATGAAGGATATGTTGAGGAATAAATGACAAAGTTTAGCATGGTAGTAAATTTTACTAAATTAAGAGAAATTAAAGGATAATAGTGACACATTGCTCAACAATCAAGTACGTGTAAGAAACATAAGAAGAATGACATTCGAGTTATTAAGTTCCTTGGTGAGAAATATAAAATATGTTGTATGAAAGGAAGAATAAGTGAATAAGAGGATTAAGAGATATCAGGTATTTGTAAATCCCAACTCTGGGAGTATGTGGATTATGTGGTTAGGTTAAGTCCCGACTTTTATGGTCCTTATAGGATATGATCGTTTATTTATGTATGTTTCAGAATATAATGTGCTAAGACACTACTGTTTTGCGTATAAATATAAATGCATTATGTTTATATGCTTTTAAGTGATTAATATAGGCATTAAATATTAAATACTATAAGAATGAATGTAATAAACAAAAAGTAAGATAATAACGTAAGTTTTATCTTAAAAACAGACAATGCTGCTGCGTATACAACTCCGAAACCTGAGAGCAGAATGATCAGTTAATAATGAAGGAGGTTAAGTAAACCCGATGCAAACTTTTGTTAATATGTTAGCAGAAGCAATGCAACACCGAACTCCATCAGTAAGAAGTCCGCCGGAAAATTGATTGACAAACTTTAAAGACTTTAAAATAGTAGGACCACCGGAGTTTCGAGGAACGACAGATCCGATCGAAGCTAAGATATGGATAGAAGAGATGGAGAAAGTATTTGAAGTTATGAATGTTGTGGAGGAGTAGAAGATAGCATTTTCACCTTCATGATGAAAGGAGAGGCAAATTATTGGTGGAAGGCTAACAATAATCGAATAGGAGAAGAAATTGTTATGTGGACTCGTTTCAAGGAATTATTCTTTGAAAAATATTTTCCAAATAGTACATAAACAAGAATGGAAGTAAAAATTTTAGAACTCAAACAGGAAAACATGATAGTAGCAAAATATGCCACCAAGTTTAATGAACTAGCACGATTTGCTCCACATCAAGTGGAAACAGAGAAATGAAAGGCAAGGAGGTTTGAACAAGGATTAAATCCATGGATCTACAGTAAAGTTTTGATTCTTAAGATTAACATGTTTTCAACAATGTTGGAGAAGGCAATCATAGTGGAAGACGGGAGTGAAGCTTTGTCAAAATATAATCAAGAAAGAAAAGGTAAGAGGAGTGAAGAAGGAAATAGAAAAGGTAGTAGTGGAGGTAGTAACACGTAGAAACGAAAGTAGAACTATAAAAATAGTGAGGATGGTCAAGGAAAAATCAAGCGAAAGATAGAAACTTGTGAAAGATGTGGAAAGTACCACTTGAGAGTATGTCTAAAAGGGACAAATAGTTGTTATAGGTGTGGAGAGCAGGGACATGTTGCTTCGAACTGTCCTGATCCAAGGAAGAGTAGAAAGTATTTTATTTGTGGAGGAATGGGTCATCCATTTAAGGACTGCCCGAAGAAGAAAATCAAGGCGGGAAGTGGAATCAAGGGAAGTAATATCAAGGAAGTCAAGAGACACGGTGACAAGTATTATTCCAATCAATAATATAATTATTTAGGTATTAGTTGATTCGGGAACTATATGTCTGATGATTTCACTAAATGATTGAAATTATTTAGAAAAAGAAAATAAATACCTTAATAATATAGAGGTCGCATGGAATTGAGTAACACCTGTCTAGTATTAAATCGAAGGATTGTGTAAGAAAGATAAAGCGTAAGTTATCCATAGAATTAATTCGGATATTCGAGAAAAAGATATAAGAAAAGAACAGATTATAAGAAAATTTTAAGTAACCTTATAGCAGTGATTCTTGGGATAGAATCCTTATAAGGAGGGGTGAATGTAATAACCAGAAAATATTATGAACTTAAATTACTTATTTATTTATTTATATTCATGAGAAAACATGATGTATGAAGTATGTATGTATGTGTTTAGGTTGTATGATGAAAGGTAGTAAGTTAGTTAATTTAACTTATTTGAATTAACTAAAGAATAAAAAGAAATGTAAGAAGAGCTTATTTAATGAGATCACAAAGCTTGAATGTTGACCTTTAATGAAAATACGAAAATTAATAATAAACAAGTGAATTACTTGTATAAATAATGAGAAAGAAGAAATAAATGAATTATTAAAAATAACCCAATGTGGGAATAACTGTATGTGTATAGGTAACTATATTATAAACCCAAGTTGATGATAAGAGGTAGCTAATGAATTAAATTTAATCAAGTTGAAGTACTTGTATTAATGTGTATCATAGTTTCATTAAAACAAATCCAAGAATTTGTAAGTAATAGTGTTTTGTAAGCTAACTCAAGTAAGTAGTCCAATGGACTTATAAATAGCAAATCTAATTGGATTATGTAATTAAACTAACGTATTTATTTAATGAGCCAATGTGATAGCCTTATATTATTTAATTAATGAACCATATATAAAATATATGGTGAGTCCACATTAATTTAAACTAGCCCAATACTTATTTTTATTTCAAGTGTCATAGTTAACCTAATTGATTTAATTGTTGAGAGCCTAAGTATTGATGACTTAAATGTATGAATTTAGTGGCCAAATAAATCAAATTGTTGAGCCCAAACAATTGTAATTCAAAGTCCAAATAAAAATAATTCAAAGATCCAAAGTGGAGCCCAATATGCATGTATAGGTGAATATGTATACATATATTGGTGTGTGTGTGTGTGTGTGTATGTGTATATATATATAATTATATAGGACATAAAAATAAAGCCAAATTGGAGTAATTATAATGCTATTCTAGAATTTTGGGCTTTACATGGATGGAAATCTTTCTTGTTGTGTGATTTTGGGTGCAAAGTTGCTTAACAACTCCCTACCAACCCTAGTCATTCATATATGTTGAGTGGGTTTTATACCCATGAAAGTACGTTTTATAGCTGATAATATGCAAGTCCTCAAGATATTTTGTATTAAATTTCGGTTTAACGTTCATATTTTGTTCATTTTTCAGGAAATCTGGAGTCGAAGGCAGAATGGTAAAAGTCGTACCATAGCGCGATTGCTCTGTGATAGAGCGCAACTGCTCCACAGCACAAAGCCTCACAAAGTCAAAAGCAGCAGGTTCAAGCGCGGTTGCTCTGCATCACAAGGCTAAAGCAGTAGGTTCAAGCGCGGCTGTTCTGATGATCGCCTTGCGCTACACCTCAAAAGCCAGAACACAGAAACCGAAAGTGCAGCTGCTCTGGATAATGCCACACCTGCGCTACATCAGGAAGTCAGCATCAAATGCCTTCAGCACAGCTGCTCTGAAGCAGTTGCGCTACCTCGCATTATCAGTTGACCAGTTGCTATCATGGTAGGACCCGCTGGGAGTTAAAAAGAGCAGTTAATCTAAAAATGGGGAAGCACTAAGCTGAAAAGGTGGAAACGCAAAAAGGAGCAGAGGGACTGAAAAAGAAGAAGAAAAAAGAGCTAGAACAGGATAGAAGATCAAGAGCAGAGCAACTGGGAAAGAGGAAGAAAAAGAGAGCTAGAACAGGATAGAAGATCAAGAGCAGAGCAACTGGGAAAGAGGAAGAAAAAGAGCTAGAACAAGATCAGAAAGCTTGTCGTCTTCACAGTTTTTCTCTTCTCTTCACTTTAACTCTGTATTCTGACTATTGATGTTAGTTTGTGGATCATGAAGTTCTGTATCTTAATTATGAACTAACTACTATTGTTTAAGATTTCAATGGATCTCTTTGTTTAAATTGAATTCAGTATTACCGGATGATTGTTTATGTGTGTATTTGGGTTGTCTATCATACTAGTTTTTAATTTACCAATTACCTGGCCAGTAATTATCTTGGTATCTTGTATGAAGTTAAGAAATTGAGTACGATAATAGACATCTAGATGATAGCATATGTTTATGGTTTGCTTGAAGGAAATCATAATTTGTGAACAAGGTAGAAATATATTTGTTGACCGTATGTAGCTGTGAGAGAACCTGTTCAGAAATTCCTTGTTAAATCAATCCACATAGAGATATAGTGCTTGATTAATATTGGATGTTTTTCCTAATTCTATTCCTTGATTGGTAGATTTAGGTAGATTTGTTGAATGGTAATCGAGAGATACTTATCAACACTATTAGGAGTTCTCGGTTAATAGTCCATTGCGCACATAAAAACATAAAGGTAATAATTTGATTCACTTAATAACATAGAGTGAAGTTGCAGTCTTAAACCTCATAACCTTTATTTAAGTTGATAACCTTTGAGTTCTTGTAACAAAGTAGTGATAATTCTCAGTGCTTGAAGTTGAACCAACAGAACAAAATCTAATCATGAGTTTAATTGAGACTGTTTAGTTGAAATTAGTGACAATAGTTGTTGAGTGAAAAATCCTTGTGGGACGATACCTTGCTTGCCTTATGCGTGTTGGATTTTCTAAGGCATAAAAAGGCAAACAAGTTTTTGGCGCCGTTGTCGGGGATTAGTTCTTAACATAGTGTTACTATTAATTTTGATTGAATTGCCTTATTATAAACTTTTTATTGTTATTAATTTCACCTTAAATATATTATTGTTCATATAATCTTGAGTTTTGTATGCAAATGCGTTCAAAGGAGAAGGAATTAGAACTATACGAAGACGAGATTGAATGCAAGTTCCGCAAAATTCGGAAGTTTATTCAGGAAACAATTCTAAATCAGGAACTAGATTTAATGGCTGAGGAGCAACAAAAGTCCTTGCAGGACTATGTTATGCCACAAGTGACTGACCTTCAATCGAGTATCACGAGGCCAGCCATTACTACTGCAAATTTTGAGATCAAACCAGGGACAATACAGATGGTACAGAATTCAATCCAGTTTGGAGGATTGCCGAATGATGATCCCAATTATCATTTGGTCGGGTTCTTAGAAATATGCGATACATTCAAGTATCATGGGGTTACAGAAGAAGCAATCAGACTCAGATTATTCTCATTCACACTTCGAGATAAAGCTAAAAGTTGGCTTTATTCTATACCACCTGGATCAATCACAACATGGAATGACCTAGCGTAGAAGTTTCTGGCAAAATTTTTTCCACCCACCAAGACAGCGAAGATGAGGAATGACATTACCTCATCCGTCCAGCACGAATCAGAATCACTTTATGAGGCGTGGGAAAAATTTAAGGATCTATTGAGGCGTTGTCCACATCATGGGATTCCTAAATGGCTTCAAGTGCAGACATTTTATAATGAGCTACTTAGGACGCTGAGGACAAGCATAGATGCTGCAGCAGGAGGAACTCTAATGGTAAAGAATTGTGATGAAGCTTATGCTGCTTGAAACAATGGCGGCTAACAATTATCAGTGGCCTACCGCATGGAGTAGTCAGCCAAGAGCAGCTGGTATGTTGGAAGTTGATGCAATAACAGCGTTGTCAGCACAAATGTCGGCTCAGATGTCAGTCCTTACAAAGAAGATTGATGCACTTGGGGGACAAAAGGTTCAAAAGGTAGAGGTAATTTGTGAGTTGTGCATGGGGAGCCATGCTAGTGATCAATGTGCAATGAATTCTGAATCTGTACAGTACGTGTCTAATTACAATTGACAGCAAAATAGCAACTCAAACAACTACAATTCAGGGTGGAGAAATCATCCGAACTTCTCATGGAGTAATGGTCAGACACAACCTCAAGTTCAAGCCCCGAGAAATGCGAATCCGCCAAGATTTTAGAATTAACAACATCAACAGTCGGATAAGCTTTCTCAGATGGAGGATATATTATCGAAATTAGTGAACCAGTTTAATGTTACTGTGAAAACTCAATTAGCCGCAATAAGGAATCTGGAAAATCAAATGGGGCAGTTAGCAAGCGCTCTGAATAACCGACCTCAAGGATTGTTACCAAGCGACACTGAGACAAATCCGAACCATGAGGGTAAGGAACACTGCAAGGCTGTAACATTGTGGAGCGGGAAGGAGCTACGGAATACAGATGATAAGGCCTAAGAAGAGGTGGTAATACCTAATGAGAAGGCTGAGAGTTAAGATGCAAAGGAAAAAGAAGGAGATGATCATTCTGAGACAGAGTCAAGGAAACAGTTGCCAATTATTCCACAAGTGCCATTTCCACAGCGTTTCCAGAAATAGAAACTTGATAAGCAATTTGCAAAGTTCTTAGAGGTATTCAAAAAGTTGCAGTTCAACATTCCTTTTACAGAGGCATTAGAATAGATGCCAAGTTATGTCAAGTTCATAAAAGACATCTTGTCACGGAAAAGGAAGCTCGGAGATTATGAGACCGTAGCATTAACTGAAGAGTGCAGTGCAGTCTTGCAAAGGAAATTACCCTCGAAGCTTAAAGATCCGGGTAGTTTTATTGTACCATGCACTATTGGAACACAATTTTCTAATCGATGTCTTTGCGATTTGGGTGCAAGTGTGAATTTAATGTCATTGTCAATTTATCAGCAATTGGGATTAAAGGAAGCAATTCCAACGAATGTCATTGCAACTAGCTGACCGTTCTTTGACGTATCCAAAAGGGATTATGGAGGATGTGTTGGTGAAAGTTGATAAACTTATATTCCCAACTGATTTTATTGTCTTGGATTTTGAAGAAGATAGGGAAATTCCAATTATCCTTGGTCGACCGTTCTTGGCCACAAGTAGGACGTTAATTGATGTTCAAAAAGGAGAATTAACAATGAGGGTTAAAGACCAGGAGGTGAAATTCAATGTATTCAAGGCAATGCAATTTCCAAGGGAAAATGAAGATTGTTTCATAATTGATTTGGTTGAACAGGCAGTTAAGGATGTTCTTATGGAAACCAATAGTAAAGATCCTCTTGAAGTGATGATTGCCAATGATACCGAGTTGGATGATTCAGCTACTTTGGAGTTGGTGCAAATGCTAGATTCAGCTCCAAGGGTTGACCAGTATAAAGGGAAATTTGAGTCCTTAGATTACTCCAACAGATCATCAGACGGAGTTAAAACATCAATGGAAGAACCTCAAGTTCTGGAGCTTAAACCGTTACCTAGTCATCTAAGGTACGCCTATCTTGGATATACGTCTACTCTTTTGGTCATCATTTCCTCTTCTCTTAATGAGGTGTAAGAAGAAAAGCTATTAAGAGTTACCAGGGAGTACAACTTAGCTGTAGGGTGGATCTTGGCAGATATAAAAGGGATAAGCCTTTCAATTTGCACGCATAAGATAATTCTGGAAGAAGGGGAAAAACCTATCATTGAGCATCAACGCCGTTTAAACCCTATAATGAAAGAGGTTGTCAAGAAGGAAATCATCAAATGGCTAGATGCTGGCATTGTTTATCCCATTTCAGATAACCCATGGGTAAGTCCAGTTCAATATGTCCCAAAGAAAGGGGGAATGACTGTTGTCGCAAATGAGAACAATGAGTTAATCCCAACAAGAACAGTGACGGGGTGGCGTGTGTGCATGGACTACTAAAAGCTCAACAAAGCCACTCGCAAGGATCATTTCCCATTACCATTCATTGATCAAATGTTGGATCGGTTAGCAGGTCATGAGTTCTACTGTTTGTTGGATGGATATTCTCGATACAATCAAATAGCAATCGCTCCTGAGGGCCAAGAGAAATCAACATTCACATGCCCTTATTGTACATTTGCGTTCAGAAAAATGTCATTTGGGCTACGCAATGCACCGACGACTTTCCAAAGGTGTATGATGGCAATATTTTCCGACATGGTAGAACAAAACCTTGAGGTTTTCATGGAGGATTGCTCAGTATTTGGGGATTCATTTGATGCATGTCTAGAAAACCTAATGCGGGTGTTGAAAAGATGCATTGAGATGACTTTGGTTCTAAACTAGGAGAAGTGCGACTTTATGGTTCAGGAAGGAATCATAATGGGACATAAAGTGCCAGCCAAGGGCATAGAGGTAGATAAAGCCAAGATTGAAACAATAGAAAAACTTCCACCACCAATATCTGTCAAGGGGATTCGAAGTTTCTTGGGTCATGTTGGTTTCTACAGGAGGTTCATTCAAGACTTTTCAAAAATTGCCAAGCCTCTTTGCAACCTTTTAGAGAAGGAGGTCCCATTCCTTTTTGATAGAGCATGCGGTGAGGCATTTGAGATTTTAAAGAAAAAGTTAGTATCAGCTCCTATCATTATTGCTCCGGATTGGGATTTACCGTTTGAGTTAATGTGCGATGCAAGTGACTACGCAATTGGTGCAGTATTAGGGCAGCGAAAGGATAAAAAAATTTCGTGCCATCTATTATAATAGTAAGACATTGTCGGGAGTCTAATTAAACTACAAAACTACAGAGAAGGAATTGTTAGCGGTGGTTTATGCATTCGACAAGTTTCGATCTTATCTAATTGGGACAAAGGTCATCGTGTACACGGATCACTCGACAATCAAATACTTGATTCTGAAGAAAGATGCAAAGCCAAGGTTAATCAAATGGGTTCTATTGCTGCAAGAATTCGGCTTGGAAGTTCGTTACAGAAAAGGTACTGAAAATTAGGTGGCAGACCATTTGTCCAGATTGGAGCAGTCCAAGGAAAATGATGTGGAGATCAATGAATACTTTCCAGATGAACAACTCTTCTCCATCAGTTCAAAGGTACCATGGTATGCAGATCTTATGAATTATATAGTCGAAAGTGTTCTTCCCCCAGAATTATCAAGCCACCAAAGAAAGAAGTTCTTGCATGATGTACGCTACTATTTATGGGATGAACCATTTTTATTCAAGCGATGTGCTGATCAGATGGTGAGAAGATGTATACCGCAAGAGGAGATGGAAAATATTCTTCATCATTGTCATGCTTCTAACTATGGAGGACATTACGTGAGTGAAACAACAGCAGCAAGGATATTGCAATCCGGATTTTATTGGCCAACACTGTTCAAGGATGCCCATTACTTAGTTTCAAAATGTGACAGATGTCAGCGAGTTGGCAATATCGCAAGGAGACATGAGATGCCTCTTAACACAATCTTGGAGGTGGAACTCTTTGACGTTTGGGGAATTGATTTCATGGGTCCTTTTCCGTCATCTTGTAGCAATGCTTACATTTTAGTCGCACTGGACTACGTTTCCAAATGGGTAGAAGCAATAGCACTTCCCACGAATGACGCGAAAGTGGTGACAAGATTCTTGCGACGGAATATATTCACAACGTTTAGGACCCCAAGAGCCATTATTAGCGATGGAGGGTCGCACTTTTGTAATAGGCAGTTTGCATCCCTCCTAGCTAAATACGGGGTGACACACAGAGTAGCCACAGCTTATCATCCCCAAACAAATGGCCAAGCAGAGATATCGAATCCTGAAGTGAAGAGAATTCTAGAGAAAATAGTAAACCCCAATAGAAAAGATTGGGCTCTTAAGTTGGATGATGCGTTATGGGCTTACAGAATAGCGTACAAGACTCCACTCGGGATGTCACCATACCAGTTAGTCTATGGAAAGGCATGCCATCTGCCGGTCGAAGTGGAGCGTAATGCATATTGGGCGATAAGGAAGTTAAATTTTGATCTAGATGTTGTGGGTAAAAAGCGTCTACTCCAACTCAATGAGATGGATGAATTTCGACTCCAGTCATATGAAAATGCAAAGCTGTACAAAGAGAAAGTCAAGCGTTGGCATGATACAAGATAGTGGAACGTAATTTTGAGCCGGGTCAATCAGTGTTGCTTTATAATTCCCGTTTGAAACTATTTTCGAGTAAGCTCAAATCGAGATGGTCGTGTCTGTTCATCATCAGAACTGTTTTTCCATATGGAGCAATAGAGTTGGAGGACAA
Source organism: Hedera helix (assembly GCA_947179155.2). Lineage (NCBI taxonomy): Eukaryota > Viridiplantae > Streptophyta > Magnoliopsida > Apiales > Araliaceae > Hedera > Hedera helix. The sequence continues at coordinate 17,592,597 of OX359268.1, forward strand.
TAAATTGAATGAGACTTTCAAAATTAATGGACAAAGGCTCAAACACTACTGGGGTGGCGATGTTCATCGTCAAAAGTCCTCAGTGACTCTGTCTCACACACAATGAACAGGAAATGGTCAGGCTGATGACGATAAAACAAGCGCTATTGGGAGGCAGCCCAAATGTTTTATTTTATTTTATCTATATTCAGTCATTTTGTTCTTTCAGTTGATTTTAGTGGATTTTGTTAACTAATGTTTTTATGAAGTTCAATTTGAAGTTTAATCTTCAATAATTAATGTTATGTGTAAATTGTTTAGGTACAAAGTATGAAGCTTGAAGGAACTGCACAGCAACAGGTCTACAAAGATGGACAGACAGCAAGCTAGAGCGCAGCTGCTCTACCACAAAGCGCAGCTGCTCTACTGCCTCTAGAATGTTCTAGCTACAAGTGCAGCTGCTCTCACACATAGCGCCCCTGCGTTTCAACATGCTGATTTGGCAGTTACCCAGAGCGCATCTGCTCCATATATTAGTGCACCTGCCCTACCACTTTCTTTCTCAGCATTACCCAGAGCGCACCTGCTCCATAAACAAGCGCAGCTGCGCTCCTGAAGAAAATACAAAATAAAAAAAAACAGGCTTTGATTCATTGCGTCTGTTCCAAAACTCTTTCAAATTCTCGCACGTCTTTCCCTCTCCCACATAAACTCTTCAACTGCAAAACGTCCAAATTAAACGTCCAAATAATGGCACACAATCTTAACACATTCATTCTTCACCTATATATCGTGTGCCAGAGAGATTGAAACACTCATAACCCAAAATCATCAACTCGTAGAGAAAGAAAAACAATGTTGTCGTAGCAAATAGATTGAGAACTTCTGGGTAATATCCAATCTCTAAAATTTTTGTTGTTTGGAATTCGATTTGGGTTTGGAAGTGTGGTTAGGATTGAGTGGGTGGTTGTTTGTTTAGAGATAAACTAATTTTGGTGATCACATTTTATCAAGGTTAGATTTTTCAAAGTGACAAGTTGGATTGCACACCAAGTGTTTGATCTTGTGCGTGAGAGAGTTTAGTAAGTTTGGGGGAATTTTTTTTGCATCCTTGGTTGGAAAATATTAGCATTCAGTGTGATCATGGCACCAAAGAGGCACAAGGGAGATACTTCGAGCGGCACTCTGGCGTATGACAAACGTTGGTTTATTAGCTATGAGGCATCCGAATTCTACCATGATTTCTTGGCAGAAAAATAATTGCTTCCCGAAAGAGGACTTGACCCAGGGGTTCTTGATGGAAAACTTCGTCAGACAATAATAAACAAACATTGGGAGGCATTTACCCAACAGCCGGATCCTACAGTCATTCTGGTGGTGAAGGAATTTTACGCTAATGCAAAGAACGCCAAGTATGGAGTGGTCCGAGTCAGAGGAAAAAAGGTGTCGTACAGGGCAGAGAATATAAACTCTTATTTTAACATAGCCAATATGGAAGAAGAGGATGACTACACTACCTATAAAAATCACCATTTTGATATGACTGAGGTAATAAACGGGTTGTGTCAGCCTGGAACCACATGGAAACTTAAGGACGGTAACCCGATCCATTTCTCATACAAGGGTTTGAGCAGATACGGCAAGGCATGGTATTATTTCCTTTGTGTGAGACTCATGCCAACTACGCATATCACCGAGATTAACAAGGAACGTGCAATCTTGTTGTATTGTTTAGTGAACAATAAGAGTATTAACATCGAAAAGGTCATTCATAATTCCATCCATCAGACAATAGAGGGAGGTCAACTAGAGGTCTACCACACCCTCAGTAATTTGTGGGTTATGTGAGCTTGCGGAAGTTAAGTGGGAAGAGAATGAGCAGCTACAGGAGCCGTAAGTAGCTATTGACTCTAAAATAATAAGGAGTTTCACGTAATGGGGTGGTGCTCAGCCGAATCCTATAGGAGCGGGATTTATTTTAGAAGCTGGATCCCCCGACACAGATGAGCTTTTTACTGCATCGCCTGACAAGGAAGGTGATAGGGTTGAATTATATGATATTTTTAATCCCTAAAACTTAGTTTTTATATTTATTGTGTGCTTAAATGTTTAATTATTTAGTTATTTTGATTTTAATAGGTTTTATAGGATTTATGTTAATTTAGGTAATTTTATAGTATTTTTATATTCCTTTTTATTTATGTGTTTTTATTTATTTTAGGTGTTTTATTTATTATTATGTGTTTTTAGGCTTTTTAGTATTTTTATATTATTTTTATTTAATTTTTATAATTTATTTTGTAGGAAAAATGAATTGGATGGCATTTTTGTAATTCTCGCAAGAAACAGGCGGAGGGGCAATACTGTAAATAAGCAGCATGTGTCACCGCGCTTACGAGCGTCCAGTCTATATCAGCAACACAGTGGAAAACGGCGTCGTTTAGTATGCATCCGGAGAAAAGAGGAAGCCCGCGCAATGCGCGAGTGTTATTTTACTCTGGCGCGTGGCTACGACGCGCGGACGCGGAAGAGAGAGGGAAAAGAAGCAGGCCAGCTGTCAGCGTGTGTGTGGTCGCCTGGAGAGTTTGACTTGGTCAAAAAGCGCGTAAGGCTTTGTTTGGTGCGCGGAAATTGTTCCAGATCGGATTATTTCGGATTTATTGCTACTTTTTGATTCCAAATTGGATTTTAATTCCAACTAGGGTTAGAAAAATAATTATTTTCTTTTTCTTTTATTTTTAATTATAAATCCTACTAGGTTTAGGAGGATTTTGGAGCCTATAAATAGAGGGTTTGACACACATTGTAATACACAACTTTTCTTAGAATAAAAATTCTCTCTTCTATTCTTTGATGCTCTCTATTATTATGAGTAGCTAAATTCTTTTTCTTGGTTTAAGTGATTGAAGCCATCAAGATTTATACACTGTGAGATCTAATTTATTTTAATTGTTCAATTTATATTTTGAGTATTGAATATTTTTCTGTGTTTACTTTTATGATCAATTCGTTTAATTGCTAGGATGCATACTAGTTTATTATTCGTTGAAATCTACTGCTAAATTAAATATCAAATCCGTAATTGTTTGGTCACTTTAATTTGCGAAGCAACTAAATTTAATAATTATTTTGCTTATCAAAATATTATTTTATCTTAGGAAAAATATTCATCTAGATTAAATGCAGACGCTTGGATTGTGTTGTTTAGTTCAACGATCTCTCTATTTCTTTATGCTGCTACTAGATTAAATCTTTAGCGCTTGTCTGAGATTATTTAGTAGTAAGGTTATTTAGATCGCTTGTTTCTGCCTAACTAAAATTAAGGAGAGATAGGAAAATTATTCGAATGGGAGTAATTATTCCACGTTGAATATTTAAAATATGAATTGATTTATTCTTGCATCAGTGATCAGTTGTAAATTCTTGATGGTGGATTTTAACTTAAACCAAGGCTTGCATATTTATTTTAATTAATTTTATTTAAATTATTTCTTTAATCCAAAAACCCCCCAATTTTAGTTTACAAAAACATAAAATTAAATTAATCATTCTCTGTGGGATCGACTCTTGCTTACACTGCTACATTAATATTTTTCAAAAGTAAGATTTTATTTTTTGGTGCTTGCGACATCACAGCAAATTTTGGCGCCGTTGCCGGGGAATGATTTTAATTTAATTTTGTGCTTTTGTAAATATTAATTTAATTTAGTACTTATTCTTAGTTTTTTATTTTTTATTTTTATTTTTCTAGTTTTCATATTTTATTCGAGTTGTGCAGGTTGAAGATGGAAATCATGGCTAGGAATCGAACTTTGAAAGAGCTTGCGGCCCCTGATTTGAATCAACAACCTTTAAGCATAACTTTTCCAAATTTAGATGCTAACACCTCCTTTGAATTAAAATCTGGTCTAATCCATCTATTGCCCAATTTTCATGGCCTTGCAGGTGAAGATCCTCACAAACATTTAAAGGAATTCCATATGGTGTGCACAAGTTTGAAACCTGCTGGAGTGACTGAAGAGCAAATCAATCTAAGAGCTTTTCCATTTTCTTTGAAAGATTTGGCTAAGGATTGGCTCTACTACCTACCCTCCGGCAGTATCACCACATGGGAAGAGATGAAAAGACTATTCCTAGAGAAATATTTTCCAGCTTCAAGGGCAGCCAATATCAGAAAAGACATTTGTGGTGCGAGACAGAATCATGGAGAATCCTTGTACGAGTATTGGTAACGTTTCAAGAAACTATGTGCAAGCTGCCCCCATCATCAAATCAGCGAGCAACTCCTCATCCAATACTTCTATGAAGGACTCATGTCTACTGATAGAAGCATGATTGATGCTGCTAGTGGAGGAGCTTTAGTGGACAAAACGCCCGAAGCTGCAAGGAACTTGATTGCGAACATGGCGGCTAACTCCCAACAATTCGGCACTAGACTTAATTTTACGTCTCACAATATCGATGAGGTAGAAATTTCTTCACTTAAAGAACAAATGACTAGTCTAACTTCTCTTGTTCGTCAAATGGCTGTAGGTAATACACAACAAGTCAAAACTTGTGGAATTTGTGCGGTCGTAGGACATCCGACGGATATGTGCCCCACTCTTCAAGAGGAGTCCTATGAACAAGTGCATGCAGCAGGTGGTTTCCCTGGTCAACCACAAAGGAGATATGATCCTTACGCGAACACGTACAACTCAGGTTGGAGAGATCATCCGAATTTCGGCTATGGAAATCCACAAGGGAATCCATCTGCGACTCAAAATTTCTCAAGCTTCCAACAATACAAGCAGCCATATCCTAACAAACAACAGGGCCAAACATCTGATTCTCATATGTCTTTGGAGGATATAATTACACAACTTAGCACTAACACTTTGCAATTTCAACAGGAAACGAAGGCAAATATACAGAATTTAACTACACAGATGGGACAAATGACAAGTGCCATCAGTAGATTGGAGGCGCAAAATTCTGAAAAAGTACCCTCGCCAACAATGGCGAATCCAAAAGCAAATGTTAGTGCAATCACGTTGAGAAGCGGTAAAGAGATCGAAACTCCAACAAAGACAAAGTCTGCGCCAAAAGAGCAAAGCAAAACAGGAATGGACAACAAGGAGGTAGACAACAGTCAAGAGGATGACAATGTTCTAGTCAACAATGGTACTCCTAAGCATAAATTTCCACCTCTCTCTGAGTATAAACCGGTACCCCCCTTTCCCTCATGCTTTAACAGAAAAAAGGACATACGAGAAAGACTCAGACTTATATGAAACTTTTCATCAATGCGAGGTCAAAATTCTATTATTAGATGCTATTAAACAAGTACCTCGTTTTGCTAAATTTCTGAAAGAATTGTGCACACACAAGAGAAAACAAGCACTTAAAAGATATGAAAAGGTACAAGTAGGAAAAAATGTTTCTGCCGTAATTCAAAGAAAACTCCCTACAAAGTGTCAAGATCCAGGAATGTTTACTATCCCTTGTAAGATAGGAGACACGAGATTTGAAAAGGTCATGTTAGACTTAGGAGCATCTATTAATGTCATGCCATATTCTATATATACTTCTTTGCAACTTGAACCTTTAAATAGAACTGGTACTGTGATTCAGTTGGCTGATGGGTCTAACACTCAGCCTAAGGGTATAGTAGAGGATGTTCTTGTGCAAGTAGATAATTTGATTTTTCCTGCTGATTTTTATGTGCTTGATATGGAAAATGGCGATCAAAATGCTCCTATTTTGTTAGGAAGACCCTTCTTAAAGACTTCCAAAGCTAAGATCGATGTTCATAGTGGTACACTGTAACGACCCCGAAATTCGACCCACTTTGTTATCTTAATTTTCATATTTATGAAACATTATCTTTCTTACGTCCAAATTTCGGTCCGTTAATAAATCTTTCATCACCTAATTTGATCCATTATTTAATTTCAGTATCATCAATTACTTTTCGGTATAAATTTTTTTTTTTCTCGATTCAATCGTTGTATTTAAAACATTTGGATATTAAAAATCCTTACATTCCGATCCTAGTCCCATGGATCGCAACCTTTACTTTTTCTTTCTCTTTCTTTGTACCAATATCTTAAATCTCATCATTCCAAATTTAATATCCTTTCATATCCGTATAACTATTCATTGATTTAAAATTTATAGTCATTTATTTTCATACAAATATTCTTTGTTGCGTCATTCATAATCAAACATATAATAATTTCTATCGTAACATCTATCTGGTACAATCACAGTTCAAAATTTAACTTTTCTTATCCTGTCTGGATTCGACATATATGTACATATGAAACATCATTATAAACTTAACACATGTATCCACATTGAATGGAAAATATAACAAAACGTTTCCCACCTTCTAGACTATTCATCTTTAACAATTAATCCGATATTCTTGAATTTCATTTCTTTCCTGCAAAAATGTTTATTAAGCAAGTAATGAGCACAACGGCTCAGCAAGTTCAACAGTTCATGCTTCACGTAGCACATACCTTATCATGCTTGGTGTGTGTCATATATCATGTGCTTGTGCTTCTACTATAGCAATATAACTCATATATATTCATATCGTTGCACAAATTACACATTGTGGTCATATTAATCACGTATCACGTAACACATAATTTGTATGAAGTTAAAACATATTATAACATTCCAACATTTAACAAAAAAGGGACTGAAGAACTTGCCTGGCGTCCAGGTATTTAAATTGATATCTCAAACTCTTAACTCGATCAACCTTTCAAAACTCAAAAATCTTTCCTTGAAGCTTGGTATCTCCTCTCCTTGGTAGCTATGGTGGTCTTGGATGGCATGGTGGTGGCGGTTGACGGTGCACGGTGGAGGTGGTGGTTCGGCTGGGAGAAAGAAAGAGAGTATTTGTTTGTATTTTTCTCATTTCTTTTACTTCCTTTTTATTGCTTTTTCTTTCCTTTTCTCTTCCTTATATACTTACATGCAAGACTTTATTTTGTTTTAATCCCACACACGTCCACCGACTTGGATTCTCTCCCGAAAGTTCCAAACTTATGCATGAAATTTTATTTTAATACATCACGTAATTATATCGTGTAATAAATATTTTATATAATGAATACAAAATATTTATTTTAATTTACCAAAATTCATAATATAATTTATGAATAATATTAACACCCTTTTTTGGGTACTTTTCTTGACAAATTTTGTACACGCATAATTACATGCATGTAATTATTTGAGGTAATTTATACCTCCAAAAATCATAAAATAATTCATAGTACATATAAAAATTATTTTTCATAATTTTTCACTCCATTACTTGGACAACATGTTACATTAACATGTTCACATTTATAAAATATTATCTTTCATAAAAGTCATAATGATTTCATTATACATAAATATAATTTTTAATAACTTAAAACATTTCTTTTTCTTATTTATTATTCAATTTCTTTAATATTCACAATAATTTCTTTATATATAAATTATATAACTTAATATAATTTATATATTTACATTCTCATTTATTAAATAATTTCTTAAATTCCTCAACCTTATTCCAATTAATCACCTTATATAAATTACATAATTATTTTTATATAATTTATATAATTATTATTTCCTTCATACCTTAGTTTAATTTCCTTATATAAATTATATAATTTATTATTATATAATTTATATAATTACCTTTCCTTCTCAATTAATTTCTAAACCTCCTCCAAAATTCTTGATAAATTCTAAAATCAACACATACAATTTTACCCACTCCCTCATTCACTTTTTATTTAGATTTGGATTAATTTAATTATTAATCCCTTTATTTTAATGAAATTTAAGATTATCAATTAAACATTTGCATATATAATATACAAATGTATATATTTAAATATATACATATTTAATTCATACATTTTACATTATCGTATAACCTCATTTAAAATCATACTTTCTGTACTTTCATAACAATTTAATTGTACCATTTATTGTACCTTTATCTAACATTTTTCTTATCCTTCATAATTTATTTTTAAACAACTTATTTACTTTTCAATTTTTTCTAAACCAACCCAAATCATCACCATCTCTGTACAAATTTAATTTATCAATTAAATCATATCACATACCTTAATTCACATAAAATAATAATTTCTTTAACAACCTTGATAATTTTATCAATTAAATTCTCATTTAATATTATTAAAGAATTCTGAAAATTCGGATCCTCACATTCTTCCCCCCTTAACAGGATTCCGTCATCGGAATCATAATTACCGTAATATTTATACGTATTTTATTTCTAGCAACTTGCTATACCTTTATCTTAATAAATAACAACTAAATCCATAATAATCATATTTTACATCATTAACTTCCATAACTCACATGAATAATCCTATAATGGTCATAATTGTCAGAGTATTCCATTCTTATTTCAATTCATAATTCCTTTGTAATATTGCATTTCACAATTCTCTAAAATTTTATTAATAATACCTTAATTCATTTCTTGATATACTTATCAAGATTGTTTTGCATTCTCAGAAAAATGTCATATCTTTAATCATACGTAACCTTACTCAATCTACTTATTTCATACTTTGCACCTTCATCCTCCTCTTCTTAATTCATGTAATTCTTCTTCACATCCCATAAATTATTCATTAATACTTCTATTATTCAATACTAAGTTCTAACGTTAACCTTTACTTAATTCATCATAATCTTTAACCTTAATTCAAAAATCCTGGGTGTCACATTCACCCCATATTCATAAAATTTCGTCCTCGAAATTTCTATGTACTCATACTTTACAATTTCTTTATATTTATTCCACATATCTTTATTTCCTTCATTTCTCGTAGTCATTGCACACTGCAATTTTCTAATCCATCACATTTCATAATTTCTTTACTTCACAATTTGTACTTTTATTATTCCTCACAATTAGAAAATACTACCCCATCCTACCATCCAATCTTCATAAGAGTAGAAGAATTCAAAATTTTCATTTTGGAAACAAAAACTTCATGATACGCTGAATGAACCTTTATCCCGGTTTACAGTACTTCGCTCCCCGAGTACTTCATACTGCAAACCCTGACAGTGGATCAATCTGTCATTAAAATGATGGATGTTTCACCATACTGTATTTCTTATGCCAGGTGACCATTTGATCAACCTGCAACATTCTTAATCTTTTTGTTCATCTCAGCCTTAGAATTCATTCGAAGATAATTTAATTAATTATAGCTTTCAAAGAATACGAATTCAATAAACATATTTCAAAATTTGTCTAGCTGAATCAATAGCTTAGACTTATATGTCTTCAACGCTTGTCTAGCCAAATCAATTAGCATAGACTTCCTTTTAACAATTTATAATCCGCAGAAATTTTTTTAAAACATTCTTCAGGTTAAAACTCTTAAATACGTCTAGCCGAGTCAAATGGCATCGACTTATAATTCTGACATACTTTTATAAATCAAAATCATTTATGACTTCATGTTACCGCATCATCTTGACAGTCCGTTGAGAATTTCATCATTAATAATTCCTACACCATAAACCATATTTTATGGTGTTGAATCATCTTATGACGAAATAGTACCGCACCGTCTCAACAACACGTTGAGCATTCCGTCATTCATCACATCTGCACCGGGCTAAAAGGTGCGTGGATGATTCTTTTGAAATACATTTTGATGTAAAAAACATTTTTGTCTAGCCGAGACAAATAGCATAGACACTTTTTAGATCGCTAAAAAAAATTTCATTTATATTTTTCAAAGCACACACGTGCCAAATCAACTTGAGGCCAAAATTTTTGAAATCTAGCAAAGCTAGAAGAGTGGGAATATCCTAAATTCCCTAATATTCACCTTTTACTTCTTCACTTACTTATTAACTTTATTGCTAGGACTATTGTCAGATTAAAATTTCTATCTACTCCAACTTTTCTATACCCCCGTATAGTTCATCAAACTTGCCACACATTATGAGTCCAGAAACTTACCACAAGAATATGAGTTTAGAAGCTTGTCCTAGCAATATGTAGTCTAAGAACAAATCAAAGACTATCCATATGCTGAGGGGCTCAAAACATACCATACGATTATGAGTCATGGACTTACCACATGCATGAGTTTTAAGAACTCGTGCCTAAACTTAATATTATCTATCTATCAGAAACTCTTAGCGCGACTCTAACATTCCAATGATTATCACATAGTAACTAAGTAATCACAAATTCCCCGCCCATACAAAGGATTGTGCAACTCAGTCACCACATGAATCCTCAATTGAAATTTCGTACCCAGACTTCCTGCCCCCTCATCATAACATTTCTGTCATTCATGTCTCATCACTCTCTGAATTCTTCTTGTACTATTTCATAGTACCATTTTTCTTTATAGTATCAAGCTATACCTTTTGGACCATTAACAGGTCTCTCTGTTATTTTACAGTCTCATTAGATCCCATCATAGTCTTACTTTACAATCCATTCCTTACTCGTTTCCCTTATCTCGTGATCGTATCGTAGTACGATCCTCTTACCGTTCCTGATCATGTTATTATGATCTCTTCCTAGACGTTTTGAATTACCTTGTCATCTTTATTACTTAAATCAGGTGTTCCCTGATTATCTTTGAGATTCATCTTTGAATCATTTCAACTATTCTTTCAGATATGTTCTTAATTGAACTTATAAATTTTCTCAATTCATTACCTTCATTCCGATTTTTCTTATCATCTTTATCTCTTTCTTATACTTTTATAACTTTCATATTTTCTTTAACCTTAGCCAATATCTGAGATCTATATTTCTTAACTTACATTTTTCTCAACTTATATCTCTTCATTCTAATTCCCCCATGTTCATCAAACTGATCACGTATTTGGACTCAGGAACTTACCATAATCATATGGTTGAAGAGCTTGTCCTAGTCAGGCCTTAGTCGCCCATTCGCTAAAGGGGCTCCACCATATAATTATGAGTCACGAGTTTACCATACGCTTGAGTTTTCAGAACACTCAACTAACCGTATTCTTTCTTATGCTAGGTTATAGCCTAAAGTATCATTTACCTAAGGTTTTTAACCTCTAGCTCTGATACCAACTGTAACGACCCCGAAATTCGACCCACTTTGTTATCTTAATTTTCATATTTATGAAACATTATCTTTCTTACGTCCAAATTTCGGTCCATTAATAAATCTTTCATCACCTAATTTGATCCATTATTTAATTTCAGTATCATCAATTACTAAATTTTCGGTATAAATTTTTCTTTTTCTCGATTCAATCGTTGTATTTAAAACATTTGGATATTAAAAATCCTTACATTCCGATCCTAGTCCCATGGATCGCAACCTTTACTTTTTCTTTCTCTTTCTTTGTACCAATATCTTAAATCTCATCATTCCAAATTTAATATCCTTTCATATCCGTATAACTATTCATTGATTTAAAATTTATAGTCATTTATTTTCATACAAATATTCTTTGTTGCGTCATTCATAATCAAACATATAATAATTTCTATCGTAACATCTATCTGGTACAATCACAGTTCAAAATTTAACTTTTCTTATCCTGTCTGGATTCGACATATATGTACATATGAAACATCATTGTAAACTTAACACATGTATCCACATTGAATGGAAAATATAACAAAACATTTCCCACCTTCTAGACTATTCATCTTTAACAATTAATCCGATATTCTTGAATTTCATTTCTTTCCTGCAAAAATGTTTATTAAGCAAGTAATGAGCACAACGGCTCAGCAAGTTCAACAGTTCATGCTTCACGTAGCACATACCTTATCATGCTTGGTGTGTGTCATATATCATGTGCTTGTGCTTCTACTATAGCAATATAACTCATATATATTCATATCGTTGCACAAATTACACATTGTGGTCATATTAATCACGTATCACGTAACACATAATTTGTATGAAGTTAAAACATATTATAACATTCCAACATTTAACAAAAAAGGGACTGAAGAACTTGCCTGGCGTCCAGGTATTTAAATTGATATCTCAAACTCTTAACTCGATCAACCTTTCAAAACTCAAAAATCTTTCCTTGAAGCTTGGTATCTCCTCTCCTTGGTAGCTATGGTGGTCTTGGATGGCATGGTGGTGGCGGTTGACGGTGCACGGTGGAGGTGGTGGTTCGGGTGGGAGAAAGAAAGAGAGTATTTGTTTGTATTTTTCTCATTTCTTTTACTTCCTTTTTATTGCTTTTTCTTTCCTTTTCTCTTCCTTATATACTTACATGCAAGACTTTATTTTGTTTTAATCCCACACACGTCCACCGACTTGGATTCTCTCCCGAAAGTTCCAAACTTATGCATGAAATTTTATTTTAATACATCACGTAATTATATCGTGTAATAAATATTTTATATAATGAATACAAAATATTTATTTTAATTTACCAAAATTCATAATATGATTTATGAATAATATTAACACCCTTTTTTGGGTACTTTTCTTGACAAATTTTGTACACGCATAATTACATGCATGTAATTATTTGAGGTAATTTATACCTCCAAAAATCATAAAATAATTCATAGTACATATAAAAATTATTTTTCATAATTTTTCACTCCATTACTTGGACAACATGTTACATTAACATGTTCACATTTCTAAAATATTATCTTTCATAAAAGTCATAATGATTTCATTATACATAAATATAATTTTTAATAACTTAAAACATTTCTTTTTCTTATTTATTATTCAATTTCTTTAATATTCACAATAATTTCTTTATATATAAATTATATAACTTAATATAATTTATATATTTACATTCTCATTTATTAAATAATTTCTTAAATTCCTCAACCTTATTCCAATTAATCACCTTATATAAATTACATAATTATTTTTATATAATTTATATAATTATTATTTCCTTCATACCTTAGTTTAATTTCCTTATATAAATTATATAATTTATTATTATATAATTTATATAATTACCTTTCCTTCTCAATTAATTTCTAAACCTCCTCCAAAATTCTTGATAAATTCTAAAATCAACACATACAATTTTACCCACTCCCTCATTCACTTTTTATTTAGATTTGGATTAATTTAATTATTAATCCCTTTATTTTAATGAAATTTAAGATTATCAATTAAACATTTGCATATATAATATACAAATGTATATATTTAAATATATACATATTTAATTCATACATTTTACATTATCGTATAACCTCATTTAAAATCATACTTTCTGTACTTTCATAACAATTTAATTGTACCATTTATTGTACCTTTATCTAACATTTTTCTTATCCTTCATAATTTATTTTTAAACAACTTATTTACTTTTCAATTTTTTCTAAACCAACCCAAATCATCACCATCTCTGTACAAATTTAATTTATCAATTAAATCATATCACATACCTTAATTCACATAAAATAATAATTTCTTTAACAACCTTGATAATTTTATCAATTAAATTCTCATTTAATATTATTAAAGAATTCTGAAAATTCGGATCCTCACATTCTTCCCCCCTTAACAGGATTCCGTCATCGGAATCATAATTACCGTAATATTTATACGTATTTTATTTCTAGCAACTTGCTATACCTTTATCTTAATAAATAACAACTAAATCCATAATAATCATATTTTACATCATTAACTTCCATAACTCACATGAATAATCCCATAATGGTCATAATTGTCAGAGTATTCCATTCTTATTTCAATTCATAATTCCTTTGTAATATTGCATTTCACAATTCTCTAAAATTTTATTAATAATACTTTAATTCATTTCTTGATATACTTATCAAGATTGTTTTGCATTCTCAGAAAAATATCATATCTTTAATCATACGTAACCTTACTCAATCTACTTATTTCATATTTTGCACCTTCATCCTCCTCTTCTTAATTCATGTAATTCTTCTTCACATCCCATAAATTATTCATTAATACTTCTATTATTCAATACTAAGTTCTAACGTTAACTTTTACTTAATTCATCATAATCTTTAACCTTAATTCAAAAATCCTGGGTGTCACATACACTGACAATGGAGTTTGATGGCGAAATTGTTAAATTTAATATTTTTGATGTCATGAAATGTCATAATCCTGTTTACTCTGTTGATGTGATTAATTCTTTAGCAACAAAAGTTTCTAAAACTGATGGAAAGGATGAATTGAAAACGACATTTAGTCCGAATATTGGGGAAGAGAAAGAGGAGTTAGTCTTGACTGCTGATTTAAAGAAAACTGTTGCGGCTGTGAATGATTCTCCGAACACAGGTAATGATCCATATTTTGACTTACCAGATCCTAACAAGAAATCTTTACCTTTTGTTTTGCAGGATTACATTCCAGATTTGAAGCCTCTCCCTAATCGTCTCGAATATATGTTCATTGAAGAGGGAGTAGAACTTTCATATCCACTGCAAGTGAGTTTTAACAAGACTATGATAAATGGAGTAAAGATGGATGAAATGGTCAAAATTCAAGAGGAAGGAGTAACGTAGTGGTTTGGCTTATTGTCGAGCCAATGACAATAAACAAAGGCGCTGCTTGGGAGGCAACCCAATAAATCAGATTTGCATTTCTTTTCCCTTTTTCTTTTTATAGTTATTTGTGTCTGTTTCTTTGCATTATAGTTTACATTGGGGACAATGTAAATTTTAAGTGTGGGGGAAGGGATTTAGGAGATTTAGGATATTTATTTTAATTTTAGGGAATTTTAAAAATTTTGAATTTTTGAATTTTGTGGGTAAATTCACTGCAAACCCTCACGAGACAAAACTCGTCCACTTGGGGTAACCTTGGGGTTTAAAGGCTTGTTGCACATGCTAAGTGTAACCGTGTTTCCTACGAAAATGGGCTAGTTTTTATTTTATTTTTAGGATGAGTCACTTGAGCAATGAGTTAATTGAATTTTAAATTTTTAGCCAATGATAAAAATTTTGGTTTTTATTTAATAACTCTTGGAAAAATAATAAACTTTTGCTTAGTTTGAATTTTTGACTTTTTATTGATTATTACTTTATTTGAGATTATGTAAATTCTTATGCACTTATATCCATTTGTTTCAGCTAGTTTTAATTAAGAGAAAGTTTAAATGGTTAAATGCTTATGAAAGATATTTTTGAACTCTATATCTTATTTGATCATTATTTGAAGTGAAATATAAGACAAAATATAATTTGGAGAAGATGATTTAGGTAATTTTTCTAAGATTATTATTGAAGAAGGAAAAAGAAAAATCTTGTGGTGGGTTGAGATGGGGCGTAAAACGCACTCACTCATAAACACATGAAAAAGCGAGATGGAGCGTAAAACGCACTTGTTGGTGAAATGGAGCATAAAATGCACTCACCGTGAAAGGAAAAAAAAAAGAGAAAAAAATGGGATGGAGCATAAAATGCACCCATTAAAAGAAAAAAAATTGGAAAAAATATTTGAAAGAAAAAATTTGATAATCCTAGTATGCTTCATTGATTAAAAACCTTTTGATCTTCTGATTTATATTTGTCTGTATTAACTGAAAGTGATGAGAAAAATAAGTATTTTGAGTTTTGTTGTATATTTTTTTATAAGGTAATTAATAACCTAAACTTATCCGAGTTTTGATTAGTTTAATACATTTGGATACACACACACACAAAAGATCTTGAGTAAAGTAGAATTGATAAATATGTTGAATTTCTAGATTTTGCATGATTTTGAAATTTTCTTTGAGTTATCATTTAAACAAATCTTTGAGGCTGATGTTGAAATTTATATTGCTCTGTTGCTCAAGTAAGTTGTTTGGTTATTAATTTTATAGTTTTTATTTTTGTTTTGCCCGAGGACGAGCAAAAAGCTAAGTGTGGGGGTATTTGATAGGGTTGAATTATATGATATTTTTAATCCCTAAAACTTAGTTTTTATATTTATTGTGTGCTTAAATGTTTAATTATTTAGTTATTTTGGTTTTAATAGGTTTTATAGGATTTATGTTAATTTATGTTAATTTAGGTAATTTTATAGTATTTTTATATTTCTTTTTATTTATGTGTTTTTATTTATTTTAGGTGTTTTATTTATTATTATGTGTTTTTAGGCTTTTTAGTATTTTTATATTATTTTTATATTATTTTTATTTAATTTTTATAATTTATTTTGTAGGAAAAATGAATTGGATGGCATTTTTGTAATTCTCGCAAGAAACAGGCGGAGGGGCAATACTGTAAATAAGCAGCATGTGTCACCGCGCTTACGCGCGTCCAGTCTATATCAGCAACACAGTGGAAAACGGCGTCGTTTAGTATGCATCCGGAGAAAAGAGGAAGCCCGCGCAATGCGCGAGTGTTATTTTACTCTGGCGCGTGGCTACGACGCGCGGACGCGGAAGAGAGAGGGAAAAGAAGCAGGCCAGCTGTCAGCGTGTGTGTGGTCGCCTGGAGTGTTTGACTTGGTCAAAAAGCGCGTAAGGCTTTGTTTGGTGCGCGGAAATTGTTCCAGATCGGATTATTTCGGATTTATTGCTACTTTTTGATTCCAAATTGGATTTTAATTCCAACTAGGGTTAGAAAAATAATTATTTTCTTTTTCTTTTATTTTTAATTATAAATCCTACTAGGTTTAGGAGGATTTTGGAGCCTATAAATAGAGGGCTTGACACACATTGTAATACACAACTTTTCTTAGAATAAAAATTCTCTCTTCTATTCTTTGATGCTCTCTATTATTATGAGTAGCTAAATTCTTTTTCTTGGTTTAAGTGATTGAAGCCATCAAGATTTATACACTGTGAGATCTAATTTATTTTAATTGTTCAATTTATATTTTGAGTATTGAATATTTTTCTGTGTTTACTTTTATGATCAATTCGTTTAATTGCTAGGATGCATACTAGTTTATTATTCGTTGAAATCTACTGCTAAATTAAATATCAAATCCGTAATTGTTTGGTCACTTTAATTTGCGAAGCAACTAAATTTAATAATTATTTTGCTTATCAAAATATTATTTTATCTTAGGAAAAATATTCATCTAGATTAAATGCAGACGCTTGGATTGTGTTGTTTAGTTCAACGATCTCTCTATTTCTTTATGCTGCTACTAGGTTAAATCTTTAGCGCTTGTCTGAGATTATTTAGTAGTAAGGTTATTTAGATCGCTTGTTTCTGCCTAACTAAAATTAAGGAGAGATAGGAAAATTATTCGAATGGGAGTAATTATTCCACGTTGAATATTTAAAATATGAATTGATTTATTCTTGCATCAGTGATCAGTTGTAAATTCTTGATGGTGGATTTTAACTTAAACCAAGGCTTTTTATTCTTATTTATTTCTTGCATATTTATTTTAATTAATTTTATTTAAATTATTTCTTTAATCCAAAAACCCCCCAATTTTAGTTTACAAAAACATAAAATTAAATTAATCATTCTCTGTGGGATCGACTCTTGCTTACACTGCTACATTAATATTTTTCAAAAGTAAGATTTTATTTTTGGGTGCTTGCGACATCACACCAGAAGGCGATAGTTCAACTCAGGAAATCACGGGGATGATGCACTCCATGCAATAGAGAATGGATCGTTTGGCTCAATGACAAGATGCAATGCATGGGATCAATGTGAATGTCGCTCAAGCTTTGGCACAGACCTTCTCAAATTTTCAACTTCTGGATGTCCCAATGTTTCCCGAGTACCCACCGACGGATCATGCTAGTGGAGATGAGGCTTGAACAAGGCTGTCAGGGAAGTCCTCGTTGCTTTTATTTTGTTAATCATCATTGAGGACAATGTTATGTGCAAGTTTGGGGGTCTTTGTAATGCTTTAATGTTTTACTTTAAAATATATATATATATATATATATATATATATATATATATATATATATATATATATATATATATATATAATTATTGTTAAGTCAAAGTTAGTGAATTTTGTGGGTACATTCACTGCAAACCCTTACGAGACTCAAACTCGTCCTCGTGGGGTAACTATGGGGTTCAAAGGCTTGTTTCACATGTTAAGTGCAACCATAGTACCTACGAAAAGGAACTTAAATAAAATTCGTTTTCTATATATCTAGTCTTAATTATCATACTGTATGTAGACTGTGTTTGCATGTAGGGTGTACAATACATTTAGTAGAGTCAAGGATGAGTTTACTCGGGTCTAGCAAGATTGGCCAATGAGAAGAATTCAGTTATGACTGAACCCACACAGGATTGAAAACCTCGCACAGTTAAAGTTTCACTGGGAAGTTTGTTTTAACACTGTTACATCCCTATATAAGCACTAAGATAAAGCTTGCTCGGCATTGGTGAAAGCGAATTCTAGGCAAGAGCTCAAGTTTGGGGGTACCTAACTCGGATAATAAAAAGATAAAAAAAAGTAATTATTATTGCTGTTAAATAGCTCGTCTATTTTGTTTTTGTGGCCTTTATTACTCGAACAAGTAGCCCCGTAAGAGTGTCTCTACACTTAATGTCCAAAAACCGTCTGGTTTAGGAGTCATTGGGGGAAAGTTCACTACATGGGTGATTCTGAATAGCCTAATAGAAACAGACATTGCACATGCCGAGCATAAGGGAATATAAGCGAGATGGAGTGTAAAACGCACTCGCCCATCATAACTAGGTTAATGAAATCAATAATTCTGGAAGGTTTTAAACTTTTTAAATAAAAATAGTCAACAGAACTGTTAAAATACCGGTGATAAAAGAATAGTAGCATACGGTAGTTTATGGTATTTTCTATAGCACACGGTACTCTACAGTAGCACACAGTATTGCACAGTGTCTCATATTATTGGTCTGATAATTGACACCGTAACTGTTGCGCATCATTTCATCAATAATTGTCACTGCATAATATTTTATGTTATCAATTCAATAATTGTTGCTACACAGTATTTTGCATTATTGATTCAATAATTGTCATTACATTGTATTTCATATCATTGAGTCAATAATTGTTGGTGCACTGTATTTTAAAATTATTGAACCAAATAATTGTCACAGTTAAAAATATACAGTAATTTATATTATTAAATTAAATAATAATCAGTAACGTGTTTATTACATTATTATAGAATTATTGTTGTAGCATTATTTTATTATACATGTAGGACCCAAGGGAAGAATATATATATATATATATATATATATATATATATATATATAAATTTAAAAAAAATAAAAAATAAATAATAATAATTATTATTTTTACTATTTGAAATAGTAACATGTGGGGGCCACATGAAAATTGAAATGAGAATTATGCTGAAGAAAGAGTTGGCAGCCGACTGCGGTGCCAATTTAGAAAAAAAAATAGGCAGACGTGCATCACGCCTGTTGTTCACCAACCATGCATAGTAACTTCTTTTCTCCTATAAATAGCTTGCTCAACTGAATAGAAAAATCACACTTAAAATATAAAATTTTTCTATAAGAATTTTATGAGTTTTCTCTGAGAATAGTAAGGCTATTTTGAGTGTTTGAAAGTCAAAAGGAGTGCAGAAATTTTTCAAGTAAGTCTTTTATTAAAGAGTAGTAATTTCATAAATTCCTATTTTTCACGGTATTCACAAATCTTCCCTTAGAAGACTCTTCTTTGAGAAGATTCATTTTTAAAAACTTTCTTTAGAAGATTTATTTTGGAATATTATTTTAAAAACTATTTTAAAGTAGTTATATTATACTACAAAAATTATGTTAAATATATATAATTTTGATAGTTCATATTATACAAATTATCATACACTTTGAAATTTATATGTGGTAATTACTAATTATATTAAAAATATATAGGTTGATCAACCTCATTTAAATCAATATCCAGTCACGTGTTAAGGTAAGGGGTATCTTTCTTTTCATCATCATAAATGGATATTATGTTCTTTCTTACTGGAAGGGATTATCATTCTTTAATTCTCGAAAATAATATCTTTTCTTTCTTGTGCCATTTATTTCCATGTATTAAATTGTGGGAATAACCTTACGGCGTGGATTACCGCCTGTTGGTGAATTGTATTCATTCCTTATTAATCTCTGAGAATAACCTTACGGCGCATATTACCGCCTGTTTGGTGAATAACTCTTCGAATTCAAATTGATGGGAATAACCTTATGACGCGGATTACCACCTGTTTGGTGAATAACTCTTCGTATTCAAATTGATGGGAATAACCTTACGGCGCGGATTACCGCCTGTTGGTGAATAACCTTTTTTATTTATCTCGTGTGAAAATAATTTGTCTACACGAATTATCACATGACACTTTTATTCCATATTCGTAAGTGATATCATTTTCCTTTATACTCATAAGGGATACCATCTTTTTCATCTTCCATTATTTAAACTTACTATGGTAAGGGATATTAATTTCCTTCACCTTTTGTTAATCAAACCTGCTACGGTAAGGGATAATATTTTCTTTCATACCCCTAAATCGAAACTTATTATGGAACTATTGCTTCTATAATTCCTGAAAATATTATATGTTCCATAATAGTTGAACTTCATTATTTCAACTGAACCTTCCTATTTTTTGAACCTTTCTATTGAACTATAATCGTTATTCTGAACTGTGGATCTTAAATATCATTTTTAAATTTCATTCCACATCATGTTTGCAATTTGGACATTGTTTGAATCTGCACAAAGTAAACTTCAGATACTTATTGTTTATCCTGTTCTTTTGTTCATCATTTGTATCACTGTTATTTGTATTAATCATCAAGAATCAAGCTGTTGTGAATATCTGTGGCCGGGAGCACAGATGTGATATAATTGTTGAACAGATGATAGGTTAAAGGCGATATACTAGGTTAAAGGCGATACATCTGTTCGGTGTCTTTTATGGCACGTGGTGAATGTTCTCTTTGGCCCGTAGTGCAAAGATGAACTGTTGTTTGATATGATTATGACCAAATTCTGAATCTGGTATAATCATGACCATTGGTGTTATATTGAATGTCTTTGGCCCGTAGTGCAAAGGTGAACTGTTGATCTGCATGATTATGATCAGGAACTGTGAAATTGTATTATCTTGACTAATGATATTTCAGATGATAAAAGTTGATGATGTTTTTCCTAAAGAGAACCGAGTGGACATTATAGTCTGCATTATTCTTCTAATAGATTGCTCATTCCGCTGCTATTATTGATCTAAACATTGTTTAAGAATTTAACTGCAGTTTTTGATATAAACCTTGTAGTCTATTGTATTCTATCAAGAACTCAACTATTGAAGGCTAATGATAATTTATTCGTCATTATCTTAGTCATGATATTTCTTACTGGGCTATTTGAGCTCACCCTTTCTTTTGTTACATTGTTTTTCAACAGGAGATGGGAACGTAGCTGGGTCTAGCCGGGGAATGGAGTGAGAGTCCAAGTGATAGCTATCCTAGTCTTCACGTGTTGTAAAATAGTGTGGCAATAATAGTGAAGACTTTGTTGTGTATTATTATACACTGTATTGTTGAACGTTGTACTACCTTGTAATAATGTTGTTGTAGTCTTTTGACAACTCAAGTTTGGGCTGTGTGCGCCCAAATTTGGGGGTGTCACAGTTGGCATCAGAGCTTAGGGATATGGTCTTTAATGGAGATCTGGGGTTAGAACTAGGAGGGGAGAAACGAATATAACCAGTCACTAATGTGTCCCACTTAAATGAGATTTTGTTATCTAACGAATCGATTTGAATGTAGGAACATGAAGTGATGAGTCAGTTTGTTTAAACTAACATTTATTGTAACGCCCCCAAAAATCCCCGCGCTTTCGATGCGGCGGACCTTGTGCGTTAATTTCGTACAACTATCGACTTAACCAATGATCCCATAATCATATTGGTTGAATTAGTCTTATTTTAGACTATACATTAAAATTTTCTCTTAACGTTGTCCCTGGATCTTAACTTGATCTCAGTCTCATAAGTATACAAGTATCAACTTGTATTTCATCCGTATAAATGGATAAAACCATATATAACGGTCTAATTTTAACCTTAAGATTTAAATATTCTATAACTTTACATGTTCCAACATCCACGTCATTAAATCATTAGGACGGCTCTTGGAAACAGAGAATCTCGCGGTGAATGTTTGTATCTTCACCCGTGATAAATGTTTGCATCTTTATCCGTGACAAATGGTTGTATCTTTGTCCGGTGCAAAATTCTCTTTCCGTACAGAACATTACCCAACTAGTTAAAACCCTCATTCGAAACATATTTGTTTATAGTGATATCTCTTCATATCAATAATCCTACTTATATGGTATTCAGAATAGTAATAACGAGTTATACCTGGGTCCGAGGAACCTTAACGATGGATTTGACCAGTCAACATCGCTTAGTCCTGTCTCGGATGTACAGCACTCACAAGTTATTTACCGATCCTCATCCAGATAAGTAGATCATTATCAATACTATGTTAAGTATTAACAATTCTAGGTTATATCAAAATAAAGACATAACAACATTCTGATGATAATAATTTATATCATTCATTCAATATTCGGTTACATGTTTGTTTGTTCGTATTACAATAGTCGTTATGACTTATACAAATACAAGTAATAAACATGAAAACCTAATCTACGCTTCATCTTTACGTTCATGATCTTCTTAACGTTCATCTTTAATCTGCAAATAAGGTTTTATTCGCAAGAATGAGCACGACGGCTCAGCAAGTCTAACATACAATACATACGTAGTTTATGCTTTCATATAAACTTTAACATCCATTGATTGAACATAATTCTCCATTTAATATCACATATAACTCACGTTCCAATAATTTATATCACATTGACACACAAAGGGTATAAATTATGTTCATACATCGTAAACATAACGCATAACAGTTAGAAGGCTTGTAAACATCAGTTAAAGACTTCACATATCATCTATTGCATAATAACATGATATTATACGTCTCATTTATCATTTTAACAATACTAAACAAGTAGCACATAGCAAGAGTTAGAAGACTTGCCTTGAAACCATGTTAGGGTTTCCCGGGAAATCGTTAAACGCCTACAAAAAGGGTTACGCGACCCCGAACGTTAGTTTATCAAATTCTCCTTTTGAATAAGTCTTAGAATAACTTAACTAAACTATTTTCATTGGTGGAATCATTTCGTTAAGTGGCGAACTCAAAATCCTAATTTTAAGTGCTTCCACCCGAATGGTTCCTTAATTTTTCAGCTTTGACGTCCTTTCCGGTAACTGCCATAACTTTATCATACGGAAATCATTTTGAGTGATTCTTGAGTCTAAATTGCTTAGAATTTCCTGATCTACAACTTTCATTTAAGTTACTAAGGCAGATTCAGACTTTAAATTTTCGGAAATTTGCAAAAATATTCTGCGACTATATTAGACTTAACTTTCTTTGATCCGATTGGTAAAACATGATACCTCAAGTATTAATTTGCTAAGATAACATGTTCTAACACTCCGTATCACTTCATAACATAAAAATAACAAAATCATAAACCTACTTATATAAGATTTCATGACTTTTTCTCAAGAACACGAATAACGAATCGAAGAACACGAAGAACAAAGTTTCATCGTTCTTCGTTTCGACTACTAAAACTTGATGCCACAAGCATTATTTAGCAAGGCCATCATGTTTCATCATCCCATAACACTAAATTACCAAATCATAAGCCTACTTATGTAGAAATTATGACTTTTGCTCAAGAACACACGAAGAACACGAAGAACGAAAAATCGTACATGGTAACGACTTATGTTCTTGAGCTTTTGGATTTCATACTTGAAATAATTTGAGCATTATAACTGCTTACATATGTGATTATAACACTTTATAATTGATAAAATTTGGTCATTATAACGACTTGTTTACTTAATTATAACAATTTATAATAATACTCCAGAACATACGAAGAACACGGAGAACGGATAAACCGTACATGGATACGACGTATGTTCTTGAACTTTAAACTATGAAATGAAATTTGACATAACAACGACTTGCTCAAGTCATAAGGAACACGGAGAACGAAAAATCGTACATGGCTACGACTTATGTTCTTGAGCCTCATCGATAAAATAAAACTTTAAGCATAATAACGATTAAGAATCGTACCTTTTATTATTGCAAGCTTTAACTATTTCTTTGCAATCGATTCTTGTCTCACAAGAACTCTCTCTATATTTGCTCTTTAGCTTTTAAAAATGGTAAAGAACTAATGAACTTAAGCCTTCTATTTATAGGACTTTCAAAGTTAGGGTATTTTGGTCATTAGGACCAAGCTTCTTGAACAAGCTTAACAAAGCTTCTCCAACACACTTCTTTTAGCTTCCAAAGCAAGCTTGGTGAGCTCTTTCTTCCGACTTCTGTATATCGGATAAATCGCGTGCGATTAATTTAAAATATTTCGCATTAGTAATTTAAGTTTTAATTAGTTATACATATTTTATTCATAAAATACATCATACAGTATTGATATGATGTCTCGTCGGACCCTCGAAGTTTTCCTTGAATTAATCTCGGATAATCTTCCGTATATTTTTCTCAAATATACCTATCGGGCGACATGATTGATAAATTTCTTTCATTCTATACACTAATTATGATGGAATAATATAATTAGGTATTAATCTGATAAATTTGATTATTCAAATTTTATGTTAACCTGTCTCATGTTGCATTTGAAGAAAACAACACAGATGAATTAGCAGTTTAATTATACAACAGTCTGATTCCAACTAAATGGTTAACTTATACTGATTTAAAAACTTGATATTACTAAGTTATGCTCCGAATAAACACTATTTTGTAAAGTGAAAAGTCCAAAAGACTTGGCACGTTTTTCGGTGAATAGTATTTTTGGCGACCATTTCTCAAAAAAAGGTTAGACGACCAAAAAGTCAAATATAATATTTATTTTTGTCTTTTCCCTATTTCGTCTTATTCCCGACACACTTTTCGAGAAATCTTTTATTGCTTATTACGCACCGGTGTTGCATACCAACACTGTATCCATCAACGGTTTGATCAAAAATAGAAAGCGTTTCCGTTTGAAGAGCGTTTTGCGTTTTAATTTGGGAAAAATATCAGTGGCTCCCTGGTATCTATTCCCCGTATAAATGCTATAACGTGAAATGGAAAAAGTCCAAACGTTGAAAAGAACGTTCGAAAAGACGACAAACGTTTTCTCGTAAATCGTGTCTTTTTCGTCTTTTTCCCAAGAAATTTTTATTGATTCCTTGGCATCTAAACCTCATATTATCACTATGTTGTGAAATGTAAGAAGTCCTACAGATGAAAGAAACAGTCAAACGAATGAAAAACGTCACCTCATGAATAGTGATTTTACACGTTTTTCGAGAAAAACTTTTATTGACTGTTACGTGTTTTCAAATCGTGGGAAGGTTGAATCTTGAAACGGAATGTCAATTTGACCTTCACATTTTGCTCACGGACCTAGGTTATTTTTTAGGGTTTAGACCCTAGGGTTAGGGTTTAGGTTTTAACTCTTTTTCCAATTTAGGTTTTTGCCCTAAATTGACTTCTGATTTTTAATCAGTGTTAAGGTGCTTGAACCAAAACACAAAATCCTACACATAGATAACTCATACAACACATTTAAAAACTCAATTCAAGCTTTACTAATCACATAACACATAGTTTAGGTTAAACAGTTTAACCTCTTTGTTATATACAATCGTAGTTTCGAGTCGTATATATTCTTTAAGATAGCTCAAGGTATGCTTGAGAAATCGATCTTAGGTTTTGAATTGACAACCTTGCTTAGATCTTGTTAGATCAATTTGGAAATAGTTGGGATATTACATTTATTGTGTGACCACAGTTAAGTATGGCATCTGGAAATCAGGAAGTTAACTATGAAATGACTGAAACAAATGTAGCTGCAAAACAAGAGGCGACGAATAATCTTCTTACAAACTCAGAGTTGAATCATCTGCCTAAGGCAAAAATTATGCGTGTTCTATCCAGTAAGGATGAAGGTGAAAGCTCTGCTACAGTCGTTCCAGATCCATTTTTAGAAGCAATTAAAGGAAGTAATGAACTAGCGGAAATTATTGCCTTTAATCTACTCACTAATTGGGAGAGTCATATCACCTGGTTATGCTCTATAACAAAGGATCAGAATATATGGACTTTTCATATCAGTCTTTGGGATTTATGGTGTTCCAGCTATGATTTTCAAGTTTATTTAAAAATGATGTTTCTATACTTTTGGGCATTACAATTTAAAGGAATCCAGGTTAAGTTAGTCACTATCGTGGAAACTGCAGTCTATCGAAAATACTATTCTTATGGAAATCATTAGTACGTTACTACTGATGAAGTTGATGAATCTGAGAAACAGTTTGTTAGAAAATTATTTAGCGATATCCCCATGGTTGAAATACGTGAAGATCCAGATGAAGTATACGGGACTCGATTTGATGATGACAACCTTGATGATCAAGAAACCGAATGAGATGATGACCGGTAAGCTATTCATCAATTCTCATGAAGTCTGTGTCATGTTAGATACTGGCTCTATCCACTCTTTTATCTCACCTATATATACTCAACGTTTAAATTTGACTATTGAAAACTTAAATCTTGTCTTATCAGTTGAAACCTCATTGGGAGAAATACCTATTACATTTACTATCTATAAATCTTGCCTAGTTCAAATCAACAACCTCACATTATCTGTTGACCTTATTTCTTTGGAGATGCATGAATTTGATGTGATTTTAGGAATTGATTGGTTGACTACCCATCATGCTAAAATTGATTGTTTTCATAAGATTATTAGTTTTCATATTCCTAATCAACCTGTCATGCAAATTCAAGCAACTAAACCATTGAATCTATAACTATTATTTCTAGCCATAAAGTCATTCGTTTATTGAAAAACGGATGTCAAGCCTTTTTAGCTCATGTTACTGATTTTAACAAAAACACGTCAAACTTGAATGATATTCCCATTGTTAATGAGTTTCCTGACTTTTTCCTGAGGAACTTTCTGACTTACCCCCAAACCGTGAAATTGAATTCTGTATTGATCTTGAACCCGACACTAAGCCCATTTTCAAAGTTCCATACCAAATGGCTCCCATAGAACACCAAGAGTTGAAAGTTTAATTATTAGATATCGGTATCATTTGTTCTAGTACAAAACTTATATCGAGCAAGGAATGCGAGAAAAGTTTTCAAGAACTCAAGAGGAGACTTGTTTCAGCTCCTGTTCTGACCATACCATCAGGATCAGGAGAATTTGTTATCTACAATGATGCTTCAGGAAAAGGTCTAGGTTGCGTTCTTATGCAACATGGAAAGGTTACAGTCTATGCCTCTCGACAACTCAAATATTATGAGAAAAATTACCCTACTCATAATCTAGAGTTAGCAGCGGTCGTTTTCGCGTTGAAGATCTGGAGACACTACTTGTACGAAGAGAAAGTGGATATCTATACGGATCATAAAAGTTTCAAGTATTTCTTCACCCATAAGGAACTCAACATGCGACAACGACGTTGACTTGAGTTGTTGAAGGATTACGACCACACAGTCCAGTATCACCTAGGAAAAGCGAATGTTGTAGTTGACGCTTTGAGCAGAAGATCTTTTGCAAGTACAAGTGCACTGCTGACAACACAAAAGTGTATTTTGTACGACTTGCAAAAGATGGGGATAGAGCTAAAAACACCAATGACCCACTTGAAGATTGCGCACGTACGAGTAGAACCAGCTTTAATCGATAAAATTAAAGCTGCTCAAGCTACTGATCCGGAACTGATGAATATGATGAAGAAAGTTCAAGAAGGTGCTATTCCTGAGGCAAAAATCGACGAGAAAGGAATACTTCGAGTTAACTCTCGACTCTGTGTTCCTAACGACCCTGAATTAAAGCATAAAATCATAATGGAGGCACACAACACGCCATTTACAATCCACCCAGGGGGTACCAAGATGTATCGAGATCTTCGACATACATTTTGGTGGAACAATATGAAAAGGGAGATTGCAGAGTTTATCTCAAGGTGCCTAACTTGTCGATGTGTCAAGGCAGAGCATCAAGTACCTAAGGGTCCATTACAACCACTTGAGGTTCCCAAATGGAAGTGGGAACACATCAATATGGATTTCGTGACGGGTCTTCCCAAAGTTTCTCAAAGCTTAGATGCAATTTGGGTCATCGTAGATAGATTGACCAAATCCACTCATTTCTTGCCTATACGAGAAAACTTTTCACTTGAACGTCTTGTCGGTATGTACATAAATGAGATTGTGAGATTGCATGGCATGCCAATTTCCATAGTTTCTGATCGAGATCCTAGATTCACTTCATGCTTTTGATCAGTCTACAAAAAGCTATGGGCACTGAGCTACGATTCAGTTCTGCATACCATCCTCAAACGGACGGACAATCGGAAAGGACGATCCAGACCCTCGAAGATCTTTTGAGACTTTGTGTATTAGACTTCAAAGGAAGTTGGGATAAGTACTTGCCATCGGTGGAATTTTCTTACAACAACAGTTACCAAGCAAGCATAGGCATGGCTCCATTCGAGGCTTTGTATGGAAGGAAGTGTCGCTCTCCAGTATGTTGTAATGAGGTAGGAGAAGCAAAATTATTGAGACCCGAGTTGGTACGCTTGACAACAGAAAAGATCCAAATGATCCGACAACGAATACAGACTACACAAGAATGACAAAAGAGTTATGCTGATCTTCATCGGAGAGACGAAAGTTTCAACGTCGGAGATCATGTATTCTTTCGTGTTTCTCCATGGAAAGGGGTTACGCGATTCGGAAAGAGAGGAAAGCTCAACCCTCGATTTATTGACCCATTTAAAATCCTCGATCGAAGAGGAACCGTAGCCTACAGACTAGCCCTACCACCAAGTATGTCTCGCATCCATAACCTTTTTCACATATCTATGTTACGTAAATATGTGAAGGACCCAAACCACGTCATTGAGTTAGAACCAGACGTTATAGCAGAGGATTTAACATACGAGGAGGTACATGTTAAGATCCTAGATAATAAGGAGCAGATCCTACGCTCAAAGGTTATATCTCAAGTTAAGGTTTTATGGAAGAACCAAGATACTGAGGAAATGACCTGGGAGCTAGAATCTGAGATGAAATCTAAGTATCATTACCTCTTCGAAATGCCAGGTACGTCAATTTCGGGGACGAAATTTCATAAGGAGGGGAGGTTGTAAGACTCCAAATTTTATTAAATATAAAATTTAATTTTTCTTCATATATTTTTTTTCATGAAACAGTAAGTGGTTAAATCGATAAAGTTAAAAGTTAAGGATGTTATGTGCAAATTTTATTTTATCGGACAATATTCGCTTTGTCAAGGAATATTCGTTTGGTCGGGGAATATTCGTGTCGTACGACGGCGCCGAAATAACTAATTATTGGTGGACCCCACAACGGAATATTTGTCGGATATAGAAAACGACAGAAATAACCTTTTTAAACTTTTTAAATAAAAATAGTCAACGGAACTGTTAAAATACCAATGATAAAAGAATAGTAGCATACGGTAGTTTATGGTATTTTCTGTAGCACACGGTACTCTACAGTAGCACACAGTATTGCACAGTGTCTCATATTATTGGTCTGATAATTGACACCGTAACTGTTGCGCATCATTTCATCAATAATTGTCACTTATAATATTTTATGTTATCAATTCAATAATTATTGCTACACAGTATTTTGCATTATTGATTCAATAATTGTCATTACACTGTATTTCATATCATTGAGTCAATAATTGTTGGTGCACTGTATTTTAAAATTATTGAACCAAATAATTGTCACAGTTAAAAATATACAGTAATTTATATTATTAAATTAAATAATAATCAGTAACGTGTTTATTACATTATTATAGAATTATTGTTGTAGCATTATTTTATTATACATGTAGGACCCAAAGGAAGAAAATATATATATATATATATATATATATATATATATATATATATATATATATATATATATAAATATAAAAATAAAATAAAAAATAAATAATAATAATTATTATTTTTACTATTTGAAATAGTAACATGTGGGGGCCACATGAAAATTGAAATGAGAATTGTGCTGAAGAAAGAGTTGGCAGCCGACTGCGCTGCCAATTTAGAAAAAAAAAATAGGCAGGCGTGCATCACGCCTGTTGTTCACCAACCATGCATAGTAACTTCTTTTCTCCTATAAATAGCTTGCTCAACTGAATAGAAAAATCACACCTAAAATATAAAAATTTTCTATAAGAATTTTATGAGTTTTCTCTGAGAATAGTAAGGCTATTTTGAGTGTTTGAAAGCCAAAAGGAGTGCAGGAATTTTTCAAGTAAGTCTTTTATTAAAGAGTAGTAATTTCATAAATTCCTATTTTTCACGGTATTCACAAATCTTCCCTTAGAAGACTCTTCTTTGAGAAGATTCATTTTTAAAAGTTTTCTTTAGAAGATTTATTTTGGAATATTATTTTAAAAACTATTTTAAAGTAGTTATATTATACTACAAAAATTATGTTAAATATATATAATTTTGATAGTTCATATTATATGAATTATCATACACTTTGAAATTTATATGTGGTAATTACTAATTATATTAAAAATATATAGGTTGATCAACCTCATTTAAATCAATATCCAGTCACGTGTTAAGG
Organism: Hedera helix; assembly: GCA_947179155.2. NCBI lineage: Eukaryota > Viridiplantae > Streptophyta > Magnoliopsida > Apiales > Araliaceae > Hedera > Hedera helix. The sequence goes on from OX359268.1 coordinate 17,623,306, forward strand.
TAAGGGGTATCTTTCTTTTCATCATCAAAAATGGATATTATGTTCTTTCTTACTGGAAGGGATTATCATTCTTTAATTCACGAAAATAATATCTTTTCTTTCTTGTGCCATTTATTTCCATGTATTAAATTGTGGGAATAACCTTATGGCGTGTGTGACGACCCCAAATCCGGGTTCCATAATCTTGAGTTTGGTTCTCACTATTCAACACATTACTAACAATTAAATACATACATTGCATTTAAATATCGCGGAATAGTACATATTGGTTCCCTTCAAAAGGTTACAATACCAGGGTCTATCAACCTTAACATAAAAACAGTTTCTATCATAAGGAATTACAAAAGGTTTAACAACCGTAAATACATAATTAAAGATCTAATTAGCATGCATAAGCTAACTTAAGCTCTGGCTTTTCTTTTTCCCTTATCCTTCCTTGAGCAATCGGGTATATCTGAAAAATGGTTCATGATATAGCAAGAATGAACAACTAGTTTGCTCAGCAAGTTTAGAACAATCATAGAGATTTAATATATCATGAATGAATGGGAAATGTCATCAATGGTTCAACAATAGATATAACAATTGTGAATGAAACATGATTCAAATTTTAATAAACAGAATATTTGAATCTTAAAATGTTGAGTGGTCACTAAGGACCCTGAACTAACGAGGGTATAATAGAGTTTCCTCTGACCCTTTGAGTTGTTTGGTTTTCAAGGGGATCAGCCTATTCAACCTGCTGTATATGCATTACATTTAGTCACTGGCGCCCAAAGTCGGTTTCCCGACACAAAATCCCCTAATTTAGGGTTGTGCAATTCTCAGACTTAATATAAGAAATTCGTACCCAACAATGGTTTGGATAAGCTTTTAAAAGTATTCAAGTATTGAATTTATAAACGTAATGTCTAGCTGAACTATTAGCTTTTGACATTTTTAATATAGTTCATGAATCAAGAACTAATAAGGTTCAAGTGCACTAAGTGCGATTTTATAAACAATATGGATGTGAGATAATTTTAAATAATTAAATCACTTCAAGCTTTGACAATAAATACAAGTATAGAAACTTGTTCAACAATAAATGAGTAGGGTTAGAGAACTTGCCTGTCTGCTCAACTACAATAAATGTCTAGCTTTAACTAACTTGCTTTGAAAGACCTAACATTAATAAAGTCGGTCTAATAATTAGTACGGCGTATTTGCATAAATATACGCTTAATAATGAACTTATTTACCACACATAAGCACTAACACATAATTTACATTAGTCAAAACAATATTATTAACCTTATAGACCCTTAATCATTTTAGGTTAATAATTTAATAAGTTAGAAAATATTTTTCTTAAGTGTTGGACACTTATTAAACCCTTAAACAACTTATTACAATTGTTTAATTAAAGCATAATTAAATTTGATTTATTTTATTAACTCAATCTCTATTTAATTACTATTTAATCTTGGTTAAATAGAAATTAATTAATTAACTCTAGTTATTATTTAAAATAAATAATAACTAATTGTACTTACTTATTATTAAATAATAATTAAATAATAAATAATTATTGACTTGATTTTAACCTTCTTTAAGTTAATATTAATCAACCATTAATTAACTAAGTAATTAACTTTACTTATTATTTAATTTAAGGAAATTATATAATATTTTACTAATTTTAATCCTCTTTAATTATTATTTAATGTCAATCAAATAATAATTAATTATTTAATTAAATTTAATTATTATTTAAGGTTAAATAATAATCAATTCATTCTTAATTTCCATTAATCGTTATTTAATGCTAATTAAATAATAATTAATTACTTAATTATCCTTATTTATTATTTAATAATATTTAAATAATAAATAATTAATTTATAAATTTTATCTCTCTTTAATTATTATTTAATAGGAATTAAATAATAATTGCTAATTTATCACCTTTATTTATTATTAACATTTAAAATAATAAATAAATAATAAATTTATTTAACTTAACCATGATTAGCTAACTAGATTAATATTTAAAATATTTAAATATTAAACTTAATGAAAAATATCCTCCCCAATATTATTTTTGTATTATTATTATTTTTGTTATAATTTTAAATTAATTTTCAAATATTTAAATTAATTAAAATTAACCCGAATGACATTTGTAACGACCCCGAAATTCGACCCACTTTATTACCTTAATTTTCATATTTATGAAAACATTATTTTCCTTACGTCCCAATTTCGGTCCGTTAATAAATCTTTAATCTCCTTCTTTAAACCAATAATTGATTTTAAAATCATCAATTATCAAAATTCTCATATAAATTTTTCTTTTTCTCGATTCAATCGTTGTATTAAAACATTTGGATGTTTAAAATCTTTACATCTGGATCCTAGTCCCTGGATCGCAACCTTAACCTTTTCTTTCTGTAACCAATATCTTAAATCTCATCATTCAACATTTAACATCCTTTCATATCCGTACAACTATTTATTAATTTAAAATTTACAGTCATTTATTTTCATACAAATATTCTTTGTTGCGTCATTCATAATCACACATATAATCATTTCTATCGTAGCAATTATCCTGATCGATCACAGTTCATAATTGAACTTTTATCATATCTAGATTCAACTTATATACACATACAATTCATCACAGTAACTTAACAAATCTCTCACATTGATTTATAATATTAACAATATAATAATCACGTTTTCTCCCTTCTAGGCAATGCATCTCTAACATAATCCAATATTCTTGAATTTCATTTCTTTCCTGCAAAAATGTTTATTAAACAAGTAATGAGCACAGCGGCTCAGCAAGTTCAACAGTTCATGCTTCACGTAGCACATACCTTAATATGCTTGGTGTGTGTCATATATCATGTGCTTGTGCTTCAACTATAGCAATATATCTCATATTGTTGCACAAAGAACACATTGTGGTCATATTAAACACGTATCACATAGCACATAATTTGTATGCATTTAAAACAAGAATTTCATATCATAATAGTTCAATATTTAACATAAAAGGGACTGAAGAACTTGCCTGGAACTCCAGCTATCTAAATTGTTAGCTCAAACCCTTAACTCGATCAACCTATGATCATAAAATAATCAAATAATAATTATTTATCTTTTTATGATATTAATTTACTTAATTAATATCATCTCTGGGCTAATTATTTAATAATATGGTTAATTATATTAACCTCGTTCCTTAATAAATTAATTTAACTTAATATCATATACCTTTAATACGGACAACCCGGCTCATCGGATAAATTTTAACATATCTGGGTGTCCCAAAAATTTTATTTAATCGTTTTCTAAATGGTAACCTTGTTAGATTAATATTTAAATAATTAAATATTAATCTCCAATATTTAATATTTAATCAAAAATATTAAATTTAATGCCCAAATATCATTTCTATATTTTTAGTATTTTTTTATAATTTTCTATGATTTTTAAATAGTTTTTAAACATTTATTTCAATTAAAAATCATTTCTGGGGGCATTTTGGTAATTTTCGCGCCCTCAAGAACACAACCGGAATTTCCCGAAAAGTCCAAGGGTATTTCTGTAAATTCAGCAACGATAGGGACACAACCGGCATTAACAGAAAAGCTTATGGGCATTTTCGTAAATTCGCGAGGCCAAGGGACACGCTGGTCCTTTCCAGAAAAGGTCGGGGGCAAAATCGTAATTTCGCCCCGAAAACCGCGGTCGCGCATTGCGCGGACCTTCCCTTGTCGTGCCAAAACGACGTCGTTCGTTGGCCTTCTCCGGAAACTTCTACCGCACGACGCGCGACCCTGCCTTATTGCCCAAAACGACGCCGTTTTAATGTCCGCAACTGAAAAAAAATGGCTGTCGCGCAATTCTTCTTTCTTTCTTCGCCGTAACAGTGACCAACAAGCAACCCAGAAATACCATTTTTGCTCCAAATTTTTCACACATAATAACTCTAAAAATCATATAATTCATAAATATACATCCATAAATTATTTAGAATCATGATTCCATTTATTTTCTAATTTTTCAATAAATTATTTTATTACATAAATACCAAAATAATTCAAGGAATATAGTATTATATCTTCCAAAGCTTAGTATTTTTCTTGAAGCTTGTTATTCCTCTTGGTGGCACCAACTTTTCCTTCTCTTGGTGGTGATCATGGTGTTTTTCCGATGAAGGTGGTGGTGGTTGGGGTTTTCGGATGGAAGCAAAAGAGAGAGAAAATGTTTAGTTTCTTTCTTGCTTCCATTTCTTTATTCCTTTTTATCCCCAAAATACTTAATCATTTTGGAAATTAACCCTCAATTCCACCGACTTAACCCATGCAATCCAACTTTTTTAAGCTTCCGGATTATTCCACATGCGTAAGTCTTGCCTAATTAATTAATTTAATACATTACATAATTATCTTGTATATTAATTATTTTACATAATGTATGTAAAATAATTATTTTAACGTACCAAAATTCATAATATGATTTATCAATAATATTAACACCCAATTTGGGTATTTTTCATGACAAATTTTGTACACGCATAACGTCATGCATGTAATTATATGAGGTAATTAATACCTCCAAAAATCATAAAATAATTCGTATAGCCTATAAAAATTATTTTTCATAATTTTTCACTTCGTTACTTGGACATCATGTTACACTAACATGTTCACTTTTCTGAAATATTATCTTTCATAAAAGTCATAATAATTCCATTATACATAAAAATAAATTTTAATAACTTAAAACATTCCTTTTTCTTATTTATTATTCAATTTCTTTAATATTTACAATAATTTTTTTATATATAAATTATATAATTTAATATTATATAATTTATATATTTACATTCTCATTTCTTACATAATTTCTTAAATTCCTCCATAATTATCAATAAATCAATAATTTCACATTTACTAACTCTATCATTATTTTAATTTTCTTATATAAATTATATAATTTATTCTTATATAATTTATATAATTATAATTTCCTTTAAACATCACTTTAATTTTCTTATATAAATTATATAATTTATTATTATATAATTTATATAATTACATTTCTTCTCAATAAATTTCTAAATTTTCACCATAATTCTTAATTAAATCTAAAATTAATAATTACAATTTTATTAACTTCCTCATTCGCTTTTCATTTAAAATTGGATTAATTTAATTATTAATCCTTTTACTTCCATAATTAATAATAACATTTATAATTATCACTGAAACATATAAATTTATATATATATATATATATATACATATTTAATTTCACATATTTCACATTACCACATAACCTCATTTAATTTCTGTACCTCCACAACCATTCTAAATATCCATAATTTCATCAAAGTTTCTCTTATTTTCCATAAATTGTTTTTAAACAATTTATTTATTCTTTAATTATTTCTATCCAATCATCATTTGTCATCATCTTTATACCGATTTAATTTACCAATTAAATCCCTTTACATACCTTAAACCACATAAAATAATAATTAATTTAACAACCTTGATAATTTTTATCAATTAAATTCTTATTTAATTTTTTATTAAGAAAATCCTGAAAATTCGGATCCTCACAGCATTTCCGTAAATAAGTTGAAAACTGATCCGAGGGCAAAATAGTAATTTCGCCGAGAAAAACACGGAGGGGCAAACGTGTAATTTCCACGAAATTTTCTTCCGCGCATGGCCTGCGTAATAAAATGAACGGCCCAAAACGGTGCCGTTTTGAAGTCCCGTCTGCTGGCTTCCGCGCGAATGCGCGGAGTAATTTTTTTTCTTATGCAAAACGACGTCGTTTGGCTCCGCGTTTTTGGTGAACAGTGCTTGCGCGCATTGCGCGGAAACCCTTAAAAAAATTTTCTTCGCAGAATGTGAACAGTGTTCCGGCAATACCCATTTTAAATAAAAAATATACCATCAAGTAAGCTTTAAATCCTCAATAAAAATTCAAAAAAATTACCAATCACCTTATATTAATTTATAACATGAAAAATTAATTTTTCATGATTTAATATCATTATTTTCTTATAAAAATTTTTACATCACATAAATTACCACAAATCATAACTTTTTGTGTATAACTCCATTTTGAGTGATTCAAACTTTGTTTTTCTTATGATTTAATGTTCTATAATATTAGAACATCAAACCTAAGTTTTATAAAAATATTTTTGGACATAAATTCCAAAACTTGTTTACACACTATTAAATACATATTTTAGCATATAAAATATACCAAAATACAAACCAAACATATTAAACTCAAGCATGACATCAATATTACAACTACACATTAATAACTATATTAACATGTTTATACTAACATGATGATTTATTTAATTTAAAAACAAAACTTCATTTAAAATAACCATTCCCTTGATTTAATGGTTATTCTCCTTTTTCTTCCAAAATAGGTGGTGAATCTTGAAGACATAAACCAATAACTCATTCTCTTGATAATTTTGCTCTCAAAATATTTTTCTCACACTCTCAAATGCTCTCTAGCTCTCTCTTTAGCTTGAAAAATAAAAGATGAGAAATGACTAACACAATTCCTAAATTGTAAGTATACTTACAATTTGAATAGATATAAAATCTATATCTATTAAAATTACCATCATGAGATAGCAAAGATACTTACACAAGCTAACATGTTAGGTGAAAAGAAGCATGGTGCCCATGTACAAAAAAAATCAATACAAGCAATCCTTTAATTAAATAAATGAAAAATAAACTAAAATAAAAACAAAATATTAATTTTTCTCTCTCCTCCACTCACATGGTCGGCTGATGCACTCCTTCATGTCCCAAAATTGAGTCACTTTCCACTTTTTAAATAATTAATAAGTTATATAATTGTTTTTCCAAGTGGGCCAATTATTGGGCTTTATTTAAAATACCAATTGGGCTTCTATTAAATTGTTTGGGCTACTAATTTGTCAAATTTTATTATTCTCCACTTGGGCTACTAATTGACCCATGTTGGGCTAATTTAATAATTTACACATTAATTATTCAATCCATGATTAAATAAATAATTAGATTGAATAAATAATTAAATATTCTAACTCATAAGTATTAAATTACTAAATGGACTAATATTATTTACATTAATTAATAATCATATTAATTAATTTATTATATTTAATTCACTCATTATATTCAATTTAATTGAATATTTAATTAATAGGAAACTTATCAATTATTTTGATATTAAAACTTTAGGGTTTGTTCACTAATTTAATAACATATTAGTGACCCCCTTTAATTAATTTTAGTAATTAACTACATAATTATTTAATCACATAATTAATTAATCACATAAAAAGATTTAAATTATCTCGTAAAACTAACTCGTTGGAAATTAAATTAATAATTTAATTAATAAAGACGTGAAAATTCTAGGACATTACATTCTCCCCTCCTTATAAAAATTCCGTCCTCGAAATTGTAAAATAAGGTTGCTCAAATAAAACGGGTAATTTGCCCTCATTTCCTCCTCTAATTCCCACGTAGCTTATTCAATAGCGTGATTCCTCCAAAGTACTTTGACAGAATGAATTATCTTATTTCTCAGTTTCTGTTCCTTCCTATCGAGTATCTGAACAGGAACTTCTTCATATGATAAGTCATTCCCGACTTGAATTGGTTCATAGGAGATAACGTGCTTGTACTCTGGTTTGTATGGCCGCAATACTGACACGTGAAACACATTGTGAATATGTTCCAATTCAGGAGGTAAAGCTACCTCGTATGCTACTTCACCCACTCTCCTCAATATTTCGAACGGTCCTATGAACCTTGGACTCAGTTTCCCCTTCTTTCCGAATCTGATCTTCCCTTTCCAGGGAGATACCTTCATGAACACAAAACTTCCCACTTCGAAGTCTCGTTTCTGTCAATGTAAATCGGCGTATTTCTTTTGACGGTCTTGAGCTGCTACTAGCCGAGCTCTTATTACCTTGATAATTTCTACCGTCTGTTGAACCAATTCTGGGCCCAACAGTCGGCGTTCTCCTACCTCATCCCAACATAGAGGTGTTCTGCATTTTCTGCCATATAAAGCTTCGTCAGGCGGCATACCTATGCTCGCATGATAACTGTTGTTATATGCAAACTCAACTAGTGGTAGATGGATTTCCCAACTGCCCTTGAAATCCATCACGCAGGCCCTGAGCATATCTTCCAATGTCTGAATTGTTCTTTCACTTTGCCCATCGGTCTGCGGATGATACGCTGTACTCATTCTCAACTGTGTCCCCAATCTCTCCTGAAGACTTCTCTAAAATTTTGACGTGAAACGCGGATCTCTGTCTGACACAATCGATACCGGCACCCCATGTCTTGAAACTATCTCTTTGATGTACAATTTGGCCAACTGATCCAAACTGAACCTAATCTTGATCAGCAAAAAGTGCGTTGACTTTGTTAATCGATCCACAATGACCCAAATTGCGTCATATCCCTTCTGCGTTGCTGGAAGTCCTACCAAAAAATCCATTGTGATATGCTCCCATTTCCACTCAGGAATTTCTAACGGCTGTAACAATCCACATGGTCTCTGATGTTCGGCCTTTACCTTTTGACAAGTTAGGCATCGGCTGACACATTCTGCAACCTCCCTCTTTAAATTCGGCCACCAAAAATGCTGACGTAGATCTTGATACATCTTCGTACTCCCCAGATGTATCGAGTATCTTGTACTGTGGGCCTCTTGCAAAATTTCCTCTCGTAATTCAGGCACTAGCGGTACCCAAACACGATTTTCAAATCTCAGCAATCCCATGCTATCAATTTTAAACTTGACCTCTTCTCCATCGGTCATCCTCTTCCGAATTCTGTCACATTCCTCATCTTTGTCTTGAGCCTCTTTCACCCTATCTAACAAGGTTGGGCTCGCCTCGACTTCTATTAACTCGTTTGAATTTCTCACCTCCAACTCCATTCGAGCCATTTCTTGAACCAATTGTTCTTGCTCTGTCAATATGAACAATTTCTCCCTGCTCTTTCTACTCAGAGCATCCGCTACTATGTTGGCCTTGCCGGGATGATATAGAATTTCACAATCATAATCTTTGATCAATTCCAACCATCTCCGTTGCCTCATATTCAACTCCTTCTGTGTGAAGATATACTTTAAACTCTTATGGTATGTGAATATCTCACATTTCGCTCCATATAAGTAATGCTTCCAAATTTTAAGGGCAAACACTACCGCTGCCAATTCCAAGTCGTGGGTAGGATATCCCTTCTCATAATCTTTTAATTGTCTGGACGCATACGCAACGACTTTGCCGTTTTGCATAAGCACACAACCAAGCCCCTTGTGCGATGCATCACTGTAGACCGTAAAACCTCCTGTATCGTCTGGTAAGGTCAATACAGGTGCTTCACTAAGTCTTTTCTTTAACTCCTGAAAACTTTCCTCACACTTCTTCGTCCACACGTATTTTACCGTCTTTCTTGTTAAGTTGGTCAACGGTGTTGCTATCTTTGAGAAGTCTTGAATGAACCTCCGATAGTAACCCGCTAACCCTAAGAAACTTCTTACTTCTGTCGGCGTCCTTGGTTGTTCCCAATTCATTACCGATTCAACCTTCGCCGGATCAACTGAAACTCCCTCCTTGTCAATAACATGACCTAAAAATTGAACTCTTTCCAACCAGAATTCACACTTTGAAAACTTAGCGTACAACCGCTCCTTCCGTAAAATCTCCAACACCAATCTTAGGTATTCAGCATGCTCTTCCTCCGTTTTGGAATACACCAAAATATTGTCAATGAACACGACTACAAATTTATCCAAGTATTGCTTGAATATTCTGTTCATCATGTCCATAAATGCGGCTGGCGCATTCGTTAGTCCAAACGACATCACCAGAAACTCATAATGCCCATATCGAGTTCTGAATGTCGTCTTGGGTACATCCTCCTTCCTGACTTTCAACTGATGATAACCAGTCCTTAAGTGAATCTTTGAAAAGTACTTCGCCCCTTTCAATTGATCGAAAAGATCGTTAATTCGTGGTAACGGGTACTTATTCTTAATTGTTACTTTATCCAGCTCCCTATAATCCATACACAGTCTCATTGATCCATCCTTCTTCTTTATAAACAGCACCGGTGCTCCCCATGGAGAAACACTTGGCTGAATGTACTTATTATCCAACAACTCCTGCAATTGCACCATCAACTCTTTCATTTCTACCGGAGCCATTCTATACGGTGCCTTTGATATCGCCGCTGTCCCCGGTACTAAATCAATCACAAATTCTATTTCTCTGTCCGGCGGTAAGCCTGGCAGTACATCTGAAAAAACATCCATAAACTCCCTAACTACTGGTATTTGCTCCATCTCGAGACTCACCACTTGTGTATCAACCACATGAGCCAAATACCCTACACAACCTTTCTTCAATAATTTCTTGGCTTGCATCATCGTCAGACAAGAAGACTGTCTTGATAATTTGCTGCCATAAAATACGACCTTAGACTTATTTGGTGTCTTAAGGTGTATGCATTTCTTCTGACAATCAATTATCGCCCCGTGGTTAAACAACCAATCCATCCCAAGTATTACATCGAATTCCCCCAGACGTATTGGAATTAGATTCACATTTAACTTCTGACCCCTGATTTCAGCACAACAATTTCTATGTATGTACTCTACCGGAAACACTTCATTATTAGCAACTTCTATGTTAATTGAGTTTTCTAGTTTGTCTCTAGGCAATTCTAACCGTATAGCGAAATCATCAAACACAATGAATAGGTAGCACCTGAATCAAACAATACATATGCATTTATATTATTGATCGGAATAATACCTGACACCACGTCTTTTGACCCCACGACATCTTGCACCGTCATATTGAATGTCCGGGCTGTCGGCTTGTTCTGTGCTACCGGTCCCCCGATAGCCAATTTGCTGTTATTGCCCTTGTAGCCGCTACCCCCGTCATTATTCTTTTTAGGGCAATCTTTTATCATGTGCCCAGATGCTCCGCAAGAAAAGCATCTCACTTTCTTTGGGAGAGGACAATTTGGAGAAATATGTCCCACCTGACCGCAATTATAGCATGTATTCTTCCCTTTCCTGCACTCCCCAAAGTGGTTCTTCCCACAAATATTACACGTCGTCTTCTTCTGGGTATTTCCTTGTTGATTCCCTGAGCTCTTATCATTGTTGTTGTCCCATTTACGCTTGTTGCTATTATTATTGCCTCCACTGTTGCTGTTTTTGCTTCCCCCTTCATTTTTCTTCTTGTTTCTCTCCTGGTTGTACTTGGTTAACACGTCGCTTCCTCCTTCAGCAATGATTGACTTCTCTAGCAAAGTTGCGAACGAGTCAATCTGCAGTACTGCTACCTTGTTGAATATCCAAGGTCTCAACCCATTCTCGAATCTTCTGGCCTTGCGTTCCTCCGTGTCCACCTGATGTGGAGCGAACCTGGCCAGCTCATTAAATTTTGCCGCGTACTCCGGTACCGACATGTTCTCCTGCTTCAGCTCTAGAAACTTTATTTTCATCCTACTTTTCATACTCTTCGGGAAATAATTCTCATCGAATATTTCCTTGAATCTTGTCCATGGCACCACACCATCGCCAACCCTATTCTGATTAGCTTCCCACCAGAAATTGGCTTCTCCCTTCATCATGTAGGTAGCAAAAACCGTCTTTTGCTCCTCAGCCACTCTAGAGATAACAAATGCTTTCTCTATTTCCTTTACCCATGACTGGGCTTCTATCGGGTCCGACGTTCCCCTAAACTCTGGCGGTCCTACCGCTTTAAAGTCTTTGAAATTCGCCAACTGATTTGGTGCTACTACTGGGTGGCGGTTTTGCATTGCCTCAGCTAGCATTTCGACGAAGTTTTGCATAGGGTCTACGTTGTGTCCCCCCTCGTCATTGTTAACTGACTCCTCTACCCCCTGGTTCCTTGGTGGTTGTCTACATGGCGACATTTTCTGTTATAAACAAAAATTTACATTATTATACTGGTTTCATCTTTTTCATTTCATTATTTTGTATCTTAGACAATGTTTAGCTAAAATACAAGTAATTATTTCAACACGCATATAAACATAAATTCAACTGCATTTATACTTATATGCTAAAACAGTAGTGCGTAGCACTTTACATCAAAAGCATACTGCTATAAATGCTTCTATCCCAGAGAAGCTACAAAAGATGGGATCTGACATATCCTACAACTTCCTAGAGTTGGGATTTAGTGACATATTAACCCTCTAATAAAAGTTGGGTTCTACTACGTCTATTTACATACGAAATTAGAAAACAACTACCACTACTGAAAGCGCATCCCCCTACGGATCGCGTCGTCATACTCCTCATCCCCGATGGCCATCACCACATTCCTGCTAATGGTGTGCATAGACTGGCCCTCTTCAGCTGGGTAGTAGTGTACCCTGCTCTGAAGTCTATCATATGAAGATCGGTAGACATAGCTAAGTCTATCCGTCCTCACCCGCTTCTCGCGGACCTCCTCCTCTAGCTCCATCATCTGACCATGAGCAGCATCCCGCTGTGTCTCCATCTCTATCCGGTCCTCTATCGCCTCCTGCCAGTGTGCACGGATGGAGGCTTTCTCTGCCTGTACTTGCTGAACCTTCAGCTCAGCCTTTGCCAACCTAGTCTCAGCCACTGCCAATTTGGCCTGCAGCTCTACGTCCTGATCTATCAGCTGATGAGTTAGCACCGCAAAGTGCTCTACTGAATCCTCGTACTCCTGTACCTGATCCTCCAGTCCTACAATCCTCTCATTCAGCTCTGTGTTCTCGCCAGAGAACTGGTAAGCCGTATCCCTATACTGATCCTCCATGTGCTGGTGGGTCAGATTCTGCTCCTCTAAATGCTGGACCCTTGCCTCCAGCTCCTCGTTCCTAGTGGTCAGTCCCTCTATGATGTCAGCGGCAGTGGTGCCCATGCCATCAGCTGACTCCTCCTTCTCAGACTCCTCTGACTCGGCCTCATCCTCACTGTAAGGCCTCATGACTCCGCCACAAACGGGCTCCACACGATCCCCCTCCTCAGGATCCGACTCTGGCTCCTCTATGGGTGCAGCCACCAGCGTCTGTGCAGTATCCATGTGGATATCAATACAGTCCTCCTCAGCAGTGCGACTCGATTGTCCGATCTCTGTCATCCTATATCATAAAATAAAAAAAAACACGTTAGTACAGCAATAAAATATATTCATTGATGAAATGAAATGATATTTTTGTTGGTTTGTAATATTCATAGACGCAATCAAATTGCATAAAATAGCGTAAGCATGGTAAAATCAAATTTAAAATTTTACAAACCATAATCCAGGATCGACCTTTATGCGCAACTATTAATTAATAAAGAAGAAGTTAGAGATATACCCTTGTAGAACTCAAAGCTTCAACGGGTACAAGTTCACCTCCAAATCCTTCGCGTTCTCCTTGAATTTCACCGATTGGATTCCAATGATCAATATTAGCCACCCAAGTGTTTGGCATCTAGAGGTGATCCACCAAGGAATAACAATAACTCAAGAAGCGGGTGATGACAAACCCTAGTTTTCTCTCTCTAGAGAATATGTGACTACTCTCCCAAAACTTATGGAAGTGTATGTGTGTAACCCTAATCCATAATAAGACTTCTCTTATTTATAGATTTAGTAAACCCTCCTAACACCTTTAGGAATAGGATTTTTAATTAAACTCCTAATCTAATTAGGATCTTAATTAATTTAATATAATAATTATAATCCCTAAACTATTTAGGAACTTAATTATCAATTATGAGAGTACTCTTATTAATTAATTCCTAAACCATTTAGGAACTAAATAATAATAATAATAGTAATAATAATAATAAGACTCCTCTTATTAATTTATAATTAGTATTTTCAAAATACTAAATAATAAATATTAAGCTATTTAATTTATTCTATCCACATAGTATAAATTAAATATACTTAATTCATTATTACAATTATGCCATTTACTTCTTAAATAATTATTTTCCTTTTGCGGTGTGACCCTTTAGGTTCTCCATATTAAACCGGTTATAGAATAAATTAATTAGAACTATTCTAATCTTATTTATTAAATAAATTAAACTATTTAATTCATTTAAATAAATAATATTTATTCCATAATAAGGGTAAGCCCCCTTAGCGATCAACGACTTTCCAGATAATACAGATTTCAACATTTAATCACAAAAGAACCTATTCAGCGAATAGTTACCGTACAATTCAATCCTTCTACCTCACAACGTCCCAATCAACTATAAGACATGGTATAACTGTCAAGTCTTATTTTATTTGATTATATGCATTTCGATCCTTAAATGAATAACTCTAATTAATGTAAATTAGAAACTACTTTCTAATTTCCATTCTGCCTTGGCCAAGGACTATTGAGTTGTCATTTATCGAATCTCATAGGACATTCTCTTCTTTTACTAGAAGTGGTAGATTCTTTGTTGATCATTCACCTATCTCCATGTATGACTTATTATATCCGATCATACCCTTTGATACACCCTAAAGGTTTTAAGGAATATGTCAAAACATAATTCATCATACACAAGATACTATGATGATCTCAAGTCCAAGGATCACTTGTACTACTATCATAAAAGGAACTCCTATTGACAGGCAAGTAAGACTCCATTAGGTGTTCCTTGAGCGAGTCACGTTCAGTGAACTTATTTTCTAATAAGCACCTACATACTTGCTTTAGTGTCTCTACACAAATGATTATGAGATCAATCATCCTCTTCATAAGAGCAAGCATAGTATGTACCAATCTATCCGGATCTACTAATCCCCTTTTTAGTGATCCAACGATTAGGAACAATTTTAGTTTTGAGCTATCTTGAATTTAGATCTCATTAGCATGATCCCCATCATGGTTCTAAAAGCATTGCTCAAAAACTATGGGTTTATCCATTTGATTAATTTAAGTAATTAATCATGAATAAAGAAATGCCTTGATTCTTTTATTAATAAACGAACAAGATTACAAAGTATATGCTTATCACATCAAATGTGATTGGCTTGAGGGCATACTACTTTCAATTTTATCATGTACATCTCGGCTCGATGGATTTTCTCAATCCATCTCCAAAAATACACAACATGATGAATCTCCCCGATTCATCTTATAACGACCCCGAAATTCAACCCACTTTATTCCTTAAAATCTTCTATTTAATAAACATTATTTTCATTACGTCCAAATTTCGGTCCGTTAATAAATCTTTCATCACCTAAATTAATCCATTATTTAATTTTAATATCATCAATTACCAAATTTTCGGTATAAATTTTTTTTTTTTCAACTTAATCATTGTATTAAATCATTTGGATGTTTAAAATCCTTACATTTCGATCCTAGTCCCTTGGATCGTAACCTTTACTTTTTCTTTTCTTTCTGTAACCTGTATCCTAAAGCTTGATATTCAAAACTTAACATTGTTCATATCCATACCAATTTATTCTTGATTTCATAATCCATAATTAAGCCATTTAATAATCTCTATCACAACCTCTATCTAGTACAATCACAGTTCAAAATTTGACTTTACATATCCTATCTGAGTTCAACATATTTGTACATACAAAATATTAATATAAACTTAACAATTGTATTCACATTAAATTATGTTATTGAAACATAACAATAACATTCACAACCTTCTGTGATTATCCATCTTTATATCATCTGACACATTTGAAATTTATTTATTTCCTGCAAAAATGTTTATTAAGCAAGTAATGAGCACAACGGCTCAGCAAGTTCAACAGTTATACTTCACGTAGCACATACCTTATCAAGCTTGGTGTGTGTCATACATCACGTGTTTGTGCTTCTACTATAGCAATATATCTCATATACATTCATATCGTTGCACAAAATACACATTGTGGTCATATTAATCACGTATCACGTAACACATAATTTGTATGCAGTTATAACAAAAATTACATATTATACAGTCCAACATATAACATAAAAAGGGACTGAAGAACTTGCCTGGCGTCCAGGTATTTAAATTGATATCTCAAACTCTTAACTCGATCAACCTATGATCATAAAATAATCAAATAATAATTATTTATCTCTTTATGATATTAATTTAATTAATTAATATCATCTCTAGGCCAATTATTAATTTATATGGCCAATTATATTAATCTCATTCCTTAAAATATTCGTTTAATTTAATATCCAATACCTCTAATACGGACAACCCGGCTCATCGGATAAATTTTAACATATCTGGGTGTCCCAAAAATTTTATTTAACCATTTTCTAAATGGTAACCCTATTAAATTAATATTTAAACATTTAAATATAAATCCCCAATATTTAATATTTTTACAAAAATATTAAATTTAATGTCCAAACATCATTTCTATATTTTTAGTATTTTTCTATAATTTTCTATGATTTTTAAACAATTTTTAAACATTTATTTAATTAAAAATCTGATTCTGGGGGCATTTTGGTAATTTCCGCGCCCATAGGGACTCATTCGGCATTTCGCGAAAAGCCCAGGGGCATTTCCGTCATTTCGGCAACGTTAGGGACAAATCCGGAATTTTCCGGATTGTCCAGGGGCAATTCTGTAATTTCCGTGCCCTTAGGGACACGGTCGGTATAATCTGAAAAGTGCAGGGGCACGCTGGTAATTTCCAGCGTTGCCGGTCGCCCGCGCATTGCGCGGCGACTGTTCCTGCCGACGCCACAAAACGACGTCGTTTCTTGTCGTTCCAGAAGCCTCCACGCATTGCGCGAAAGCTTCGTCCGCGCGGCCATCAAAACGGCGTCGTTTCAAGCCGTTCCGGGAAAAAAAAATGGCTGTCGCGCCATGCGCGGCAGCCTTTTCTTTTCTTCTTCATTTCCTTCGCGCGCAGTAGCCCGCCAACACCCAAAATATACCATTTTGATCCAAATTTTCACAACAAAACCTTTCCAAAAATTAAATAACTCATAGATATACATCCAAAAATTATTTGGAATAATTATACTAATTAATTACTAATTTTCCAACAAATTATTTTATCACTAAAAATACATAATAAATCATAAAAAAAATAATATCTATACCTTCCAAAGCTTAAATTTCTTCCTTTGATGGCACCAAATCTTCTCTCTTGATAGCCATGGTGTGCACTGTCGGATATGGTGCGGTGATGGTGCTCGGTTTGGTGGAAGAAGAAGAAAGAAACAATATTGTCTTTTCTTTTTATTTTCTCTTCTTCTCTTCCTTTTCTTTTCTTTTATACTTAAAACAATTAATCATTTTAAATCTATCATACAATTCCACCGACTCTCTCACGCGGCCAAGAAATTTCCGGACCATTCGCATGCATAAATCTTGAATAATCAATTAATTTAATACATTACGTAATTATTTCGTGTAATAAATATTTTATATAATGTATATAAAATATTTATTTTAATTCACTAAAAATCATAATTTGATTTATGAGTAATATTAATACCTCTTCTGGTACTTTTCTTGACAAATTTTGTACACGCATAACCACATGCATGTAATTATATGAGGTAATTTATACCTCCAAAAATCATAAACTAATTCATAGGACATATAAAAATTATTTTTCATAATTTTTCATTTCATTACTTGGACATCATGTTACATTAACATGTTCACGTTTCTGAAATATTATTCTTCATAAAGGTCATAATAATTCCATTATACATAACCATAATTTTTTATTAAATTAAAACATTCCTTTTTCTTATTTATTATTCAATTTCTTTAATATTCATATTAATTATATAATTTAATATTATATAATTACATTCTCCTTTTAAATAATTTCTTAATTTCCTCCAACTTTACTCCATTTAATCACCTTATATAAATTACATAATTATTCTTATATAATTTATATAATTATTATTTTCTTCATACCTTATTTTAATTTCCTTATATAAATGATATAATTATTATTATATAATTTATATAATTACCTTTCCTTCTCAATTAATTTCTAAATTTCTTCCAAAATTCTTGATAGATCTAAATTCAATAATTTCAACTTTCCTTAGTTTCCTCATTAACTTTTATCTTACTTTGGATTAATTTAATTATTAATCCCTTAATTTTCATAATTAATAACATTTATAATTATCACATAACCTCATTTAAAACCATAATTTCTATATTTTCACAATATTTTAATTGTACAATTTATTGTACCTTTACCTGAAATTCTTTTATTCCTCATAAACTATTTTTAACAATTTATATACTTTTCAATTACTTTAATTCAACATACTTTATCATAATCTCTGTACCGATTTAATTTACTAATTAAATCTCATCACATACCTTAATTCCCATAAATTAATAATTTCTTTACACAACCTTGAAAATTGTATTAATTAAATTCTTATTTAATTTTATTAAATAATTCTGAAATTTCGGATCCTCACATTCTTCCCCCCTTAACAGGATTCCGTCCTCGGAATCATAATTACCGTACTAATCATACGTATTTTATTTATCGCACATTACTATACCTTTATCTTGATGAAAAACAACTAATTCCATAATAATCATATTTTATTTCTTTAATATCCATAACTTACAAAAATAATACCATAATTGTCATAATTATCAGAATATTCCATTCTTATTTCAATTCATAATTCCTTTGTAATATTGCATTTCACAATTCTCTAAAATTTTATGAATAACACTTTAATTCATCTCTCGATATACTTATCAAGATTATTTCTCATTCTCCGAAAACTTTCATTTCTTTAATCATACTTACTCTTACACAATCCCCTTACAACATTCTTATATCGCACATCATTCATACTCTGCACATTCATCTTTCTCTTCTTAGTTCATATAATTCTTCTTCATATTTCATAATTCATTTCTTAATACCTTCTATCATTCAACACTAGGTTTTAAATGCTAACCTTTACTTAATTTATCATAATCTTTATTTAAAATTATTTCAAAAATCCTGGGTGTCACATTCACCCCTCCTTCATAAAATTTCGTCCTCGAAATTTCTATGTACTAATATCTCATTCATTTGCAACATATATAATTTCCTTACACTCATTCCACATATATTTCTTTCATTCTGTCCTCGTGGTCATTACACATTGCCATTTCTAAACTATCACATTTCCTAGTTACTTTACTTCGCAATTATTACTTTCCTTACCACTCACAATCAAATAATAATAACCCATCCTACCATCCAATCTTCATAAGAGTAGAGGAAAAAATAAAACTTTTTGTAGTATGCTGAATGAATTTTTATCCCGGTTTAACAGTACTTCACTCCCAGAGTACGTCGTACTGCAAACCACTGACAGTGGGTTAGTCTGTCATTAAAGTAAACATGTACCCCGGTTACAGTACTTCACTCCCAGAGTACGTCGTACTGCAAACCCTGACAGTGGATCAGTCTGTCATTAAAGTGATGTATATTTAATCCGTAATTTGGCACGCCAGTAGAACAATCTGCCATGCCCGTGTTTATTAATCTTTTTGTTCATCTCAGCGTTAGAATCCATTCAAAAATAATTCAATTAATTATAACTTTCAAAGAATTATGAATTCAATAAATATTTTTCAAAATTTGTCTAGCTGAATCAATAGCTCAGACTTATATTTCTTCAACGCTTCTCTAGCCAGATCAATTAGCATAGACTTACTTTTAACAATTTATAATTCGCAGAAATTTTCAAAACATTCATCATGTCAAAACTTTTCAAAACGTCTAGCCGAGTCAAATGGCAATGACTTATAGCTTTGACATACTTTTATAAATCAAGATCATTTATGACTTCATGTTACCGCATCATTTTGACAGTCCGTTGAGGATTTCGTCGTTAATAATTCCTACACCATAAACCGTACTTTATGGTGTTGAATCATCTTATAACGAAATAGTACCGCACCGTCTCAACAACACGTTGAGCATTCCGTCATTCATCACATCTGCACCGGGCTAAAAGGTGCGTGGATGATTCTTTTGAAATACATTTTGATGTAAAAACATTTTTCGTCTAGCCGAAACAAGTAGCATAGACACTTTTTAAATCGCTTAAAAAATTTCATTTATATTTTTCAAAGCACACACGTGCCAAATCAACTTGAGGCCAAAATTTTCGAAATCTAGCAAAGCTAGAAGAATGGGAATATCCTAAATTCCCTAACATTCACTTTTAGTTTCTTTACTAAATTATTAATTTATTGCTAGGACTATTATTACCATTATACGAAAATTTTCTAACTACTCCAACATTTCTATACCCCCGTATAGTTCATCAAACTTACCACACATTATGAGTCCAGGAACTTACCACAAGAATATGAGTTTTAAAGCTTGTCCTAGCAATATGTAGTCTAAGAACAAATCAAAGACTATCCATATGCTGAGGGGCTCAAAACATACCATACGATTATGAGTCATGGACTTACCACATGCATGAGTTTTAAGAACTCATGCCTAAACTTAATATTATCTATCTATCAAAACCACTAGCGCGACTCTAACATTTCAATGATTATCACATAGCAACTAAGGAAACACAAATCCCCCGCCCATACAAAGGATTGTGCAACTCAGTCACCACATGAATTCTCAACTGAAATCTCGTACCCAAGCTTTCTACCCCCTTATCATAACCTTTCTGTCATTCATGTCTCATCATTCTCTGAATTCTTCTTGTACTATTTCATAGTACCATATCTCTTTATAGCATTAAACTATACCTTGTTGACCATTAACATGTCTCTCTGTTCTTTCACATTCTCACTTGGATCCCATCAAAATCTTGCTTTACATTCTATTCCTTACTCGCTTTCCTTATCTTATGATCGTATCGTAGTACGATCTTTTTGCCATTCCTGATCATGTTATTATGATCTCTTTCTATGCTCTTTAGATTTCCTTTCATCTTTATTGCTTAAATCAGGTGTCCCCTGATTTCCTTTAAGATTCATCTTTGAATCATTTCAAATATTCTCTTTCACTTATGTTCTTATAAATTTTCTCAATTCGTTATCTTCATTCGAATCCTTCTTAACATCTTTATCTCTTTCTTATAATCTTATCTCTCATATTTCCTTAGCCTTAGCCAATATCTGAGAACATCTTTCTCAACTTACATCTTTTCCATCCTAATTCCCCCATGTTCATCAAACTTATCACGTATTTGGGCTCAGGAACTTACCATAATCATATGGTTGAGGAGCTTGTCCTAGTCAGGTCTTAGTCGCCCATTCGCTAAAGGGGCTCCACCATACAATCATGAGTCACGAGCTTATTATACGCTTGAGTTTTCAGAACACTCAACTAACTGTACTCTTCCTTACTTTAGGTTATAGCCTAAGGTATCATTTACCTAAGGTTTATAACCTCTAGCTCTGATACCAACTGTAACGACCCCGAAATTCAACCCACTTTATTCCTTAAAATCTTCTATTTAATAAACATTATTTTCATTACGTCCAAATTTCGGTCCGTTAATAAATCTTTCATCACCTAAATTAATCCATTATTTAATTTTAATATCATCAATTACCAAATTTTCGGTATAAATTTTTTTTTTCAACTTAATCACTGTATTAAATCATTTGGATGTTTAAAATCCTTACATTTCGATCCTAGTCCCATGGATCGTAACCTTTACTTTTTCTTTTCTTTCTGTAACCTGTATCCTAAAGCTTGATATTCAAAACTTAACATTGTTCATATCCATACCAATTTATTCTTGATTTCATAATCCATAATTAAGCCATTTAATAATCTCTATCACAACCTCTATCTAGTACAATCACAGTTCAAAATTTGACTTTACATATCCTGTCTGAGTTCAACATATTTGTACATACAAAATATTAATATAAACTTAACAACTGTATTCACATTAAATTATGTTATTGAAACATAACAATAACATTCACAACCTTCTGTGATTATCCATCTTTATATCATCTGACACATTTGAAATTTATTTATTTCCTGCAAAAATGTTTATTAAGCAAGTAATGAGCACAACGGCTCAGCAAGTTCAACAGTTATACTTCACGTAGCACATACCTTATCAAGCTTGGTGTGTGTCATACATCACGTGTTTGTGCTTCTACTATAGCAATATATCTCATATACATTCATATCGTTGCACAAAATACACATTGTGGTCATATTAATCACGTATCACGTAACACATAATTTGTATGCAGTTATAACAAAAATTACATATTATACAGTCCAACATATAACATAAAAAGGGACTGAAGAACTTGCCTGGCGTCCAGGTATTTAAATTGATATCTCAAACTCTTAACTCGATCAACCTATGATCATAAAATAATCAAATAATAATTATTTATCTCTTTATGATATTAATTTAATTAATTAATATCATCTCTAAGCCAATTATTAATTTATATGGCCAATTATATTAATCTCATTCCTTAAAATATTCGTTTAATTTAATATCCAATACCTCTAATACGGACAACCCGGCTCATCGGATAAATTTTAACATATCTGGGTGTCCCAAAAATTTTATTTAACCATTTTCTAAATGGTAACCCTATTAAATTAATATTTAAACATTTAAATATAAATCCCCAATATTTAATATTTTTACAAAAATATTAAATTTAATGTCCAAACATCATTTCTATATTTTTAGTATTTTTCTATAATTTTCTATGATTTTTAAACAATTTTTAAACATTTATTTAATTAAAAATCTGATTCTGGGGGCATTTTGGTAATTTCCGCGCCCATAGGGACTCATTCGGCATTTCGCGAAAAGCCCAGGGGCATTTCCGTCATTTCGGCAACGTTAGGGACAAATCCGGAATTTTCCGGATTGTCCAGGGGCAATTCTGTAATTTCCGTGCCCTTAGGGACACGGTCGGTATAATCTGAAAAGTGCAGGGGCACGCTGGTAATTTCCAGCGTTGCCGGTCGCCCGCGCATTGCGCGGCGACTGTTCCTGCCGACGCCACAAAACGACGTCGTTTCTTGTCGTTCCAGAAGCCTCCACGCATTGCGCGAAAGCTTCGTCCGCGCGGCCATCAAAACGGCGTCGTTTCAAGCCGTTCCGGGAAAAAAAATGGCTGTCGCGCCATGCGCGGCAGCCTTTTCTTTTCTTCTTCATTTCCTTCGCGCGCAGTAGCCCGCCAACACCCAAAATATACCATTTTGATCCAAATTTTCACAACAAAACCTTTCCAAAAATTAAATAACTCATAGATATACATCCAAAAATTATTTGGAATAATTATACTAATTAATTACTAATTTTCCAACAAATTATTTTATCACTAAAAATACATAATAAATCATAAAAAAAATAATATCTATACCTTCCAAAGCTTAAATTTCTTCCTTTGATGGCACCAAATCTTCTCTCTTGATAGCCATGGTGTGCACTGTCGGATATGGTGCGGTGATGGTGCTCGGTTTGGTGGAAGAAGAAGAAAGAAACAATATTGTCTTTTCTTTTTATTTTCTCTTCTTCTCTTCCTTTTCTTTTCTTTTATACTTAAAACAATTAATCATTTTAAATCTATCATACAATTCCACCGACTCTCTCACGCGGCCAAGAAATTTCCGGACCATTCGCATGCATAAATCTTGAATAATCAATTAATTTAATACATTACGTAATTATTTCGTGTAATAAATATTTTATATAATGTATATAAAATATTTATTTTAATTCACTAAAAATCATAATTTGATTTATGAGTAATATTAATACCTCTTCTGGTACTTTTCTTGACAAATTTTGTACACGCATAACCACATGCATGTAATTATATGAGGTAATTTATACCTCCAAAAATCATAAACTAATTCATAGGACATATAAAAATTATTTTTCATAATTTTTCATTTCATTACTTGGACATCATGTTACATTAACATGTTCACGTTTCTGAAATATCATTCTTCATAAAGGTCATAATAATTCCATTATACATAACCATAATTTTTTATTAAATTAAAACATTCCTTTTTCTTATTTATTATTCAATTTCTTTAATATTCATATTAATTATATAATTTAATATTATATAATTACATTCTCCTTTTAAATAATTTCTTAATTTCCTCCAACTTTACTCCATTTAATCACCTTATATAAATTACATAATTATTCTTATATAATTTATATAATTATTATTTTCTTCATACCTGTCGACGCCGGGATTTCGCCGTTTCGTTTTTTATTATTAAAATGCCCTTTTCCAATTTTAGCCTTTTGAATTAAATGTGGTTTAGAAAAGGGTCGGCTTAGTGTCGACGGGTTTTGAAAGATCGATTTTTTATGAGCCAATTGACCAGAGTCGCCAGTTGGTATATTTGAAATGGATGTACCAACTCATCCGAATTTATTTTCGTAATCGCTGGCTCATATGTGACTCCGATTAATTGGTCCGCAAACCGAGATTTATAGAGTTCGGGGGCTTGCTTAAGCGAGGGGAAGGTGTTAGGCACCCCCCGACTTCCGTGAAACACGGTTACCGCAATCTTGATATTTTCCTATCCTTTTTTAAATCCTAAAATGTGTGGTTTGCGTGTGTGTGCGTGCGTGCCTAGATGAATGTTTGTGGTGCGTTTTGCATAAAAGTTCGCTTTTATTTTTATATGGCAAAAGTGTTATCTGGAAAGTGTTTTGGACGTTCTTTGACCCAAATGACGAGACTTCGCTTTTTATAAGAAAGATTGATTTTAATTTCGAAAGCGTTGAGGATTTTTTATTTAGATGTCTTTTTAGAAAACAATAGTTTTAAACTTTTGTCAAATAGGAATCGAGACTATACATTGCCTTCTAACAGTGAATATAAATAAATCGAGGGCAACTTCTAGAACTCTTTAACCCTATGCACAAAGTTTAATGAAAACATTTATTTATTTGCAAAATCGTTTTTTGTGACGTTTTAAAACCAACTAAAGCCTATTCATCAATTATGGATTAAAGTTTACCAAAACACTTAACCTTTAAACCTCGTGAATCTAATATCCTAAATTTGCTTGATTTTTATAAAATCTTCATTATTTGCCTTATTTTGAAAACCATTTTTTCGTGTCGTAAATTAAAACAAGCATCCACAACGTGTCGGGGCCATCCATGGGCATGTGAGCCATCCAGACAACCCCAAACACCCACAATCACATATTTTTTATTATTATTACGGGGCCTTAACCCGAACACGACTCGGTATCGTTTTAAGGCTCAATATTACAAAATACACATCCATGGACTCTACATCACGATTACATATGCCCAAAACGTCCATCATCGGGATTCGACCGCTAGGATCTCCTCCCTAGGCTCACAATCATCCAAATAGCTACATAACCAATAATAAACAAATCTAACAAGATCTAGACATTGGCTAACACATTATATAACCCAAATATCGCCCAAATCAACATTACACATTACTTATCACCATAACGAACGAACAAATCACCGTACGGATGTCATCGGGGCGTTAGGAGGAATTATGTTCCGATGGAACCCTCGCTAATCAACCCCTAATCCACGGATCATTACCAATATGTAACAATAAACTACATCAAAAACACCAATCACAATATTATACTAACAATACAACAAAAAACTCAAGAATGCACTCATTTCACCTTGCAAAATGCCGATTAAAGCTTCTATATTCCACAAATCGGACAACACTACAAGAAGACTAGATTACCTAGCACAATACAAGAGATTTATTGCTTGAAACTAGCAAAATCCGACCTCTCTCTCTCTCCCGCGCGATCTCTCTCTCCTTCTTTTTCTTTTTTTTTCTTCTCCTCCCGTTCTCGGGTTGAAGATGGCGATCTATAGTGCCTCAGCAGGCAGCCGCAGATACATCTGCGGCCAGCCGCAGATACATCTGCGGCCATCCGCAGATGCATCTGCGGCTGCCTGCTGTGGCCGTCTCCTCGGCTGCCGTGTGCCGCCCTCGAGCCACGCGAACGTCTTTTTGTCGGCAGCCGCGACTGCATCCGCGGCTGTCCGGCGCATTTTTCTCGAATTTCGTGCCACGCGGTATTAATTTGCCAATTTCTGCTGTATTATTTTGGAAAGCTGTTCTTTGATACCTGAATCAATTCTGGGAATGGTTTCCCGACGTCGAGACCCCACCCTAATGCTGTAATTGCAGTGTCCTTGTCCCTTTTTGGCGATTCGCATCGGGTTCTGTCTGGATGGCCCGTAGGCCTCGCCTCAGATGCCTCAATTCTCGTTTTGCGTTTGACAGCCTTGATCGTAAGCCGTGGTGGGAACTGCATTTTGGCGCCCACCTCTCCTTGTCGTATATTGGGTCACTTGACGATTTTGCCCTCCTGTCAGGGTTAGTAGAGAAATGCAAAATTTGGGTGTCTACAGCTGCCCCTCTTTATCATGTCTATGGAATGAAATATGAAATGGACATGATAAAGAAGTAGGCACCAGATGCACAGGAAAGACAGTATGTGTTTTATCGATGCAATGCATATGTTGAGACAATGCAAATGCCGCACTTGACATGATCGTGTAGGGGTTGATTCGAATTCCACGAATGGATGCCGCTGGGGTGTCGTACCCGACTGTCGCTCTTGGATTGGTCAGGTATTGTTTCTGACGGGTCATTTTTCAATCGGTCTAGTATCGTATCTGACGGGTCGTTTTTCAAATGGTCGGGTATCGTATCTGACGGGTCGTTTTTCAATTGGTCAGGTATCGTATCTGACGGGTCGTTTTTCAATTGGTCAGGTCTCGTATCTGACTGGTCGTTTTTTCAATTGGTCAGGTATCGTATCTGACGGGTCGTTTTTCAATTGGTCAGGTCTCGTATCTGACTGGGCGTTTTTCAATTGGTCAGGTCTCGTATCTGACGGGTCGTTTTTCAATTGGTCAGGTCTCGTATCTGACGGGTCTTTTTTCAAATTGGTCAGGTCTCGTATCTGACTGGTCGTTTTTCAATTGGTCAGGTCTCGTATCTGACGGGTCGTTTTTCAATTGGTCAGGTCTCGTATCTGACGGGTTGTTTTTCAATTGGTCAGGTCTCGTATCTGACGGGTTGTTTTTCAATTGGTCAGGTCTCGTATCTGACTGGTCGTTTTTTCAATTGGTCAGGTATCTCTAAAATCTTATATTTCACATGGGACACGTTGCCGGCTGACTCGGGGAGCAAAAGGGAGGCAAAACGGGTCACCGAGACCAGCCGCAGATCCATCTGCGGCCAGCCACAGATGCACCTGCGGCTGGGATCGGCCCCTACATTAGATCGCGACCCCCACGTTTCCTTTCACTTTTTGGCTGTCCCTTTCACTCGTTTTCGGTTTTCCTCGCCCCCTACCCGGCTTTTTCGTCTTTTGGACCTCTTTCGGCAAAATCTGCTCCGATTAAATCAGTCTACGTACTTTGGGTAACGTTTTAACTCATTTTTCTTTGATTTTTCGCTTTCATTTGACTATGTATTTACCTGTGTAAATATTTGATCTTAGTAATGCATGCCTATATGAGATATTGGGGTTAGCCATAGCATATATAAACGAATGGGTCTTGCGGTCATGCTCTATTTACTTTGAAAAAAGCATGATTTTATTCATTTTATGCTCATGGTGCATCATTTTCACTTGCATTTGGGATTTGTTGGTTGTCTGACTTGATTTTAAACATGCCGGATCGTGCATGGGATGTCCATTTTACAAACGAGACTCTGCCGAAATTTCGGGAAATCTAGCGCACCCCTAAGGATTTATTCATGCATTTCCATTTCATAAACATGTCATGCTGCCCTATGACTTTTAGCAATATGCAATACGATTTGTTTTGAAAGATAACGAGTTAAGGGTGTACCTCCTTTTCGTGATGCCGTTTCAGCCATGGATCCTGATGCTCCCAGTGGCTCCGCAGTGCCCCGGGTGGCGGGTGTCCGACGTCGCAGAGCGGCCACCCCAGCTCCAGCTCCCGTTCTGACCCGTCATTCCCGTAGATTGGCGGAGTCTATCATTCGCCCCGTGCAGCCGGATATTGATGAGGATGCCCCAGCTGAGGCAGAGGCGGGCCCTTCGGGCACAGCGGCTCCTCCCCCCACGCGTCGGACTTTACCAGGGGCTCGTGCCAGGATACCTGATCTGCTCGGTCCGACTCTCAGTAGTCATCCCTCAGCCTACCTGGCGGCTAACGAGGTATATCCGTCATTTAACTTCATTCAAATCCGTATGGTTACCATGCTTGACTTTTGATGGTTGTCACAGGTTCCTGAGTTTACCCAGCCTCGGGGCAACTGGTTTAGCATCTACACTCTCTATCATGCGCTGCATTCCGACTATAGGGGGATGGTAGATTCCTGGGGCTTCAGACATTTCTTCACCATTGCCCCTCGCCGGTGTCCGTGGGGCTATATGAGGGCTTTAGCTGAGCGCTGGTTCCACCATACACAGTCGCTTCATCTTCTTGACTGTGAGCTGATGTTGACCCCTGTCGACTGGCGTTATATCACCGGGGTGGAGTTTTCCGGATCCCGGGTCCCCCTGGAGACTGACATCACCACCGCAGCTGTTCGATCCCTGTTGGGCTACTCTCCCCATGATAAGGTCTTTAAGGCCCGCAACATCCGATCGGGAGCCTTGGCTGTAGATGCCATTGGAGGGGTCCTCTCCGAGCCATTCCCTGAGGACCGGTCTACTCGTGATTTTCTGCTCCGCCGTCTGTTTCTGACCATTATGAGGGGCTGTTTTCTGGGGAACAACTCCTCGACTATCCATTTCAGCATCGTCGGAGCCACCAGGGATGTTGACCGGATCGGGGATTACGACTGGGGCTCTTTCACCTTTGCTTACTTCCTCCAGGGTCTTCGTCTCCGCTCAGAGGGACAGACCGATGCTTGGCTCGGCTTCTATCCCTTCCTGCTAGTAAGTCCCTTTTATCATACAGTTCTCGTTTCGTCCCATTTCTTTGTTCCTTCTTGCTACTTACGGCTTTTCTGTTTTGTTTGACAGTTCTGGGCCTACGAGAGATTACCCTGCTTGCGGCCCGTTACTATCCTCGGCCCGGAGACTTATCCCAGGGGTCGTAGATGGCATCATAGTACTCTCGAGGAGACCCCAGTGTCTGATAGTTTCGCTCACTGTCGGCTGCAGTTAGAGCTGATCTCGTCTGCGGATGTGACCTGGGTTCCTTACACGGCGGATCATTTGGCGGCTGGCCTTGCTGGTGGTTATGCTGCGGACCTGGAGCATGCCTTATCCACTCGCCATATTCCGTTTCTGACCTACGGTGGATGGGAGCTATATCTGGGGGAGCGCGCCATCAGATGTGTGACCGGGGAGGCTCGTATCCCTTTGCCCCCCCCCCCCCCTCAGAGAGAGCTTGGTTTGCGGATGCCCACCTTCCAGAGGCCCTGATGGCCGGGGAGGACGGCTATATGCTTTCTGTTGGTCCGCATACGAGCGAGAGCTTCAGTGCCTGGTGGAGACCCCGCACTATCGGTCCTCAGACCCGGGCTACTTTCTTCCTCGGAGACCTGGTTCACGGGTCGGTGATGATGGCAGATTGGATGGAGTGCGTCCGTGTCCCCACCCATTCGGACCAGATTGCTTCACTCACTCGGAGGGTGGATCAGTTATCTCTCTTCGTTCGAAGCTTGGGCCGAGATCCAGAGGAGGCTTATGCTGCAGACCCGCAGGGATCTGATTTTGGCGCGGGTCCCGGTACATCGGATGCCCCAGTTCCGCCTTATTCCTGCCCAGACCTTAATTTTGAGGGTGAGGTTGCCCTTCCCCAGGACTTGCCTGCAGATCAGTTTGACGATGACACCTTCATTGATGGCATAGACTTCACTGATTAGACTTGATAGGCTAGGATCTCTGTATTTAAACCTGCTCGTTTTACTATCATTTCTCATTTCATGTATTATGTACAGATTTATTTTATTTTATGCACAATCGTTTACTTTTGATGATTCATTCATTCCATTATAGCTTGTATGATGTATGATTTGTTATATATAAGGAAAAATTGACCCCTGTATAGTCTTTTGATACCGCTTTTACAGATGTCATCCCTGGACGTGGTTCGCGTGGACCCTCGCGCCCCCTCAGGGATTATTGGCAGGCTCTTCTTGTGGCTGGATAGTTTGCTACCCTCCGACCGAATCATCGCAGAGGGTCTTTTGGGACACTCCTTGGCTCTACTGTCATTTCAGGTGCCGCCGGGCTTTGTTGATGGCATTCTCAGTTGTTGGATCCCGGCCCGACAGGTTTTCAGGTTTAGGCTGGAGTATCTGACTCCCACTCTTGAGGAGTATGCTCGCTTCACCGGTTTATCAGTGGATGGTCCATGTGCACGGGTTACCTCGGGCCATATGCGCCGCCAGTTTCTGACTTTCACAGGCTTGCGGAGGACAGCTCTGCTATCCGTGACCTCCTCGAGCCACCTTGTTCCTCTATCCTTCCTGGTTGACAGATTTGGCTCGGTGGATAGCTTCTCTCGGTTTTTCAGTGATTTTTCAGTATCTGAAGAGCGCTGGGGCGCTTTGAGAGTGGATGTTTTGATGGCTTGTGTCGTATCAGTTCTGTACATGCCCGCAGGGGACGACCTCATGGATATGCGGGTTATCGTAGCGGTGCAGGCTCTCCAGGAGGACCATACCATTCTTCCCATGATATTAGCAGAGACTTACCTGTCGGCCTCATATTGTCATTCCTTCTCTGGTCGCATATTTAGGGGAAGCTCTACTTTGTTATACGTATGGTTCATGAGCCACCTCAGACCCATCGGGCAGTTTCGTCGACACGGGTTCTGTTTCAACCACAGCCTGGCCATGCAGTTCTCTTTCCGTCCCCGGCGATGCACGGATACAGTCTCATGGAGGGAGCTCTTATCGGCCCTTGAGGAGCCTTTCCATCTTCTGATCTATTCGGGCTATTGCTCCTTCCAAAGTTTCCTGACTCATGTGCCACCTTTTGATTTTCTCCCTCTCCTTGGCTTGAGGGGGGTGACGACTTATCATCCCTTAGCTGTCATGGGGCAGTTTGACCAGATGCAAGATCTCCATCTCTTTGCGGGAGCTGCTGACTACCGATTTCTCATATCGCCTCAGACGGAGAGGGAGCTGCTGAGGGTATACGATCTTTGGTCACACAGGGTCTCGGCCGAGTTTGGGGACAGTCACCCTGGTCAGACACCCGATTATCTGTTATGGTTGCACGGGGATTCAGAGATTGCCGACTTTGACCCGATCGGGGTATTGGATGGTTCCCGAGGACTTTTTCCATGTGAGACTAGTTCAGGTGCGATCATTTCTCCTGAGGTTTCAGGATTATCGCCCAGATCTGGTATTGAGGAGGTTTCCACTTCGATACATGCCCATTCCTTTGACTTGACTGATCGGATCCAGAGATTGATGATTGAGGGTACCCGGCTCCGGTTCGTTTTGAGTACTACTGAGACTGAGAGGGATACCGCCTATGCGGAGCGGGATGCTGCTGTACTAGCCCGGGATGCCGCCCTTTCCGCTAGAGATAGCATCGTAGAGCAGGCCCGGGTCATCATGGAGGGCCATTCTACGACTGTTACCAGTGCTGCTGCTCTTTTGACTCGGATTGACATGATGGGACAGCAGATTGCGGATGAGCCGGAGGTTCATGAGGCCTCGACTATTCTGTCCGTCCTGCTCCAGCTGGTCTCTGACCTGTAGATGATTTTAGTCCCTGCACAGACTATGTCAGTTTTATCACTTTTATTTAAAAGACAGACTTGTAAGCAAAATGTTTTGTATATATAGAGAAATATTTATGGTTTTAGTCATTTCCCTTTTTGATGCATCGTCGCCCTCCATTGGATCCTCATTTTATCCAGCCGATTATGATTTTGATATATCGCCTTATTTCTTTTCTCAAGTCTTGATTGGAACTTCACAGATATTGCCGCATGCCCCTCTGATTTCATCGAAGTGAGTCTTGGACTTTGGGCTAATTATGTGGCTAGGTTTGGGTAAGTTTTGGAGGGTATAGGATTTCTGGAAGTGGTTTTGGTATAGGGACAAGGTTTGTGGTTAGGTTTGGGTAAGTTTTGGAATGTGTAGGATTTCGGGATTTTCTGGAAGTGGTTTTGGTATAGGGACGAAGTTTATTATTTTGTGTAGAACGGACCGTGCCATGATGGCTGCCTACGTACTCCCACAAGGTCAGGAGATCAGGTCCTACGTAGTTCGAGTTGCAAGGGAGATAGAAATTTTTTTTTTTTTTTTTTTTTTTTAAGCGTAGAATCGTTTCACAGAGTCGGAATTCAGGGGCTGCGGAAATACCTCGCCATCCATTTCCTGTAGGATGAGGGCCCCTCCAGATAGGACTTTCTTGATCACAAAGGGTCCTTCCCAATTCGGAGCGAATTTCCCTTTGGCTTCGTCTTGACAGGGCATGACCCTCTTCAGCACTAAGTCATTCTCTTCGAAATTTCGGGACCGAATCTTTTTGTCGTACGATCGAGAAATGCGTTGCTGATACAACTGACCGTGCAATATAGCCGCCACCCTTCTTTCATCTATTAAGGCTAACTGGTCGTATCGACTTTGTATCCAATCCTCCTCGTCAATCCGAGCATCGAGCAAAATCCGGAGGGATGCCATCTCCATTTCCACCGGCAAAACGGCCTCCATCCCATATACCAAGGCGTAAGGGGTTGCTCCTGTGGACGTTCGCACTGATGTCCGGTATGCAAACAATGTGAGGGGCAGCAAATCCGGCCATCCCCGATGATTGGCAGACATTCTCGCCATGATTCTCTTTATATTCTTATTTGCCGCCTCCACGACCCCATTCATTTTGGGCCGGTAAATGACAGAATTGAGATGCTTGATCTTGAATTGGGCGCACAACTCCTTCATAAGGGCATTGTTCAGATTCTTGGCATTGTCGGACACCAAGATTTCAGGCTGTCCGTATCGGCAAATCACATTGTTCCTGATGAAACTGACTATAACTTCCTGCGTTACTTTGGGGAAAGAAGCTGCCTCTACCCATTTAGTGAAATAGTCGATCATGACGAAAATGAACCGGTGGCCGTTGCTCGCTTTGGGCTCCACGGGCCCGATAACATCCATACCCCACATGGAGAACGGCCAAGGGGAAGTCATACAATGTAGTTCATTAGGAGGCGCATGCATCACATTACCGTGTGCTTGGCATTGGAAACATCGCTTGACATGATCGTCACAGTCAGCTTTAAGTGATAGCCAGTAATGCCCGGTTCTCAGAATTTTCTTGGCCAACATTGACCCACTCATATGCGGCCCACATACTCCACCGTGCACTTCGCCCATGATTTTCTGTGCTTGAGTCTCGTCCACACATCGCAATAATCCCAAGCCTACATCCCTCTTATACAGGGAGTCTCCGCTTAAATAGAATTTCATCGCCATCTTCTGGATTCTCTGCCTTTCCGTTCGGTTCGCCTGGTCGGGGAGTGATCTATCCCTCAAGTATTTCTGAATGTCATGATACCAGGGCTGATTTGGTTGAGCCACATCTTCTGACAACTCCGATATGTATTCTTCGTAAGCGGGGGCACTTTGAACTGTTATTTCAATCTGTGGGGTGGCTTTGCCTTTGAGTACGTGGACTAACGAAACCAGGGTAGCCAATGCATCGGCGAAGTCATTCCGCCCCCGGGGAATGTGTCGGAAAGCTATATCTTCAAATTCTTGCATCAATCGGACTATACACCGGTGGTACGGGAGTAACCGAAGCTCCTTAGTGCCATACTCCCCCGTCGCCTGTCTGATTACCAATTCTGAATCTCCGAACACGGCTAATCTTTTCACTCCCATATCGCGGGCGAATCTCAGTCCCAATATGCATCCTTCGTATTCGGCCGTATTGTTTGAGTTACTGAACTTTAATTTGGTGAGAACAGGGTATTGCTCGCCCGTAATGGAGACCAGGACCGCTCCAGCTCCAGCCCCTTCAGCATTCATGGCACCGTCAAAATACATCTTCCAAAATTGCCCTTCGTCATCACACCTCGCTTGTTGGACCCACAATATGTCTTCCCCTGGTAGGAAAGTCTCTAAAGGCTCCATCCCCCCTATCGGCATCTCTGATAACTGATCTGCAATTCCCTGCCCTTTCATGGCCTTCTGGGTAACATACAGGATGTCGAATTGCTGGAGGATTAACTGCCACCTTGACAATCGACAATTCAGCATTGGTCTCTCAAATATATATTTCAAGGGGTCGATCCGCGAGATCAAATAGGTAGTGTGTCCATGGAGGTAATGCTGTAACCTCATAGCAGCCCAGGCCAAGGCGCAACATGTTCTCTCGATCGGCGTGTAATTCTGTTCACAGCTGCTGAATCTTTTGCTGAGGTAATAAATGGCATGCTCCTTACCAGATTCACTCTTCTGCCCCAGCATACAACCCATCGCCATATCATTCACGGATATATACAGGAAAAGGGGAACCCCGTCCTTCGGAGGTACCAGCACTGGCGCTTCTGTTAATTGCTTCTTGATAGTCTGAAAGGCCTTTTGGCATTGACTGTTCCACTTCCGGGAGGCATCCTTCCTTAACAGTTTGAAGATTGGTTCGCAGGTGGTGGTCAGATGGGATATGAACCGACTGATGAAGTTTATCCTCCCCAAAAATCCCCTTATCTCTTTCTCCGTACGGGGAGCTGGCATATCCACAATAGCCCTGATCTTAGCCGGATCCAGTTCGATACCTCGATTGCTCACCAAGAATCCAAGGAGTTTACCTGACTGAACCCCGAAGGCACATTTGGCTGGATTGAGCTTCAAATTATACTTCCTGAGCCGCTCGAATAGCTTCTTAAGGTGAGTCACATGGTCAGATTCCGCCCTCGATTTCACAATGATGTCATCCACGTAAACCTCTATCTCCTTGTGCATCATGTCATGGAATAGGGCCATCATGGCCCTCTGATAAGTGGCTCCCGCATTTGTGAGGCCGAAGGCAAGTCGTCTATAACAAAATGTGCCCCAGGGGGTGATGAAGGCAGTCTTTTCTCGATCCTCTTCCGCCACCATTATCTGGTGATACCCAGCGAAACAATCGACAAATGAATACATTTCATACTGAGCTGTGTTATCCACCAAGATGTGTATGAAAGGCACTGGGAAGTTATCCTTAAGACTGGCCTTGTTCAGATCTCTATAATCCACGCACACTCTCACCTTTCCTCCAGGTTTTGCCACGGGGACTATATTGGAAAGCCATTCTGGGTAAGTAGACACCATGATGATCCCAGCCTTGAATTGCTTGACTATCTCTTCTTTCACCTTTAAGCTCCACTCTGGCTTTAACTTTCTCAACTTCTGCTTAACTGGCCTGAAACCCTCCTTGATAGGCAATCGATGTACCACGATGTCCGTGGACAAACCGACCATGTCTTCGTGTGACCAAGCAAACACATCCTCATATTGGCTCAACAGTTCAGCTACTTCTGCTTTCTGGTTGGGAGTCAAGTCTGCCCCAATTTTTAGCTCTTTGGGGTTTTCAGGGGTTCCTATGTTGATGGTGATGGTTTGGTCTAGGTTGGGTTTGGGTTTATCCTCGACCCACTCTTTGATCTCGTCGGGAGCGTCGTCATCATCTGCTTCGTCCTGCTCAATTCCCATCAAATCGAAATCCAGTTCTATATCAAAATCATAATCGTCTTTCAAATTTGGAAAATCGTTTGTTAGGCTAGAATGACTCAAATCGGTACACCTGACATGAAACAAAAATATTTGTCATATATATAAACATTAGGTACATGACTTCCTTTTCAATAATCATGACAAAAGTATGAAATAGACGTGCAGATACATAAAAACAAAAACACCGTCTTAAAAACCCCTTGATCCCCCTACTGGACAAGATTCCCGGACACTCCTGCATTTACCCTTTTCTGGATACTACTGGCTGCACGGTCCAATTCCTGGGGATCACTTCGGTTTTAGAGCTAGTGATGGAGGGGGTCTCTGCATCTGGCACCTCCTCAATGATTGCGGCAACTTGGTTTCGGCTCTCATTTCCACTTTCTTCGGGCACTTCTAACCCGGCCCAATTAATGAATGGCATGATCTGCTTGCCGTCAGTCATTTTCTCCTTTCCCTTTTCATTGGGGCCTGACTGCCCCGTGAGATGACACTTCTCCTCAAACTGTTCCATAATTTCTTGCAAGAAATCCATCTGACGGACCAATCCTTTGGCTGGGGGAGCCTCCACCTTACCCTCTGCTTCAGACGCAGGCTTGATTATCCTCAGGGATTGTTCATTACTGGCTCTCGGTATCGGGACTCCGGTTATTCGCACGGGAATTTTCTTGTATGTGTTCCTCGTCCTCATACCTCCGTGATATCCTAACCCTGCCTTGCCTGACTGTACTGGTACTTTGATGGGTTCGGTGATTCCTTGGCTGTGCTTGCCTAGCCCTTGCCCCGGCTGAAAGTTCATTGCCATCATTTCCCGGGCAACGAAAGTGAGCTCGGGGGACACCTTAAGCTTTAACTCCGGGGCTCCCAATTGCTTGTACTGAGGGGTGCTGATTTCAAACGCTTGATAGCTGATTGGTTCGGCTGATTCGTCCACATGGATCACCGGCATGCCTTTTACAGAGGGAACAGGGTAGTCAGATTCTGCCGCGATTGTGATCAAGTGTCCCTCAACGATAAACTTTATTTGCTGATGCAGAGTGGAGGGAACTGCCCCAGCCATATGAATCCAGGGCCTCCCCAAGAGCATGTTGTAACTGGCCGTGATATCTAGCACTTGGAAGGAAATATCAAAAGTATACGGGCCAATCTCCACCGGCAGCTCAATCTCTCCCACCGTGTCCTTTCTCGATCCATCAAACGCCCTTACCACCACTTGGCTGGCCCGCAGGCGCTTAGGGTTGATCTTCATTTTCTCCAGAGTATTGTATGGGCAAATGTTCAGGGCTGACCCACCATCAATCAAGACTCCGTTCATCACATATCCGGACGAGATGACAGAAATGTGTAACGGCTTTCGGTGCCCCCTTCCTTCTTCAGGGATGTCGTCGTCGGTAAATGATATTACATTGCTGTCTAACAGATGGCCCACCAAGTGGCTGAATCTTTCTGTACTGATTGTCTTGGGGACATGGGCCTCTTCCAGGACTTTGCTTAATACTTGATGATGGTCATTTGAGGCCAAGGCAAGATCTAAGATGGATGTCAGGGGTGGCTGCACCTCCAGTGTTTTGGCCACATTTGCCTTGCCGTGATTCATCTTCTCCCAAAACTCCAACGCTTTGTCCTCTGATATTTTCCCGTTTTCCCTTTTTGTGTTTTCAAAAACCCGCCTTGGTAGATACAATGGATTTCCTTTGGAGCTGACCGATGCACAACTGGCCTCTTCCACGGTTTTTTCCCCGTAATTCCACGGAACAGTCTTCAGGTTGGTGACCGGCAATTGTGCTCTAGCTGTTACGACAAGGGGTCTTGGAGCTGATAACCGGATAGGCTCTGTTTTGGTCCCTTGAATTACTCCAACCAACTTAATAGGCTCCCTTGGCGCATCCTCCCGGGCATTGGTCACAGCAATTTCTCCTTCTATCCTCCTTATGTATCTCAATCTTAGGGGACCCTCCGCCCCACTAGCTTCCACTGTATTTACGCCTCCCCCATTATGCTCGGGAAGAGGGTTGGCCTTCACATTCGGGGATTCCGGTTGTTCCACCACGATTTCTCCGTTGTCAATCATGTTCTGGATCTTGTGTTTGAGAGACCAGCACTCCTGGGTGTCATGCCCCGGGGATGCCGAGTGGTAGGCGCATCTCTTGCTAGGGTCATATCTCTTGCTCTTTGGGTCTGACGGAGGCAATAGCTCGGTAATCTTCTTCTGGCTTACCAGCAGGGTCAGTATCTGCTCCAACGAATCCCCCAAAGGGGTGAACTCCCTCTCTTGCGGCTTTTCGAATTTTCGACGCCCCTCATACCTCTGATTGTTGAAATTTGATGGGCGCGGGGCCTCATTTCTTTGTATGTGGACCGGGGGGCTGGTCATTGTTTTCCCTGATAGTCCTTGTAGTACCAGGGACACATCCTCCTCCTTTCTCTTTTGGGGTCTCCGGGATGAACTGCCGTAATTCCCACTCTGGATTTGCTCAGCCACAGCCTCGAGAGCTGTGAGATCTCTGATCTTTCCTGACTTCAAACCCATCTCAGCCATTTCCCCATGCTTGATCATCTCCGCAAAAGGCTTTCCTATTCCCGCCATTACTCTTTCATAATAGGGAGCCTCCTGGATATCAATGAAAGTCATGACCATTTCTGCCTCACTCATGGGTGGGTTCACTTGGGCTGCCATCCTCCTCCACCGCTGAGCATAGTCTCTGAAGGATTCACTGGTCTGTTTTCTGATTTTGGTCATCTGGTAGCGGTCCGGGGCCATCTGGGACTGAAAACTGTACTGGGTTAGGAAAGTGTGGGCCAGCTCCTCCCAGTTGTGGATCTTAGCATTATCCAATCTTGCATACCACGTCCTAGCCTCCCCTGTCAGGCTTTTCTGGAACAGTTGCATCCTTAGCGATTCATCCTCAGCATATCCTCCTAGCTCTCCGATGTATACTTTCAGGTGCGTGTAGGGATCCCCCGACCCGTTGTACTTTTCAAATTCAGGGAGCTTGAACTTTTCGGGATATCTGGTCCCTGGAAAGATGCAAAGGTCGGAATAGTTCACGCTGCCATATGACCCGATCCCCTTCATTGTTTTGATGGCTTCCTCCATCTGCTTTATCTTCTTACTAACCCCACTGGCCACCTCGTCTTCAGGGATGATAATGACTTGCTTTGGTAGCTCTACTTTTGGAGTTTCTGGGGTCAGTACGTTCCCTTGAGATGATGGCCCCGGCGGGTCCTCGAGCTGTGGCCCTGCCTTCAGTTTGAAATGCTCTTTGAGCAACATGGTCAGCTCGGTCATTTGATTTTTTACAGCATTGAACTCTTCCCGAGATACGGGAGCCAGATCAGGGTTAGGGTTCTCAGCCATCTCGACTGTTAATTCTCTGGCTTTCTTAGATCGGAGACGGGTTTGGGGAGCAATCCTGCGTATAAAACAACCGAAGTTTAGTTTCGGGAAATGACTTTGGTGGATGCATGCTAAAGCAAATATTTTTTGAGTTTTTGAGTTTTGTAATATTTTCCTGCAAAACAGGGTTAGTATCCCTTTATTTTATCCAAAGTAATGACATTGTGCAATTTATGATGCTCTCCAAGCTGTCCCTGTAAAACAGAGGTTAGTACTTTTATTTTGACAAAATTGGTTGGTACAAAATGATTGACTATAGTATGATATCATGCGCGTAAAGCGTAAAAGGGCATGAAGAGACTTTCCATTCGTTGGGTTTATCTGAGGCTGACCTACCCTAAGTTACTCTCGCGGGCTTTTCGGCATGAAGGTTCCCAGATCTTCGCAACATACTCGAAGGGAAATAAATCCGATCTTTCAATTGGATTGGATCTGAGTGGATGCTTTTCCTGAGCCTCGCCGGGGAGCACCCCTTTGAGTCCAGTAATCCACATCCGACGGGTTTGCCTCAGGAGGAGGAACTGCTCAACATACATTCAATCATACATTCATCGTTCCTCACCGTATGCATATGATGCTAATAAAGTAAAGACTTGAAAAGAAAACGCAATCACACCATACACGCACAAAAAGGTAAATCAACGCAAATAACGCAAACACACATTTTTTAGATTTTTTAAAGGATAGGAAAACATCAGGATTTTAAATGCGGCTTAAGCCCTCTAATGTCCCCAGCAGAGTCGCCAGCTGTCGACGCCGGGATTTCGCCGTTTCGTTTTTTATTATTAAAATGCCCTTTTCCAATTTTAGCCTTTTGAATTAAATGTGGTTTAGAAAAGGGTCGGCTTAGTGTCGACGGGTTTTGAAAGATCGATTTTTTATGAGCCAATTGACCAGAGTCGCCAGTTGGTATATTTGAAATGGATGTACCAACTCATCCGAATTTATTTTCGTAATCGCTGGCTCATATGTGACTCCGATTAATTGGTCCGCAAACCGAGATTTATAGAGTTCGGGGGCTTGCTTAAGCGAGGGGAAGGTGTTAGGCACCCCCCGACTTCCGTGAAACACGGTTACCGCAATCTTGATATTTTCCTATCCTTTTTTAAATCCTAAAATGTGTGGTTTGCGTGTGTGTGCGTGCGTGCCTAGATGAATGTTTGTGGTGCGTTTTGCATAAAAGTTCGCTTTTATTTTTATATGGCAAAAGTGTTATCTGGAAAGTGTTTTGGACGTTCTTTGACCCAAATGACGAGACTTCGCTTTTTATAAGAAAGATTGATTTTAATTTCGAAAGCGTTGAGGATTTTTTATTTAGATGTCTTTTTAGAAAACAATAGTTTTAAACTTTTGTCAAATAGGAATCGAGACTATACATTGCCTTCTAACAGTGAATATAAATAAATCGAGGGCAACTTCTAGAACTCTTTAACCCTATGCACAAAGTTTAATGAAAACATTTATTTATTTGCAAAATCGTTTTTTGTGACGTTTTAAAACCAACTAAAGCCTATTCATCAATTATGGATTAAAGTTTACCAAAACACTTAACCTTTAAACCTCGTGAATCTAATATCCTAAATTTGCTTGATTTTTATAAAATCTTCATTATTTGCCTTATTTTGAAAACCATTTTTTCGTGTCGTAAATTAAAACAAGCATCCACAACGTGTCGGGGCCATCCATGGGCATGTGAGCCATCCAGACAACCCCAAACACCCACAATCACATATTTTTTATTATTATTACGGGGCCTTAACCCGAACACGACTCGGTATCGTTTTAAGGCTCAATATTACAAAATACACATCCATGGACTCTACATCACGATTACATATGCCCAAAACG
Organism: Hedera helix; assembly: GCA_947179155.2. Taxonomy (NCBI): domain Eukaryota; kingdom Viridiplantae; phylum Streptophyta; class Magnoliopsida; order Apiales; family Araliaceae; genus Hedera; species Hedera helix. The sequence continues at coordinate 17,664,293 of OX359268.1, forward strand.
TCCATCATCGGGATTCGACCGCTAGGATCTCCTCCCTAGGCTCACAATCATCCAAATAGCTACATAACCAATAATAAACAAATCTAACAAGATCTAGACATTGGCTAACACATTATATAACCCAAATATCGCCCAAATCAACATTACACATTACTTATCACCATAACGAACGAACAAATCACCGTACGGATGTCATCGGGGCGTTAGGAGGAATTATGTTCCGATGGAACCCTCGCTAATCAACCCCTAATCCACGGATCATTACCAATATGTAACAATAAACTACATCAAAAACACCAATCACAATATTATACTAACAATACAACAAAAAACTCAAGAATGCACTCATTTCACCTTGCAAAATGCCGATTAAAGCTTCTATATTCCACAAATCGGACAACACTACAAGAAGACTAGATTACCTAGCACAATACAAGAGATTTGTTGCTTGAAACTAGCAAAATCCGACCTCTCTCTCTCTCCCGCGCGATCTCTCTCTCCTTCTTTTTCTTTTTTTTTCTTCTCCTCCCGTTCTCGGGTTGAAGATGGCGATCTATAGTGCCTCAGCAGGCAGCCGCAGATACATCTGCGGCCAGCCGCAGATGCATCTGCGGCTGCCTGCTGTGGCCGTCTCCTCGGCTGCCGTGTGCCGCCCTCGAGCCACGCGAACGTCTTTTTGTCGGCAGCCGCGACTGCATCCGCGGCTGTCCGGCGCATTTTTCTCGAATTTCGTGCCACGCGGTATTAATTTGCCAATTTCTGCTGTATTATTTTGGAAAGCTGTTCTTTGATACCTGAATCAATTCTGGGAATGGTTTCCCGACGTCGAGACCCCACCCTAATGCTGTAATTGCAGTGTCCTTGTCCCTTTTTGGCGATTCGCATCGGGTTCTGTCTGGATGGCCCGTAGGCCTCGCCTCAGATGCCTCAATTCTCGTTTTGCGTTTGACAGCCTTGATCGTAAGCCGTGGTGGGAACTGCATTTTGGCGCCCACCTCTCCTTGTCGTATATTGGGTCACTTGACGATTTTGCCCTCCTGTCAGGGTTAGTAGAGAAATGCAAAATTTGGGTGTCTACAATACCTTATTTTAATTTCCTTATATAAATGATATAATTATTATTATATAATTTATATAATTACCTTTCCTTCTCAATTAATTTCTAAATTTCTTCCAAAATTCTTGATAGATCTAAATTCAATAATTTCAACTTTCCTTAGTTTCCTCATTAACTTTTATCTTACTTTGGATTAATTTAATTATTAATCCCTTAATTTTCATAATTAATAACATTTATAATTATCACATAACCTCATTTAAAACCATAATTTCTATATTTTCACAATATTTTAATTGTACAATTTATTGTACCTTTACCTGAAATTCTTTTATTCCTCATAAACTATTTTTAACAATTTATATACTTTTCAATTACTTTAATTCAACATACTTTATCATAATCTCTGTACCGATTTAATTTACTAATTAAATCTCATCACATACCTTAATTCCCATAAATTAATAATTTCTTTACACAACCTTGAAAATTGTATTAATTAAATTCTTATTTAATTTTATTAAATAATTCTGAAATTTCGGATCCTCACATTCTTCCCCCCTTAACAGGATTCCGTCCTCGGAATCATAATTACCGTACTAATCATACGTATTTTATTTATCGCACATTACTATACCTTTATCTTGATGAAAAACAACTAATTCCATAATAATCATATTTTATTTCTTTAATATCCATAACTTACAAAAATAATACCATAATTGTCATAATTATCAGAATATTCCATTCTTATTTCAATTCATAATTCCTTTGTAATATTGCATTTCACAATTCTCTAAAATTTTATGAATAACACTTTAATTCATCTCTCGATATACTTATCAAGATTATTTCTCATTCTCCGAAAACTTTCATTTCTTTAATCATACTTACTCTTACACAATCCCCTTACAACATTCTTATATCGCACATCATTCATACTCTGCACATTCATCTTTCTCTTCTTAGTTCATATAATTCTTCTTCATATTTCATAATTCATTTCTTAATACCTTCTATCATTCAACACTAGGTTTTAAATGCTAACCTTTACTTAATTTATCATAATCTTTATTTAAAATTATTTCAAAAATCCTGGGTGTCACATTCACCCCTCCTTCATAAAATTTCGTCCTCGAAATTTCTATGTACTAATATCTCATTCATTTGCAACATATATAATTTCCTTACACTCATTCCACATATATTTCTTTCATTCTGTCCTCGTGGTCATTACACATTGCCATTTCTAAACTATCACATTTCCTAGTTACTTTACTTCGCAATTATTACTTTCCTTACCACTCACAATCAAATAATAATAACCCATCCTACCATCCAATCTTCATAAGAGTAGAGGAAAAAATAAAACTTTTTGTAGTATGCTGAATGAATTTTTATCCCGGTTTAACAGTACTTCACTCCCAGAGTACGTCGTACTGCAAACCACTGACAGTGGGTTAGTCTGTCATTAAAGTAAACATGTACCCCGGTTACAGTACTTCACTCCCAGAGTACGTCGTACTGCAAACCCTGACAGTGGATCAGTCTGTCATTAAAGTGATGTATATTTAATCCGTAATTTGGCACGCCAGTAGAACAATCTGCCATGCCCGTGTTTATTAATCTTTTTGTTCATCTCAGCGTTAGAATCCATTCAAAAATAATTCAATTAATTATAACTTTCAAAGAATTATGAATTCAATAAATATTTTTCAAAATTTGTCTAGCTGAATCAATAGCTCAGACTTATATTTCTTCAACGCTTCTCTAGCCAGATCAATTAGCATAGACTTACTTTTAACAATTTATAATTCGCAGAAATTTTCAAAACATTCATCATGTCAAAACTTTTCAAAACGTCTAGCCGAGTCAAATGGCAATGACTTATAGCTTTGACATACTTTTATAAATCAAGATCATTTATGACTTCATGTTACCGCATCATTTTGACAGTCCGTTGAGGATTTCGTCGTTAATAATTCCTACACCATAAACCGTACTTTATGGTGTTGAATCATCTTATAACGAAATAGTACTGCACCGTCTCAACAACACGTTGAGCATTCCGTCATTCATCACATCTGCACCGGGCTAAAAGGTGCGTGGATGATTCTTTTGAAATACATTTTGATGTAAAAACATTTTTCGTCTAGCCGAAACAAGTAGCATAGACACTTTTTAAATCGCTTAAAAAATTTCATTTATATTTTTCAAAGCACACACGTGCCAAATCAACTTGAGGCCAAAATTTTCGAAATCTAGCAAAGCTAGAAGAATGGGAATATCCTAAATTCCCTAACATTCACTTTTAGTTTCTTTACTAAATTATTAATTTATTGCTAGGACTATTATTACCATTATACGAAAATTTTCTAACTACTCCAACATTTCTATACCCCCGTATAGTTCATCAAACTTACCACACATTATGAGTCCAGGAACTTACCACAAGAATATGAGTTTTAAAGCTTGTCCTAGCAATATGTAGTCTAAGAACAAATCAAAGACTATCCATATGCTGAGGGGCTCAAAACATACCATACGATTATGAGTCATGGACTTACCACATGCATGAGTTTTAAGAACTCATGCCTAAACTTAATATTATCTATCTATCAAAACCACTAGCGCGACTCTAACATTTCAATGATTATCACATAGCAACTAAGGAAACACAAATCCCCCGCCCATACAAAGGATTGTGCAACTCAGTCACCACATGAATTCTCAACTGAAATCTCGTACCCAAGCTTTCTACCCCCTTATCATAACCTTTCTGTCATTCATGTCTCATCATTCTCTGAATTCTTCTTGTACTATTTCATAGTACCATATCTCTTTATAGCATTAAACTATACCTTGTTGACCATTAACATGTCTCTCTGTTCTTTCACATTCTCACTTGGATCCCATCAAAATCTTGCTTTACATTCTATTCCTTACTCGCTTTCCTTATCTTATGATCGTATCGTAGTACGATCTTTTTGCCATTCCTGATCATGTTATTATGATCTCTTTCTATGCTCTTTAGATTTCCTTTCATCTTTATTGCTTAAATCAGGTGTCCCCTGATTTCCTTTAAGATTCATCTTTGAATCATTTCAAATATTCTCTTTCACTTATGTTCTTATAAATTTTCTCAATTCGTTATCTTCATTCGAATCCTTCTTAACATCTTTATCTCTTTCTTATAATCTTATCTCTCATATTTCCTTAGCCTTAGCCAATATCTGAGAACATCTTTCTCAACTTACATCTTTTCCATCCTAATTCCCCCATGTTCATCAAACTTATCACGTATTTGGGCTCAGGAACTTACCATAATCATATGGTTGAGGAGCTTGTCCTAGTCAGGTCTTAGTCGCCCATTCGCTAAAGGGGCTCCACCATACAATCATGAGTCACGAACTTACTATACGCTTGAGTTTTCAGAACACTCAACTAACTGTACTCTTCCTTACTTTAGGTTATAGCCTAAGGTATCATTTACCTAAGGTTTATAACCTCTAGCTCTGATACCAACTGTAACGACCCCGAAATTCAACCCACTTTATTCCTTAAAATCTTCTATTTAATAAACATTATTTTCATTACGTCCAAATTTCGGTCCGTTAATAAATCTTTCATCACCTAAATTAATCCATTATTTAATTTTAATATCATCAATTACCAAATTTTCGGTATAAATTTTTTTTTTTCAACTTAATCACTGTATTAAATCATTTGGATGTTTAAAATCCTTACATTTCGATCCTAGTCCCATGGATCGTAACCTTTACTTTTTCTTTTCTTTCTGTAACCTGTATCCTAAAGCTTGATATTCAAAACTTAACATTGTTCATATCCATACCAATTTATTCTTGATTTCATAATCCATAATTAAGCCATTTAATAATCTCTATCACAACCTCTATCTAGTACAATCACAGTTCAAAATTTGACTTTACATATCCTGTCTGAGTTCAACATATTTGTACATACAAAATATTAATATAAACTTAACAACTGTATTCACATTAAATTATGTTATTGAAACATAACAATAACATTCACAACCTTCTGTGATTATCCATCTTTATATCATCTGACACATTTGAAATTTATTTATTTCCTGCAAAAATGTTTATTAAGCAAGTAATGAGCACAACGGCTCAGCAAGTTCAACAGTTATACTTCACGTAGCACATACCTTATCAAGCTTGGTGTGTGTCATACATCACGTGTTTGTGCTTCTACTATAGCAATATATCTCATATACATTCATATCGTTGCACAAAATACACATTGTGGTCATATTAATCACGTATCACGTAACACATAATTTGTATGCAGTTATAACAAAAATTACATATTATACAGTCCAACATATAACATAAAAAGGGACTGAAGAACTTGCCTGGCGTCCAGGTATTTAAATTGATATCTCAAACTCTTAACTCGATCAACCTATGATCATAAAATAATCAAATAATAATTATTTACCTCTTTATGATATTAATTTAATTAATTAATATCATCTCTAGGCCAATTATTAATTTATATGGCCAATTATATTAATCTCATTCCTTAAAATATTCGTTTAATTTAATATCCAATACCTCTAATACGGACAACCCGGCTCATCGGATAAATTTTAACATATCTGGGTGTCCCAAAAATTTTATTTAACCATTTTCTAAATGGTAACCCTATTAAATTAATATTTAAACATTTAAATATAAATCCCCAATATTTAATATTTTTGTAAAAATATTAAATTTAATGTCCAAACATCATTTCTATATTTTTAGTATTTTTCTATAATTTTCTATGATTTTTAAACAATTTTTAAACATTTATTTAATTAAAAATCTGATTCTGGGGGCATTTTGGTAATTTCCGCGCCCATAGGGACTCATTCGGCATTTCGCGAAAAGCCCAGGGGCATTTCCGTCATTTCGGCAACGTTAGGGACAAATCCGGAATTTTCCGGATTGTCCAGGGGCAATTCTGTAATTTCCGTGCCCTTAGGGACACGGTCGGTATAATCTGAAAAGTGCAGGGGCACGCTGGTAATTTCCAGCGTTGCCGGTCGCCCGCGCATTGCGCGGCGACTGTTCCTGCCGACGCCACAAAACGACGTCGTTTCTTGTCGTTCCAGAAGCCTCCACGCATTGCGCGAAAGCTTCGTCCGCGCGGCCATCAAAACGGCGTCGTTTCAAGCCGTTCCGGGAAAAAAAATGGCTGCCGCGCCATGCGCGGCAGCCTTTTCTTTTCTTCTTCATTTCCTTCGCGCGCAGTAGCCCGCCAACACCCAAAATATACCATTTTGATCCAAATTTTCACAACAAAACCTTCCCAAAAATTAAATAACTCATAGATATACATCCAAAAATTATTTGGAATAATTATACTAATTAATTACTAATTTTCCAACAAATTATTTTATCACTAAAAATACATAATAAATCATAAAAAAAATAATATCTATACCTTCCAAAGCTTAAATTTCTTCCTTTGATGGCACCAAATCTTCTCTCTTGATAGCCATGGTGTGCACTGTCGGATATGGTGCGGTGATGGTGCTCGGTTTGGTGGAAGAAGAAGAAAGAAACAATATTGTCTTTTCTTTTTATTTTCTCTTCTTCTCTTCCTTTTCTTTTCTTTTATACTTAAAACAATTAATCATTTTAAATCTATCATACAATTCCACCGACTCTCTCACGCGGCCAAGAAATTTCCGGACCATTCGCATGCATAAATCTTGAATAATCAATTAATTTAATACATTACGTAATTATTTCGTGTAATAAATATTTTATATAATGTATATAAAATATTTATTTTAATTCACTAAAAATCATAATTTGATTTATGAGTAATATTAATACCTCTTCTGGTACTTTTCTTGACAAATTTTGTACACGCATAACCACATGCATGTAATTATATGAGGTAATTTATACCTCCAAAAATCATAAACTAATTCATAGGACATATAAAAATTATTTTTCATAATTTTTCATTTCATTACTTGGACATCATGTTACATTAACATGTTCACGTTTCTGAAATATTATTCTTCATAAAGGTCATAATAATTCCATTATACATAACCATAATTTTTTATTAAATTAAAACATTCCTTTTTCTTATTTATTATTCAATTTCTTTAATATTCATATTAATTATATAATTTAATATTATATAATTACATTCTCCTTTTAAATAATTTCTTAATTTCCTCCAACTTTACTCCATTTAATCACCTTATATAAATTACATAATTATTCTTATATAATTTATATAATTATTATTTTCTTCATACCTTATTTTAATTTCCTTATATAAATGATATAATTATTATTATATAATTTATATAATTACCTTTCCTTCTCAATTAATTTCTAAATTTCTTCCAAAATTCTTGATAGATCTAAATTCAATAATTTCAACTTTCCTTAGTTTCCTCATTAACTTTTATCTTACTTTGGATTAATTTAATTATTAATCCCTTAATTTTCATAATTAATAACATTTATAATTATCACATAACCTCATTTAAAACCATAATTTCTATATTTTCACAATATTTTAATTGTACAATTTATTGTACCTTTACCTGAAATTCTTTTATTCCTCATAAACTATTTTTAACAATTTATATACTTTTCAATTACTTTAATTCAACATACTTTATCATAATCTCTGTACCGATTTAATTTACTAATTAAATCTCATCACATACCTTAATTCCCATAAATTAATAATTTCTTTACACAACCTTGAAAATTGTATTAATTAAATTCTTATTTAATTTTATTAAATAATTCTGAAATTTCGGATCCTCACACATCTCCTAACGCACTCGATATGAGTTTAATACTAAGGTTATAACTTAGGTTTCGCAAATCCTAACGTTTCTAACCTGGCTCTGATACCAACCTGCGACGACCCCAAATCCGGGTTCCATAACCTCGAGTTTGGTTCTCACTATTCAACACATTACTAACAATTAAATACATACATTGCATTTAAATATCGCGGAATAATACATATTGGTTCCCTTCAAAAGGTTACAATACCAGGGTCTATCAACCTTAACATAAAAACAGTTCCTATCATAAGGAATTACAAAAGGTTTAACAACCGTAAATACATAATTAAAGATCTAATTAGTATGCATAAACTAACTTACGCTCTGGCTTTTCCTTTTCCCTTATCCTTCCTTGAGCAATCGGGTATATCTGAAAAATGGTTCATGATATAGCAAGAATGAGCAACTAGTTTGCTAAGCAAGTTTAGAACAATCACAGAGATTTAATATATCATGAATGAATGGGAAATGTCATCAATGGTTCAACAATAGATATAATAATTGTGAATGAAACATGATTCAAATTTTAATAAACAGAATATTTAAATCTTAAAATGCTAAGTGGTCACTAAGGACCCTGAACTAACGAGGGTATAATAGAGTTTCCTCTGACCCTTTGAGTTGTTTGGTTTTCAAGGGGATCAGCCTATTCAACCCGCTGTATATGCATTACATTTAGTCACTGGCGCCCAAAGTCGGTTTCCCGACACAAAATCCCCTAATTTAGGGTTGTTCAATTCTTAGACTTAATATAAGAAATTCGTACCCAACAATGGTTTGGATAAGCTTTTAAAAGTATTCAAGTATTGAATTTATAAACGTAATGTCTAGCTGAACTATTAGCTTTTGACATTTTTAATGCAGTTCATGAATCAAGAACTAATAAGGTTCAAGTGCACTAAGTGCGATTTTATAAACAATATGGATGTGGGATAATTTTAAATAATTAAATCACTTTAAGCTTTGACAATAAATACAAGTATAGAAACTTGTTCAACAATAAATGAGTAGGGTTAAAGAACTTGTCTGCCTGCTTAGCTACAATAAATGTCTAGCTTTAACTAACTTGCTTTAAAAGACCTAACATTAATAAAGTCGGTCTAATAATTAGTACGGTGTATTTGCATAAATATACGCTTAATAATGAACTTACTTACCACACATAAGTACTAACACATAATTTACATTAGTCAAAACAATATTATTAACCTTATAGACCCTTAATCATTTTAGGTTAATAATTTAATAAGTTAGAAAATATTTTTCTTAAGTGTTGGACAATTATTAAACCCTTAAACAACTTATTACAATTGTTTAATTAAAGCATAATTAAATTTGATTTATTTTATTAACTCAATCTCTATTTAATTACTATTTAATCTTGGTTCAATAGAAATTAATTAATTAACTCTAGTTATTATTTAAAATAAATAATAACTACTTGTACTTACTTATTATTTAATAATAATTAAATAATAAATAATTATTGACTTGATTTTAACCTTCTTTAATTTAATATTAATCAACCACTAATTAACTAAGTAATTAACTTTACTTATTATTTAATTTAAGGAAATTATATAATATTTTACTAATTTTAATCATATTTAATTATTATTTAATGTCAATCAAATAATAATTAATTATTTAATTAATTTTAATTATTATTTAAGGTTAAATAATAATCAATTCATTCTTAATTTCCATTAATCTTTATTTAATGCTAATTAAATAATAATTAATTACTTAATTATCCTTATTTATTATTTAATAATATTTAAATAATAAATAATTAATTTATAAATTTTATCTCTCTTTAATTATTATTTAATAGAAATTAAATAATAATTGCTAATTTATCACCTTTATTTATTATTAACATTTAAAATAATAAATAAATAATAAATTTATTTAACTTAACCATGATTAGCTAACTAGATTAATATTTAAAATATTTAAATATTAAACTTAATGAAAAATATCATCCCCAATATTATTTTTGTATTATTATTGTTTTTGTTATAATTTTAAATTAATTTTTAAATATTTAAATTAATTAAAATTAACCCGAATGGCATTTCCGTAAATAAGTTGAAAACTGATCCGAGGGCAAAATAGTAATTTCGCCGAGAAAAACACGGAGGGGCAAACATGTAATTTCCATGAATTTTTCTTCCGCGTATGGCCCGCGTAATAAAATGAACGGGCCAAAATGGTGCCGTTTTGAAGTCCCGTCTGCTGGCTTCCACGCGAATGCGTGGAGTAATTTTTTTTCTTATGCCAAACGACGTCGTTTGGCTCCGCGTTTTCGGTGAATAGTGGTTGCGCGCATTGTGCGGAAACCCTTAAATTTTTTTTCTTCGCAGAATGTGAACAGTGTTCCGGCAATATACCCATTTTAAATAAAAATATACCATCAAGTAAGATTTAAATCCTCAATAAAAATCCAAAAAAATTACCAATCACCTTATATTAATTTATAACATGAAAAATTAATTTTTCATGATTTAATATCATTATTTTCTTATAAAAAATTTTACATCACATAAATTACCACAAATCATAACTTTTTGTGTATAACTCCATTTTGAGTGATTCAAACTTTGTTTTTCTTATGATTTAATGTTCTATAATATTAGAACATCAAACCTAAGTTTTATAAAAATATTTTTGGACTTAAATTCCAAAACTTGTTTACACACTATTAAACACATATTTTAGCATATAAAATATACCAAAATACAAACCAAACATTAAACTCAAGCATGACATCAATATTACAACTACACATTAATAACTATATTAACATGTTTATACTAACATGATGATTTATTTAATTTAAAAACAAAACTTCATTTAAAATAATCATTACCTTGATTTAATGGCTATTCTCCTTTTTCTTCCAAAATAGGTGGTGAATCTTGAAGACATAAACCAATAACTCATTCTCTTGATAATTTTGCTCTCAAAATATTTTTCTCACACTCTCAAATGCTCTCTAGCTCTCTCTTTAGCTTGAAAAATAAAAGATGAGAAATGACTAACACAATTCCTAAATTGTAAGTATACTTACAATTTGAATAGATATAAAATCTATATCTATTAAAATTACCATCATGAGATAGCAACGATACTTACACAAGCTAACATGTTAGGTGAAAAGAAGCATGGTGCCCATGTACAAAAAAAATCAATACAAGCAATCCTTTAATTAAATAAATGAAAAATAAACTAAAATAAAAACAAAATATTAATTTTTCTCTCTCCTCCACTCACATGGTCGGCTGATGCACTCCTTCATGTCCCAAAATTGAGTCACTTTCCACTTTTTAAATAATTAATAAGTTATATAATTGTTTTTCCAAGTGGGCCAATTATTGGGCTTTATTTAAAATATCAATTGGGCTTCTATTAAATTGTTTGGGCTACTAATTTGTCAAATTTTATTATTCTCCACTTGGGCTACTAATTGACCCATGTTGGGCTAATTTAATAATTTACACATTAATTATTCAATCCATGATTAAATAAATAATTAGATTGAATAAATAATTAAATATTCTAACTCATAAGTATTAAATTACTAAATGGACTAATATTATTTACATTAATTAATAATCATATTAATTAATTTATTATATTTAATTCACTCATTATATTCAATTTAATTGAATATTTAATTAATAGGAAACTTATCAATTATTTTGATATTAAAACTTTAGGGTTTGTTCATTAATTTAATAACATATTAGTGACCCCCTTTAATTAATTTTAGTAATTAATTAAATAATTATTTAATCACATAATTAATTAATCACATAAAAAGATTTAAATAATCTCGTAAAACTAACTCGTTGGAAATTAAATTAATAATTTAATTAATAAAGACGTGGAAATTCTAGGACATTACAGCGCGGATTACTGCCTGTTAGTGAATTGTATTCATTCCTTATTAATCTCCGAGAATAACCTTACGACGCGGATTACCGCCTGTTTGGTGAATAACTCTTCGTATTCAAATTGATGGGAATAACCTTATGGCGTGGATTACCGCTTGTTTGGTGAATAACTCTTCGTATTCAAATTGATGGGAATAACCTTACGGCGCGGATTACCGCCAGTTGGTGAATAACCCTTTTTATTTGTCTCGTGTGAAAATAATTTGTCTACACGAATTATCACATGACACTTTTATTCCATATTCGTAAGTGATATCATTTTCCTTTATACTCATAAGGGATACCATCTTTTTCATCTTCCATTATTCAAACTTACTATGGTAAGGGATATTAATTTCATTCACCTTTTGTTAATCAAACCTACTATGGTAAGGGATATTATTTTCTTTCATACACCTAAATCGAAACTTATTATGGAACTATTGCTTCTATAATTCCTGAAAATATTATATGTTCCATAATAGTTGAACTTCATTATTTCAACTGAACCTTCCTATTTTTTGAACCTTTCTATTGAACTATAATCGTTATTCTGAACTGTGGATCTTGAATATCATTTTTAAATTTCATTCTACATCATGTTTGCAATTTGGACATTGTTTGAATCTGCACAAAGTAAATTTCAGATACTTATTGTTTATCCTGTTCTTTTGTTCATCATTTGTATCACTGTTATTTATTTTAATCATCAAGAATCAAGCTGTTGTGAATATCTGTGGTTGGGGGCACATATGTGATATAATTGTTGAACAGATGATAGGTTAAAGGCGATATACTAGGTTAAAGGCGATACATCTGTTCGGTGTCTTTTATGGCACGTGGTGAATGTTCTCTTTGGCCCGTAGTGCAAAGATGAACTGTTGTTTGATATGATTATGACCAAAGGCTGAATCTGGTATAATCATGACCATTGGTGTTATATTGAATGTCTTTGGCCCGTAGTGCAAAGGTGAACTGTTGATCTGCATGATTATGATCAGGAACTGTGAAATTGTATTATCTTGACTAATGATATTTCAGATGATAAAAGTTGATGATGTTTTTCCTAAAAAGAGAACCGAGTGGACATTATAGTCTGCATTATTCTTCTAATAGATTGCTCATTCCGCTGCTATTATTGATCTAAACATTGTTCAAGAATTTAACTGCAGTTTTTGATATAAACCTTGTAGTCTATTGTATTCTATCAAGAACTCAACTATTGAAGGCTAATGATAATTTATTCGTCATTATCTTAGTCATGATATTTCTTACTGGGTTATTTGAGCTCACCCTTTCTTTTGTTCCATTGTTTTTCAACAGGAGATGGGAACGTAGCTGGGTCTAGCCGGGGAATGGAGTGAGAGTCCGAGTGATAGCTATCCTAGTCTTCACGTGTTGTAAAATAGTGTGGCAATAATAGTGAAGACTTTGTTGTGTATTATTATACACTGTATTGTTGAACGTTGTACTACCTTGTAATAATGTTGTTGTAGTCTTTTGACAACTCAAGTTTGGGCTGTGTGGGCCCAGATTTGGGGGTGTCACAACTTAGGTCAACGATGTATTATTTATGACCTACTCTATTTCAATTTCAAACCATATATAATCATGATTTAACATAATTTATCCTGTAAATAAAATTTCGCCATTATTCCATCTATATATGGTCCTATTTACATATACTCGTTTTGTACCTATTCTTGTTCACACATATCTGTATGCATACATGTCCTGTTTACATATCTCTGTATCATACACGTGAATTTATTACATATCAAACTCTATTACCAATAATACATTCAACTTTAACTCTTACATCTCCTAACTGGATAATACATACATACACATTCATTATTATGAATTTACAAATCAAACGTTTCTTACGAACTCACAAACATTTGTTATTTTACATGAAAATTTCACATATATCAAATTCTTCATACTTATCTATTCCATCAACGATCTTGTACATGAGCTGCACCGGAATTCTCCGGCCTTCTCGTCCTTTACCTGAAATGTTAGTTCATAGCAAGAATGAGCATAAAGCTCAGCAAGTAATTCAGCTAACACTTTTCATGCTCACAATTTATAATATGCGTCATACATCCTTTATCTTAAGATACAATGCTTAATGTCACGTAATTCATTTAGCAATTAAATACATAGTTGCACATAAGGCACATTTCAACTCACTATCACGTAGTTCATATCGAACATCTATTATACTTAAGTCTGAAGAACTTGCCTGTACGCCTTTATTTTACTTAACCTGTACTTCCTCAATCATCCTTCGTTATCCGTCTTATCGGGTTGCTCATTTCGAACTCTGTCTGTCAACATATAGCTTATATGTCATTATAAGATCATAAACTTGTATAACTTATCAAACTAATTCCATAAATACATGATCATCCGTCTTTAACCATTTCACATTTGATGTATTACACCTTATATAGGTTTATAATACACCCTAACTTGCATCCGACCTTTTTCATAACTTATAACATGTTTTGGCTTAGCTTTAGGCATGTTATATTATGCCATTTATCATTTCATTATAACTTAACACCCTTTAATTTAACCATTATTATCACTTTTAGGGTTTATATAACTCATTTCTATCATTCCATATCAAAATATAGCTTTTTGGAAGCCTAAAAAAAATTCAAATGAACAGTTACTTCGCCCAGGCGCCACCAGAGCTCGCAGGCCACGAAATCTCCTCAGGTATGAACAGTACATTGCGCCCCGGCGCAATGTTCAAAATCTGAAATTCTGATTTTTGCACTACCTTTGCCGATTTTTAATTTCTTCATCTTAACTCCAATTGAGCTGAAATTTGGACCACATCTAGACCTCGCTACCTAGTATTTTAAAAAAAATACTAATTACCTCATTTGGCTTCTTAAAAATAGATATACACTAGCCCTTAGGAGGGCTGTTCAACACGTTTCCAGACTTGGAAAAATTTTCAACTTCAAAACCAACTTTTTACCAACTTTGTGATTTTTTGCCATAAGCTTTAAAACTCAATTCTAACACTTGAAAAAGTTCGCATAGGTCATATATGACATGTCTAGGCCTTCAAATCAACTTAAGTTCGCACAAGGTGAGTTTTGTCCATAAAAATCCGTTTAGGGTCGAAACGATCGATTTCGATCGTTCGAAACTCATTTTCATTCAAATTCTCATCCGTTGATTTCCAAATTAACCTAGATTCCATCTGACTCCAAATTAACCTAGATTTCCAAATTAACCTAGATTCCATCCGTTGATATAAACATGAGTCATTTGACTCCATTCCATCTTTAATTCATCAAATTTTCCAAAAATTACACCTTGGTTGGATTTTCATCAAAATTTCCAAGCTTTTCATAAAATTCTCATTTCCACTCTTAGACTATTCTTAGCCCTTTAATCAATAACTTGATTCTAACTTAACATATAACACATATTTAACTTGCTTGGGCCTTCAAAACCTTTAAAACTCTTCAAATGAACTTATTCTTCAAAATGATTCAATTTAGGCGTCGGCGAACGTTTTAAAATACTTAAAATCCTCAATTGTCGCCATAGACACCAAATAACTTCCAATTCAACTCAAACACACGTATTTACATACAACTTAGCTATTTGGTTTTATTTGATCTCCAATTACCCATAATGGCCAAAATTCATACATGAATGGCATTTTACAAACTTTGTACATTCCAACCTTAGACTCAATTTAATATCTTAAATTCAACACACCACATAGGCTACCGCATATACATTTTACAGCTTTATACATTCTCACAACTTCCATATGTATCTTCCAATACACTTTACAGATTATTACGTTATCTACACAAAAAGTATAGCTTAATATTCAAACTTTTCATATCAAATCCTACTTTTAAACCATTTAAGCTTATAACTTACCATTTAGCACAACAATTTGCTTACATCAAATGTAATCAACCTTTCAAACTATGATTTCATCAAATCTAACAACATATAACATATAATCCTCCATGAATCATGCTCTTTAGCTTTGAACTTAAGCATAGATTGTTCACCATCTTATTTTTTAACACATGAGCTTAGGGTTTCATTAATTATGAAACATATAACATGTAACTTCACATAATCTTTATATTTATTCACTACTTCATACATGGCTATTCTTAAACTTGAATTTAACTACATAAATAACAAGTTTCTATAGCTTAACATGCTTATACCTCTCTTTATAGCTTTCTTCTCCTTGCTACAACCCTTACTATGCTTGTATACTCCTTTTTAAGGATAATCTTCACTTGGTTTGGATTCCTTCTCATGAATTCTCCAAGATTTTCTTGATACTCTAGCTTTTCTCTCTTTTCTCTCCTAGCTTCTAGCAACTTCGAATGCTGAAAAGAAAAAAAAAAGAATGAACATACCAGCTTGCTACATACTTAATATATACATATATATCATATGTATTAATCCTATACTTGACCTATCCTTGGTTAACTTAACCTTGCATGGTTGGGGGTATGCATGTCATTTCCCATTACAAAATAAGGCTAGATTGGTCATTATACACTTCTAGGACACAATTTCCATTCTCCAAATGTTCAAGGGCATAATGGTCTTTAGCCATAAAATCTAGAAATTTAATTTTCTTTAAATCACAATTCACTTAATTTCAATCCAATTCGAGTCCATTTTAATCCAAACTTGTTTCATCATACTTGAATTTTATTCTACCATCAAATACACCATAATTGGCTTGTCCCAAATCTCTTATCACACTTCAAAATTAAATTTCATTAATCACTTATTAATTACTATAATATTTGCCAAATTCCATGTTATTCCTTTAAAAATCCAATTTCCATGAACCCTTCGATTTCACAATAAATGAATTCCAATTTCCGATAGCTCAACATAGTTGAATTACTCAATTGTCCAATAACCGCTTCCTCGAGAAGTGAACCTCAACCGAATTACCAAAATCCATGGTTCTTTATCCTTTAAACTTATAATATCTTCGTTATGACTTTACGTCCCTTTACGTCATGTACCTAGTCCAAGTTTGCTCTTTACTTGCATACTACATTCTTTATACATACTCTCGAGGTATTACATTCTACCTCTCCACATCGTACACATGATTCTCTCATGTTGGTTCATAATTATCAACTTCTTCATAACTTCAAAGCATTCAAAGGTTATTAGCTTTATTATTCCATTAATCTCTATCTTGAATCCTTCTTTCTCTATTATATTACATATACATATACACTTATGCATCCTACCACACAAATCATATATAACATATTGATCACATAATACATTATATTAAATTGCTCTTTAATACCTCTGACATTCATAACTAGTTTTTTTCAATTGATAACCTTTACTTAGTTTGCCAAAATCCTTATTTTAGAAATTCGGTAAAATCCTGGGGTGTCACAATACTTATGTGATTAAAGTATTATTAATGGTTGAGAATATTATTAAGTGATTAAAGGTTATAATTAAGTGTTAGATGATTTAAGTGTTATATAATACAATTATATGATATGTTGATTTATAGATTAATGTTGTTGAATGTTAGGTCATTCAAATGAAGTTATTTTAAGTTGAATAGCAGTAGTCAGCGGAACAAGCAAGTTCTCTGAACCTTAACTTGTATTTATTTGGCAAGTTATTCTGAAACTCAAACTCGTTCCATTATGCAAGTTTCATACACTTATTTTTCTAGAAGTTGAAATTAGTTTCGAAATACCTGATGAAATAATTATAAAGAATTATTTCATATCTATATTGTTATTGATATTCGCACTTATGTGCATTCGTATGATTGTTCTTAAAATAAACTATTTAATGAGATGTATCTATGCTATTTGTTTCGGCTATATAATACATGTGTAATATGACAATTCTTGTTATGAACTAGTGAAAGAGGAAGATCTATGCCAATTATTTCGACTAGACCATGTATGTATAAAATTCATTAATTTGAATATTGTTGAAACTAGTCCAAACCACATTGTTGTGGTATGAAATCTGATGGGAAAAGCTGAAATTGACAAATTATTATGATATGATGAAACTACGGTAAGATGAAAGAATTCCGGTCAAAACAAAATTGGATGGTTATAATGTGCACAATATAAACGTACAATAGGATGATCACCTATAGTACCCATCTTCGGATATTGCAATTGAAATGGTTGTTAATATTCAAAATGAAATGACAGTCTTATGTCTACAGGGTATTATAAATACTCAAAGCGTATGTTAACGGTCTTGTGACCTTTCAGCATAAAAAAGCAGTATTGTTAAATCAATTGAAAGTTGTTATTCAAAGTTGCATATCTTCACAATTATTGTATATTGTTGAAGTTCCAAAAGTTAAATATTTTTCATTCATGATATATCCTTTATTATTTATTTAAATTT
The DNA here is from genome assembly GCA_947179155.2 of Hedera helix. Lineage (NCBI taxonomy): Eukaryota > Viridiplantae > Streptophyta > Magnoliopsida > Apiales > Araliaceae > Hedera > Hedera helix. The sequence continues at coordinate 17,682,582 of OX359268.1, forward strand.
GTTGAGAAAAGTAGTTACTCACCCTTGCTATATCATAAACTATTTTTCAGTTAAGCTGAGTGATCTAAGGAGTACAAAAGCAAAGGAAAAGTGAACGAGTAGAAGTAATTAGTTTTTATTTTTATGTTATAAACCTTTTGTATTATAAGGTAATGGTGATATATTTAAAATTAGTGGAACCTGATATTGATGGTATATTTTGTAACGAATTTATGAATATTTTTCGCGAGTTATTAAAAATTTAGTTTATGGATGTTTGTCAAGTGATGAATAGTGAGTACCGAACCCAAGGTTCGAGGGACCCGAATTAAGGGTGTCACAACACAAATAATTATGAGATCAATCATCCTCTTCATAAGAACAAACATAGTATGTACTAATCTATCGGGATTCATTAATCCCCATTTTAGTAATCCCACAATTAGGAACAATTTTAGTTTTAAACTATCTTGAATTTAGATCTCATTAGCATGATCATCATCATGATTCTAAAAGCATTGCTAAACAACTATGGATTTATCACAATTAATATCATTTATTAAATATGGATAAAGAAAATACATTTGTATAAATAAACTTTTATTAATAAATGAATAAGATTACAAAGAACATGCTACATCATATCAAATATGATTGGTTTGTGTGCATACTACTTTTCAGTAAAATTGTAGTAATCCACTACAAGAAAAATGTGATACGGCGATGAGATATGACGACCAATGCTAGAACCCGTCGCCAGATAACACATACGCCGACGAATATTATACCCCGTCGGTATAGATTAGGAGGGAAGACTGGTGCCAAATTTTTGGGACTAAAAAACGTAAGGCGACCGTAGTATCGTCGCTATAGGACCTTTAAGCCGACGGGTATTTAGACCCTGTCGGTATAGATTAAGCAAAAAGTCTGGCACGAGTTATTTACTACTAAAAAATATAAGGCGATAGTAGTACCGTCACTATAGGACCTAATTATTTATGACTAAAAAATGTAAGACTGCTGTAGTATCGTCGCTATAGGAGAATATTATCGATGCTATAGAATTTGAAAAGAATGAAAAAATTATTTCAACCTATCTCTGGAGCACCTCACACACTCCTCTCTCTCTCTCTCTCTCTCTCTCTGTGAGGATCCGAATTTTCAAGATTTTTTTAATAATATTAAATGAAAATTTAATTGATAAAATTATCGAGATTGTTTAAATTAATTATTATTTTATTTGATTTAATGGGATGAGATTTAATTAGTAAATTAAATCTGTGTAGAGATTTTGATAAATGGTATTGAATTTAAGTAATTGAAAAATAAATAAATTGTTTAAAAATAATTTATGAAGAATAAGATAAATTATACGTAAATGTACAATAAGTTGTACAATTAAATTATGGTGGAAGTGCAGAAATTATGAAATTAAATGAAGTTATGTGGAAATGTGAGAAATATGAATTATATATGTATCTATATGTGTTTATGCTTAATTGTTATAATTATAAATGTTATGAAAATTAAGGGATTAATAATTAAATTAATCCGAAAATTTATGAAAAGTTAATGAGGAAGTTAGTAAAAATTGTAATTATTAAATTTAAATTAATTATGAATTATGGAGGAAGTTTAGAAATTAATTGAGAAGAAATGTAATTATATAAATTATATAATAATAATTATATAATTTATATAAGAAAATTAAAATGTTGTATGAAGGAAATAATAACTATATAAATTATATAAGAATAATTATATAATTTATATAAGAGAATTAAATTAATTAAGGGTGGAAGAAAATTTTATAAGTTGTATTTGTGTAAAATGGAAATTATTTAAAAAGGAATAATGTAATTATATAAATTATATAATTTATATAAGGAAAGTTAATGTGAATATTAAAGAAATTGAATAATAAATAAGAAAAAGGAATGTTTTAAGTTATTAAAAATTATAATTATGTATAATGGAATTATTATGAATTTTATGAAAGATAATATTTCAGAAATGTGAACATGTTAATGTAACATGTTGTCCAAGTAACGAAGTGAAAAATTACGAAAAATAATTTTTATATGTTCTATGAATTATTTTAGGATTTTTGGAGGTGTAGATTACCTCAGATAATTATATGCATATCATTATGCGTGTACAAAATTTGTCATGTAAAGTACCCAAAAAGGGTCTAAATATTATTCATAAATCATGTTATGAATTTTGGTAAATTAAAATAAATATTTTATATTTATTTTATAAAATATTTATTACACGTAATAACTACGTAATGTATTAAAATTTGAAATTTTGGCATGAAATTTTTTCGGATTCTTCCAAGTTGGTTGGCGTGGGATGTAACGACCCCGAAATTCGTCCCATTTTATTACCTTAAGTTCCAAATTTATTATTCATTCTTTCCTTAACGTCCAAATTTCGGTTCGTTAATAAATCTTTAATCACCTTCTTTTACCCATAAATTGATTTTAAAATCATCAAGTACAAATTTTCTGGTATAAATTTTTCTTTTTCTCAATCAATGTATTAAAATATTTTATCATTTAAAAATTTTATTTCTTTGTCCTAGTCCCTGGATCGCAACCTTTACTTTTTCTTTCCTTCATGTACCATAAAGCTCAACATTTAATTTTAATGTTGACTATATTTCCACAATTATCCTTTATTTAATAATTCATAATTAACCATTGCGTAATTCTATATCGTAACGTTTATCTCATACATTTACAATTCACAATTTAATTTTTACTCATTCTGTCTGGATTCAACATATCCGTACATACATAACATCAATAGAACTTAACACATGCATCCACATTGAATGGAAAATATAACAATAACATTTCCCCACCTTCTAGGCAATTTATCTCTAATTTAATCCAGTATTCCTGAAACTTATTTCTTTATCCTGCAAAAGTTTTATTAAGCAAGTAATGAGCACATTGGCTCAGCAAGTTCAACAGCTATACTTCACGTAGCACATACCTTATCATGCTTGGTGTGTGTCATACATCATGTGCTTGTGCTTTTACTATAGCAATATATCTCATATATATTCATATCGTTGCACAGAATACACATTGTGATCATATTAATCACGTATCACATAACACATAATTTGTATGCAGTTAAAACAAGAATTTCATAACATAACGTTCCAACATTTAACATAAAAGGGACTGAAGAACTTGTCTGGCGTCCAGTTATTTAAATTGTTAGTTCAAACCCTTTAACTCGATCAACCTATGATCATAAAATAATCAAATAATAATGATTTAACCTCTCATGATATTAATTTAATTAATTAATATCATCTATAACATAATTAACTCTACCCAACCTTTTAATTTTAGGGTATTGAGTTAATTATTAACTAATAAGGTTAATTATATTAACCTCGTTCCTTAATAAATTAATTTAACTTGATATTAAATACATTCCCTACGGACAACCTGGCTTACTAGATAAAATTTAGCATTTTCGGTTATCCAAAAATTTTATTTAATCATTTTCTAACTTGTAACCTTATTAGATTAATATTTAAACATTTAAATATTAATCCCCAATATTTAATATTTAATCAAAAATATTAAATTTAATGCTCAAATATCATTTCTATACTTTTAGTATTTTTCTATAATTTTCTATGATTTTTAAACAATTTTTAAACATTTATTTTAATTAAAAATCATTTCTGGGGGCATTTTGGTAATTTCCGCGCCCATAGGGACTCATTCGGTATTTCCCGAAAAGCCCAGGGGCATTTCCGTCATTTCGGCAACGTTAGGGACAAATCCGGAATTTTTCGGAAAGTCCAGGGGCAATTATGTAACTTCCGCGGCCTTGGGGACACGTTGGGTATTTCTGGAAAAGGGCAGGGGCAACACCGTAATTTTATCGCGTTTCGGTCGGCCGCGCATTGCGCGGACTGACCCCCGGTCGTTCAAAACGACGTCGTTCGACCCTGTTTCCAGAAATTTCCGTCGCGCCATGCGCGACTCCCCCTTCCGCGTGCCAAAACGACGTCGTTTTTGGCCCCGTCCCAGAAAATTCCGCCGCGCGCAACGCGCGGCGTACTATTCCCTTTCTTCTCTTTTTTCCCAGCCAACAGTGTACCAACTTAAGATGAAAAAAACCAAATTTTTTTCACAATTTCCACATCATAATCAATCCAAAAATTCTATAACTCATAGATATACATCCAAAAATTATTTGGAATAATTATTCTATTTATTTATAATTTTTCCACACAATTAATTTAACATCATAATTACCAAAATAATTCAAAATAAATTAATTTATACCTTTAAAGCTTGTAAACCTTCCTTTTGTTGGCACCCAACTCCTCAATCTTAGTAACCATGGTGGTTTTCCGGCAAGAGTGGTGGTGTTCGGTGGTTTTCTTTGCTAGAGGAGAAAGAAAGTTGGTATTCTTTTCTTTTTTCTTTCTTATACTCCTTCTCTCTTTTATATCATTAACCCTTAATGATTTTTTTCTCTCTTTTTTTTTTATATATACCACCAATTCCACCGCCTCACCAACCCAGCCACTTTTTAAGCTTCCGGAATTTTCTACAGAAACGCATGCAAATTTTTCTTTCTAAAGCATTACATAATTATTACGTGTAATAAATATTTTATATAATAAATATAAAATATTTATTTTAATTTACTAAAAATCATAATATGATTTATCAATAATATTAGTACCTCTTTTGGGTACTTTACTTGACAAATTTTGTATACGCATACCGCCATGCATGTAATTATATTAGGTAATTTATACCTCCAAAAATCATAAAATAAATCATAGGACATATAACATTATTTTTCATAATTTTTTCACTCCGTTACTTGGACAACATGTTACATTAACATGTTCACGTTTCCGAAATATTATCTTTCATAAAAGTCATAATAATTCCATTATACATAACCATAATTTTTATTAACTTAAAACATTCTTTTTTCTTATTTATTATTCAATTTCTTTAATACTCACATTAACTTCTTTATATATATAAATTATATAATTTAATATTATATAATTTATATAATTACATTCTCCTTTGAAATAATTTCTTAATTTCCTCTAACTTTATTCCATATAATTACCTTATATAAATTACATAATTATTCTTATATAATTTATATAATTATTATTTTTCTCATATTTCACTTTAATTTCCTTATATAAATTATATAATTATTATTATATAATTTATATAATTACATCTCTTCTTTATAAATTCTAAACTTTCTCCACCATTCTTAATAAAATCTAAAATCCATAATTATATTATTACAACTCCCTCATAAATTTTCCATTTAAAATTGGATTAATTTAATTATTAATCCCTTTATTTTCCATAATTAATAACATTTATAATTATCAATTAAACATAATACACATATATACAAATGTATATATATAAATATATACATATTTAATTCATCATTTACATTATCACATAACCTCCTTTAGAATCATAATTTCTGTACTTCCACAATAATTAAATTGTACAATTTATTGTACATTTACCTGAAATTTCTTTTATTCTTCATAAATTGTATTTACACAATTTATTTACTTTTCAATTATTTTAAATTCACATAATTCATCACCATCTCTGTACAAATTTAATTTACTAATTAAATCCCTTCAACACTTTAAATTACTTAAAATAATAATTAACTTAAACAACCTTGATATTTTTTTATCAATTAATTCTTATTCAATATTATTAAAGGAATCCTGAAATTCGGATCCTCACATTCTTCCCCCCTTAACAGGATTCCGTCCTCGGAATCATAATTACCGTACTAATCATACGTATTTTATTTATCGCACATTGCTATACCTTTATCTTAATAAATAACAATTGATTCCATAATAATCATATTTTATTTCTTTAATATCCGTAATTTACAAAAATAATACTATAATTGTCATAACTATCAGAATATTCCCTTCTTATTTCAATTCATAAAATCGCATTTCACAATTCTCTAAATTTTTATTAATAAAACTTTAACTCATTTCTTGATGTACTTATCAAGATAGTTTCTCATTCTTCGAAAACTTTCTTTTTCTCTAATCGTACTTATCCTTACTTAACCAACTTATTTCATGCCTTCTATTTACACCTCATTTATACTCTGTACATTCATCATTTTCTTCTTAATTCACATTCATAATCCTCTTCATATTTCATAATTCATTCTTTACTACCTTCATTATTCAACATTAGGTTTTACATACTAATATTTACTTGATTTATCATAATTCTTATTTAGAATTATTTTAAAATTCTGGGGTATCACATTCACCCCTCCTTCATAAAATTTCGTCCTCGAAATTTCTATGTACTAATATCTCATTCATTTGCAACATATATAATTCCCTTGCAGAGTAATAGATATATAATATTTCCACATATATTTCTTTCATTCTGTCATCGTGGTCATTACACATTGCCATTTCTAAACTATCACATTTCCTAGTTACTTTACTTCGCAATTATTACTTTCCTTACCACTCACAATCAAATAATAATAACCCATCCTACCATCCAATCTTCATAAGAGTAAAGGAAAAATAAAACTTTTTGTAGTATGCTGAATGAACTTTTATCCCGGTTTAACAGTACTTCACTCCCAGAGTACGTCGTACTGCAAACCACTGACAGTGGGTTAGTCTGTCATTAAAGTAAACATGTACCCCGGTTACAGTACTTCACTCCCAGAGTACGTCGTACTGTAAACCCTGACAGTGGATCAATCTGTCATTAAAGTGATGTATATTTAATCCGTAATTTGGCACGCCAGTAGAACAATCTGTCATGCCCGTATTTCTTAATCTTTTTAGAATCCATTCAAAAATAATTCGATTGATTATAACTTTCAAAGAATTATGAATTCAATAAATATTTTTCAAAATTTGTCTAGCTGAACCAAATAGCTTAGACTTGTATTTCTTCAACGCTTGTCTAGCTAGATCAATTAGCATAGACTAACTTTTAACAATTTATAATCCGCAGAAATTTTTAAAACATTCATCATGTCAAAACTTTTCAAAACGTCTAGCCGAGTCAACTGGCAAGGACTTATAGTTCTGACATACCTTCAAAAATCAAAACTATTTATGACTTCATGTTACCGTGTCATTTTGACAGCCCGTTGAGAATTCCGTCGTTAATAATTCTTACACCATAAACCATACTTTATGGTGTTGAATCATCTTATAACGAAATAGTACCGCACCGTCTCAACAACACGTTGAGCATTCCGTCATCCATCACATCTGCACCGGGCTAAAAGGTGCGTGGATGATTCTTTTGAAATACATTTTGATGTAAGAACATTTTTCGTCTAGCCGAAACAAGTAGCATAGACACTTTTTAAATCGCTTAAAAAATTTCATTTATATTTTTCAAAGCACACACGTGCCAAATCAACTTGAGGCCAAAATTTTTGAAATCTAGCAAAGCTAGAAGAATGGGAATACCCTAAATTCCCTAACATTCACCTTCTACTTCTTTACTTAAATATTAAATTTATTGCTAGGACTATTATCATATTAAAATTTCTATCTACTCCAACTTTTCTATACCCCCGTATAGTTCATCAAACTTGCCACACATTATGAGTCCAGGAACTTACCACAAGAATATGAGTTTAGAAGCTTGTCCTAGCAATATGTAGTCTGAGAACATATCAAAGACTATCCATATGCTGAGGGGCTCAAAACATACCATACCAATATGAGTCATGGACTTACCATATGCATGAGTTTTAAGAACTCGTGCTTAACTTAATATTATCTATCTATCAGAAACTCTTAACGCGACTCTAACATTTCAATGATTATCACATAGTAACTAAGTAAACACAAATCCCCCGCCCATACAAAGGATTTTGCAACTCAGTCACCACATGAGTCCTCAAATGAAATTTCGTACCCAAGTTTTCTACCCTCTTATCATAACCTTTCTGTCATTCATATCTCATCATTCTTTGAATTCTTCTTGTACTATTTCATAGTACCATATCTTTTTATAGCATCAAGTTATACCTTGTTGACCATTAACAGGTCTTTCTATTATTTCACATTCTCACTTGATCCTATCATGACCTTGCTTTACAACCTATTTCTTACTCGCTTCTCTTATCTTGTGATCGTATCGTAGTACGATCCTCTTACCGTTCCAAATCATGTTATTATGATCTCTTTCTATACTCTTTAGATTACCTTGTCATCTTTATTGGTTAAATCAGGTGTCCCCTGATTATCTTTGAGATTCGTCTTTGAATTATTTCAATTATTCCTTCAAATAAATTCTTAATTAAACTTATAAATTTTCTCAATTCCCTGCCTTCGTTCAGCTCTTTCTTAACATCTTTATCTCTTCCTTATAATCTTATACATTTCATATTTCCTTCACTTTAGCCCATATTAGAGAACTGTATCTCTTAACTTATATTTTTCTATTTTAATTCCCCCATGTTCATCAAACTTATCACGTATTTGGACTCAGGAACTTACCATAATCATATGGTTGAGGAGCTTGTCCTAGTCAGGCCATAGTCGCCCATTCGCTAAAGGGGCTCCACCATATAATCATGAGTCACGAGTTTACCATACGCTTGAGTTTTCAGAACACTCAACTAACCGTACTCTTTCTTACTTTAGGTTATAGCCTAAGGTATCATTTACCTAAGGTTCATAACCTCTAGCTCTGATACCAACTGTAACGACCCCGAAATTCGTCCCATTTTATTACCTTAAGTTCCAAATTTATTATTCATTCTTTCCTTAACGTCCAAATTTCGGTTCGTTAATAAATCTTTAATCACCTTCTTTTACCCATAAATTGATTTTAAAATCATCAAGTACAAATTTTCTGACATGTACGTACATACGAAATATCATGATAAACTTAACACATGCATCCATGTTGAATGGAAATTAAAACAATACATTTTCCCGCCTTCTAGACAATTCTTCTTTAATTTAATCCAGTATTCCTGAAACTTATTTCTTTATCTTGCAAAAGTTTTATTAAGCAAGTAATGAGCACATTGGCTCAGCAAGTTCAACAGCTATACTTCACGTAGCACATACCTTATCATGCTTGGTGTGTGTCATACATCATGTGCTTGTGCTTTTACTATAGCAATATATCTCATATATATTCATATCGTTGCACAGAATACACATTGTGATCATATTAATCACGTATCACATAACACATAATTTGTATGCAGTTAAAACAAGAATTTCATAACATAACGTTCCAACATTTAACATAAAAGGGACTGAAGAACTTGCCTGGCGTCCAGTTATTTAAATTGTTAGTTCAAACCCTTTAACTCGATCAACCTATGATCATAAAATAATCAAATAATAATGATTTAACCTCTCATGATATTAATTTAATTAATTAATATCATCTATAACATAATTAACTCTACCCAACCTTTTAATTTTAGGGTATTGAGTTAATTATTAACTAATAAGGTTAATTATATTAACCTCGTTCCTTAATAAATTAATTTAACTTGATATTAAATACATTCCCTACGGACAACCTGGCTTACTAGATAAAATTTAGCATTTTCGGTTATCCAAAAATTTTATTTAATCATTTTCTAACTTGTAACCTTATTAGATTAATATTTAAACATTTAAATATTAATCCCCAATATTTAATATTTAATCAAAAATATTAAATTTAATGCTCAAATATCATTTCTATACTTTTAGTATTTTTCTATAATTTTCTATGATTTTTAAACAATTTTTAAACATTTATTTTAATTAAAAATCATTTCTGGGGGCATTTTGGTAATTTCCGCGCCCATAGGGACTCATTCGGTATTTCCCGAAAAGCCCAGGGGCATTTCCGTCATTTCGGCAACGTTAGGGACAAATCCGGAATTTTCCGGAAAGTCCAGGGGCAATTATGTAACTTCCGCGGCCTTGGGGACACGTTGGGTATTTCTGGAAAAGGGCAGGGGCAACACCGTAATTTTATCGCGTTTCGGTCGGCCGCGCATTGCGCGGACCGACCCCCGGTCGTTCAAAACGACGTCGTTCGACCCTGTTTCCAGAAATTTCCGTCGCGCCATGCGCGGCTCCCCCTTCCGCGTGCCAAAACGACGTCGTTTTTGGCCCCGTCCCAGAAAATTCCGCCGCGCGCAACGCGCGGCGTACTGTTCCCTTTCTTCTCTTTTTTCCCAGCCAACAGTGTACCAACTTAAGATGAAAAAAACCAAATTTTTTTCACAATTTCCACATCATAATCAATCCAAAAATTCTATAACTCATAGATATACATCCAAAAATTATTTGGAATAATTATTCTATTTATTTATAATTTTTCCACACAATTAATTTAACATCATAATTACCAAAATAATTCAAAATAAATTAATTTATACCTTTAAAGCTTGTAAACCTTCCTTTTGTTGGCACCCAACTCCTCAATCTTAGTAACCATGGTGGTTTTCCGGCAAGAGTGGTGGTGTTCGGTGGTTTTCTTTGCTAGAGGAGAAAGAAAGTTGGTATTCTTTTCTTTTTTCTTTCTTATACTCCTTCTCTCTTTTATATCATTAACCCTTAATGATTTTTTTCTCTTTTTTTTTATTTTATATACCACCAATTCCACCGCCTCACCAACCCAGCCACTTTTTAAGCTTCCGGAATTTTCTACAGAAACGCATGCAAGTTTTTCTTTCTAAAGCATTACATAATTATTACGTGTAATAAATATTTTATATAATAAATATAAAATATTTATTTTAATTTACTAAAAATCATAATATGATTTATCAATAATATTAGTACCTCTTTTGGGTACTTTACTTGACAAATTTTGTATACGCATACCGCCATGCATGTAATTATATTAGGTAATTTATACCTCCAAAAATCATAAAATAAATCATAGGACATATAACATTATTTTTCATAATTTTTTCACTCCGTTACTTGGACAACATGTTACATTAACATGTTCACGTTTCCGAAATATTATCTTTCATAAAAGTCATAATAATTCCATTATACATAACCATAATTTTTATTAACTTAAAACATTCTTTTTTCTTATTTATTATTCAATTTCTTTAATAGTCACATTAACTTCTTTATATATATAAATTATATAATTTAATATTATATAATTTATATAATTACATTCTCCTTTGAAATAATTTCTTAATTTCCTCTAACTTTATTCCATATAATTACCTTATATAAATTACATAATTATTCTTATATAATTTATATAATTATTATTTTTCTCATATTTCACTTTAATTTCCTTATATAAATTATATAATTATTATTATATAATTTATATAATTACATCTCTTCTTTATAAATTCTAAACTTTCTCCACCATTCTTAATAAAATCTAAAATCCATAATTATATTATTACAACTCCCTCATAAATTTTCCATTTAAAATTGGATTAATTTAATTATTAATCCCTTTATTTTCCATAATTAATAACATTTATAATTATCAATTAAACATAATAGACATATATACAAATGTATATATATAAATATATACATATTTAATTCATCATTTACATTATCACATAACCTCCTTTAGAATCATAATTTCTGTACTTCCACAATAATTAAATTGTACAATTTATTGTACATTTACCTGAAATTTCTTTTATTCTTCATAAATTGTATTTACACAATTTATTTACTTTTCAATTATTTTAAATTCACATAATTCATCACCATCTCTGTACAAATTTAATTTACTAATTAAATCCCTTCAACACTTTAAATTACTTAAAATAATAATTAACTTAAACAACCTTGATATTTTTTTATCAATTAATTCTTATTCAATATTATTAAAGGAATCCTGAAATTCGGATCCTCACATTCTTCCCCCCTTAACAGGATTCCGTCCTCGGAATCATAATTACCGTACTAATCATACGTATTTTATTTATCGCACATTGCTATACCTTTATCTTAATAAATAACAATTGATTCCATAATAATCATATTTTATTTCTTTAATATCCGTAATTTACAAAAATAATACTATAATTGTCATAACTATCAGAATATTCCCTTCTTATTTCAATTCATAAAATCGCATTTCACAATTCTCTAAATTTTTATTAATAAAACTTTAACTCATTTCTTGATGTACTTATCAAGATAGTTTCTCATTCTTCGAAAACTTTCTTTTTCTCTAATCGTACTTATCCTTACTTAACCAACTTATTTCATGCCTTCTATTTACACCTCATTTATACTCTGTACATTCATCATTTTCTTCTTAATTCACATTCATAATCCTCTTCATATTTCATAATTCATTCTTTACTACCTTCATTATTCAACATTAGGTTTTACATACTAATATTTACTTGATTTATCATAATCCTTATTTAGAATTATTTTAAAATTCTGGGGTATCACATGGGAAATGAGGCGGTGGACTTATTGTTTATATCCAAAATGGTTAAGTTGTATTATTTATAAAAGGAAAAGAAATGAAAAGAAAAAGAGAAGCACAAAAACAAAAATAAAACAAAGCAATGAAAGCACAACTTTCTCTCTTTGCTCCACCCGACCACCACCCTCACCGGAAATCTCCATGAGCCACCAAGAGGATGTCACCCAAGTATAGAGAAGCTTCAAAGGAAGGATTTCCAAGTCTTGGAAGGTTGATTGAGTAAAGGGTATGAACTACCAATTTAATAAGTTGAGCTATTAATTGGACGTCAGGCAAGTTCTTCAGTCCTTAAATATTGAATGTTGACTGTTATGATATGATAATGTTTGTTAACTGCATAGAAATTATGTGTTATGTGATTTGTGAATAATATGACAATTTTGTGTACTTTATGCAATGATATGAGATATATTGCTATAGTAGAAGCACAACACGTAATGTATGACACACACACCAAGCATGATAACGTATGTGCTACGTGAAGTATAAACTGTTGAACTTGTTGAGCCGTTGTACTCATTACTTGCTTAATATATATTTTTGCAGGAAAAAAATAAATTCCAAATGTATCAGATGATATAAAGATGGATAATCACAGAAGGTTGTGAATGTTATTTGTTATATTTCAATAACATAATTTAATGTGAATACAGTTGTTAAGTTTATATTGATATTTTGTATGTACATATATGTTGAATCCAGACAGGATAAGTAAAGCTAAATTTTGAACTGTGATTGTACTAGATAGATGTTGGGATAGAGATTATTAAATGGCATTAATTATGAATTATAAAACAAAGAATAATTGTGGAGATAATCAACATTAAATTTTAAATGTTGAGCATTATGATACCCGTAAGAGAAAGAAAAAGTAAAGGTTGTGATCCAGGGACTAGGATCGAGATATAAGGATTTTACATATTCAAATATTTTAAAACAATGAATGATTGAGAAAAAGAAAAAAAAAATTCATACCGAAAAATTTGTACTTGATGATTTTGAAATCAGCTAATGGATCAATTAAGGAGATTAAAGATTTATTAACGAACCAAAATTTGGACGAAAGGAAGATAATGTATAATAAATACAAAATTTAAGGTAAGAATAAGGGTCGAATTTCGGGGTCGTTACAGATGGTATAAGAGCTAGAGGTTATAAACCTTAGGTAAATACCTTAGGCTATAAACTTAGTAAGAAAGAGTATGGTTAGTTGAGAGTTCTGAAAACTCAAGGGTATGGTAAACTCGTGACTCATGATTATATGGTGGAGCCCCTTTAGCGAATGGGCGACTATGGCCTGACTAGGACAAGCTCCTCAACCATATGATCATGGTAAGTTCCTGAGTCCAAATACGTGATAAGTTTGATGAACATGGGGGAATTAGAATAGAAAGATATAAGTTAAGAGATACAGTTCTTTAATATGGGTTAAAGTAAAGGAAATATGAAAGATATAAGATTATAAGGAAGAGATAAAGATGTTAAGAAAGATCTGAATGAAGGTAATGAATTGAAAAAAAAAATTATAAGTTCAATTAAGAACATAATTGAAAAAGAATAATTGAAATGATTCAAAGATGAATCTCAAAGGAAATCAGGGGACACCTGATTCAAGCAATAAAATGACGAGGTAATCTAAAAAGTATAGAAAGAGATCATAATAATATGATCAGAAACAGTAAGAGGATCGTACTACGATACGATCACGAGATAAGGGAAGCAAGTAAGATGTAGGTTGAGAAGCAAGATCATGATGGGATCAAGTGAAAATGTGAAATAATTGAGAGACCTATTAATGGTCCAAAAGGTATAGCGTGATGCTATAAAGATATATGGTACTATGAAATAGTACAAGAAGAATTCAGAGAATGATGAGACATGAATGACACAAAAGTTATGATAAGGGGAGTAGAAAGCTTGGGTACGAAATTTCAATTGAAGACTCACGTGGGGACTAAATTGCACAATCCTTTGTATGGGCGGAGGATTTGTTTTTACTCAGTTACTATGTGATAATCATTGAAGTGTTAGAGTCGTGCTAGCAGTTTTGATAGATAGATAATATTAAGTTAGGCACGAGTTCTTAAAACTCATGCATATGGTAAGTCCATGACTCATAATCGTATGGTATGTTTTGAGCCCCTCAGCATATGGATAGTCTTTGATTTGTTCTCAGACTACATATTGCTAGGACAAGCTTTAAAACTCATATTCTTGTGGTAAGTTCTTGGACTCATAATGTGTGGAAAGTTTGATGAACTATACGAGGGTATAGAAAAGTTGGAGTAGATAGAAAATTTTAATATGATAAATAATAATAGTCCTAGCAATAAATAATGTAATTAAATAATGGGGCAGAAGGTGAATGTTTAGGGAATTTAGGATATTCCCACTCTTCTAGCTATGCTAGTGTGACACCCAGGATTTTTGAAATAATTTTAAATAAAGATTATGATAAATTAAGTAAATGATAACATTTAAAACCTAGTGTGAAATGATAGAAGTATTAATGAATGAATTATGAAATGTGAAGAAGATTTATATGAATTAAGAAGAGGAGGATGAAGGTGCAAAGTATGAAATAAGTAGATTGAGTAAGGTTACGTATGATTAAAGAAATGACATTTTTCTGAGAATGAAAAACAATCTTGATAAGTATATCAAGAAATGAATTAAAGTATTATTAATAAAATTTTAGAAAATTGTGAAATGCAATATTACAAAGGAATTATGAATTGAAATAAGAATGGAATATTCCGACAGTTATGACAATTATGGTATTATTCCTGTAAGTTACGGATATTAAAGAAGTAAAATATGATTATTCTGGAATTAATTGTTATTCATCAAGATAAAAGTATAGCAAGATGCTATAATAAAATACGTATAAATATTACGGCAATTATGATTCCGAGGACGGAATCCTGTTAAGAGGGGAAGAATGTGAGGATCCGAATTTTCAAGATTTTCTTAATAATATTAAATGAGAATTTAATTGATAAAATTATCAAAATTGTTTAAATTAATTATTATTTTATGTGAATAAAAGTACGTAATGAGATTTAATTACTAAATTAAATCTATACGGAGATTAGGATAAAATATGTTGAATTAAAATAATTAAAAAGTAAATAAATTGTTTAAAAACAATTTATGAGGAATAAAAGAATGTCAGATAAATGTACAATAAATTGTACAATTAAATTATTATGTAAGTGCAGAAATTATGTTTTAAATAAGGTTATATGGAAATGTAAGAAATATGAATTATATGTATATATATGTGTGTGTTTATACTTAATTGTTATAATTATAAATGTTATTAATTACGAAAATTAAGGATAAATGTTTATACTTAATTATTATAATTATAAATTAAGATGTTAAGGGGGGAAGAATGTGAGGATCCGAATTTTTAGGATTTTCTTAATAATATTAAATGAGAATTTAATTGATAAAATTTTCAAAATTGTTTAAATTAATTATTATTTTATGTGAATAAAAGTACGTAATGAGATTTAATTACTAAATTAAATCTGTACGGAGATCAGGATAAAGTATGTTGAATTAAAATAATTAAAAAGTAAATAAATTGTTTAAAAACAATTTATGAGGAATAAAAGAATGTCAGATAAATGTACAATTAAATTATTATGCAAGTGCAGAAATTATGTTTTAAATAAGGTTATATGGAAATGTAAGAAATATGAATTATATGTATATATATGTGTGTGTTTATACTTAATTGTTATAATTATAAATGTTATTAATTACGAAAATTAAGGATAAATGTTTATACTTAATTATTATAATTATAAATTAAGATGTTAAGGGGGGAAGAATGTGAGGATCCGAATTTTCAGGATTTTCTTAATAATATTAAATGAGAATTTAATTGATAAAATTTTCAAAATTGTTTAAATTAATTATTATTTTATGTGAATAAAAGTACGTAATGAGATTTAATTACTAAATTAAATCTGTACGGAGATCAGGATAAAGTATGTTGAATTAAAATAATTAAAAAGTAAATAAATTGTTTAAAAACAATTTATGAGGAATAAAAGAATGTCAGATAAATGTACAATTAAATTATTATGCAAGTGCAGAAATTATGTTTTAAATAAGGTTATATGGAAATGTAAGAAATATGAATTATATGTATATATATGTGTGTGTTTATACTTAATTGTTATAATTATAAATGTTATTAATTTTGAAAATTAAGGGATTAATAATTAAATTAATCCGAAAAATTTATGAAAGGTTAATGAGGAAGTTAGTAAAAATTGTAATTATTGATTTTAAATTAATTATGAATTATGGAGGAAGTTTATAAATTAATTGAGAAGAAATGTAATTATATAAATTATAATTATATAATTTATATAAGGAAATGAAAATGTTGTATGAAGGAAATAATAATTATATAAATTATATAAGAATAATTATATAATTTATATAAGAGAATTAAATTAATTAAGGATGGAAGAAAATTTTATAAGTTGCATTTTGTGTAAAATGGAAATTATTTAAAAAGGAATAATGTAATTATATAAATTATATAATATTAAATTATATAATTTATATAAGGAAAGTTAATGTGAATATTAAAGAAATTGAATAATAAATAAGAAAAATGAATGTTTTAAGTTATTAAAAATTATATTTATGTATAATGGAATTATTATGACCTTTATGAAGGATAATATTTCGAGAACGTGAACATGTTAATGTAACATGTTATCCAAGTAACGAAGTGGAAAATTATGAAAAATAGCTTTTATATGTTATATGAATTATTTGATGATTTT
The DNA here is from genome assembly GCA_947179155.2 of Hedera helix. Taxonomy (NCBI): domain Eukaryota; kingdom Viridiplantae; phylum Streptophyta; class Magnoliopsida; order Apiales; family Araliaceae; genus Hedera; species Hedera helix. The sequence continues at coordinate 17,699,893 of OX359268.1, forward strand.
TGGAGGTATGAATTACCTCAAATAACTACATGCATGTCATTATGCGTGTACAAAATTTGTCAAGTAAAGTACCCAAAAGAGGTATTAAAATTAATGATAAATCATGTTATGATTTTTAGTGAATGAAAATAAATATTTTATATACATTATATAAAATAATTATTACACGGTATAATTACGTAATTTATAGAAATAATTAAATTTTGCATGCGTGATTTGTGTGGAACGTCCGAGAAGCAACAAAGTCGGTTGGTATTTTTTTATCCCAAAATGGTTGGTGACTTGTGGGATTATAAAAGCATGAGAAGAAGGAAAAGAAATAAAAAAAAAAAAAAAAAAAAGGCAACAAAAACTCTCTCTCTCAATATATTTCTTTTCCACCGCCATTTCCTACCACCATCACCGTGCACCACCACTACCGAGAAGGATGGGAGAGTTTGGTGCTATCAAGTGGAAGAGAAAGCTTCCAAAGAAGGATTCTAAGCCCTTTAGAAGGTTGATCGAGAAAGGGTTTTGAGCTAGCAATTAAATAACTGGACGACAGGCAAGTTCTTCGGTCCCTTTTATGTTAAATGTTGAACTATTATGATATGCAATTCTTATTTTAAATGCATACAAATTATGTGTTATGTGATACGTGTTTAATATGACCACAATGTGTTCTTTGTGCAACGATATGAGATATATTGCTATAGTTGAAGCACAAGCACATGATATATGACACACACCAAGCATGTTAAGGTATGTGCTACGTGAAGCATGAACTGTTGAACTTGTTGAGCCGCTGTGCTCATTACTTGTTTAATAAACATTTTTGCAGGAAAGAAATAATTTCACGAATATCAGATTATATTAGAGACGGGTCGCTCTAGAAGGTTGTGAATATAAATGTTATATTTTCAGTAGTATAACTCAATGTGTGTAAATTGTCAAGTTTCCTTTGATGTGTTGTATGTACATATAAATTGGATTTGAATATGATGAGTAAAGTTTAAATTGTGAACTGTGATAGTTCAAATTAGTAGTTACGGCAAAAGGTAATATATGTTTAATGATGAATGATGGAATAAAGAATAATTGTGTAGTTATAATCAACATTAAAATTTTGAATGTTGAGTTTTATGATACAAGAAAGAAAAGAAAAAGTAAAGGTTGCGATCCAGGGACTAGGATCGAGATATAAGGATTTTACATATTCAAATATTTTAATCCAATAATTGGGAAAAAGAAAAATTTATACCGAAAATTAGGTAATTGATGTTTGTAATATCAATTAATGGATTAAAGAAGGAGATTAAAGATTTATTAACGAACCGAAATTTGGTCGCAAGGAAGATAATGATTAATGAATACGAAAATTAAGGTAATAAAGTGGGACGAATTTCGGGGTCGTTACAGTTGGTATCAGAGCTAGAGGTTATAAACCTTAGGTAAATGATACCTTAGGCTATAACCTAAGTAAGAAAGAGTACAGTTAGTTGCGTGTTCTGAAAACCCAAGCGTATGGTAAACTCATGACTCATGATTATATGGTGGAGCCCCTTTAGCGAATGGGCGACTATGGCCTGACTAAGACAAACTCCTCAACCATATGATTATGGTAAGTTCCTGAGTCCAAATACGTGATAAGTTTGATGAACATGGGGGAATTAAAATAGAAATATGTAAGTTAAGAAATATTGACTAAGGTTAAAGAAATCAGAAAGATAGAAGATTATAAGAAAGAGATAAAGATGTTAAGAAAGATTTGAACGAAAGTAAGGAATTAAGAAAATTCAGAAGTTTAATTAAGGATAAATCTGAAAGAATATTTGAAATGATTCAAAGATAATCAGGGGACACCTGATTTAAGCAATAAAGATGATAAGGTAATCCAAAATATATATGAAGAGATCATAATAATATGATCAGGAACAGTGAAAGGATCGTACTACGATACGATCACAAGATAAGAAAAGCAAATAAGGAGTAGATTGTGAAGTAAGGTCATGATGAGATCAAGTAAGAATGTGAAATAATAGAAAGACTTGTTAATGGTTAACAAGGTATAGCTTGATGCTATAAAGAGATATGGTACTATAAAATAGTACAAGAAGAATTCAGAGAATGATGAGAAATGAATGACAGAAAGGTTATGATAAGGGGGTAGAAAACCTGGGTACGAAATTTCATTTGAGGACTCATGTGGTGACTGAGTTGCACAATCCTTTGTATGAGCGGGGGATTTGTGTTTACTTAGTTACTATGTGATAATCATTGAAATGTTAGAGTCGCGCTAAGAGTTTCTGATAGATAGATAATATTAAGTTTAGGCACGAGTTCTTAAAACTCATTCATATGGTAAGTCCATGACTCATAATCGTATGGTATGTTTTGAGCCCCTCAGCATATGGATAGTCTTTGAGTTGTTCTTAGACTACATATTGCTAGGACAAGCTTCTAAACTCATATTCTTGTGGTAAGTTCCTGGACTCATAATGTGTGGTAAGTTTGATAAACTATAAGGGGATATAGAAATGTTGGAGTAGTTAGAAAATTTTTGTATCATGGTAATAATAGTCCTAGCAATAAATTTATTAATTAAGTGAAGAAACTGAAGGTGAATGTTAGGGAATTTAGGATATTCCCACTCTTCTCGCTTTGCTAGATTTCGAAAATTTTGACCTCAAGTTGATTTGGCACGTGTATGCTTTGGAAAATATAAATGAAATTTTTAAGCGATTTAAAAAGTGTCTATGCTACTTGGCTCGGCTAGACAAAAATGTTTTTACATCAAAATGTATTTCAAAAGAATCATCCATGCGCCTTTTAGCCCCGTGCAGATGTGATGAATGACGGAATGCTGAACGTGTTGTTGAGACAGTGCGGTACTATTTCGTTATAAGATGATTCAACACCATAAAGTATGGTTTATGGTGTAGGAATTATTAACGACGGAATCCTTAACGTACAGTCAAAGTGACGCGGTAACATGAAGTCATAAATGATTTTGATTTATAAAAGTATGTCAAAGCTATAAGTTAATGCCATTTGACTCGGCTAGACGTTTTGAAAAGTTTTGACATGATGAATGTTTTAAAAATTTCTGCGAGTTATAAATTGTTAAAAGTAAGTTTATGCTAATTGATCTAGCTAGACAAGCGTTGAAGAAATATAAGTCTGAGCTATTGATTCAGCTAGACAAATTTTAAATTATATTTATTGAATTCGTATTCTTTAAAGTTATGCCAAATCAAATTACTTTTGAATGAGTTCTAAGGCTGAGATGAACAAAAAGATTAAGAATATTGCAGGTTGACCGAATGGTTACCTGGCTTAGCAAGACACGGGCATTGCAGACTGATCATCTGGCGTGCCACTGTATGGTGAAACATCCATCACTTTAATGACAGATTGATCCACTGTTAGGCTTTGCAGTATGAAGTACTCGGGGAGCGAAGTACTGTAAACCGGGATAAATGTTCATTCAGCAAAGCATGAAAGTTTCCAAAATAAAAATTTTGAATTCCTCTACTCTTATGAAGATTGAATGGTAGGATGGGGTAGTATTCTTTAATTGTGAGCGATAATGAAAGCAATGATGGTGAGGTAAAGAAAGTACGAAATGTGATGGATTAGAAAATTGTAATGTGGAATGACTACGAGAAAGAAAGGAAATAAAGATATGTGGAATAAATGTAAAAAAATTGTGAAGTATGAGTACATAAAAATTTCGAGGACGAAATTTTATGAAAGAGGGGTGAATGTGGCACCCAGGATTTTTGAAATAATTTTAAATAAAGATTATGATAAATTAAGTAAATGATAACATTTAAAACCTAGTGTGGAATGATAGAAGTATTCATGAATGAATTATGAAATGTGAAGAAGATTTATATTAATTAAGAAGAGGAGGATGAAGGTACAAAGTATGAAATAAGTAGATTGAGTAAGGTTACGTATGATTAAAGAAATGACATTTTTCTGAGAATGAAAAACAATCGTAATAAGTATGTCAAGAAATGAATTAAAGTATTATTAATAAAATTTTAGAAAATTGTGAAATGCAATATTACGAAGGAATTATGAATTAAAATAAGAATGGAATATTCCGACAGTTATGACAATTATGGTATTATTCCTGTAAGTTACGGATATTAAAGAAGTAAAATATGATTATTATGGAATTAATTATTATTCATCAAGATAAAAGTATAGCAAGATGCTATAATAAAATACGTATAAATATTACGGCAATTATGATTCCGATGACGGAATCCTGTTAAGGGGGGAAGAATGTGAGGATCCGAATTTTCAGGATTTTCTTAATAATATTAAATAAGAATTTAATTAATAAAATTATCAAAATTATTTAAATTAATTATTATTTTATGTGAATAAAAGTACGTAATGAGATTTAATTACTAAATTAAATCTGTACGGAGATTAGGATAAAGTATGTTGAATTAAAATAATTAAAAAGTAAATAAATTGTTTAAAAAAAAATTATGAGGAATAAAAGAATGTCAGATAAATGTACAATAAATTGTACAATTAAATTATTATGTAAGTGCAGAAATTATGTTTTAAATAAGGTTATATGGAAATGTAAGAAATATGAATTATATGTATATATATGTGTGTGTGTTTATACTTAATTGTTATAATTATAAATGTTATTAATTCTGAAAATTAAGAGATTAATAATTAAATTAATCCGAAAAATTTATGAAAGGTTAATGAGGAAGTTAGTAAAAATTGTAATTATTGATTTTAAATTAATTATGAATTATGGAGGAAGTTTATAAATTAATTGAGAAGAAATATAATTATATAAATTATAATTATATAATTTATATAAGGAAATAAAAATGTTGTATGAAGGAAATAATAATTATATAAATTATATAAGAATAATTATATAATTTATATAAGAGAATTAAATTAATTAAGGATGGAAGAAAATTTTATAAGTTGCATTTTGTGTAAAATGGAAATTATTTAAAAAGGAATAATGTAATTATATAAATTATATAATATTAAATTATATAATTTATATAAGGAAAGTTAATGTGAATATTAAAGAAATTGAATAATAAATAAGAAAAATGAATGTTTTAAGTTATTAAAAATTATATTTACGTATAATAGAATTATTATGACATTTATGAAGGATAATATTTTGGAAACGTGAACATGTTAATGTAACATGTTATCCAAGTAACTGTCGACGCCGGGATTTTCGTCGTTTCGTTTTTTAATATTTAAAGTGCCCTTTCCAATTTTAGCCTTTTGAATTAAATGTGATTTTGAAAAGGGTCGGCTTAGTGTCGACGGGGTTTTGAAATGTCGAATTTTTATGAGCCAATTGACCAGAGTCGCCAGTCGGTATATTTGAAATGGATGTACCAACTCATCCGAATTTTGTTTTCGTAATCGTGATGGCTCATATGTGACTCCAATTCAATTGGTCCGCAAACCAAGATTCATAGAGTTCGGGGGCTTGCTTAAGCGAGGGGAAGGTGTTAGGCACCCCCCGACTTCCGTGAAATACGGTTACCGCAATCTCGATGTTTTCCTATCATTTTAAATCTTGAAATGTGTGTGTGCGTGTGCGTGTGTGTGTGTGTGCCTAAATGAATGTTTGTGGTGTCCTTTTGCTTAAAGTTGCTTGGATTTTAGATGTCAAAATGTGTTTTGTCGGGAAAGCGTTTTAGACGTCTTTTGACACAAATGACGAGGCTTCGCTTTTTTATAAGAAAGATTGGTTTTAATTTCGAAAACGTTGAGGTTTTTTATTAGATGTCATTTTTAGAAAACAATAGTTTTTTAAACGTTTGCCAAATAGGAATCGAGACTATACATTGCCCTCTAATAACAGATTAAATAACATGAAGGCAACTGTAATATCCCAGATATTTTCAAGATTTTAAATAATATCTTAATTGATTTTATTAAAGGTTAATGTTTAAAACCTAGAATTTGAGAAGTAAGATGTGTAGAAAATGGGTGAACATTTTTTTTTAACATAATTTATTTGTTAGAAATTAAATGTGGGAATATTTTAATGATGCATGTAGAGAATTTATTAAGAAAATAAATTCAATTGAGAAGTGAAGGAAATTATATTAATTCGTATATACCTACAGTGTGATGGTTAGTCAAATAAGAGGATGAGTAAGTTAATACTCAATTAAGCTAATAAATTAATTAGTTTAAATGTGAAGTAAGAAAGAAAGTCATGTAATATAATTAATTAAGTTAATTATAGGAGTCATGAATTAAAGTTGTAATTAATAAGTAGAGAAGTTAGAATATTGCCTAGAATGACAATATTAAGAAGTTAGTTAATTAAGTAATTAACTTAATTAATAAGTTGTTGTATGTGTTAGCCCAATATGAGAATATTGCGTGAAAGTGGGTAATTAAATATTAAGCCCAAGTGTTATGTTAATTAATAGTCCAAGAGGTAATTAATATAAGACCAATTAAATAATATTGGCAAGTATTGTATATAATGTGGTGGTAGTCCAATTAAATTAATTACCTAGCCCAAGTTATAAAGATGTGTGAGTTGTGTTGGGTAGCCCAAATAATTAAATAAGAGAGCCCAATGTAAAATAAACTAGTAGCCCAAATACTTAAAAGTCCAATGTTGGTCAAAGTGTTGAGAAATATTGTTAAGTGTAGAGAATTAACTAATGTAGGGTTAATTGAATAACCCTAGTTGGTAGACAAGAGAGAGTATTAACCAAACATTGGTTAATTGTTATGTGAATGAATGTGATGATGAGAATTAACTATGGATGAGTTAATTGAGTAACCCTAGGTAGTAAATAAATTAAAGATTTAACTATGCATGGGTTAGTTGTAGGAAGAATATTATAGATACAATTATGTATGTATATAATTCACCAAGGTAGAATTGGTAGGTAACCATGGGTTACATGTTGTAGAGAATTAACCATACATTGGTTAATGGTTAGTAGAAATTGCAAGTAATATATATAAAGGAAAAATGGTGGAGTGTTGACCAAACATGGGGTCCCACTTGGAGATTGAGTAAAGATGCATGTTGCTTGTATTCAATTTAAATTGGTCAGTTCAAGCTATGATGTAATTTAAATAAAATGTTATTGGTGAATATGTAGAGATATATATGTTGTAAGTATATGAATTGGTAGAGAGTTAACCAATGTTGGTTAAATGAATTAACCAAGGGGTGATTCACTAACCCTAGTCAATGAAGATGATCAATTCTTATGAATTTATGTTGTAGAGAACTAACCATTGTTGGGTTATTTGTTAACCCTAAGTGGTAATAAAAATAAAATATTAACCAATGCTAGAGTTAAGTGTTGGTAATTATATAAATATATTGAATATATATGTATAATTGATTGTAGAGAATTAACCCTACTTGGGTTATTTGGTGGAAGATGTGTGTATATTTAATTGATGAGTTTAGACCATGGTGGGGTGAGTGAACCAACCTAGGTCATTTTAATGTAGAGAATTAACCACATTGTGGTTAGTTGTTGTGAGATATATAAATAAGATGAGCCCTAACTAAGGTTGAGTTTTAAATGACCAAGGTTAAGTGTAGTACTTTAACCATAGGTCTTATGAGAGTTAACCACATGTGGGTTAAGTGTTGGGTGAATTGCTCACCAACTACCCAACCACCCTAGTCAATCAAACTTGTCATTCATGGTGGTCAATCACTTGGTCAATCACCAAGTCCATCAAGTAGTCATTCACTAAAATAGTAAGCATGGATTAACCCTTTAATTCACCTATGTTAGTTGATTAGTAGATGATAAGTGAGGTTAGTTGAGTCCTATAAATAGAACTCATTACCAAGGCTTGGAAAAGTTTGGTCATTTGTTCATTTCACCAAGTTATAGAGAGAGAAGTATTTTAAATAAAAGAGAGAACATTCTAGAGATAAGGGAGAGCATTGTTGGAGATTGCTAGAGGATGATCAAGGTGGAGTCACAAGCCAAGATCATAGTCAAGTGATGAAGAACATCCAAGATCAAGAGGTTCAAAAGTGATCTAACATTCACCTATTTTATTTTTATAGTTTAGATATGATTTGAACGGTTAAAATGTATTTTTAACCGATGAAAAGTTATTTTGATGATCTAGAAGTCTAAAACTATGATATATAGGTATATTCATGGTTTGATATAGTTAATACATGTATTTGTAGTGGTGGTACGCAAAGAATTAGAAGGAAAGTCCATATAACGATTTACCGGTAAAACCCTAAGTGGTTCGATCTTTAAATTTCGTGTCAAATATTTTCAAAAATATGATTGAACCATGAAATGTTGTAAAAGAAGAAGTTAGGAAGACAACAACACTAAGTTGGTGTCATTTGGATGTGTAGAGTTTATTTTATTCAAGTTTGAACCTTTAAAACCAAGGATTTGTGATTTTAGTTTTCACTTTGTCCTTGTGAGCAGTTTGTGGTCTAGTTACGTTCGTAATTTGGATTTGTGATCTAAAGAGAAGTTGTAGAGGGGGAAATGATGATGAGAATGGACTCAAGAATCACCCAAAAATATTTTAAAATGAAGAAGTTATGGCTGTCGTAGTGTCGGAGGGTCGAGCAGTCAAAAAAATTGACTTTCGGACAAAATGGCTGACGCAGCCGCGTCAGGACTGACGCAGCTGCGTCAGAACAATCTGCTAAGCAGATTTTTCCAGCTCCGGGTCGGGTCGGGTCGGTCCGGGTCGAGTTTTCTTTGAAAAATTAAGTTGAAATAAGTGTAAAATGAATGTGTTTGGTTATTAAACCAATATATATGAAATCCATTAATGATTAATTGGTAACTAAATGTTTAAAATAAAGACTAAAGTTAACACAATTAAAAAGTTAACTATTGGTATTATTTGATGTGTATTTAAAATATTATTAAATGATCAATAATATTAGTATATGATTAAATAGTTATTAAATGATGAATAACATTAGTAAATGATTAAAATATTATTAAATGGTTAATAATATTAATACGTGATTAAAATATTATTAAATGATTAATAATATTAATAAAGGAATTAAAATATTATTAAATGATTAATAATATTAATAAGTTGGTTAAGTTTACCGACATGTCCAACTAGTTTTGTTGGGCTAGGATTTTTGTCCGGAACTTAAGAGTTCGTTTATCGGACAACTAAAGAGTTAATAGTTTGAAGTTAAAGTCTTAAGTTAAGACTAATTAAAAGTCCTGGTAGCTAATGATTATGTCAATTTGTTATATAAATTGTAGGTTGAGCAAATGACGCAAATAAGCGTAAATGGTAGAAGCGACCAGGCAAGTTTTTCAGAACTTGCTCCTATGTGCCTTAACATGCTATGATGTGATATTAAATTGTTAATATAAATATATTGATGATAATTGTGATATGCATGAGGTATGATTACATGTAGATTATGTATAATTATGAAGCATGAATTGCTAGATGTTATATGTGATGCATGAGCAGTATGACATAAACTGAAATGCATGAAAAGCATGATGTAAGTATAAATTGCAGAGTATATGAGAAGCATGTAATGTGTTATGTGTAACTGTTAAACTTGCTGAGCCGTCGTGCTCACTCTTGCTTAAACCAACATTTTCAGATAGTACAAGTATTTGAAGTCTTGATAAGGATCAAGAAACAGGAATGCATATTACATTCACTGAAGGTGTAACACGACCATTGTAGATATCAGTCCGAATTGGATAGGTAAAATGATTGTGTAGTATAAGAATTGGTTGGTATGTATTATGAGTCTTAGATACTCAAATTGATTGTAATAGAATGTTGTATCATGTATGATATTAAGACATACTAGGAATGTATAAAGATTGCGATTCTGGAATAGAAAGAGATGTTGTAAAATTGTAAATAAATGGTTATTTAGCAATTATAATATTGTTGTAATTCATGAAAAATAAGGAAAAGGTAGTACTCGTGTTGAACCGGATCCGAGGTTAAAGTAACTCGGATTTGGGGTCGTCACAGCAACTTCTAGAACTCTTTCACCCTATGTACAAAGTTTAACGAAAACATTCATTTATTTTACGAAATCATTTTTTTGTGACATTTTAAAACCAACTAAAGCCTTTTCATCAACCATGGATTAAAGTTTGCCAAAACCCCTTGATTTTAAACCTCGTGAATCTAGCATCCTAGTTTGATTCTTTTTAGAAGATCTTTATTATTTGCTTTATTTTGGAAAAATCATTTTTTTGCGTTGTAAATCAAAATAAGCATTCAAAACGTGTCGGGGCTATCCATGGGCATGTGAGCCATCCAGACAACCCCAAACACCCACAATCACATATTTTATTATTATTACGGGGCCTTAACCCGAACACGACTTGGTATCGTTTTAAGGCCCGATATTACAAAATACACATCCATGGATTCTATACAAGGATTACATATGCCAAAACGTCCATCATCGGGATTCAATCACGAGGATCTCCTCCCTAGGCTCACAGCCACCCAAATCGCTACACAACCAATACTAAGCCAAATCTAACAGTATTAAACATTGCTATCATACTACATAGCTCAAATATCACAACTCAATCACTACAAACTATCCATTACCACAACGAACGATATATCACCGTACGGATGTCATCGGGGCGTTAGGAGGAGTTACTTTCCGATGGAAACCTCGCTAACAACCCCTAATCCACGGATCCTTTATCAACATATAACAATAAACTACATCACATACCAATCATAACATTATGCTATCAACACAACAAAATAAAACTCAAGAACACCCTCCTTTCACCTTGCAAAATGCCGATTCAAGCTTCTTATATCACAAAATGGATTACACCACAAGATCACCTAACTAATTAACACAACAAACGGAATTTGTTGCTTGAATCCAGCAAAAATCCGACCTCTCTCTCCTCCCGCGCGGTCTCTCTCTCTCTATTTTTCTTTCTTTTTCTTCTTTTTTCCAGCTTTCGGGTGGAAATGGCCGTTGTATAGGCTTTCGCAGGCAGCCGCAGGTGCATCTGCGGCTGCCTGTTGTGGCCGCCTGCGCCGAGTCCTCGGCTGCCGTGTGCCGCCCTCGAGCCGTGCAAAAGTCACCTCTGTCGGTGGCCGCAGATGCATCTGTGGCTGCCCAACTGGCTTTTCTCGATTTTTGTGCCACGCAGCCTTGAATCGTCAATTTCTGCCGTATTATTTCGGAAGGCTATTACTTGATGTAGAAATTGCTATTTGTGCTTGGCTTCCAGGGGGCGCTGCCCCCTTACACCCCCGCCAGCTCACCGGCGAGCTGGGCAGTCGCTCGCTCACTGGGGAGCGAGACCCCCGAACATCGTAAGCGTAGTGACCATTAGTCGTCTTTTATGATCAAATCAGGTTCTTCTGGATCAACTGTTTGTCTTGCCTCAAGTAACCTGATGCTCGTTGTTCGTTGTGGCGGCTTTCACCGTAAGTCGTTGGGGAGGCTTCGTGTTGGGGTCCACCTTCCTTTTCGCATGTCGGGTCAAGTGACGACTTTGCCCTCCTGCTAGGGTTAGTAGAGAAGTGCAAAATTTGGGTGTCTACAGTAACGAAGTGGAAAATTATGAAAAATAGCTTTTATATGTTATATGAATTATTTGATGATTTTTGGAGGTATAAATTACCTCAAATAACTACATGCATATGTCATTATGCGTGTACAAAATTTGTCAAGTAAAGTACCCAAAAGAGGTATTAAAATTAATGATAAATCATGTTATGATTTTTAGTGAATTAAAATAAATATTTTATATACATTGTATAAAATAATTATTACACGGTATAATTACGTAATGTATAGAAATAATTAAATTTTGCATGCGTGATTTGTGTGGAACGTCCGAGAAGCAACAAAGTCGGTTGGTATTTTTTTTATCCCAAAATGGTTGGTGACTTGTGGGATTTTGCATGCGTGATTTGTGTGGAACGTCCGAGAAGCAACAAAGTCGGTTGGTATTTTTTTATCCCAAAATGGTTGGTGACTTGTGGGATTATAAAAGCATGAGAAGAAGGAAAAGAAATAAAAAAAAAAAAAAAAAAAGGCAACAAAAACTCTCTCTCTCAATATATTTCTCTTCCACCGCCATTTCCTACCACCATCACCGTGCACCACCACTACCGAGAAGGATGGGAGAGTTTGGTGCTATCAAGTGGAAGAGAAAGCTTCCAAAGAAGGATTCTAAGCCCTTTAGAAGGTTGATCGAGAAAGGGTTTTGAGCTAGCAATTAAATAACTGGACGACAGGCAAGTTCTTTGGTCCCTTTTATGTTAAATGTTGAACTATTATGATATGCAATTCTTATTTTAAATGCATACAAATTATGTGTTATGTGATACGTGTTTAATATGACCACAATGTGTTCTTTGTGCAACGATATGAGATATATTGCTATAGTTAAAGCACAAGCATATGATATATGACACACACCAAGCATGTTAAGGTATGTGCTACGTGAAGCATGAACTGTTGAACTTGTTGAGCCGCTGTGCTCATTACTTGTTTAATAAACATTTTTGCAGGAAAGAAATAATTTCACGAATATCAGATTATATTAGAGACGGGTTGCTCTAGAAGGTTGTGAATATAAATGTTATATTTTCAGTAGTATAACTCAATGTGGGTAAATTGCCAAGTTTCCTTTGATGTGTTGTATGTACATATAAATTGGATTTGAATATGATGAGTAAAGTTTAAATTGTGAACTGTGATAGTTCAAATTAGTAGTTACGGTAAAAGGTAATAGATGTTTAATGATGAATGATGGAATAAAGAATAATTGTGTAGTTATAATCAACATTAAAATTTTGAATGTTGAGTTTTATGATACAAGAAAGAAAAGAAAAAATAAAGGTTGCGATCCAGGGACTAGGATCGAGATATAAGGATTTTACATATTCAAATATTTTAATCCAATAATTGGTAAAAAGAAAAATTTATACCGAAAATTAGGTAATTGATGTTTGTAATATCAATTAATGGATTAAAGAAGGAGATTAAAGATTTATTAACGAACCGAAATTTGTACGCAAAGAAGATAATGATTAATAAATACGAAAATTAAAGTAATAAAGTGGGACGAATTTCGGGGTCGTTACAGCTAGACTTCGAAATTTTTGGCCTCAAGTTGATTTGGCACTGGTGTGCTTTGAAAAGTACAAAGGAATATTTTTTTAAGCGATTTTAAAAGTGTCTATGCTACTATTTTCGGCTAGACAAAAATATTTTTACATCAAAATGTATTTCAAAATAATCATCTATGCACCTTTTAGCCCGGTGTAAATGTGATGAATGACAGAATGTTCAACGTGTTGTTGAGACGGTGCAGTACTATTTCGTCATAAGATGATTAAACACCATAAAGTATGGTGTAGGAATTATTAACGACGGAATTCTCAACGGACTGTGAAAATAATGCGGTAACATGAAGTCATAAATGATTTTGATTTATAAAAGTATGTCAAAGCTATAAGTCAATGCCATTTGACTCGGCTAGACGTTTTGAAAAGTTTTGACATGATGAATGTTTTAAAATTTTCTGCGAGTTATAAATTGTTAAAAGTAAGTCTATGCTAATTGATCTAGCTAGACAAGCGTTGAAGAAATATAAGTCTGAGCTATTGATTTAGCTAGACAAATTTTAAATTATATTTATTTAATTCGTATTCTTTAAAGTTATGCCAAATCAAATTACTTTTGAATGAGTTCTAAGGCTGAGATGAACAAAAAGATTAAGAATATTGCAGGTTGACCGAATGGTTACCTGGCTTAGCAAGACACGGGCATTGCAGACTGATCATCTGGCGTGCCACTGTATGGTGAAACATCCATCACTTTAATGACAGATTGATCCACTGTCAGGGTTTGCAGTATAAAGTACTCGGATAGCGAAGTACTGTAAACCGGGATAAATGTTCATTCAGCATATTATGAAAATTTGTCCAAAATAAAAAGTTTTGTTTAAAATTTTCTTAAAATTCATCTACTCTTATGAAGATTGGATGGTAGGATGGGGTAGTAATTTTCTAAGCGTGAGCATTAGGGAAAGTACTAATTGTGAAGTAAAGAAATTATGAAATGTGATGGATTAGAAAATTGCAGTGTGCAATGACTACAAGAAAGGAAGGAAATAAAGATATGTGGAATAAATGTAAAAAAATTGTGAAGTATGAGTACACAGAAATTTTGAGGACGAAATTTTATGAAGGAGGGGTGAATGTGACACCCAGGATTTTTGAAATAATCTCAAATAAAGAATATGATTAACTAAGTAAAGGTTAACGTTTAGAACCTAGTGTTGAAAGATGGCAGTATTAAGGAAGGATCTAGGAAATGTGAAGAAGAGTCATGAATATGAATAAAAAGGTGAAGGATGAAGGTGCAAAGTATGCAATAAGTGGATTGAGTAAGGTTACGTGTGATTAAAGAAAGGAAATTTTTCAGAGAATGAGAAGTTATCTTGATAAGCGTATCAAGAGATGAGCTAAGGTAGTATCAATAATTTTTTTTGAGAATTGTGAAATGTAATATTACAAAGAAATTATGAATTAAGTTAAGAATTTAAATATTCTAACAGTTTTGATTATTATGGTGTTATCCATGTGAGTTATGGATATTAAAGAGGTAAAATATGATTATTATAGATATAGTTGTGATTTATCAAGATAAAGATATTGCAAGGTGCTATAAATAAAATACGTATGATTATTATGGTAATTATGATTCCGAGGACGGAATCCTGTTAAGGGGGGAAGAATGTGAGGATCCAAATTTTCAAGATTTTCTTAATAATATTAAATGAAAATTTAATTGATAAAATTATCAAGATTGTTTAAATTAATTATTATTTTATGTGATTTAATGGGATGAGTTTTAATTAGTAAATTAAATCTGTGTAGAGATTTTGATAAATGGTATTGAATTTAAGTAATTAAAAAATAAATAAATTGTTTAAAAACAATTTATGAAGAATAAGATAAATTATACGTAAATGTACAATAAGTTGTACAATTAAATTATGGTGGAAGTGCAGAAATTATGAAATTAAATGAAGTTATGTGGAAATGTGAGAAATATGAATTATATATGTATCTATATGTGTTTATGCTTAATTGTTATAATTATAAATGTCATGAAAATTAAGGGATTAATAATTAAATTAATCCGAAAATTTATGAAAAGTTAATGAGGAAGTTAGTAAAAATTGTAATTATTAATTTTAAATTAATTATGAATTATGGAGGAAGTTTAGAAATTAATTGAAAAGAAATATAATTATATAAATTATATAATAATAATTATATAATTTATATAAGAAAATTAAAATGTTGTATGAAGGAAATAATAATTATATAAATTATATAAGAATAATTATATAATTTATATAAGAGAATTAAATTAATTAAGGGTGGAAGAAAATTTTATAAGTTGTATTTGTGTAAAATGGAAATTATTTAAAAAGGAATAATGTAATTATATAAATTATATAATATTAAATTATATAATTTATATAAGGAAAGTTAATGTGAATATTAAAGAAATTGAATAATAAATAAGAAAAAGGAATGTTTTAAGTTATTAAAAATTATAATTATGTATAATGGAATTATTATGAATTTTATGAAAGATAATATTTCAGAAATGTGAACATGTTAATGTAACATGTTGTCCAAGTAACGAAGTGAAAAATTACGAAAAATAATTTTTATATGTTCTATGAATTATTTTAGGATTTTTGGAGGTGTAGATTACCTCAGATAATTACATGCATGTCATTATGCGTGTACAAAATTTGTCATGTAAAGTACCCAAAAAGGGTCTAAATATTATTCATAAATCATGTTATGAATTTTGGTAAATTAAAATAAATATTTTATATTTATTTTATAAAATATTTATTACACGTAATAACTACGTAATGTATTAAAATTTGAAATTTTGGCATGAAATTTTTTCGGATTCTTCCAAGTTGGTTGGCGTGGGAAATGAGGCGGTGGACTTATTGTTTATATCCAAAATGGTTAAGTTGTATTATTTATAAAAGGAAAAGAAAAGAAAAGAAAAAGAGAAGCACAAAAACAAAAATAAAACAAAGCAATGAAAGCACAACTTTCTCTCTTTGCTCCACCCGATCACCACCCCCACTGGAAATCTCCATGAGCCACCAAGAGGATGTCACCCAAGTATAGAGAAGCTTCAAAGGAAGGATTTCCAAGTCTTGGAAGGTTGATCGAGTAAAGGGTATGAACTACCAATTTAATAAGTTGAGCTATTAATTGGACGCCAGGCAAGTTCTTCAGTCCTTAAATATTGAATGTTGACTGTTATGATATGATAATATTTGTTAACTGCATAGAAATTATGTGTTATGTGATTTGTGAATAATATGACAATTTTGTGTACTTTGTGCAATGATATGAGATATATTGCTATAGTAGAAGCACAACACGTAATGTATGACACACACACCAAGCATGGTAAGGTACGTGCTACGTGAAGTATAAACTGTTGAACTTGCTGAGCCGTTGTGCTCATTACTTGCTTAATATATATTTTTGCAGGAAACAAATAAATTCCAAATGTATCAGATGATATAAAGATGGATAATCACAGAAGGTTGTGAATGTTATTTGTTATATTTCAATAACATAATTTAATGTGAATACAGTTGTTTAGTTTATATTGATATTTTGTATGTACATATATGTTGAATCCAGACAGGATAAGTAAAGCTAAATTTTGAACTGTGATTGTACTAGATAGATGTTGCGATAGAGATTATTAAATGACATTAATTATGAATTATGAAACAAAGAATAATTGTGGAGATAATCAACATTAAATTTTAAATGTTGAGCATTATGATACCCGTAAGAGAAAGAAAAAGTAAAGGTTGCGATCTAGGGACTAGGATCGAGATATAAGGATTTTACATATTCAAATATTTTAAAACAATGAATGATTGAGAAAAAGAAAAAAAAAATTCATACCGAAAAATTTGTACTTGATGATTTTGAAATCAGCTAATGGATCAATTAAGGAGATTAAAGATTTATTAACGAACCGAAATTTGGACGAAAGGAAGATAATGTATAATAAATATAAAATTTAAGGTAAGAATAAGGGTCGAATTTCGGGGTCGTTACACTCTCTCTCTCTCTCCTTTCTTCTTCACCACCGCACCCACCGAAATGATCTCCATCACCGCAACCGCCGATAAGCTTTCCATCATAATACTGACGTTAACCTTTCATCATCGCATGTTGCTGGTCGATCTTCTACCGGAATTCACCACATAGCTAGCTATCTCCGACCGAAATTCTCTGTCGTCCTCCGTTCTTTCTTCCATTCTCACATCCATTCTCCACAGGTATACTTGTTTCACATAGTTTTCCCTTTCTCTTCCATTGTCTCTTTTACTATGTAATTGGGCGTGATCTAGTGATTAATTTAAAGTTATTATGTTTAAATGTTTTAGGATTTTTGGTTTAATTTGTTTAATTGGGCTTAATTTTTGATTAATTTGAATTGGTTATGCCCAAGTGTTTTAGGGGTTTAATTAATTTGAGATTTTTTATTGATCTAAGGTGTTACTGTTTAGTTGGGACATTTGCTTTTAGAATGTTGCTATTGTTTCTAATATATTAATGGCTAATTATTGTTTCTTGTTATATTTCTTAATAAAATCGATGCAGTGTTATTAACTACTGATATGATGGTGAAACTGTAATGGATAGCCTACTTCTCACTGTTAAACATGGTTGTCTTTTTTGTGCAATAGAGCAGTGCTTTCTTGGTTGAATACTGCATTTAGAATAGTTGTTTTGTGATTTAGAAGTGCCTCCTTTCAGTTAGATTGATATGTTATCTCTATGCATGTATATTCTTATTGCCAAATGTGTCTATGAGGTTTAGCATGGAATAAAAGATGTTTTGAACGACTTGCATATACACCATGGAAATATAGAAAATAAAATTTTGACTTTGCATTTGGAAGACACTAGTCATGGTTACAAAACATTCTTGTAATATAATTTTGTGGTTATTTAAAAACTTTTTTTGAGCTCATATTCTAAGGATTAATGCTAGATCATTCTATGGACATCTTGTTATTATAATGTTGGATGAATATATGTGACATCATATCAGTACATAAATATATATTAGTGCATACATATTATTGTTTTGTTTTGGAAATTATATATGTATGTGTGTTACAGATGAAGTGTTTTAAAATGCCAATAAGAAGATAAACATATAACCTCCATCACACACATTCAATATATTTATTATTGTTATTTTATTTATTTATCTTGATAAATTCTCAAGTATATTGACTTTTATTAATGAGATAACTGACCATGTGGTTGAACTTATGATGAACCCTTTTAGGAATTACCTTATGCAAAAGCTGCTAGAAGTGTGCAATGAAGAACAGAGAATGTAGATTTTGCTTATGGTAACTAAACAGCCTAGCGAGCTAGTCTGAATCTCTTTAAACACCCATGGGTAAGTTTTCTATGATTTTTTTCCATGCCATTCTGCTCATGTTATTCTAACTTAATTGCCATTGTATCAGCTCTAGAGTGGTACAAAAGTTGATCGAGACTTTCAAAACAAGGAAACAAATTTCGCTAGTTATTTCTACTGTTGAGCTAGGATTTCTTGCACTGATCAAGGACCTGAATGGTAATCACGTCGTTTAGCAATGCTTACAATGCCTTAGCAATGAAGACAATAAGGTATTGGCTTCTCTTGTTATTGCTAAATAGTAATTATGACCTCTTTGGTTTAGATCTTTAGTTTGTAGAGCTTTTTTTTGCTTCCATGCTTTTCTTTCCAGACTCAGTATTGAGAATATTAAATAATGTTCCTATTTTGATTATCAAAAAATGATTTATTTATTTATTTTGTCATGAGCTCAGTAGATTAATGAAATCTTTAGTGACAATTATAAGTTTCCACATTGAAAGTCTATATCTCATATTCACTACCATTTTGTCTATGGAAACCAAATGTCATTTAATTTAAATGACTTTAGGCAGACACTACATTGATTGAATATCACTTGTAATCTTGAATCTGAACATAAAGAAATAATTTTGTAGAGCATGCAGAACTTTAAGTTAAGAGCAATCATGGGAATTACTATAAGGAAAAGTTTATTGCATACTTAGTTCCTCCATAATATTTCTTGTAGTTCATTTTCTTCACCATTTATTGACACTACCACTAAGCCTCTACTCTGTGAATTCCTGGCAATAGTTACAAACTACATTATTCTACAAACTACAATGAATTCAATGATTTTTTGATATGTGGTTATCAGTTAAACGAAGAGTTAAGATAAAAAAAAATCAAGTTATTTCATGTATCCAGAGAAGGATATATGCTTGATCACAGCATCAATGTATTCATTTTGAACATCTCAACTGTATGTAATCTTACTGATCAAAGTAGGAGATGCCTTTATTAGATCTATTAGCTTCCTATATTTTTTAAATTGAAGCTGCAGAAGTTAAAAATGTTTTTGCTGACATATTAATTATATTCTAGTTGGCCAAAATTTTAAAGATTTATAAATTTGAAAGTTTAAAACAATGGGACAACCTAGTAACTGATGGTGGAAGATTTTAATCAATTACTTGAACTGCTGGTACATAATTTATAATCAAGAATTTGGTTTGCATCCTATGATCCTCAATCCAAAACTTCCTCGTACAAAGTTGTTATTTAACTACTGTAGCGTGGATGAGTAGCTCCACTTAGAATGAACAGTCGGGCATTTCATCACTGAAAGAAACACTTCTTATTGGGTGGGATGTTGTCGTAGGCAATCAAAAATAAAATCTTACTTTGATAAATATTAATGTAGTAGTGAAAGTAAGAGTCGAACCCGTAGAGAGTGAATTTGTTTTAATAAATTTTAATGTTTTCAAAAATAACTAATTGAATGGGGGATTTTGAATTATTAATTAACTAATTAAAATTCAAACAAATAAAACTAAATAATAAATAATAAAGATGAGAAAAAATAATTAAAACAAATAAGTTCCTTAGTTCAGTATCCCCTTCTTTTAATCAACAAATTAATCAAGTTATTATTATCTTTTCCTTCAATTGAAATTAATAATCCTAGATAACCAACAATCGCCATGCTACCCGAAATCCTCCTTAAATTATAAATCTAATGCAGCAATCGCTCACAAAAGACCCTAACTATCATACAACCTAGAACTATCAGTCTAGATTTAATATAACAGTTGCATTAAAAATTAGAGAATTAGATTATTGCAAGCAACAATCATACCATCACAGATTATTTAACTTGTCATCTTGATAATCATAACAATATTCAAAAGTTTGTCCACAATCAAATATTATTAATTGCTACTTATGATCAGATAAAATATCGTTTACTTAATATCAAATCTTAATCAAGCATATAATAAATTATTGATTAACTTAACAAGCTCATATCAAATTAATCAAGCAAATATCATAAAATAATTAAAACAGATTCTCAAGAATAAATCTCATGCATTAAAGAATAGATTATAAAACTCAATTAAAACATCAATTAAAAATAAGGTTCAACATCCCTTTAGAACTGAAAATAAAAACTTAGCCTGACATTCTTCAAAATAATCTCCACTAGTTGAAAAGTTCTCTCCAAGAAACTAGAAAAAAGATCTCCCAAAAACTTATAATGAATAATGAGAGATTGGCCATCTATTTATAGGCCTCTAACTTGTCCAAATCCTAATAGGATTTACAATTAAAAATAAAAGGAAAAAAAAGTATTATCCTAACCCTAATTGCAATTAAAATTTAATTTGGAATCAAATTAATGCAAAATTCGCGAAATAAACTTATCTGAAACAATTAACGCACTACCAAACACGCTCTTCGCTACAGTGACCAAGTCAGCGCGCCAACCGCCGCGCATTGCATGGACCCCCTGAAACTCTAAACGACGTCGTTTCATTTGCTGCTGTTGATCTGCTATCCGTGCCTTGCGCGGCCGCTGCTTTGTCCGTTTCTTTGCACAAACGACGTCGTCGCTCCACTTTCCTTCTTCCTTAAGCGCGTAACGCGCGGACAGCCAGATGGTTTATTTACGATTCTGCCACCGTGCTGCTTAATTACCAAAATTGCCATTCTAGTGGTTATTTACCAAAATGCCATCAGCCTTAACAGAATTTACAAAATTGCCCCCAAGCTTATTTTTCCTACAAAATAAAATATAAAATAATTAAAAATAAATTAAAAAAACATAAATAAAAAGAAATATAAAAATACTATAAAATTATCTAAATTAACATAAATTAACTAAAATCCTATAAAACCAATTAAACCTAAAATAAACTAAATAATTAAACATTTAAGCACATAATAAATATAAAAACTAAGTATTATGGAATAAAAATATCGTATAATTTAACCCTATCAAATACCCCCACACTTAGCTTTTGCTCGTCCTCGCGCAAAACAAAAATAAAATAAATCTAACTAGCCCAACAGACTAAAGCGACTCAACTAACCTGACATACCTGACTCAAACAACTCGACTATTTACATGAGCAATAAATTAATATGAACTTCACATCAACCTCAAATATTATAATCAACAACTCTTAGAAAATTTCAAAATAATACATCATCATAAATTTTAACTTAATTATTAATTCCACTTTATTCCCAATCCTTCGTGTGTGTGTGAAAATCCATATATATCAAACTAATAAAAATTTAGATCAATTCATCTAATCAAATACATCACAAAATATATTAAAATTCTATACATTTATTTTCACTTCACTTTCAATTTAATACAGATAAATACAAACTAGAAGATCAAAAGGTTTTATATTTTAACCACACTAAGATTTAACTTTAATCACATACCTTCCCAAGTATTATTAAAATTCGCTAGCAAGACTTTTTCTTTATTTATTTTTTTCTACATTTTTTTTTCACGGTGAGTGCATTTTATGCTCCATCTCACCAGTGAGTGTGTTTTACACTCCATCTCGCTGCATGTATTTATGAGTGAGTGCGTTTTATGCTCCATCTCAACCCACCAAATGACAATTGTTTCACTTTTTTTTTAATTCGCTTAAGGTCAATTTAATAATCCCAGAAAAATTATCTTAATCATTTCTCCACATTATATTTACCTTATATTCACTTCAAGTAATGTTCAAATAAGATATAGAATTAAAAACATATCTTATAAGCTTTTAACCAAATAAATTTTCTCCAAATTAAAATTAGTTCAAACATATGGATATGTGCAAATAATAAAATAAAAGATTTCAAACAAAGTACTGACCAACAAAAATGCCAAAATTCAGATTACGTAAAATTTATCAATTTTTCAAGAGATATTAAATAAAAATTAAAATTTTATCATCGGTTAAAAATTAAAATTCAAATCAAAATATTGCTCAACTGACTCAATCCTAAGAAAAAAAACTATCCCATTTTTGTAGGCAACATGGTTACACTTAACACGTGCAACAAGCCTTTAAACCCCAAGGTTACCCCAAGTGGACGAGTTTTGTCTCGTGAGGGTTTGTAGTGAATATACCCACAACATTTCAAAATTTAAATTTTTTAAAATTCCCTTAAAAAAAAAAAATTAAATTCCCTAAAAATAAAACAAATATCCTAAATCCCTTCCCCCACACTTAAAACTAACATTGTCCCCAATGTAAAGTAAAAATGCAAAGATAAGACACATATAACTAACATATAACAATTAGAAAAAATAAATAAATAAAATAAGTATACTCCTCTTTGGGTTGCCTCTCAAGCAGCGCCTTTGTTTATTATCATTGGCTCGACAACTTTTTGCTCTCAATCTTGGTAAACTGGATCCGTCAACGCCAGGATCTCCACGTTTTCCACTTGATGACCGTCATAGAATGGTTTGAGTCGATGGTCGTTCACTTTGAATATTTTTCCAGTACTCGGATTATGGATTTCTACTGCACCATGAGGAAAAATATTAACAACAATAAATGGATCTTCCCACCGAGAACGAAGTTTACCTGGAAATAATTTCAATCAGGAATTGTATAGGAGGACTTGTTGACCCAATGTAAAGGTTTTCCTTAAAATTTTCTTGTCGTGGAACGCCTTTGTCTTTTCTTTTGTACAATTTTGAGCTTTCATATGCTTCATTTTGGAGTTCTTCAAGCTCTTGTAACTGCAATTTCCTGTGCTCTCCTGCTTGATCTATCATATTGCACTGCTTGATCACCCAAAAAGCTTTGTGTTCTAGTTCCACTAGTAGATGACATGGCTTTCCAAACACAATCCTATATGGTGACATCCTTATAGGAGTTTTAAATGTTGTCATATACGCCCGTAGTGCATCTTCCAGTTTCAGACTCCAATCCTTTATGTTTGGCTTGACAACCTTCTCTAAAATGGACTTGACTTCACGGTTGGACACTTCAGCTTGGCCATTACTTTGTGGGTGATAGGCTGTAGAGACTCTATGTATAACATTGTACTTCTAAAACAGAGCCGCTAGCATCCTATTGCAGAAATGAGTTCCTTTGTCGCTGATAATAGCCCTTGAAGTTCCAAAGCTGACAAAGATGTTAGACTTGATAAAATCTATAATAACTTTAGAATCGTCAGTCCTGGTGGGTTTAGCTTCCACCTATTTTGAAACATAGTCAACAGCCAAAAGAATGTAAACATTACCATAAGAAGCAGGAAATGGTCCCATAAAATCAATACCCTAAACATCAAAAATTTCAACAATTAAGATAGGGTTTTGTGGCATTTGATCCTGTCCTTTGGCAATTTGCACATGATTTACAAAATAGATAAGAATCTTTAAAAATAGTTGGCCAAAAGAATCCAGATTCTAAAACTTTATGGGTTGTTCTTTTAGGTCTGAAATGTCCTCCATAAGCATAAGAGTGACAGAAAGTAAGAATAGACAAAAACTCACTATCAGGCACACACCTTCTAATTACCTGATCAGAACAAAATTTCCACAAGTACGGATCATCCCACACATAATATTTTGCATCTCGTTTTAGCTTCTTTTTTTTTGGAGTTTAGAAAACTCACTAGGCAAGTAAGCACTAACCAAATAGTTAACGAGCTTTGCATACCAGGGTACCAAATTTTCAATGGAAAGGAGATGCTCGTTTGGAAAAGAATCTTGTAATAGTAGAGAGTCATCCTCTTTAATCAGCCTGCTCAAATGGTCTGCCACCAAGTTTTCTGCTCCTTTCTTATCTTTGATTTCCAAGTCGAATTCTTGGAGCAGTAAGATCCATTTGATAATCCTCGGTTTTGAATCCTTCTTGGTTAACAGGTACCTGAGAGCTGCATGGTCAGAATAAACTTCAACTTTAGTGCCAAGAAGATAAGATCTGAATTTTTCTAAAGCAAAAATAACAGAGAGTAGTTCTTTTTCCTTTGTTGAGTAGTTAATCTGAGCAGCGTTCAAAGTTCGGGAAGCATAGTAGATGGCATGCACAGCTTTGTTCACTCATTGGCCCAAGACAGCTCCTATGACATAGTTGTTAGCATCACACATGATCTCAAATGGCAAACTCCAATCTGGTGGTTGTATGACTGGTGCAGAGGTTAATAATTTCTTCAATTTGTTAAACGCCTCCTTGCAATCGTCACTGAATTGGAATTACACATCCTTTTTCTGCAATTCGTACAGCGGTAGGGCTATCTTTGAGAAGTCCTTGATAAATTTACGATAGAATCATGCATGACCAAGAAAAGAACGGATCTCCTACACACTGGCAGGATAAGGCAAAGCAGAAATAATGTCTATCTTAGCTCTATCGACTTATAGTCCTCTAGCTGAAACTATATGACCAAGTACTATACCTTGCTCTACCATAAAATGATATTTTTCCCAATTAAGAACAAGATTAGTTTTTAAACATCTGTCGAGTACACGAGTTAAATTGTCTAAGCATGCATCCAAAGAATCACCATGAATTGTGAAGTCATCCATAAAAACCTCAATACATTTCTTAAGAAGATCGAAAAATAGACTCACCATGCATCTTTGGAAAGTACCTGGTGCATTGCACAATCCAAAAGACATCATCCGATAGGCAAATGTACCGAATGGACATGTGAAAGTGATCTTTTCCTAGTCTTCTGGTGCTATCATAATTTGGTTATAACCTGAAAAACCATCTAGAGAGCAATAATAAGTGTGGTCAGCTAATCTTTCCAACATTTGATCAATAAAGGGGAGAGGGAAGTGATCATTTCTAGTTACAGCATTTAACTTTCTATAATCGATACACATTTTCCATCATATTTGCATTCGTGGGGCACTAACTCATTATTATCATTCTTAACAACAGTTATACCAGATTTCTTTAGAATTACCTGTACTGGACCTATCCATTGACTATCAGAGATAGGATAGATAATACCTGCATCAAGCAATTTGATCACCTCTTTTTTCACTACCCCCATCATGGGTGGATTCAATCTCCTTTGAGCCTCTCTTGTCGGTTTAGCACCTTCCTCCAAAAGTATCCTATACATACACACAGCTGGACTTATGCCTTTGATGTCTGCGATAGTCCAACCAAAGACTGTGATGTGGTCCCTCAAGACTCGAAGCAGTTTATCTTCTTGAACTTTGGTTAGATTGTTGGCAATGATTACTGGCAGGGTGTCCTCCTTCCCTAGGTATGCATACTTCAAATGTGTCAGCAACAGCTTCAATTCCAATGTGGGTGCTTGCACAACAGAAGGTAACAATTTTTGATGAGTCAACGGGTAATTAAATAGATGAAACTGCATATTTAGCTGAAATTTTAAGCAATGAATGCAAGGCAGCTATTGTCTCTTTTAATTCTTGTGTTTGTTCAATCTCCTCCTCTTGGTTCACCTCCAAACTCTTTGCGATGGCAACCTCCAAAGTATCCTTATGCACTTGGTCAAATGAATCCTGCACTAATGAATCAATGACGTTAATAGCAAAAATAGGATTGACATCGCTAGGATACCTCATGGCCTCATAGATATTGAACTGAATTTTCTCGTCATCGAACTCCATGGTAAAGGTTCCATTGTACACATCAATCATGGTTCTTGTTATCTTCAAAAATGGCCTCCCTAACAGTTTATGGGCGGGATTTGGAGATGTATCATCCTCCATATCCACGATGTAAAAATCCGCAGGAAATATAAGCTCATTGACCTACACCAACACATCCTCAATTACCCCTTCGGGGTAAGTGTTAGTACGGTCAACCAATTAAATAATAGCACCAGTATTTGCCAAATGTCCAAGATTTAAAGAAGCATAAATAGATAATGGCATGACATTGATTGAAGCTCCTAAATCTAGCATGTCTTTCTCAAATATGGTATTACCTAATTTACATGGGATAGTGAACATACCTGGATCCTTGCATTTAGGGGGAATCTTTCTTTGAAGGACTGCTGATACATTTTCTCCAACAGACACTTTTTCATCGTCTTTTAATTTCCTTTTATTAGTGCATAAGTCTTTCAAAAATTTGGCATACCTTGGAACTTGCTTGATTGCGTCTAATAGAGGAATATTCACCTCTACCTTCCTGAAGGTCTCTAGAATCTCCTTTTCTTGCTTATCCTTCTTTGAAGTTTTAAGATTCCTGGGAGGGAAAGGTAAAGGATTAGTCTTAAGCTGAACAAGAGGTTTAGGAATTACTTGTGATGTCTCTGCCTCCTCCTTAGCTTTATCCTCATCGAGCTCAACAGTAGTTTTTGGTGTATCCAGTTGTTTGTCACTCCTCAAGGTGATAACACTTCCATTCTCTTTAGGGTTGACAATAGTTTGAGATGGTAACTTCCTTGAGCCTTGAGCTTACATTTGGCTAACAATTGTAGCCAACTGACTAATCTGATTTTCTAGATTATGGATGGAAGTTTGTGTTTGGCTCGTGAAAGTTTTGAATATGTCTTCTAAAGATGTCCCAGAATTTACAGGTGTTCCTTGACGAGGTTGATACTGTTGTGGAGGTTGTTGGAATCCTTATTGTCTATTTGGAAAAGCATTCTATGGCGGTGGTTGTGACGCCCCGAGATCCCAACCTTCCTTAATTTTATCTATTTATATCTGGATTACATAATCTTTAGCTTTAAATCCATTTTTTCAATCATAAAACATATTTACGGCGATCTCGTGCTGTAGACACCCAAAATTTGCACCTGTGTGCTAACCCTAACAGGAGGGCAAAATCGCCATTTGACCTGACATGCGAAAAGGAAGGTGGACCCCAACACGAAGCCACCCCAACGATTTACGGTCAAAACCGCCACAACGAACGACGAGCATCAGGTCACTTGAGGCAAGGCAAACAGTTGATCCAGAAGAACCTGACCTGATCACGACGGACGACTAATGCTCACTACGCTTACAATGTTCGAGGGTCTCGCTCCCCGGTGGGCGAACGGCTGCCCAGCTCGCCGGTGAGCTGGCGGGGGTGGAAGGGGGCAGTGCCCCCTGGAAGCCAAGCACAAAAAGCAATTTATACATCAGGTAACAGCCTTCCAAAATAATACCGCAGAAATTGGCGAATTCAGACCGCGTGGCACGGAAATCGAGAAAAGCGAACCGGACAGTCGCGGATGCACCTGCGGCCACCGACAAACGGGACAGTGCGTGGCTCGAGGGCGGCACACGGCAGCCGAGGATTCGGTGCGGACAGGTAGCGAGCCCAGCCGCAGATGCACCTGCGGCCAGCCGCAGTTGCACCTGCGGCTGCCTGCGGAAGGCTATACATTGCCATTTCCACCCGAGAGTTAGAAAAAAAAAGGAAGAAAGAAATAGATTTTAGAGAGAGAAAGAGCGCGGGAGGAGAGAGAAGAGGTCGGTTCTTGGTGAGATTTGAGTGAAAAATTCATCTCCTCTTGCTAGTTAGTTGATTGTTCTTGTAGTGTTGTCCGATTCGTGAAATAAGAGGCTTTAATCGGCATTTTGCAAGGTGAAAAGGGTGTGTTCTTGGGTTTTCCTTTTATTGTTTGTATTGTTAGCATAATGTTGTGATTGGGTTATTTGATGTAGTTGTTATTATGATGATGATGATGATCCGTGGATTAGGTGTTGTTAGCGAGGGTTCCATCGGAACGTAACTCCTCCTAACGCCCCGATGATATCCGTACGGTGATATATCGTTCGTTATGGTAATGAGTAGTTCGTAGTGTTGAGTTTGTGATATTTGAGTTATGTAATGTGATAGCAATGTTTAATCTTGTTAGATTTGGTTTAGTATTGGCTGTGCAGTGATTTGGGTGACTGTGAGCCTAGGGAGGAGATCCTCGTGATCGAATCCCGATGATGGACGTTTTGGTATATGTAATCCTTGTATAGGGTCCCTTGCTGTGTATTTGTAATATCGGGCCTTAAAGCGATACCAAATCGTGATCGAGTTAAGGCCCCGTAATAATAATAAAGTATGTGATTGTGGGTGTTTGGGGTTATTTAGATGGCTCACATGCCCATGGATAGCCCCGACACATTTTGAGTGCTTGTTGTGATTTACGACACAAAAATGGTTTTCCAAAATAAGGCAAATAATGAAGATTTTATAAAAAGGATCAAATTAGGATATTAGATTCACGAGATTTAAAGTTAAGAGTTTTGGCGAACTTTGATTTCGGTTTGATGAAAAGGCTCCAATGGATTTTGAAAAGTTCAAAAAAATGTTTTCGAAAAAAATAAAATAAACGTTTTTTATTAAACTTTGTGCATAGGGTTAAAGAGTTCTAGAAGTTGCCTTCATTTTATTTATATTTACTGTTAGAGGGCAATGTATAGTCTCAATTCCTATTTGACAAAAGTTTAAAAATTATTGTTTTCTAAAATGACATCTAATAAAAAACCTCATCGTTTTCGAAATTAAAATCAATCTTTGTTATAAAACACAGAGCCTTGTCATTTGGGTCAAAAGACGTCTAAACGCTTTCCCGACAAAACACATTTGCCATATAAAATCAAAGCAACGTTTATGCAAAAGGACACCACAAACATCCATTTAGGCACACACACACACACGCGCGCCCACACACATTTTCAGATTTAAAAGGATAGGAAAACATTAAGATTGCGGTAACCGTGTTTCACGGAAGTCGGGGGGTGCCTAACACCTTCCTCTCGCTTAAGCAAGCCCCCGAACTCTATGAATCTCGGTTTGCAGACCAATTAACTCGGAGTCACATATGAGCCAGCGATTACGAAAACAAAATTCGGATGAGTTGGTACATCCATTTCAAATATACCAACTGGCGACTCTGGTCAACTGGCTCATCATAAAATTGACCTTTAGTAACCCCGTCGACACTAAGCCGACCCTTTTCAATAAATCACATCTTAAATCCAAAGGCTAAAATTGGAAAGGGCATTTAAATATTAAAAAACGAAACGACAAAAATCCCGGCGTCGACAGTTGGCGACTCTGCTGGGGACAGCAGAGGGCTTAAGCTGCATTTAAAATCTCGATGTTTTCCTATCCTTTAAAGAAACTAAAAATGTGTAGTTGCGTTACTTGCGTTGATTTATCTTTTGGTGTATGTGAATGGTGTGATTGCGTTTTCTTTTCAAAGTCTTTAATTTATTAGCATCATATGCATACGGTGAGGAACGATGAATGAATGATGAATGCATGTTGAGCAGTTCCTCCTCCTGAGGCAAACCCGTCGGATGTGGATTACTGGACTCAAAGGGGTGCTCCCTGGCGAGGCTCAGGAAAAGCATCCACTCAGATCCAATCCAATTGAAAGATCGGATTTATTCCCTTCTAGTATGTTGCGAAGATCTGGGAACCTTCATGCCAAAAAGCCCGCGAGAGTAACTTAGGGTAGGTCAGCCTCAGATAAACCCGATGCGTGGAAAGTCTCTTCATGCCTTTTTTCGTTTCACGCACCTAATGTCATACTTTAATCAAATCATTTTGTGCCTCCAATTTTGTCAAAATAAAAGTACTAACGTCTGTTTTACAGGGACAGCTGGGAGAGCATCATAATTGCATATTGACATACATTGGTTAAAATAAAGGAATACTAACAATGTTTTGTAGGAAAAGATTACAAAACGCAAAAACACAAAAAATATTTGCTTTAGCATGCATCCACCAGTGTCATTTCCCGGAACTAAACTTGGTTTGTTTATTCGCAGGATTGCTCCCCAAACTTGTCTTCGATCTAAGAAAGTCAGAGAGTCAACAGTTGAAATGGCTGAGAACCCCAATCCTAACCCAGCTCCCGTATCTCGGGAAGAATTTGACGCTGTGAGAAACCAAATGACAGAGCTGACCATGTTGCTGAAAGAGCATTTTAAGCTAAAATCAGGGCCACAACCCGAGGACCAGCCGGGGCCATCATCTCAAGGGAACGGGCTGACCCCAGAAACTCCAAAAGTGGAACCGCCAAAGAAAGTTATTATCATCTCAGAGGATGAGGTTGCCAGCAGTGTTAGCAAGAAGATAAAGCAGATGGAAGTGGCCATCAAAACTATGAAGGGGATCGGGTCATATGGCAGTGTTAACTACTTCGATTTGTGCATCTTTCCGGGAACCAGATATCCCGAGAAGTTCAAACTCCACGAATTTGAAAAGTATAACGGGTCAGGGGATCCTTACACACATTTGAAAGTATACATCGGAGAGCTAGGGGGATATGCTGAGGACGAATCATTGAGAATGCAACTGTTCTAGAAAAGCCTGACAGGGGAGGCTAGGACATGGTATGCAAGATTGGATAATGCTAAGATTCACAATTGGGAGGAGTTGGCCCACACCTTCCTAACGCAATACAGCTTTCAATCCCAGATGGCCCCGGACCGATACCAGATGACGAAAATCAGGAAGCAGACCAATAAATCCTTCAGAGACTACGCCCAACGGTGGAGGAGAATGGCGGCTCAAGTGAACCCACCCATGAGTGAGGCAGAGATGGTTATGACATTCATCGATATCCAAGAGGCCCCTTACTATGAAAGGGTGATAGCGGGGATAGGAAAGCCTTTTGTGGAGATGATCAAACATGGGGAGATGGCTGAGATGGGTTTAAAGTCTGGGAAAATCCGAGACTTCACAGCTCTCGAGGCTGTTGCTGAGCGAATCTAGAATGGAAACTATGACAGTTCTTCCCGGAAACCCCAGAAGAGGAAAGAAGAGGATGTGTCCCTGGTTTTGCAAGGGCTATCTGGGAAGGCAATGACCAGCCCTCCTTTCCGTATGCAAAGAAATGAGGCCCCGCGTCCGTCAAATTTCAACAATCAAAGGTATGAGGGGCGCAGGAAATTCAAAAAGCCACAAGAGAGGGAATTCTTGCAGGAAATCCTGGAGCAGTTTGAGAAAAAGTGCCATCTCACGGGGCAATCAGGCCCCAATGAAAAGGGAAAGGAGAAGATGACTGAGGGCAAGCAGATCATGCCATTTATCAATTGGGCCGGGTTAGAAGTGCCCGAAGAAAGTGTAAATGAAAGTCGAAGCCAAGTCGCCGCAATCATTGAAGAGGTGCCAGATACAGAGATCCCCTCCATCACTAGCTCTAAAACCGAAGTGATCCCTAAGAATTGGACCGTGCAGCCTGTAATATCCAGAAAAGGGTAAATGCGGGAGTGTCCGAAAATCCCATCCAGTAGGGGGATCAAGGGGTTTTTAAGATGGTGTTTTTGTTTTATGTATCTGCACGTCTATTTCATATTTCGTCATGATTATTGAAAAGGAAGTCATGTACTTAATGTTTATATATATGACAAATATTTTTGTTTCATGTCAGGTGTACCGATTTGAGTCATTCTAGCCTAACAAACGATTTTCCAAATTTGAAAGACGATTATGATTTTGACATAGAACTGGATTTCGATTTGATGGGAATTGAGCAGGACAAAGCAGGTGATGACGACGCTCCCGACGAGATCAAAGAGTGGGTCGAGGATAGACCCAAACCCAACCTAGACCAGACCATCACCATCAACATAGGAACCCTTGAAAATCCCAAAGAGCTGAAAATTAGGGCAGACCTGACTCCCAACCAAAAAGCAAAGGTAGCTGAGTTATTAAGCCAATATGAGGATGTGTTTGCCTGGTCACATGAGGACATGGTCGGGTTGTCCATGGATATTGTGGTACATCGATTGCCTATCAAGGAGGGTTTCAGGCCAGTTAAGCAGAAACTGAGAAAATTAAAACCGGAGTGGAGCTTAAAAGTGAAAGAAGAGATAGTCAAGCAATTCAAGGCGGGGATCATCATGGTGTCCACTTACCCAGAATGGCTTTCCAATATAGTCCAAGTGGCGAAGCCCGGAGGAAAGGTGAGAGTATGCGTCGACTATAGGGATCTGAACAAAGCCAGTCTCAAGGATAACTTCCCAGTGCCTTTCATACACATCTTGGTGGATAATACGGCTCAGTATGAAATGTATTCATTTGTCGATTGTTTTGCGGGATATCACCAGATAATGGTGGCGGAAGAGGACCGAGAAAAGACTTCCTTCATCACCCCCTGGGGCACGTTTTGTTATAGACGACTTGCTTTCGGCCTCACCAATGCAGGAGCCACTTATCAGAGGGCAATGATGGCCCTGTTCCATGACATGATGCATAAGGAAATAGAGGTTTACGTGGATGACATCATAGTGACGTCAAGGGCAAAATCTGACCATGTGACTCACCTCAAGAAGCTATTTGAGCGGCTCAGGAAGTATAATTTGAAGCTCAATCCCGCAAAGTGTGCCTTCGGAGTTCAGTCAGGTAAGCTCCTGGGATTCTTGGTGAGCAATCGAGGCATCGAACTGGATCCGGCTAAGATCAAAGCCATTGTGGATATGCCAGCCCCTCGTACAGAGAAAGAGATAAGGGGATTCTTGGGGAGGATAAACTTCATCAGTCGGTTCATATCCCATCTGACAACCACCTACGAACCAATCTTTAAACTGTTAAGGAAAGATGCCTCCCGAGAGTGGAACAGTCAATGCCAAAAGGCCTTTCAGATTATTAAGAAGCAATTAACAGAAGCGCCAGTGCTGGTACCTCCGAAGGACGGGGTTCCCCTTTTCTTGTATATATCCGTGAATGATATGGCGATGGGTTGTATGCTGGGGCAGAAAAGTGAATCCGGCAAGGAGCATGCCATTTATTACCTCAGCAAGAGATTCAGTCGCTGTGAACATAATTACACACCGATCGAGAGAACATGTTGCGCTTTGGCATGGGCTGCTATGAGGTTACAGCATTACCTTCATGGACACACCACCTATCTGATTTCGCGAATCGATCCCTTGAAGTATATATTTGAAAGGTCGATGTTGAATTGTCGATTGTCAAGGTGGCAGTTAATCCTACAGCAATTCGATATCCTCTATGTCACCCAGAAAGCCGTAAAGGGGCAGGGGATTGCAGATCAATTATCAGAGATGCCGACAGGGGGAGTGGAGCCTTTAGAAACTTCCCTACCGGGTGAAGACATACTGTGGGTTCAACAGACGAGGTGTGATGACGAAGGGCAATTTTGGAAAATGTATTTCGACGGTGCCATGAATGCTGAAGGGGCTGGAGCTGGAGTGGTCTTGGTCTCCATTACGGGCGAACAATACCCGATTCTCACCAAGTTACAGTTCAGTAACTCAAACAATATGACTGAATATGAAGGATGTATATTGGGACTGAGATTCGCCCGCAATATGGGAGTGAAAAGATTAGCCGTGTTCGGAGATTCAGAGTTGGTGATCAGACAGGCGACGGGGGTATATGGCACTAAGGAGCTTCGGTTACTCCCCTACCACCGATGTGTAATCCGATTGATGCAAGAATTTGAAGACGTAGCCTTCTGACATATTCCCAGGGGGCGAAATGACTTTGTCGATGCATTGGCCACCCTGGCCTCGTTAATCCATGTACTCAAAAGCAAAGCCACTCCACAGATTGAAATAATAGTGCAAAATGCTCCCGCTTACGAAGAATATATATCGGAGTTATCAGAAGATGTGGTTTAGCCAAATCAACCCTGGTATCATGACATTCAGAAATACTTGAGGGATAGATCTCTCCCCGACCAGGCGAACCGAACAGAAAGGCAGAGAATCCAGAAGATGGCGATGAAATTCTATTTAAGCGGAGATTCTCTGTATAAGAGGGATGTAGGCTTGGGATTATTGCGATGTGTAGATGAGGCTCAGGCACATAAAATCATGGGCGAAGTGCACGGTGGAGTATGTGGGCCGCATATGAGTGGACCGATGTTGGCCAAGAAAATTCTGAGAACGGGGCACTACTGGCTATCACTTAAGGCTGACTGTGACGATCATGTCAAGCGATGTTTCCAATGCCAAGCACACGGTAATGTGATGCATGTGCCTCCTAATGAACTGCACTGTATGACTTCCCCTTGGCCTTTCTCCATGTGGGGTATGGATGTAATCGGACCCGTGGAGCCCAAAGCAAGCAACGGCCACCAGTTCATTTTCGTCATGATTGATTATTTCACTAAATAGGTGGAGGCAGCTTCTTTCCCCAAAGTAACGCAGGAAGTTATAGTCAGCTTCATCAAGAACAATGTCATCTGCCGGTACGGACAGCCTGAAATCTTGGTGTCCGACAATGCCAAGAATCTGAATAATGCCCTTATGAAGGAGTTATGCGCTCAATTCAAGATCAAGCATCTCAATTCTGTCATTTATAGGCCCAAAATGAATGGGGTCGTGGAAGCGGCAAATAAGAATATAAAGAGAATTATGGCGAGAATGTCTGCCAATCATCGGGGATGGCCAGATTTGCTACCCGTCACGCTGTTTGCATATCGGACGTCAGTTCGTACGTCTACAGGGGCAACCCCTTACGCCTTGGTATATGGGATGGAGGCCGTTTTGCTAGTTGAGATAGAGATGGCGTCCCTCCGAATTTTGCTCGATGCACGGATTGACAAGGAGGATTGGATACAAAATCGGTATGACCAATTAGCCTTAATAGATGAAAGAAGGGTGGCGGCTATATTACACGGCCAGTTGTATCAGCAACGCATCTCTCGATCGTACGACAAAAAGATACTGTCCCGAAAGTTCAAAGAAAATGATTTAGTGCTAAAGAGGGTCATGCCTTGTCAAGACGAAGCCAAAGGGAAATTCGCTCCAAATTGGGAAGGGCCCTTTGTGATCAAGAAAGTCCTATCTGGAGGGGCCCTCATCCTACAAGAAATGGATGGCGAGGTATTTCCGCAGCCCCTGAATTTTGACTCAGTGAAACGGTTCTACGCTTAAAAAAAAAAAAAAAAAAAAATCTTTCTATCTCCCTTGTAATTTGAACTACGTAGGACCTGATCTCCTAACCTTGTGGGAGTACGTAGGCAGCTATCATGGCGCGGTCCGTTCTATACAAAATAATAAACCTTATCCTTATACCGAACCCATTTCCAGAAAACCCCGAAACCCTACTCTGACAAATATACTCCAAAACTTACCCAAGCCTAGCCATATAATCAGCCCAAAAATCCAAAACTCACTCAGATGAAATCAGAAGGTCGTGCGGCAATATATGTGGAGTCCCTATCAAAACTTGAGAAAAGAAAGAAGGCAATATATCAAAATCATGATCGGCTGGATAAAATGAGGATCCAATGGAGGGCGACGATGCATCAAAAAGGGAAATGATTAAACCATAAATATTTCTCTATATATACAAAACATTTTGATTACAAGTCTATCTTCTAAATAAAAGTGATGAAACTGACATAGTCCGTGCAGGAAATACAATCGTCTACAGGTCAGAGACCAGCTGGAGCAGGATAGGCAGAATAGTCGAGGCATCATAAACCTCCGGCTCACCCGCAATCTGCTGTCCCATCATGGCAATCCGAGTCAAAAGGGCAGCAGCCCTACTAACAGTCGTAGAATGGCCCTCCATGACAACTCTGACCTGCTCGATAATACTATCTCTGGCAGAGAGGGCGGCATCACGAGCTAGTATAGCAGCATCCCGCTTGGCATGGGCGGTATCCCTCTCAATCTCAGTAGCCCTCAAGGATGATCGGAGCCTGGTACCCTCAATCATTAATCTCTGGATCCGGTCCACCAAATCAGGGGAAGGGACATGTACCGAAGCAGAAACCTCCTCAACATCAGACCAGGGCGTTAATCCTGAAACCTCCGGAGGAATGACCGCATCTGAACTGGTATCATCTAAAAAAAAATCCTCGAGAACCATCCAATACCCCAATCTGGTCAAAGTCGGTAATATCAGAATCTCCTCGCAACCATAGCAGATAAGCGGGTGTCTGACCAGGATGACTATCCCCAAAATCGGCCGAAACCCGGTGTGACCAAAGATCATATACCCTCAGCATCTCCCTCTCCGTCTGAGTCGATATGAGAAATCGGTAGTCAGTTGCTCCCGCAAAAAGGTGGAGATCCTGCATCTGGTCAAACTGCCCCATGACAGCTAAGGGATGATAAGTCGTCACCCCCCTCAAGCCGAGAAGAGGGAGGAAATCAAAAGGGGGCACATGAGTCAAGAAGCTCAGGAAGGAGCAATAACCCGAGTAGATCAAAAGATAGAAAGGATCCTCAATGGCCGATAAGAACTCCCTCCAGGAAGCCATATCAGTGCATCGCTGGGGACGGAATGAGAACTGCATGGCCAAGCTGTGGCTGAAACAAAACCCATGCCGACGAAATTGCCCGATAGGTCTGAGGTGGCTCATAAACCATACATACAACAAAGTAGAGCTTCCCCTAAATGTGCGGCCAGGGAAGGAATGACAATACGAGGCCGACAAGTAAGTCTCTGCAAGTATCATGGGAAGGATAGTATGATCCTCCTGAAGGGCCTGAACCGCTACAATAACCCGCATGTCCAGGAGGTCATCCCCTGCAGGCATGTACAGAACTGATATGATACAGGCCATTAAAACATCCACTCTCAAAGCGCCCCAGCGCTCCTCAGACACTGAAAAATCACTGGAGAATCGAGAGAAGCTATCCACCGAGCCAAATCTGTCAACCAAGAAGGGTAGAGGGACAAGGTAGCTCGAAGAGATCACAGATAGCAGAGTTGTCCTCCGCAAGCCTGTGAAAGTCAGGAACTGACGGCGCATATGGCCGGAGGTAACCGGGGCGCAAGGACCATCCACCGACAGACCAGTAAAACGAGCATATTCCTCAAGGGTGGGGCCCAGATACTCCAGCCCAAACCTGAAAACATGTCTGTCCGGGATCCAGCAACTGAGAATGCCATCAACAAAGCCCGGCGGCACCTGGAATGACAAAAGAGACAAGGAGTGTCCCAAAAGACCCTCTGCAATGATCCGGTCGGAGGGTATCAAACTATCCAGCCACGAACGGAACCGGTCAATGATCCCTGAGGGGGCGCGGGGGCCCACGCGAACCACATCTATGGATGACATCTGTAAAAAGCAGTATCAAAAGACTATACAGGGGTCAATTTCTTTATCCACGTATATAATAAATCATGCATCATACAAGCTATAATGGAATAAGTGGATCATCAGAAAGAAGAGATTATGCATAAAATAAAGATTCTGTACATAATACATGGGATGAGAAATAATAATGACAAATAAAACAAACAGGTTCAAATACAGGGGTCCTAGCCTATCTAAATCTAGCAGGCGCACTATAGGCCCTCAATAAAGGTATCATCATCAAACTGGTTCGCATGACCCACGTCCCCAAGAATGGAGGCCTCAGCGCCAAAGTTCAGATCGGGACAGGAATAAGGCGGAGCAGGGGCATCCGATGAGCCGGGAGCTGCACCGAAGTCAGGTCCATACGGGTCTGCAGCATAAGCTTCCTCTGGATCCCAGCCCAAGCTCCGAACGAAAGATGACAAATTGTCCACCCGCCGAGTCAAGGAAGCAATCTGGTCTAAGTGGGTGGAGGCCCGAACACACTCCATCCAGTCTGTCATCATCACCAACCCGTGAACCAAATCCCCAAGGAAGAAGGTGGCCCGAGTCTGAGGCCCAATGGTACGAGGTCTCCACCAGACACTAAAACTCTCACTCGTCTGCGGGCCGTCAGACAGCATATATCCATCCTCCCCAGCCGTCACTGCCTCCGGGAGATGGGAATCCATGAACCAAAATCTCCAGGAAGGAGGAGCAAAAGGGATACGGACCTCCCCGGAAACACATCTGATGACGCGCTCCCCCAAATACAGCTCCCATCCACCATAAGTCAGGAAGGGAATACGACGAGTGGACAAGGCAAACTCCTGGTCCGCGGCATAACCAGCGGCAAGGCCAGCCGCCAAATGATCCGCAGTGTAAGGAACCCATGTCACGTCCGCCGAGGAGATCATCTCTAACTGCAGCCGGCAGTGGGAGAAGCTATCTGACATCGGGGTCTCCGCCAAAGTGCTGTGATGCCATCGACGATCCCTAGGATAAGTCTCTGGACCGAGGGTAGTGATCGGCCGCAGGCAGGGTAGCTGCTCATAAGCCCAGAACTGATAAACAAGGAAAAGGGGACGTAACTATCAGGGACGGCAAATGAATGAAACAAATGAAAAGCGGCAAAATGAATAGGACTTACCAGCAGAAAGGGATAAAACCCCAGCCAGGCATCTGTCTGCCCCTCTGAGTGAAGGCGAAGGCCGTGGAGGAAATAAGCGAAGGTGAAGGAACCCCAGTTATAGTCCCCGATCCGATCCACATCTCGAGTAGCGCCGACGATACTGAAATGGATGGTCGAGGAGTTGTTCCCCAGAAAACAGCCCCTCATGATAGTCAGGAATAGACGCCGGAGCAGGAAGTTACGAGCGGATTGGTCCTCGGGAAATGGCTAGGAAAGGACCCCTCCAATGGCATCTACAGCCAAAGCTCCAGATCGGATGCTGCGGGCCTTAAGGACCTTATCCTGAGGAGTGAACCCCAACAAGGATCGAACGGTTACGGGGGTGATGTCCGGCTCCAGAGGAACACGGGGTCTAGAGAACTCCACCCCGATAATATAACGTCAGTCTAGAGGGGTCAACAACAGCTCGCAGTCCAGTAGATGAAGCGACTGGGTCTGGTGGAACCAGCGCTCAGACAGGGCCCTCATATAGCCCCACGGACACTGACGAGGGGCAATGGTAAAGAAATGTCTGAAACCCCAAGAGTCTACAATCCCCCTGTACTCAGGATGCAGCGCGTGGTAGAGGGTGTAAATGCTGAACCAGTTGCCCCGAGGCTGGGTAAACTCAGGAACCTGCGACAACCGCCGAAACAGTCAATCCTGGTAATCTCACAAGGTTGAATGAATTTAAATAACAGATATACCTCGTTAGCCGCAAGGTAGGCTGAGGGGTGACGACCGAGATCAGGACCGAGCAGATCCGGTATCCTAGCACGGGCCCCGGGTAAGGTCTGACGCATGGGAGGAGGAGCCGCTGTGCCCGAAGGACCCGCCTCTGCCTCAGCTGGGGCGTCCTCATCCACATCAGGCTGAACGGGGCGAATAACAGACTCAGCTAGTCTACGGGAATGACGGGTCAGGACTGGAGCTGGAGCTGAAGTGGTCGCTCTACGACGACGGACACCCGACACTCGGGGCACTGAGGAACCACTGGGAGCATCAGGATCCATAACTGGAACGGTATCACAAAAATAAGGTACACCCTTAGCTCATTATCTTTCAAAAGTCTTATTGCATATTGCTAGAAATAATAGGGTGGCATAGAATGATGAGAAAATTGAAAATGCATAAATAAGTCCCTAGGGGTGCGCTAGATTTCCCGAAATTTTGGCAGAGTTTCGTTTGTAAAATGGACATCCCATGCACGATCAGGCATGTTTAATCAAGTCAGGCAACCAACAAACCCAGAATGCAAATGAAAATAATGCCTCAAGAGCATAAAATGACTAAAACAATGGAATTTTCAAAATAATGAGGCATTTCTACGAAACCCGGTATTTATCTATGCTACGGGCAACACAAATATCACATATAAGCATGCATTGATAAAATTAAAATATTCAAACAAGCAAATGAATAGTCAAATGAAAGCAAAAATCAAAGAAAAAGGAGTTAAAACGTTACCCAAAGTGCGTAGACTGATTTAATCGGAGCATAATTTCCCAAAAGATGCCCAAAAGACGAAAAGGCCGGGTGGGAGACGAGGAAAACCGAGAACGAGAGAAAGGAAAAGTGAAAAATGACCAGATAGTGAGGGGTCGCAATCTGAAATAGGACCGATGCACCTGCGGCTGGCCGCAGATGCACCTGCGGCTGGTCTCGGTGCCCTTTTGGCCTCCCTTTTCGTCACTCAGAGTCAACGTATAACTTGTCCCATGTTAGAATACAAGATTTTAGGACCGGATGACCAATTCAAAAACGACCCGTCAGATACGATACCTGACCCATTCAAAAACGACCCGTCAGATACGATACCTGTCCAATTCAAAAACGACCCGTCAAATACGATACCTGACCAATTCAAAACCGACCAGTCAGATACGATACCTGACCAATTCAAAAACGACCCGTTAGATATGATACCTGACCAATTCAAAAAACGACCCGGCAGATACGATACCTGACCAATTCAAAACCGACCAGCCAGATACGATACCTGACCAATTCAAAAACGACCCGTCAGATACGATACCTGACCAATTCAAAAATGACCCGTCAGATACGATACCTGACCAATTCAAAAATGACCCGTCAGATACGATACCTGACCAATTCAAAACCGACCAGTCAGATACGATACCTGACCAATTAAAAAAAAAATGACTCGTCAGATACGATACCTGACCAATTCAAAAAATGACCCGTCAGATACGATACCTGACCCATTCAAAACGACCCGTCAAATTCGATACTTGACCAATCCAAAAAACGACCCGTCAAAGACGATACCTGACCATCCCAAAATTGATCCGTCAGAGACGATACCTGACCTTTCAAAAAAATAACCCGCTAGAGACGAGACCCGGGCGGTGTTCTTTCGTAACTTTGAAAATAACCTCAACATGGACATATTAAATGTGACATCGCATCATCACTAAGTATATATTTGGCATTTTCATGCATCGGGTGCCTACTTCTTTATCATGTCCATTTCATATTTCATTCCATAAACATGATAAAGAGGGGCAGTTGTAGACACCCAAAATTTGCACCTATGTGCTAACCCTGACAGGGGGCAAAATCGCCATTTAACCTGACATGCGAAAATGAAGGTGGACCCCAACACGAAGCCACCCCAACGATTTACGGTCAAAGCTGCCACAACGAACGACGAGCATCAAGTCACTTGAGGCAAGGCAAACAGTTGATCCAGAAGAACCTGACCTGATCACGACGGACGACTAATGCCCACTACGCTTACGATGTTCGGGGGTCTCGCTCCCCGGTGGGCGAACGGCTGCCTAGCTCGCCGGTGAGCTAGCGGGGGTGGAAGGGGGCAGCGCCCCCTGGAAGCCAAGCACAAATAGCAATTTATATATCAGGTAACAGCCTACCAAAATAATACCGCAGAAATTGGCGAATTAAGATCGCCTGGCACGGAAATCGAGAAAAGCGAGTCGGACAGCCGCGGATACACCTGCGGCCACCGACAAACGGGACAGTGCGCGGCTCGAGGGCGACACACGGCAGCCGAGGATTCGGTACGGACGGCTAGCGAGCCTAGCCGCAGATGCACCTGCGGCCAGCCGCAGTTGCACCTGCGGCTGCCTGCGGAAGGCTATACATTGCCATTTCCACCCGAGAGTTAGAAAAAAAAAGGAAGAAAGAAATAGATTTTAGAGAGAGAAAGAGCGTGGGAGGAGAGAGAAGAGGTCGGTTCTTGGTGAGATTTGAGTGAAAAATTCATCTCCTCTTGCTAGTTAGTTGATTGTTCTTGTAGTGTTGTCCGATTCGTGAAATAAGAGGCTTTAATCGGCATTTTGCAAGGTGAAAAGGGTGTGTTCTTGGGTTTTCCTTTTATTGTTTGTATTGTTAGCATAATGTTGTGATTGGGTTATTTGATGTAGTTGTTATTATGATGATGATGATGATCCGTGGATTAGGTGTTGTTAGCGAGGGTTCCATCGGAACGTAACTCCTCCTAATGCCCCGATGATATCCGTACGGTGATATATCGTTCGTTATGGTAATGAGTAGTTCGTAGTGTTGAGTTTGTGATATTTGAGTTATGTAATGTGATAGCAATGTTTAATCTTGTTAGATTTGGTTTAGTATTGGTTGTGCAGTGATTTGGGTGACTGTGAGCCTAGGGAGGAGATCCTCGTGATCGAATCCCGATGATGGACGTTTTGGTATATGTAATCCTTGTATAGGGTCCCTTGCTGTGTATTTGTAATATCGGGCCTTAAAGCGATACCAAATCGTGATCGGGTTAAGGCCCCGTAATAATAATAAAGTATGTGATTGTGGGTGTTTGGGGTTATTTAGATGGCTCACATGCCCATGGATAGCCCCGACACATTTTGAGTGCTTGTTGTGATTTACGACACAAAAATGGTTTTCCAAAATAAGGCAAATAATGAAGATTTTATAAAAAGGGTCAAATTAGGATATTAGATTCACGAGATTTAAAGTTAAGAGTTTTGGCGAACTTTGATTTCGGTTTGATGAAAAGGATCCAATGGATTTTGAAAAGTTCAAAAAAATGTTTTCGAAAAAAATAAAATAAACGTTTTTTATTAAACTTTGTGCATAGGGTTAAAGAGTTCTAGAAGTTGCCTTCATTTTATTTATATTTACTGTTAGAGGGCAATGTATAGTCTCGATTCCTATTTGACAAAAGTTTAAAAATTATTGTTTTCTAAAATGACATCTAATAAAAAACCTCATCGTTTTCGAAATTAAAATCAATCTTTATTATAAAAACGGAGTCTTGTCATTTTGGTCAAAAGACGTCTAAACGCTTTCCCGACAAAACACATTTGCCATATAAAATCAAAGCAACGTTTATGCAAAAGGACACCACAAACATCCATTTAGGCACACACACACGCGCGCGCCCACACACATTTTCAGATTTAAAAGGATGGGAAAACATCAAGATTGCGGTAACCGTGTTTCACGGAAGTCGGGGGGTGCCTAACACCTTCCCCTCGCTTAAGCAAGCCCCCGAAGTCTATGAATCTCGGTTTACGGACCAATTAACTCGGAGTCACATATGAGCCAGCGATTACGAAAACAAAATTCGGATGAGTTGGTACATCCATTTCAAATATACCAACTGGCGACTCTGGTTAACTGGCTCATCATAAAATCGACATTTAGAAACCCCGTTGACACTAAGCCGACCCTTTTCAATAAATCACATCTTAAATCCAAAGGCTAAAATTGGAAAGGGCATTTAAATATTAAAAAACGAAACGACGAAAATCCCGGCGTCGACACGTGCGTTAAAACTTAATCTTTAACCTTTATAACCTTTAGTTGACCGTAATGTGGTCCATTTTTTTTTAAACTTATTTAAATTACCTTCATTACCTGTC
Organism: Hedera helix; assembly: GCA_947179155.2. Taxonomy (NCBI): domain Eukaryota; kingdom Viridiplantae; phylum Streptophyta; class Magnoliopsida; order Apiales; family Araliaceae; genus Hedera; species Hedera helix. The sequence continues at coordinate 17,743,367 of OX359268.1, forward strand.
TCAGGATCGCAACGTTCACTTTACTACTCATTATAACTTAGGTTAACCATTTATTAATTGTGACCTACACTATTACAATTTCTATAATCATATTTATTCATGATTTATATAACCTGTAATTAAAATTTTGCCATGAACTATCTATAAATGGCTCTGTTTAAATACTTATTATGTACCTGTTCTTGTTCATATATATACCCCCATACATTTATCAATATCATACATGTTTCTGGTTACATATAGCTGTAACATACATATACGAGTTTATTACATGTCAAACTCGTCTAACCATAATACATCCAACTATAACCTTTACATTTCCTAACTGGATAATTCATACATACATGCACATTCATTATTATGAATTTACAAATCATAAATCCCTTATTACTATTATGGTTTATATTTACATCCCTTTTGCATGGACATATCATATATACGTGTAAGAAATTGGCTTCTTGCTTTTCCATGTATTCACTTTCTTTACCTTAGCATAACCGGCACCTCCCGCCTTCTTGTACCTTACCTGAAATGTTAGTTTATAGCAAGAATGAGCATAACGCTCAGCAAGTTAATCAGTTAACACTTTACATGCTCACAGTTTATGTCAACGTGTCATGCCTCTTTTACCTTAACATACTATGTTTAATGTCACAAATTGCACATAACAACTAATTACGAAGTTGCACATAGTCCACATAGAACATCTATCACGTTTAAGTCTGAAGAACTTGCCTAATTAGCTTGTATTATACTTAACCTTAACCGCTTCGCTTGGCCTTGCTATCCTTCATTACGTTGGTTTACTACTTCGAGCGCCATCTATAAACATTGCACTATATGCATCATTATAAGATCATAAACTCAATATCACTTTTCAAACATAATCCATAATTACTTAATCATTCATCTCTAATCATTTCACATATGATGTATTATACCTTATGTAGGTTAATAATACATCCTAGCTTGCTTTCGACCTTTTACATAACCCTTAACATGATTTGGCTTAGCTTTAGGCATGTTATGATATGCCATTCATTATCCCATTATGCTTTAACACCCTTTATGTTGATCATTCTTTATCTATTTAAGGCTTACATAACCTATCCTTATCATTCCATATCAAAATATAGTTTTTTGGAAGCTTAAAAAAAATTCAAAAACAGAGCAACTTTTCCCCGGCGCCGCCAAAGCTCGCTGGCCGCGAAATTGGCTCAGCTGTGAACAGTACATTTGGCCCCCAGCGCAATGTTTAGTACAAAACATGGCGTCGGGGCGCAGTGTTCAGAAATGGGATTTCTGATTTTTGCACTACCTTTGCCGATTTTTAACTTCTTCATCTTACATCCAAATAAGCTCAAATTTGGATCACATCTAGAACTTACTACCTAGTATTTTAAAAAAATACTACTTGACTCATTTGGCTTCTCAAAAATAGAGATACACTAGCCCTTAGGAGGGCTATTCAACACAATTCCTAGAATTTTTTTCAACTTCAAAATCAACTTTTACCAACTTTGTGATTTTTGGCCATAAGCTTTAAAACTTCATTCTGACACTTGACATAGTTCATATAACCCATATATGATGTGTCCAAACTTTCAAAACCATAAATTTTTGCACGAGGCGAGAATTGTCCATAAAAATTCATTTAGGGTCAAAACGATCGATTTTCGATCGTTCGAAACTCATTTTCATTCTAATTCTCATTTGTTGATTTCAAAATCAACCTAAACATGTGTAATAACATAAAGTTAACTCATTTGACTTCATTTTATCTTTAATTATCTACAATAGCCAAAAATCACCATTTGGGTGCAATTTCATCACATTTCATAAACTTTCCTAACCTTCTCATTTCAAAAACATATGTTATTCTTGGCCCCTTTATGCAATACTTGATTCTAACTCATCATTTAACACATATAGCACATAATTCACTTGTATGGGCCTTCAAGGCATTTAAATCTTTTCATTTGAATTCATTTTTCCAAAAGGTTCGTTTTGACCGTCGGCGAACGTTTTAAAACGTTTAAAATCTTCAATTGTCGCCATACGAACCAAATGACTTCCAAATCGACTCTAACACGTGTATTAACATCAAACTTAGTTATTTGATCTCATTTAACCTTTAATTTCTCAAAATAGCCAAAATTCACATATTGATGGCATTTTATCGACTTTACAAAATCCAACCTTAAACTCAACTTTAATTCTTGGACTCAATACACCACATAGGCCACCATATACACATTTAACCACTTTGTGTATTCATGTAACTTCTATATGCACATTCTAATGCACTTTACAAATTACGATTCGGCTTAATTGCAAATTATAGCCTAGTATTGTAACTTTTCCTTAACAACTCATACCCATGAACCATTTATGATTCTTTAAAACTATCTAGCATAAAAAAATTCATACTTCAAACATGTTCAACCTCTCTATCTAGGTTTTCATCATTTCTAGCCACATATAACACATAATCAACCTATAAATCATGGTTTCTAACTTGAATTCATGCATGAATAATACACCACCTTGTTTATACCACTTGAACACTTAGGGTTTCATTAAAAATCACATACATAACATGTAAATCACATAATCGACATGTATCTCCATAGATAAATGCATGACTTCCTCTATTCTTGAGTTTAAACACATGAATAATAAGTTTAATAGCTTGAACATATTTATACCTTGTTGGATGACCAACTTATTCATATCAAAATCTTCCTCATGACGAGCTCTTCCTCTTTTCTTCTTGCTCTTTGATCATTTAAGCAACATAGCTCTAAATCTTCAAGCTTTTCTTCCAACTTTCATAGCTTCCTTCTCTTTTTCTCTCTCTTAGGGCTGCTCTCCCTCTTTTCCAGCAAATAATTCAAGCTTGCTTTACTTTAGTGACTTTTATGAGCCTTAACTAGGCTTGGTTTACTTTAATAACCATAGTTAACTTCTCCAAGGGCATTTTGGTCATTTCACAATATAAGTGAAGGGCATTTCTGTCATTTCACCACTTGGGACACATAAGTTATTTTCTAATTTATCAAGGGTATTTTAGCCTTTTTTTTTACCCTTTAGGATACAATGGTCATTATCCAATTTGTTAAGGGGCATTTTGGTCTTTTGTCATTTTTGCTAGATTTTGCATTTTCATAACATTTTCCATTTTGAGTACATTTTCTAACTCTCTTTCATTACCTCACTTCATACACATTCAATCAATTCTTTTTTCAATCAACCGAGTAGGTCATCCATTTCCCGTAGTGTTACGTTCACGTAGTCTCATTTTACAGCTTCGTTTGCTAATTAATCGTAATTGGACTACACAACCTACTTTTAACCATAAAATACATTTCTTGTCTCCTTCGAACCTTTTTGGTTCCACATTTCGTAAATTTCCAATTTCTGACATTTCAAAAAGTCAAAACTCTCACTTTTTCCATAAATCGCTCCCTCGAGAAGTGAACCTCGACCGAATTACCAAAATCCATCGTCATTTAACCTTATTCGCTTATATATATCACTTTATGACTTTAACGTCCCTTCACTTGCATACTTCACACCAATATGCTAAATTTGCACCATTCTTGCATCCAACATGATCTCTACTGATTCTTGGGATATTACATTCTGTATCTGCACGTCATATACCTGATTATCTTATTTCCATCATTCTAAACTATCAATTTCTTAACAACTTCAAAATTCTAAATCATTATTCATATTATTCCTTTAATCTTTAATATACCAATTAGGTACAACCGTTCTTTCTTTTCTACACATACTGACTTACCTTGTCACTCTCATATCCTCGCCTCTCTCGGCCTATTTGTTGGTTTATAAAAATCATCGACGCAATCAAATCGCACAAAATATGGACATTACGAGTTTCTAGTGATGTCCTTTGGATTAACAAATGCACCGGCGGCATTCATGGACTTGATGAATAGGGTTTTTAGGTCTTGCTTAGACAAGTATGTTGTGGTGTTCATCAACGATATTCTTATATACTCGAAAACACTCGAAGAACATGTTATGCACTTGAGAAGTGTACTAGAAACCTTACGAAAGGAACAACTCTATGCCAAATTTTCAAAATGTGAGTTCTGGCTAGAGAAAGTTCAGTTCTTAGGTCATGTGATTGACAAGAATGGAGTTTCAGTGGATCCATCAAAGATAGAAGCAGTAATAAACTGGGAACAACCAAAGACCCCAACTGAAGTGAGAAGTTTCTTAGGTTTAGCGGGGTACTATAGACGTTTCATTCAAGATTTTTCAAAGATAGCAACCCCGTTAACTAACTTAACCAGGAAGACCGTGAAGTATGCTTGGACAGATAAATGTGAAAAGAGCTTTCAAGAGCTAAAGAAGAGGCTAAGTGAGGCACCAGTATTATCACTACCTGATAATAGTGGAGGTCTTGTAGTCTACAGCGATGCCTCACATAAAGGATTAGGTTGTGTTTTAATGCAACATGGCAAAGTAATAGCTTATGCTTCGCGACAGCTAAAGGATTATGAGTTAAGGTATCCTACTCACGATCTAGAATTAGCGGCGGTAGTATTTGCTTTGAAGATTTGGAGGCATTACTTGTACGGGGAGAAGTGTGAAATTTATACAGATCACAAGAGTTTAAAGTATATTTTTACACAACGAGAGTTGAATATGAGGCAAAGACGATGGTTGGAATTGATTAAGGATTATGATTGTGAAATCCTATATCATCCAGGAAAAGCCAACGTAGTTGCAGATGCTTTGAGTAGGAAGAATCAAGAGAAGTTAAATGTATTAACAACTCAGGAGGAATTGATTAAAGAGTTCGCTAGACTCGACATAGAAGTGAGAGTTCCTTCAGTCTCGACTAGGAAATTGTTCATAATGGAAGATCACCCAACCTTGTTGGGTAACATTAAGAAAATCCAAGAGGATGATGGAAATTTTAGGAAGTTGAAAAAGTCAACAGAGGTTATAGACGGCAAATACAAGATGGACAAGGAGGGAATCATAAGATTTGAATCTAGAATTTGGATTCCTGCAGTTCAAGAACTCAAGGAAGAAATCATGTCAGGAGCACATAGTACTAAGTTTTCAGTACACCCAGGCAGTACCAAAATGTACAAAGACATAAGTCAACATTTCTGGTGGCCAAACATGAAAAGAGAGGTGGCTGAATTCGTTAGTAGGTGTTTGACATGTCAGCAAGTTAAAGCTGAGCATCAAAGACCAAGCGGATTGTTACAACCGTTAGAGATTCTAGAGTGGAAATGGGAGCATATTACAATGGATTTTGTAGTAGGCCTACCAACCACACAGAAGGGTCATGATGCCATTTGGGTAATAGTGGATAGACTAACCAAGTCAGCTCACTTTTTACCAATTAAGGTTAAGTTCACTTTGGACCGATTAGCAAAGCTATACATTAAGGAGGTTATCTCTAGACATGGCGTGCCAGTTTCAATTGTGTCAGATCGAGACCCAAGGTTCACATCGAACTTTTGGAAAAGTCTTCAAGAACATCTAGGCACACAATTGAGAATGAGTATTGCTTATCACCCGCAAACAGATGGTCAAAGTGAAAGGACTATCCAAACCTTAGAGGATATGTTGAGAGCTTGTATGATGGATTTTGAGGGAAGTTGGGAAGATCACTTACCTCTGGTAGAATTCTCTTACAACAATAGTTATCACGCTAGTATAGGAATGCCACCATATGAAGCCCTATATGGAAGGAAATGTAGAACACCGATGTGTTGGGACGAAGTTGGTGAACGGAAGATGCTTGGGCCAGAATTGGTTCAACAAACAGCGGAGGTAGTTCGAACAATTCAACTGAGGTTACGAGCTGCTCAAGAAAGACAGAAGAGATATGTCGATCTACATCGACAAAAGAGAGACTTTGAAGTTGGTAGTCATGTTTTCCTAAAAGTATCTCCCTGGAAAGGAAAGATTCGTTTTGGAAAGAAAGGAAAACTGAGTCCAAGGTTTATAGGACCATTCGAAATATTACGAAGAATAGGTGAAGTAGCTTATGAAGTAGCCTTACCTCCAGAGCTGGAACATATACATAATGTATTTCATGTTTCAGTATTACGTCCCTATAAACCCGATTACAAACACGTCATCAGCTATGAACCCATTCAAATCGAGAAGGATCTAAGTTATGAAGAGAGATTCCTGTTAAAATTGTTGATAGGAAGGAACAAGTCTTGCGAAACAAGGTCATACCTTCAGTCAAGGTTATATGGAGAAATCAATCCATCGAAGAAGCAACGTGGGAATTAGAAGATAAAATGAAGATAGAATATCCACATTTATTTTCTTAATTGTATAAGTTAATTTCGGGGACGAAATTCTTTTAAGGAGGGGTGAATGTAATATTCCGAACCTCCGAGAGAGTTGTAATCCGACTTTATGTGAATAAATAAAGCTTGAATTACATCTTATATGTGTTATGGAATCTTCGTTATTGCTTATTTATGTGTTTCGGTTCAAGTATACAGCCTTAGCACGAAAAAGCAACATAAAAGTTTTTTCTTCAAAAATCTGAAAAGAAGATAAAACCTAAACCCTAAACCCTAGGGTCTAAACCCTAGGAATTCTAACATAAGCTCCCGAGCGAAACGTGTACGTCGAAATGACATTCTGTTTCAAGATTCAACCTTCCCACGATTTGAAAACACGTAACAGTCAATAATAGTTTTTTCTCGAAAAACGTGTAAAAGCACTATTCACGAGGTGACGTTTTTCATTCGTTTGACTGTTTCTTTCATCTGTAGGACTTCTTACATTTCACAACATAGCGATAATATGAGGGTTAGATGTCAGGGAATCAATAAAATTTTCTTGGGAAAAAGACGAAAAAAGACACGATAACGTTTGTCGTCTTTTTGAACGTTCGTTTCAACGTTTGGACTTTTTCCATTTCACAATATAGCATTTATACGGGGAATAGATACCAGGGAGCCACTGATATTTTTCCCAAAATAAAATGTAAAACGCTTTCTATTTTTGAACGTTCCGTTGAAGAATATTGTGTTTGTATTAGACCACCGATGCGTAATATGCAATAAAAGTTTTTCTAAAGAAAACCTAATTTTAGGGTTTGAGAAAACCTAACCCTAAGGGTTGAACCCTAAGGGTTAGAACCCCTAGAGAGCACTATTCATAAATACGAAAAGAATACGAGAATTATACGAAAATAATACGAGAATTATACGAGTATAATACAAAAATTATACGGTATAAATACGGAAAGTCAACCGAGGAATAGTGAAAGTCAACAATAGTGGCTAGGAAAGTTAACTAGCCTAAATAAAGGACTAACCTACCCTTGGTCAAGCTTGGTAAAAGACCTTAACTACCCCTCATTTAAATGGTTATTTCACCAACCAAACAAGGCCTTGTACTATTCCTTTGGTAGGATTGATCTTGGCCATTGATTTAGGAGATGATGATGTCATTAAACATAATAATTACAAGCATTAAATGGCATTAATTGCTCCATATGGCCGGCCATTACAAGGAGTCTAGGTGAAGAGTACTTTGCCTTAGCTTATCAAGGAAGCTTTGTAACAAAGACCTTTTTGCCCTAGCTTTGCTTGGCCTATAAATAGCAAACTTAACTCACTTGTTTTCTCATTCATTTCTAAGGCAAAATCAAGAGCAAAATCACTCTCTATATCTATTACTCTTAGTTATATTTCTAGTTTTGGAAATTGCACAGAAATAGTTAAAGCTTGCAAACACCAAAGGTACAATCCTTTATAGTTTTTATGTTCGATTTTTCTTTCGTCTTAAATTTTCAAAAGCTCAAGAACGCGAGTTGTAGCCATGTACGATTGTCGTTCTCCGTGTTCTTCACGTGTTCTTGAGCCTTTCTACATTTTGTAGTAGTTATAATGTCAAATTTCAATTCGTAGTTTAAAGTTCAATGAACATACGTAGTGGTCATGTACGGTTCATCCGTTCTCCGCGTATGCGTATGTTCTTGAGCATTTTTATAAATTGTTTTAATCAATTATACAAGCCGTTATAATGACCAATTTTTGTCAACTATAAAGTGTTATAATCACTTATGTAAGCAGTTATAATGCTCAAATTATTTCATGTACGAAAACCAAAAGCTCAAGAACATAGTCGTTACCATGTACGGTTTAACCGTTCTTCGTGTTCTTCGTGTGTTCTTGAGCAAAAGTCATGAATCTTTCTATGAGAAGGTTTGTGATTTGTTATTTTTATGTTATAAAGTGATATTGAGTCTTACAACATGATTTCTTAAAGAGTTAAAGCATGCGGTACCATGTTTCACATGGTTAACCCTAAAAATATTGTTCAAAGTAAGCATACTGACCTTTCTACTAAAATTACGACATTTTAAAGTCCGAATATGCCTTATTAACCTAAATTAAAGTTGTAGATCATGAAATTCTAAGAAATTTAGACTCAAAAATCACTTTAAAATGTTTCCGGATGACAAAGTTATGGCAGTTACCGGAAAAGATGTCAAAGCTGAAAATTTTAAGGGGCTTGCGGGTGGAAGCCCTAAATTTTGAGTTTTTGAGTTAGCCAAATTTTCTAAAAATTCTACCAATGCAAATAGTCTAGTTTAGTGATAAAAACACGTATATAACGAAAAAATTCGATAAACTAACATTCGGTACGCGAAACCCTTTGTATAGGTGCTTTAAACGATTACCGGGAAACCCTAAATTGTGCTAAAGGCAAGTTTTCTATCCTTAAACTTTGTTTACTTGCTTTCTATGTGATTTATACATTTTGTGTATGCAACGTGTTATAAATCTTTGATACGAGAGTTATTGCTTCTTGTTTCGGCATAACTTGCAAAATGAAATGATTATTCGTGATAAATTCGAATCATGCTTTATTATATCAAACCAAGTCGTCTTTGGGCGATCCTGACATGTAAAGTAAACTGAGATGAACAAATATGTATTACTGTTCTTGATCTGTCCAGTGTATTGTATGTTATGCATAACATAGGATGTCGTTAGGTTGATCCCCTTTCTATATCCACTGTAAAAGGTTCTAAGTCGAAAAACAAAGAACAGTTCAAGGTCTAACCACCACTCAGTTTTGCTATGTTAAAATATTTGTAAATATCAATTGTTATTCCATTAGTCCTTACAATCCTTATCGGTGTGAGTTCACTTATATGTTATGTGTTTAAGACTTGCTGAGCATTTTAGCTCACCCTTGCATATAAACCTAATGTGCAGACAAACCCGAGAGCTCTGGCTCGAAGAAGAAAGGAAAGAAGAAATGCGTAGACTAGTTTACTGCTTTCCTTAACTGTTATTAACTGTAGTCATAATGACATTTTGTAATAAGAACAAGTTCAACGCATGTAACCGAATATTATATAAATATTATCAAGTTTTATCACATTCTCTTGTTACGTCTTTACTTTGATTAAACTTAGAATTGTTAAAACTTAACATAGTATTAATAATGATCTATTTATCTGGATGAGGATTGGTAAATAACTTGTGAGTGATGTACATCCGAGACAGAACTAAGCGATGTTGACTAGTCAAATCCATCGTTAAGGTTCCTCGGACCCAGGTATAACTCGTTATTACTATTCTGAATGTCGGATAAGTAGGATTATTAATATGAAGAGATATCACTATAAACAAATATGTTTCGAATGAGGGTTTTAACTATTTGGGTAATGTTCTGTACGGAAATAGAATTTTGCACCGGACAAAGATACAACTATTTATCACGGATAAAGATGCAAACATTTATCACGGGTGAAGATGCAAACATTCACCGCGAGATTCTCTGTTCCCAAGAGCCGTCCTAATGATTTAATATTGTGGATGTTGAAACATGTAAAGTTATAGAATATCTAAATATTAAGGATAAAAAGGTTATGTTTGAGTATTAAGTCTCTTGTATAAATTATAAGGACTTGATATAAAATAATGAAAGATCTTTGGGAATTAGGATGAGAACTTTGTTTGAGAATAAAGGAAATCATCTATAAACCTATTGATTTAGCATTTATAGTGAGCACCAAGTCATCTATAGTAAGTATAGTGATTTTGGGGGCGTCACACCTCTAGAGGTGATCCACCAAGGAATAACAGTAATTCAAAAAGTGGGTGATGGCAAACCCTAGTTTTCTCTCTCTAGAGAATATGTGAGTACTCTCCCAAAACTTGTGGAAGTGTATGTGTGTAACCTCAATCCATAATAAGACTTCTCTTATTTATAGATTTAGTAACCCCTCATAACACTTTTAGGAATAGGGTTTTTAATTAAACTCCTAATCTAATTAGGAACTTAATTGATTTAATATAATAATTATAATTCCTAAACTATTTAGGAACTTAATTATTAATTATGAGAGTACTCTTATTAATTAATTCCTAAATCATTTAGGAACTAACTAATAATGATAATAGTTATAATAATAATAAGACTCCTCTTATTAATTTATAATTAGTATTTCCAAAATACTAAATAATAAATATTAAGCTATTTAATTTATTCTATCCACATAGTATAAATTAAATATACTTGATTCATTATTACAATTATGTCATTTACTTCTTAAATAATTATTTTCCTTTTGCGGTGTGACCCTTTAGGTTCTCCATATTAAACCGGTTATAGAATAAATTAATTAGAACTATTCTAATCTTATTTATATAAATAAATTAAACTATTTAATTTATTTAAATAAATAATATTTATTCCATAATAACGGTAAGCCCCCTTAGCGATCAACGACTTTTCAGATAATATAGATTTCAACATTTAATCACAAAAGAACCTATTCAGCGAATAGTTACCGTACAATTCAATCCTTCTACCTAACAATGTCCCAATCAAATATAAGACATGGTATTACTGTCAAGTCTTATTTTATTTGATTATATGCATTTCGATCCTTAAATGAATAACTCTAATTAATGTAAATTAGAAACTACTTTCTAATTTTCATTCTGCCTTGGCCAAGGACTACTGAGTTGTCATTTATCGAATCGCATAGGATATTCCCTTCTTTTACTAGAAGTGGTAGATTCTTTGTTGATCATTCACCTATCTCCATGTATGACTTATTATATCCAATCATACCCTTTGATAAACCCTAAAGGTTTTAAGGAATATGTCAAAACATAATTCATCATACACAAGATACTATGATGATCTTAAGTCCAAGGATCACTTGTACTACTATCACAAAAGGAACTCTTATTGACAGGCAAGTAAGACTCCATTAGGTGTTCCTTGCGCGAGTCACGTTCAGTGAACTTATTCTCTAATAAGCACCTACATACTTGCTTTAGTGTCTCTACACAAATGATTATGAGATCAATCATCATCTTCATAAGAGCAAACATAGTATGTACTAATCTATCCGGATTCACTAATCCCCATTTTAGTGATCCAACGATTAGGAACAATTTTAGTTTTGAGCTATCTTGAATTTAGATCTTATTAGCATGATCCTCATCATGGTTCTAAAAGCATTGCTCGAAAACTATGGGTTTATCCATTTGATTAATTCTAGTAATTAATCATGAATAAAGAAATGCCTTGATACTTTTATTAATAAATGAACAAGATTACAAAGTATATTCTTATCACATCAAATGTGATTGGCTTGAAGGCATACTACTTTCAATCTCCCACTTGCACTAAAATCAATCGCCCTTTGGTATCCCCATATCATTCTTCTCTAAGTGGCGTACAAATTGCTTAGTAAATGCTTTAGTTAATGGATCTGTAATGTTGTTCTAAGAGCTTGCCATTTTTATGGTGTCGTCTCCTTTTCAATGATTCATCTAATCATATGAAAGTGCTGCAACATATGTTTGAATTTCAGATGAGACCTAGGTTCTTTGGCAAATTAAACTCCTTTAATACTAAGAACAATTATAAGTTCTGTAATGAACTTGTTTGAACCAAACAATCACCTTTGCAGCTTCACTTATAGTTATTTACTATGTTTTTGTCACTAAATTAGCAACTCTTTGCTGTTTGGAACTTTTCCAACTCACTGCAGCACCGTTCAAGGTAATCATATTACCTGAAACGGATATACTGTTATCTTGATTAGTCTGAACAAACTTGAGTTTGTTAAACCCTCTAGTTTTATATTAAACTTATCATTAGAAACTATTTTCTAATATTCTTCTCCAAAATTAAATTGATATCTGCTTATCATACATAAGCAATATCAAGTCTAGTACATATCAACGAATTGATGTACAGTCTTTGGATTAAACCGAGCATCCTATGCGATCTATTTCTATAGATCTTTATCCCCAAAATATAGGATGTTTCTCCCAAGTCCTTCATAGAGAAGTGTTTAGACAACCACATCTTTACTGATTGTTGCATCGGTATGTCATTCCTTATCAATATTTTATCAAAATATAATACTTGGAATGTCACAGTGCTCCCACTAACCTTTGTACACACTTAGTTCATTATCGTCTTTGATATAATCAAACACTTTTGATTATCTTATCAAAACGGATGTTCCATCTTCGAGAAACTTGTTTCAATCCATAATTGGATCGTTGAAACTTACATACTTGATTTACTCCATCTATATAGAGATAAATCATCTTGGTTGTATCATACATACATCCTTTTGTTTAGTAAACTACAACTGCAAATAAAATCCGAATTTATATATGCATTTTCACTAGTGAAAAATTTTCATTTTAGTCAATTCATTGACTTTATTTGAAATCTTTTTACCACTAGTCAGGTCTTATAGGTCTCCACCTTACCATCTGCATTTAGTCTTTCTCTAAAGACTCATTTCGAATTTTACGATCATCAGTCATTTCTCTTGAGTATCTAATACTCATACCTCATCGTATGTAACTGGATCATCATCCACTATGATGTGTACCTCATCACCATCATCTATGATGAATCCATACCATTCAGGTATCTTCGGTACTAAACCAGATTTACGACTTGGTTGTGGTACAATAGGTTTATCTACTTATACAGATTTCTTCACTTAATCTGTAATGTTTTGTGGTTCTTGAACTTCTTCAAGATCTATTTTACTCCCACTAACCCTTTAAGGAAAAACTTATTTTCTTATAAGGCAGCGTATTTTAACAAACACCTTTTAGTTAGTTGGATTATAGAAGTGATACCCTAAACTTTCTTTAGGATATCCCACAAGTTTATACTTATCAGATCTTGTCCCAAGCTTATCACTGTCAACCCTTTTGACATAAGCTGGACAATCCAAATCTTAACATACTTAAGACTTGGTTTCCTCCCTATCCATGACTCATATGAAGTCTTGAGGAGGAAATAAGAAGATATCTGATTTAGTAGATATGTGATCGTTTCTAAGGTATAACCCTAGAAGTATACTGGAAGATTGGTATAACTCATCATGAATCATCACCATGTCTATTGTGTGAGAATACCATTTCGCTTGAGATGATCTAGAAACTTATTGCTTAAGTATTTCCTTCTCGATCTAATCGAAAAACTTTAATACTTTTGGCATTTAGTTTCTATACTTCACTTTTGAATTCTTTAAGCGTTTCAAATGATTTAGATTTGTATTTCATCAAATACATATACCAAAATCTAGAATTATCAGTGAAAGTAATAAATTAATACCCTCCTCTTGCATTTGTTGTCATAGGTCCCACACACGACTGTGTGTACCATCTCTAACAACTTTGTAACTCTCTCTCCATGTCCACTAAATGAAGATTTAGTCATATTTTCCATGATACAAGATTCACAAGTTGTATTTGATTCATAATCAAAATGCTCTAAAAGCTTATCTTTAAACAACTTATTTTGTCTTGTTTCATTAACATGACCGAGTTAACAGTATTGCATGAAGGTATGATTCATATCATCTCTTTGCCTTTAGTTTGTTCAATTTTGAAATATTTTCATGTAAGTCAAGCTTAAAAAATCCATCAAGTAATCAACATAGTAACATCTTACTAACTAAATTGACTTGCCTGTAGGCAATGCTAAACTGTAAGTTCCTATGATTAATGCAGCAACCTTTTGCTCCATTCCCCACGCACAGGATTACTTATCTTTAGTTCAGCTTTCTACTTCTGCCTAGTCTCTGCAATGGTTTGCATATTTGAGACCACCAGCCAGTATCTAATACCTAAGTAGAAACTTGACTTATAGAAAGTTCTACTTCATTCTGAACAAATCTATATCTGCAGTTGAAGCTTCACTAAGCTTCTTCTGCTTAACTACTACAAGATACTCCTTGCGGTTCCTCTTCCAGTGTCCCAGCTTATCGCAATGAAAGCAAACTCCTTTGCCTTCGGAATCACTTTTATTTATGTCCTTTGTTCAGCCTTTCTTTTTCCTTCTATCTTTTCTGACTCCTTATAAACACCTTTGGCCATCTTCTTCAACTTAGAAGATTCATCTACTAGTAAGACTTGGTCGTTCTTGAAAGGAAAGTGACTCTTAACTTATTCAACATATTTAAGCAAATCAGGTAAACTGAATTCAAGCTTATTAATGTTAAAGTTCACAACAATTTGTGAAAGGGAGTCAGTGAGTGACTGCAAGATCGAATCTTGACTCAACTCTCCATCTTTGACAAAACCTAGTGTTAGAGTTTATGCCCTAGAGGCTAATTATTTGATGTAATTGCTTAACATTTTTGATATTATATTTGATTGAATAAATGGATTATTTTATTATGATTTCATTTACTGCGTTAAATAAATGTTAACGTAATAAAAGCCCTTAGAATAATGATACGAATTATATAGCTTTAAGTATGTGACTTGAACATGAGATTATATAATTATAATTAGTATCATTACTCTTAAATGTCCCTAGTCGAGTATCATTGTTAATGGGACAACAATGATGCATTGAGACTAGTATGTGGATTGACTGATGGCCAAATCTCATTGGTCATAAATATATGAGATATTTGAGTCAATGCATAGGTACATGTTAGAGAACAATGTACTGGACTGACCCACCATAAGAATTCTACATGGAGCATTATGCAAAGTGTCATAAGAAATTCTTATAGTGACAATGATGTAATGATCCTCCGACCTGAAGTCACTATATTATTACACGAGAATTTATGTACTTTGATATCATCAAATGTCACCTTTAATAGGGTGGACAATAAAGGTGATCATTGGGTACATCATGAATCGTGTGAGGAATATGAGTGATCTAGATGGAATTTAACCCTCCTATATATTAGGAGTGATATCCATAGGCCTCTTGATTGAGTAGGACTATGAAATGCATGGCCATGCTCAAATATTGATTTGTTTCATATAGTCTACTCATTGATCAAGAAAACTCAGATTAAATTATGAAGAGTATGACACATTCCATGCCTCGAGTTTAATCTAGGATATAAGGTTAAAAGGATTAAATTACATTGAAACATTGGTCACGAAAAGGTTGTATCGAATCACCGATCTTATTATTATTTGGGTAGCAGTGATGCATTGCTAGATGCCGCTCACTGTTTATAATTTTATAATATGATTTTAAAATTATTGCCAACATAATAATAACCTATAGGGTCACACACTTAGAACGTAATTAAAAGGGAATTAATTTAAA
This sequence comes from Hedera helix, assembly GCA_947179155.2. Taxonomy (NCBI): domain Eukaryota; kingdom Viridiplantae; phylum Streptophyta; class Magnoliopsida; order Apiales; family Araliaceae; genus Hedera; species Hedera helix. The sequence goes on from OX359268.1 coordinate 17,758,982, forward strand.
TTGTAAGTATTTTAAATATGTCAATATGATTGATAGTATTTAGAAATTACGAATTTAAATTAATAGGATAATTTGTATATATGTATATTAATTAAGTAAGACTTAATTAAAATATAATATATATAAATTCGGATTTTATTTTTCTATTTATTTTAGGTTTTAGTTAATTCCTATTAACTACTATATATATGATATATCAGTAGTCTAAAAGTCACGTAAGGAAAAACTAAAACCCTAGCCGCTTTCAGAAAGAGGCTAGAGAGAAAAATAGGTTAGAAATCCTGATCTTGGTGGCTAGTACCGCAGATCCCTTTCGCTGCAGATCGTGTGACGGTTCGCGGATCGTTCGTGTGGATACCGTAGAGACGTAGTCGCTGGATTGCGTTGAAGATTCGAAGCCGTTCCAGAATTCCATCGTCTTCTCAACATCTCAGATAATCGGTAAAATAATCTAAACCTCTGATTAATCTGTTTTCGCATGGATCCTGTCTTAGGGTTTCAAAAAAATTTTAAATTCCGCTGCTTTCACTGTGTCGAAACCCTAACAGTGGTATCAGAGCTACTTGCGAAACGATTGATTCAGATTACGTGTTTTATTGTATTCGATATATATGATGTATGATGATGCATGTTTACCGATCTGAAATTGAATATATGATATTCTGCATGTTTGGGTATTCTGGAAATCTATAATATATATGCATGTTTACGGATCTGAAATTGAATATATGATATTCTGCATGTATGGTTATTCTGGAAATCTGTAATATATATGCATGTATATGATTTCTGTTAATCGTATCCTACAAGGTGGAATAACAGTACGTCTTCTGTTCTAATTGGATTAGAAGCATGAAGATTCGATTTAATATGATTAATCGAACTTGGACATATATGATATGTTCTGGGTGTATTGTTACTATGGTGGATTGTATATGATTCTGAAATTGTTTCAGAGATTCATATACAGATTGTAGTTTTAAAAAAATGAAAAAAAAAATTTCCCCCCCTTGGACCCCCCCGCCGTAGCGCACGATGGTCGTGACCCCAAATATTTTTTTTTATAATATTCTTTAAATGATATAAATTGTGTTATGTGCTTATTGTGATATGCATGGTGCACAGTTATGGCTCTTTTGACCCATAGGATTAGTGGTTTTTGGTTTTTTGAAATACGGCTTGCATGTCGTGCCTTTCTATATTCTGATGTAATATTCTCTTCTCATCTAAATCCCCTCGAATGTAACTCGAGGTTTCTTTATAACATGTAATGTACAAGTGTAATCAAGAAGACAAGATGACGATGGAGAGGAGACACACGTGAACGAGGAAGGTCCAACGAAGCTACTATTTTGAAGACCTTTTACCACCATAGACTGACCTTCAATCTTTTCATTAGCTTGAAAGGATTGACATAGGGTTGGGCCATAACTGTGACACGTTTAATTTTTGCACTTTATTTATGCTTGTATACGATATGCTATGATAAATAACGTGCATGCTTAATAAGATTAAAATTGGTGAGATCTAAATTAATTAATAAAATCCCTCATAAAATTATTAAGTCTAAATCAGATGCCTTCCAATGAATGACACTCATCAAGACCTTGATCAATGAATGTAGGTTTGCCAAAGCAAAGTACCCCATTTATCTTGGTAAGATGCGATAGGATAATTGTGATATCCAAAATGTTAAAAGCATTGGGCCCGACTTAACTAAGTTATCTCAATAGGATTGTGGACTTAGAGGCATAGAGTTTGGCATGTACCATTAGATGGACTAGAACAAATGTTGTTCACCAAACTATCTAAGAGTTATATATGATATAATTGACAAATGGTTGTCTACCTAAATAATTATGTTTTAAGAGATTAGCCAAAGCTAACTTAAGGCGTAATAAAATATGGATCTTAGCTCACTAGAAAGATTTAATAAAAAATGCTTTCCGAATTAATGGTGAGGGCTATTAATTTGATTAAAATAGTGGGAGGTATATTTGGAATGTACTATTATCAATTACATAATATCAAAACTCTGCAATTTGACTTATTATTTTTGCACTTATAAATTGTAGATATCAATGGCAACCAACAACACAAATAGTCTTTCACTACGATCAGTCCTTGAGAAGGAAAAGCTGAGTGGAATTAATTTCCTAGACTGGCATAGGAACTTGAGGATTGTCCTCAAACAAGAGCGCAAGCTTTATGTCCTTGATGGGCCCATTCCTGCAGCACCAGCTAACACTGCACCACGTGCAGAGCATAATGCTTATAAGAAGCATCAAGATGATGCTCTGGACGTGAGTTGTCTCATGCTAGCAACTATGAACTCTGAGCTTCAGAAGCAACATGAGTTAATGGATGCTTATGAGATGATCGAGCATCTCAAGAAATTGTTCGCAGGGCATGCTCGACAGGAAAGGTATGATACAAGCAAGGCGTTGTATCACTGCAAGATGGGTGAACGTGATCCAGTTGGTCCACATGTTCTTAAAATGATTGGGTATATTGAGTACCTTGCTAGGTTGGGTTTTCCGATTACTGCGGAAGCCCAAACTGATCTAGTTTTGCAATCTTTGAACAGCAGCTACTCGCAATTTGTCATGAATTATCTCATGAATGAAATTACAAAACCACTTACTGAGTTGTTGAGCATGTTAAGAACTGCCGAGAACAACATGAAAAAGGCAGGACCCGATCCCATAATGATGGTGCAAAAGGGGAATGCTAAGGGAAAGGGAAAAGGCAAGAAGAAGATAGGATCTAAATCTGGTGCCAAACCCAATTTCAAAAACAAACAGGCTTTAAAACCTAAAGGTGGGGTAGCTAAAGAAGGTGATTGTCACTTCTGTGGAAAACCTGGACACTGGAAGAGGAACTGTCATGCATATCTGGAAGAACTCAAGAAAAAGAAAGGAAGTACGACTTCTGATTCAGGTATATATGTTATAGAAGTCAATTTGTCTACTTCTACATCATGGGTATTAGATACTGGATGTGGTTCTCACATTTGTGTTAATGTGCAGGAACTCCGAAGGAGTAGGACTTTGGCGAAAGGAGAGGTTGACCTACGAGTTGGAAATGGAGCAAAAGTTGCTGCACTAGCCGTAGGAACTTATCATTTATCTTTGCCCACTGGGCTAGTATTAGAATTAGAGGATTGTTATTTTGTGCCTGCTATGAGCAAAAACATTATTTCTGTTTCTTGTTTGGACAAGAAAGGTTTTTCGTTTTTAATAAAGAACAACTGTTGTTCGTTTTACTTAAATGAAATATGTTATGGTGTTGCACAATTGTTTAATGGTCTTTATATTCTTGCTTTAGAGATGCCTATCTATAACATAAATACAAAACGATTTAAATCAAATGATTCAAATCCGACATATCTATGGCACTGTCGTTTAGGCCATATAAATGAGAAACGCATATCCAAACTCCATAAAGATGGGTTTTTGGATTCATTTGATTTTGAATCATATGAGAAATGCGAATCTTGTTTATTAGGTAAGATGACTAAAGCCCCTTTCACTGGTCATAGTGAACGGGCTAGTGATGTATTGGGACTTATACATAGTGATGTATGTGGACCCATGAGTTCATTAGCAAGAGGTAGGTTCTATTACTTCATTACATTTACTGATGACTTCAGTAGATATGGATATGTGTATCTTATGAGACACAAATTCGAATCCTTAGAAAAGTTCAAGGAATTCAAGAATGAAGTTCAAAACCAATTTGGCAAAAGCATAAAAGCCCTTCGATCCGATCGAGGTGGTGAATACTTAAGCCAAGATTTTGATGACCTTCTAAAGCAGTGTGGTATTATATCACAACTCACTCCACCTGGAACACCACAATGGAATGGTGTGTCTGAGAGGAGGAATCGCACCTTGTTGGACATGGTACGATCAATGATGAGTCATGCATATCTTCCAATAAGCTTCTGGGGTCATGCCCTAGAGACAGCTGCATTCACACTTAACCGTGTTCCTACAAAGACGGTTCAAAAGACACCATATGAGATGTGGACTGGGAAACGTCCTAGTATGTCGTTCATGAAGATTTGGGGTTGCGAGGCGTTTGTAAAACGTCTGGCTTCTGACAAGCTCGGACCCAAATCTGACAAATGTAATTTTGTGGGATACCCTAAGGAAACAAAAGGGTATTATTTCTACAAACCTTCTGAGAACAAAGTGGTTGTTGCTCGAACTGGTATTTTTCTAGAAAGAGAATTTGTCTCTAAAGGAAATAGTGGGAGGAAAGTAGAACTCGAAGAAATTCGTGAACCACAAAATATCATTGAACCTGAGTTGGAACATGAGCAGGAACCACAAGATATTGTGGAAAGTGAACCTGCTCAAATTACACAAGCCATTTGTAGATCTAGTAGGACACGCCAAGAGCCTGAGAGATATTATGGATTTCTTGTGACTCAAAACGGCGATGTGATGCTCATAGATCAGGATGAGCCTGCTTCCTACCAAGAAGCTATGAATGGACCAGATTCTGAGAGATGGCTTGAAGCCATGAAATCTGAGATGGACTCCATGTATACTAACCAAGTATGGACTTTGGTTGATCCACCCGAAGGGGTAAAACCAATCGGGTGCAAATGGGTTTTCAAGAAGAAAACCGACATGGATGGTAATGTACAAACCTATAAAGGCCGACTGGTAGCAAAAGGTTTCAAACAAGTTCAAGGTGTTGACTATGATGAAACCTTCTCTCCAGTGGCAATGGTTAAATCCATCAGGATCTTACTTGCTATTGCAGCCTTTTATGATTACGAAATCTGGCAGATGGATGTCAAAACTGCTTTCCTTAATGGAAATCTCCTTGAGGATGTGTACATGACACAACCTGAGGGTTTTGTCACTCCAAAGGATGCTAGAAAGGTATGTAAGCTGCAGCGATCCATTTATGGATTGAAGCAAGCCTCTCGGAGTTGGAATCTTCGATTTGATGAAGCAGTCAAAGAGTTTGGCTTTATAAAAAATGAAGATGAACCTTGTGTATATAAGAAGGTTAGTGGGAGTCAGATTGTATTCCTGGTATTATATGTAGACGACATATTAATTATTGGGAATGACATTCCTTCCTTACAGGCTGTAAAAACATGGTTAGGAAAATGTTTCTCCATGAAAGATTTGGGCGATGCAACCTACATTTTAGGTATCAAGATCTATCGAGATAGATCGAGAAAAATGCTCGGCCTAAGTCAAAGTACATATATTGATAAAGTGTTGAAACGGTTCAGCATGCAAGAGGCAAAAAGAGGACACTTACCCATGACTCATGGTGTAAAGATCTCTAAGGCCCAATGTCCTAAATCACAAGATGATGAGGAGCGTATGAGAAAGATCCCTTATGCTTCGGCAATTGGATCTATCATGTACGCAATGATATGTACTCGTCCGGATGTTTCGTATGCTTTGAGCATGACGAGCAGATACCAGTCGAATCCAGGTGAAGGTCACTGGACAGCAGTCAAGAATATCCTCAAGTACCTGAAAAGGACTAAGGATTCATTCTTGGTATATGGAGGTGAAGAAAAACTGGCAGTAAAGGGTTACACAGATGCTAGTTTCCAGACTGACAGTGATGACTATAAGTCTCAGTCAGGTTTTGTGTTTTGCGTTAATGGTGGTGCTGTTAGCTAGAAAAGTTCGAAGCAAGAGACAGTAGCCGATTCTACAACAGAGGCTGAGTATATTGCTGCTTCTAGTGCAGCCAAGGAGGCTGTATGGATTAAAAAGTTCGTCACTGAACTTGGTGTTGTTCCAACCATTGTTGATCCAGTTGAGTTATACTGTGATAATGATGGAGCCATTGCACAGGCTAAGGAACCCAGATCTCACCAACGATCCAAGCATATACTTAGGCGGTACCATCTCATCCGTGAAATCATTAATAGAGGAGATGTACATATATGCAGAGTGCCAACAGATAATAATGTTGCAGATCCACTGACCAAGGCTTTGTCGCAGCAGAAGCACGAAGGTCACACTAGTTCCATGGGTATTAGATACATGAGTGACTGGCTCTAGTGCAAGTGGGAGATTGTTAGAGTTTATGCCCTAGAGGCTAATTATTTGATGTAATTGCTTAACATTTTTGATATTATATTTGATTGAATAAATGGATTATTTTATTATGATTTCATTTACTGCGTTAAATAAATGTTAACGTAATAAAAGCCCTTAGAATAATGATACGAATTATATAGCTTTAAGTATGTGACTTGAACATGAGATTATATAATTATAATTAGTATCATTACTCTTAAATGTCCCTAGTCGAGTATCATTGTTAATGGGACAACAATGATGCATTGAGACTAGTATGTGGATTGACTGATGGCCAAATCTCATTGGTCATAAATATATGAGATATTTGAGTCAATGCATAGGTACATGTTAGAGAACAATGTACTGGACTGACCCACCATAAGAATTCTACATGGAGCATTATGCAAAGTGTCATAAGAAATTCTTATAGTGACAATGATGTAATGATCCTCCGACCTGAAGTCACTATATTATTACACGAGAATTTATGTACTTTGATATCATCAAATGTCACCTTTAATAGGGTGGACAATAAAGGTGATCATTGGGTACATCATGAATCGTGTGAGGAATATGAGTGATCTAGATGGAATTTAACCCTCCTATATATTAGGAGTGATATCCATAGGCCTCTTGATTGAGTAGGACTATGAAATGCATGGCCATGCTCAAATATTGATTTGTTTCATATAGTCTACTCATTGATCAAGAAAACTCAGATTAAATTATGAAGAGTATGACACATTCCATGCCTCGAGTTTAATCTAGGATATAAGGTTAAAAGGATTAAATTACATTGAAACATTGGTCACGAAAAGGTTGTATCGAATCACCGATCTTATTATTATTTGGGTAGCAGTGATGCATTGCTAGATGTCGCTCACTGTTTATAATTTTATAATATGATTTTAAAATTATTGCCAACATAATAATAACCTATAGGGTCACACACTTAGAACGTAATTAAAAGGGAATTAATTTAAATTGTAAGTATTTTAAATATGTCAATATGATTGATAGTATTTAGAAATTACGAATTTAAATTAATAGGATAATTTGTATATATGTATATTAATTAAGTAAGACTTAATTAAAATATAATATATATAAATTCGGATTTTATTTTTCTATTTATTTTAGGTTTTAGTTAATTCCTATTAACTACTATATATATGATATATCAGTAGTCTAAAAGTCACGTAAGGAAAAACTAAAACCCTAGCCGCTTTCAGAAAGAGGCTAGAGAGAAAAATAGGTTAGAAATCCTGATCTTGGTGGCTAGTACCGCAGATCCCTTTCGCTGCAGATCGTGTGACGGTTCGCGGATCGTTCGTGTGGATACCGTAGAGACGTAGTCGCTGGATTGCGTTGAAGATTCGAAGCCGTTCCAGAATTCCATCGTCTTCTCAACATCTCAGATAATCGGTAAAATAATCTAAACCTCTGATTAATCTGTTTTCGCATGGATCCTGTCTTAGGGTTTCAAAAAAAATTTAAATTCCGCTGCTTTCACTGTGTCGAAACCCTAACACCTAGGTGTCCTAATTGATCAATCGGATTGATCATCTTTAGGATACGTGTCTTTACTGTAGTGTCATTGGTTATTATAGATTGGAAGAGCTCATTAGATATCTTATATCTAGTTGACCTACTTTGCTCACCAAACAACTATTGAATGTGCAACAATATAGTAGGTGCATCCATTTTCTCGTGTTGACGCTGTAACTAAATACTTATGGATGCGAGCATGATGCATTGAGCCATCTTTGCATCATCTTGCTATTTCTTAAAATAATAATATCTTCCTCATAGGCTTAGTCTACAACGTTTGCAGGAATAGGCAAATTAAGGATATTTGCTAGCTTTTCAGCATTGAGAACTTTTCTCATATTTGTTTAATCAATCCAAAGAATTCGGCTCGATTAATTGTTAGCATCTAATATGCTATGCAGTGTTAGTGAATTAAACATAGCAATATTCTTTAAGTGAATTAATAACAACATTAACATGCATTCATTTTATTAATCACCAAGTTAATTAGGTCTTTATTTAAAATGGTGTCTCCCACTATTTTCATCAAACTATATTACCCTCTTCTTATATAGTTCGGCAAATCTAATTAAAAACTTGCTAGTGAGAATAAGGATCCTATTTTAAATGTATATAGTCTTGTGTGTGCACAACAAACTATATATAAATAAATAGGTAGACAACTTTTGTCAATTACATCAACATGTAACTCCTTGTATTTTGCCTCTTAGATTATTATGATCATGTGTGTGCACATCCAAATTAAAATTATCTAAGTTAAGTCAAACCTAGCACTTCCATATAGTAAAGAGAAAAATACTACCCTTGTGTGTGCACAACAAAACAGTAATGTTCAATTCCTTATAAGCATCAAATGTGATAAAAACAACATCTCAAATGATCGATATAAGTCTTGTGTGTGCATAACAAACGTATATTGATTATTTGATACTCTATCGTTTTATCATGTTAGAAGGCGACGTTCGATATTCCAAATATCTTTGAACGTTACAACTTAATATTTTAGTTGTAGAATAAATAAATTAGAACAATTCTAATTTTATTTAATTGAATTAAACTACTTTAATTCATGAATTAAACATTTTAATTCATTTTATAAATAATATTTATTCTACAACATGAGGGGTTTGTTAATATTAATTGTCTCATCTTGTTTAACGCACATGCACATATATATATAAAATACGCGTCATATTATTTAACATGCGAAGCATGTTTGGATAATATAATATAATATATATATATATATATATATATATATATATATATATATATATATATATATATATAATGAACATGCACATATAGAATACTATATTCTACTTGGATTGATTATGGACTTTTATTCTAGTTTGGTTCACTAGAGCCACCAAGTGAACCAAAAGGTCAAACCTAGGGCGCAAGAATAAATTAAATTATATGTAACTATTAGATTTAAATTCGGGCTCCATTACAAGCGGGTCTTCATGCACTCCTTGCTCATTTGCTCCAATTCTTCAAAATAATTCTAACTAATCCTATTACAAAATTATTTACAATAAATAAGAAACATTGATCAACAGTCAAGGAGAAGTACATAGGAGGGAGATAGAATTATACATAAGAAAAATTAGAAAGACGAGGTACGCAGACCCCATTTATAAAACCCAATCATTCATGCATTCATTTAAAATTAAATCCAATCACATTGGTCTAGAATTATACATAAGAAAAATTAGAAAGACGAGGTACGCAGACCCCATTTATAAAACCCAATCATTCATGCATCCATTTAAAATTAAATCCAATCACATTGGTCAATAGTCCATAATCAATCTCATTTATTATCATATATATCAACATATATATCAATAAATAAAATTCATCGCATGAATTAAATAAAACATTCCATATATGTATTGGTATCATTTAATGGGCAATTTAAAGTTGCAAGAAATCCAATTTCATGTTTAAAATAAACTTTTTATTTTAATTATAAAATTATTTTAAAAAATAAACTATTTATTTTTATTATTTTAAAATTACCCAAAATAAACTCTTTTATTTTGAAATTTTAAAATATGTACAAAATTACCAAACTGTTTGGATAATTAATATATATTATAAATATATCATATATATATATATATATATATATATATATATATATATATATATATATATATATAAAACAATTCGGTAAGCAGCTTTTGAGCTTAATTACTTCCGCGAATAGTTGCAGCAAAAGGATTACATATGACACACAAAATGGGACAAACATATATAATCACCGAAACTATGATGGCTATATATATATATATAAATCCGAAACTGATATGCCTTGTAAAACCGAAAACATGCTAACTCTCCAAATCTGGAATTTTGTTGTGCCATTACCAAAAAGTCACTAATATATATATATATATATATATATATATATATATATATATATATATATATATATATATATATATATTTCCGAAATCCTGCGGCTGTAAAAGAAACGGAACAATTCTTTACCTAAAACACTTTTACCGAAACATGTTTGTTACCTTATCAATCCGAAAAACATGAATTGTTAATATACATATATATATATATAGAGAGAGAGAGAGCATTTCCATGACATACCCTCTTAAACAACATACCCAACATACCCCTTTTAGCGACGGACCCGGCGACGGTTTGGTCCGTCGCCATAGGTTCGTCCGTCTCTAAATGTTTTAGAGACGGATTTTGTTGTCCGTCTCTAAAACATTTAGCGACGGACGAACCTATGGCGACGGACCAAACCGTCGCCAGGTCCGTCGCTAAAGGGGGTATGTTGGGTATGTTGTTTTAGAGGGTATGTCATGGATCCTTTCTATATATATATATATATATATATATATATATATATATATATATATATATATATATATATATATCAAAAACCGTAGCAGTAGCTTTCCAATATCCAAACCGAGAATGATATATATATATATATATATATATATTACCGAATCAATTTCGGTATATAAAAGTAATAATTTTATATAATAAATTATGCCCAATAAATTATTCTAAATACATACTCATACACATATGGAATCAAAACAATTAATAATTCGCATAAAGTTTGGCTCTTGATGCCACTGTTGGTTTACAAAAATCATCGACGCAATCAAATTGCACAAAATAGCGGAAGCATGATAAAATCAAATTTAAAATTTTACAAACCATAATTCAGGATCGACCTTTATGCGCAACTATTAATTAATAAAGAAGAAGTTAGAGATATACCCTTGTAGAACTCAAAGCTTCAACGGGTACAAGTTCACCTCCAAATCCTTCGCGTTCTCCTTGAATTTCACCTATTGGATTCCAATGATCAATGTTAGCCACCCAAGTGTTTGGCCTCTAGAGGTGATCCACCAAGGAATAACAGTAATTCAAGAAGTGGGTGATGACAAACCCTAGTTTTCTCTCTCTAGAGAATATGTGAGTACTCTCCCAAAACTTGTGGAAGTGTATGTGTGTAACCTCAATCCATAATAAGACTTCTCTTATTTATAGATTTAGTAAACCCTCATAACACCTTTAGGAATAGGATTTTTAATTAAACTCCTAATCTAATTAGGAACTTAATTGATTTAATATAATAATTATAATTCCTAAACTATTTAGGAACTTAATTATTAATTATGAGAGTACTATTATTAATTAATTCCTAAACCATTTAGGAACTAAATAATAATTATAATAGTAATAATAATAATAAGACTCCTCTTATTAATTTATAATTAGTATTTCCAAAATACTAAATAATAAATATTAAGCTATTTAATTTATTCTATCCACATAGTATAAATTAAATATACTTAATTCATTATTACAATTATGTCATTTACTTCTTAAATAATTATTTTTCTTTTGCGGTGTGACCCTTTAGGTTCTCCATATTAAACCGGTGATAGAATAAATTAATTAGAACTATTCTAATCTTATTTATATAAATAAATTAAACTATTTAATTTATTTAAATAAATAATATTTATTCCATAATAAGGGTAAGCCCCATAACGATCAACGACTTTCCAAATAATATAGATTTCAACATTTAATCACAAAAGAACCTATTCAGCGAATAGTTACCGTACAATTCAATCTTTCTACCTCACAATGTCCCAATGAAATATAAAACATGGTATTACTGTCAAGTCTTATTTTATTTGAATATATGCATCTCGATCCTTAAATGAATAACTCTAATTAATGTACATTAGAAACTACTTTCTAATTTTCATTCTGCCTTGGCCAAGGACTACTGAGTTGTCATTTATCGAATCGCATAGGATATTCCCTTCTTTTACTAGAAGTGGTAGATTCTTTGTTGATCATTCACCTGTCTCCATGTATGACTTATTATGTCCAATCATACCCTTTGATACACCCTAAAGGTTTTAAGGAATATGTCAAAACATAATTCATCATACACAAGATACTATGATGATCTCAAGTCCAATGATCACTTGTACTACTATCACAAAAGGAACTCCTATTGACAGGCAACTAAGACTCCATTAGGTGTTCCTTGCGCGAGTCACGTTCAGTGAACTTATTCTCTAATAAGCACCTACATACTTGCTTTAGTGTCTCTACACAAATGATTATGAGATCAATCATCCTCTTCATAAGAGCAAGCATAGTATGTACTAATCTATCTGGATTCACTAATCCCCATTTTAGTAATCCAACGATTAGGAACAATTTTAGTTTTGAGCTATCTTGAATTTAGATCTCATTAGCATGATCCTCATCATGGTTCTAAAAGCATTGCTCGAAAACTATGGGTTTATCCATTTGATTAATACTAGTAATTAATCATGAATAAAGAAATGTCTCGATACTTTTATTAATAAATGAACAAGATTACAAAGTATATGCTTATCACATCAAATGTGATTGGCTTGAGGGCATACTACTTTCACTATTCATTTAGCTTACTATGAACTTTCATAACCAATTTCAATTCAATTATATATCATAATTTTCATGTCTTATGAACTTTAGCTTATCTTTCAATATTTGATCACATATATATACTTATATTTAATCATTCCTTAATACATTCTATTATTTAAACTAGGTTTTATCTCATAACCTTTACTTAATTCATCAAAATCCTTATTTGGAATTCCTGTAAAATCCTGGGGTGTCACAGTGGTGGTGGCCTATTTCCTCCATAGCCCAGATTGGGATGATCCCTCCATCCTGGATTGTATGTGTTAGAATAGGGATTATATCTGCGTTGAGGTTATCCTTGGAAGTTCCCCACTGCGTTGGCTTGTTGTGTGGTGTCATCCTCTTGTAATGTGGGGCAAGTATCTGTAGCATGATCTGATGACAAACAAATCCCACAACTCTTTACAACAGGTGTATTTCTTGCGGACATCTTTAAAACTAAAGCAGTTAAATCTGACAATTTTTGCTCAATATTGCTTGTGTTCACCTCATTGACCCTCTTCGGTGAGTGATCCACCCTAGTTCCATACTGTTGTGAGTTAGCTACCATATTTGCAATCATGTTCTTTGCAGCGTCAGGAGTCTTGTCAACTAGTGCTCCAACACTTGCAGCATCGATCATACATCTATCCATTGGCAATAATCCCTCATAAAAATATTGGATAAGATGTTGTTCATCGATTTGGTATGGTGGACAGCTTGAGCATAGCTTCTTGAACCTTTCCCAATACTCGTACAAAGTCTCTCCATTGTACTGTCGATGGCACATATCTCCTTCCTTATGTTGGCAACTCTTGAAGTAGGAAAGTATTTCTCCAAGAATAGCCTTTGCATGTCATTCCATGATTGTATTGAACCTGAAGGGAAAAAGTACAGCCAATCATTTTCTAGGTATGCCAAGGAGAAAGGGAATGCTCTCAGCTTGATGTGCTCCTCATTGACTCCTTGTGGTTTCATGGTTGAACATACCACATGGAACTCCTTTAGATGTTTGTATGGATCTTCACCTATAAGACCACGAAAAGTAGGCAAAAGATGAATTAGTCCAGATTTAAGTTCAAAAGAAGCATCTAAAGTAGGATACTCAATACATAATGGCTGTTGATTTAAATTAGGAGTAGCCAACTCCTTTAAAGTTCTGTTGTTGTTATGATTTACAGTCATCTTCTCCTATTCGAAATCGCTAGGTGAACTATTGAAATAGAGTTCAAGTGCAACGTTAAGGCCTGGTGAGGATATGAAAGCTTCTTCCTCAACTGCTCTCTTAGCTTGACGAGTCTCTTGTCTTAACCTTCTTGCAATTCGCTCGATTTCTGGATCAAAATTCAATTCACCAAATTGAGAGGATCGGGTCATACACTACAAAACAAAGAAAACAAATTAAATAGTTAACTAAAGAAAACAAAGATAAATAAAACAAATAACACTCCCCGGCAACGGCGCCAAAATTTGGGATGTTGTCGTAGGCAACTAAAATAAAATCTTACTTTGAGAAATATTAATGTAGTAGTGAAAGTAAGAGTCGAACCCACAGAGAGTGAATTTGTTTTAATAAATTCTAATGTTTTCAAAAATAACTAATTGAATGGGGGACGCTGTTTCATTTGCTGCTGCTGATCTGCTCTAAACGACATCATTACATTTGTTGTTGCTGATCTGTTAACCGCGCCTTGCGCGGCCGCTGCTCTGTCCGTTTCTTTGTACAAACGACGTCGTCGCTCCGCTTTCCTTCTTCCTTAAGCGCGCAACGCACGGACAGCCAAATGGTTTATTTACGATTCTACCACCGTGCTGCTTAATTACCAAAATTGCCATTCTGCTTGTTATTTACCAAAATGCCATCAGCCTTTGCAGAATTTACAAAATTGCCCCCAAGCTTATTTTTCCTACAAAATAAAATATAAAATAATTAAAAATAATATAAAAATAATAAAAACACATAATAATAAATAAAATTCCTAAAGTACTAAAAATAAATAAAAACACATAAATAAAAAGAAATATAAAATTACCTAAATTAACATAAATTAACTAAAATCCTATAAAACCTATTAAAACCAAAATAAGCTAAATAATTAAACATTTAAGCACACAATAAATATAAAAACTAAGTATTAGGGAATAAAAATATCGTATAATTTAATCATATCATTGGGCTTCACATTGGACTTAGGAATTAAATATATTGGGCTTATCTATTTAATTTGGTTGGGCTCAATTTAATTATCACATTGGGCTAACATTAAACAATCTATGTTATATTTAATTAAAATAAGCAGTGGGGTAGTTTAATTAATTGCATGGACTAGGGTTTAATTAATTACATGGACTACTAGGTAAATTAATTTGACCTAGTTTAATACCTCATTTGGACTTATAACATAATTTAATTAGACTTACTTTAATTAATTATACACCTTGATTTATTACTTTAAATAAATACACACATACACAAGTATATTCATTCAATTATTTAATGCACAATTAATTAGTACAAAAATTTTAATTCGTTGCTAATTATTTAATAAATATAATTACAATGTCTAATAGAATTCGTGGTCATTACAATCATTGTCCAAACCTTAAAGTAAAAAAAAAAGATTCAAAAAAATTGAACTCAACAATGTTATTAGTTAGGCTACTTAGTTTTTTTGTCGTGGTCATTCTTAATGAGATCATTAAACTAGTACAGTATGCGTATATCCTATTATCCTACAAGTATTATTGTGACGACCCCGAATCCGGGTTCCTTGAACCTCGGACCCGGTTCAACACGAGTACTACTTTTCCTTATTGTTCATGAATTTTAACAATATTATAATTGCTAAATAATCATTTATTTACAATTATATAACATCTCCTTCTATTCCAGAATCGAAATCTTTATACATTCCTAGTATGTCTCAATATCATACATGATACGACATTCTATTACAATCAATTTGAGTATTTAATACTCATATAACATACCAACTAAGTCTTATGCTACAGAATCATTTACCTGTCCAATTCGGACTGATATCTACAATAGATATTTAGATCTTCAATGGAAGTAATATATTTTCCTGTTCCTTGTTCTTTATCGAGAACTTCAGGTAACTAGCCTTATCTGAAAATGTTGGTTTAGGCAAGAGTGAGCACGACGGCTCAACAAGTTCAACAGCTACACATAACACATTACATGCTTCACATAAAATTTACAATTTATACTAACATCATGTTTTTCATGCATTTCAGTTTATGACATACTGCTCATGCATATCATGCCTTGCATTTAATCTATGCTTCATGTCTAACCTCTATCATGACATATAGTTCAATGCAGAACAATTGTCTTAAATCAACTACCGCATATCAACAATTCAAATCAACTTATTGCACAAAGGCACATTAAAACATCTTTGCACATAACCACGTATGAGCACATCTCAGTTTAATAACAAACTTATAATTCATGCACATAATACAACACGTTCTGAAAAACTTGCCTGAACTTGTATAACCAGCTTACGTTAATCTTTCACGTTCCTTGCACCACCTACACGGTATGTGAGATCAACGGTGCACAATATCAGTCAAAGTTTGACTCAATACTAAATCTTATTTTAAAGATATTTATTTCTTCTTATCATCCCCTTTATTTAATAAGGTTAATTTCATATTTTAGTCTCTCTTTGACTTGACTCAGTGTTTCATATTCAACACCATAAATCTTTTGTTCGAAACTATGCAATTCTGACATTTATTAATGTCACTGCATTAAAACTTGGACCCTATATTTATTTAGGTCGATCTACCAATTAATCACTAATGGACCATACCCTTGGTTTAACTTAATCACATCATTTATCTCGATACTTATCATAATATTACCCACCTTGGATAATATTTTAAATTTTACTATCAATTAGTAATAACTTATAATGTTATTTAATTGTTAAATAACACTTTAAATAATCATTACTATTATTAATTTATTTTTAATAATAGTTTACCTTAATCATTATGATTAATCTTTTAATAATAATTTAATTGCTTGCTAATATTATTACCCTTTAATAATATTTTAATTGACTTCTCATTATTATCAATCATTTTAGTAATAATTTAATTGTTCATCAATATTATCAATCATTTAATAATATTTGAAATCCTCACGTATCATTAGTAATTATTTAATAACGATTCAACCCTTAACTATTATTACCCAATAGTTAATTACTTGTTAAACAATATTATTAATTCTTTAATAATATTCTAAATCTTTATTTATCATTATTATTTATTTAATAATGATTTAACTCTTAACTATTATTATTTAATAGTCAATTAAATGCTAAATAATATTATTAATCCTTTAATAATATTTTAAATTAATTACATATCATTATTAATTATTCAATAATGATTTAATTCTTAACTATTATCATTTAATAGTTAGTCAATAATATTATCAATATATTTTAATTACTTAATAATCTTCTTTCGATTAAGTAATAATTTATTCCACTTAATTACCATTTAATTATTATTTAATATGAATTAAATAATAATTAATTAACTAATTATCCGAACTCATTATTTAATATTAATTAAATAATAATTAATTAATTAATTAACCTTACTTATTATTTAATATTAATTAAATAATAAATAATTGGTTTATTAACCTTAATTATCCTTTAATTATTATTTAATATTAATTAAATAATAATTAATTACTTAATTAACCTTACTTATTATTTAATATTAATTAAATAATAAATAATTAGCTTTCTAACTTTAATATTCTTTAATTATTATTTAATATTAATTTAAATAATAATTACTTATTTATTTAACTTTACTTATTATTTAAGTGCAATTAAATAATAAATAACTAACTTATTCATCTTAACATCCTTTAATTATTATTTAATATTCATTAAATCATAATTAATTAATTACATAACTTCATATATTATTTAATATTTATTAAATAATATTTAATTAGATTATTAGCCTATTTATACACTAATAAATAGCTAATATATAGTGAATCACTCCAATAATTTTAAATTTTATTTTATAACACTTAACTAGCATGCCAATAGGTCAAATATTATTTTTCTGAAATTAAAAATAATTTTCCCATAATTATTAGCAATTTAGTAAGCTTTAATCCACCATTAATTCTAATAAATACCAAATTACAAAAAAATTCGGATTTTAAATTTTGATAATTTTCTTTATAAAATTATAAGCATTTTCTCTTTTGGAACCAACCCAAGAACCGGCCTAAAAATGCCCGAACCGGCCCTACCTAGAAATCATGAAAAACCGAAAAAAACCGAACCGGCCGGTTTTTTTAATAAAATAGGCAGATTACTTTCTTAGTTTTCCAGACTTGGGGTCTCCGACGGGAACTTGAATAAAATGAAATCCACAAGTCCGATTGAGGTCTATTAGGTATCGATGGATTCGTAACTTCCCGAACTACATGATTCTGTTATCAAACATCAAGTTTGGATTTGTTTTGGTCACTGAAAATAGCTATAAACCCGACTGTTATGCACAGCCCTAAAATTAGTGGGGTGTTTTGGTAGAAAATCCATATCTTGCTCATTTTAAATCGGATTTTAGTCATTCAACTTGAAGAATCTTCATATTTCATGGATCTATCACCCAAAATTGACGGATCATAAATCCGACTTACGGATCGTGAACAGTAATTCCGTGAATGGGCTGCTATGATTTTTGTTACTTGGTTTTCGTCGGTAAAAACTTATTTGATGATTTTGATGAAATTTTTCATCACAAACACATATAAAAACCCATGTTAAACCCATCAAACTATGAATATACATATATTACATAGTTAAAGACTTCTAGACCATCAAAACAAGTTTTGATCGGTTAAAAATATATTTTAACCGTTTAAAACTTATTTAAACAACAAAAATGAAATTAAAAAGGTTTGGAGTACTTTTTAAACTCTTAGACATGGATGATCTCCTTCCTCTTGCTAGGAGCTAGGCTTGTGACTCCACCTTGATCATTCTCTAGCAACGTTCCTTAGTGGATCATCCATTTCTCAAAGCTTGCTAGCTTTTCTCTAGAATACTCTCTCTTTCTCTCTAGGAGTTCTTGAAAACTAACTAACAAACATAACAAAATGTTGATGGATGCTATATATAGACCCTCCCTAATCACCATTAACCTTCACTAATCAACTAGTGTTGGTGAATTTAAGGGTTAACCAAGCTTACTATAGCTTGAATGACCTATTGAGTGACATTTTGATTGACCAATGGAATGACTAGGGTTGGTGGGGAGTTGTTGAGACATTTTACACTCCAAATTCACCAACAAGCAACTTTTCATGTGGGGCCCCCTCCAAAATTCGGGATTCCTCTTTTATTACATCACTTTAGCTTTATTTTTACATCTTATATCATTATATAAGTATTCATATATATATACACCAATGTATATATATTGACCACCACTTTGACTTCCATTTGGGCTCCACATTGGATCAAATTAATATTTCTATTGGGCTCATCAATTAAATTTGTTTGGGCTCAATTTAATTATTACATTGGGCTAATATTAATTACCCTATGTTACATTTAATTAAAACAAGCATTGGGCTTGGTTAATTATTACATAAATCAATGTTCAAATTAAATTATATGAACTACTAGGTTAATTTAATTTGACCTAGTTTCATACCTCAATTGGACTTATAATATAATCCAATTAGATTTGCTATAATTAATTCTACCACATTGGGTTACTTAATTAACCCATCCACGGTTAATTCTTAACCCCACATTTATTTATCTAGAAATTAACCAATGATTGGTTAATGCTATCTCTCTTGTCAACCAATTAGGGTTATTCAATTAACTAGACACTAGTTAATTCTCTACACTCAATCAATACTTGAAATGCTTCTCCCAACCATTGACCATCATTTGACTTTTAATGGTTTGGGCTACATAACTTACTTTTTATTGGCTCTCTTATTTAATTACCCATTTCATGCAAATATCTCCATATTGGGCTTACATCTATAACAACTTATTAATTAAGTAAATTACTTAATTAATTAACTTCTTAATATTGTCCTTCTAGGCAATATTCCACTTCCCTACTTGTTACTCATAACCTTAATTCATAACTTATATAATTAATTCAATTAATTATATTACATGACTTTTCTTTTTAATCCATACTAAAACTAATTAATTTATTAGTTTTATTAAGTATTTAATTTACTTCACACATCATCTTGTTTGACTAACAAACTCAACTATAGGTGTATATATATAAATATTAATATATTCACCTTCACTTCTCAATTGAATTTCTTTCTTAAATAAATTATCTACCTGCATCATTAAAATATTCTCACATTTAATTTCTAACAAATAATTTATGTTAAAAAAAAATGTTTACCCATTTTCTACACATCTTCCTTCTCACCTTCTAGGTTTAAACATTAACCTTTAATAAAATCAATTAAGATATTATTTAAAATCTTGAAATTATCTGGGATATTACATTCACCCATTCTTATAAGAATTTCGTCCCCGAAATTATCTCATACACAATTCTACCAATTTTCATCACTGAGAATATCTCTTTACTCATCAAATTCTATGACCACCCTTTTCTAGGAAGTTCATACTTCTAAACTCATAATTCCAGAACAATGGAATATCTTGCAGAAGAATAAATTGAAAATCAATATCTTACAGAAGAATAAATTGAAAATCAAAATATTCATTAAAACTTTCATAATATGCTGAGGGGTCATCAAGACTGTGAACATCCGAATGGAATTAACTGAATTCCGAATAAATAGTATTTATCCCTGTAAATACTTATAAACAGAGTGTTTATCAATCACAAAGACTGAAAACATTCCATAGGTGTACGCTAGGTGATCAGCCTATTGTACCATACGTCGTGCAGAACGTCTTAATTTTTAGGCGCCAGTCGGAGCTATATGCCGACAAAAATATATTTGCTTTAGCCGACAGAATATATTTGTTTTTGCACTTGTTCACCTCAGACTTACTACAAAATTCCGTTCCAAAATAATTTGGATTGGATAATAAACTTGAGTCAATTCTGACCAAAAGTGTCCAGTTAAAATAAATGACAAAGACTCCCATCATTGAACTGTTCGTATATTACGATTCAAAAATTCATTTCAGATTAGTTAAAATAACTAAAATTCATTTATAGGACTTCATGATACCGCATCATCTTGACAGTACGTTGAGGATTCCGCCATTAATTCATGACTTCATGATACCGCACATCTTGACAGTACGTTGAGGATTCCGTCCTTTTCATCCCCACACCATGGCTTTAATGGCATGTGATGATTTTATAAATACATTTTGATATTTTCAAATCAATTTGTCTAGCTGAAACAATTAGCATAGACTATTCTTTAAACGTTTTAAAATACTGAAAATCATTTTATGACTTTGTCATACTACATCATACCATAGTGGGCTTTAAACATCCAACACTAGGTTACTCTGCATTGATGACTCCATCGTTTATCATCTCTGCACTAAATGCATTAATGATTTCTAAAATACATTTGTCTTTTCAAAAGCACAAAAGTGCGAATTTAGCACGATTTTAAGAATTTCAAAGTCTAGCATAGCTAGAAGATTTGGAATGTCCTAAAACCTCAAAATACCTCAAATTTCTCCTCCGCATTCTTTTCCAGCTTAATAACTATATATGGTAAAGCTCTAGTCTTACTACTTAACTCTACCCATACTTATTGTTCATCAAACTTACCACACATTAGGAGTTCAGGTACTTGCCACAATCATATGGGTCGGAGAACTTATCCTAGTCAGACCAAAATCGTCCATTCGCTGAGGGGTTCCACCATACGATTATGAGTCACGAACTTACCATCAGTATGAGTTTTAAGAACACGTATTTATCTTAATATTCTCTACATATCCAATATATTATGAGAAAAGAATCACCTTCTCACCATATATACATCGAATAGCATGACATCAGGTTCAAATCGATTATCACTATAGGAAGCTAAGTGGTTGTCAAACCAAACGCAATCTCCTGCCCCTACAAGAAATTGGTCAACTCGGCCACTAATCAATATAGAAAGTTAAGCGGTCGTTAAACCAAGAACAAATCCTCTGCCCATACAAAGAACTGTTAAACTCAACTACTATATTAATATAGGAAGCTAAGTGGTTCTAAAACCAAGCACAAATCCATACAAGGAATCGTACAACTCAGCCACTAATATGAGTTCTCAATTAAAAACCCACAAACCTTCTAATTTTCTTAACTGAATACGAATTCTCTCCATTCATATTTTAGCACATATGTCTCATTACGAGTTCATTTCTCTAGATCATTTCATGACCTTATTAGCATTTTTTTTTTATGCTTCTCAAAATCTTATCAAAAGATATTTTCTATCATTTCATCAAATTAGGTACAACATGACCTTTTTCATCTCTCTTATATCTTCTTAAATCCATCTTTGGATAATCTTCTCTATATGAATTTTCCAAATTCATCTTTTATAACTTAAACTCTTCCGTAGTTTATTCATTTATCATTTTACTTATCTTCTACTACGGTTATAGCCTAAGGTACTCTTACCTAAAGTTTATAACCTATCAGCTCTGATACCAACTTGTGACGACCCCGAATCCGGGTTCCTTGAACCTCGGACCCGGTTCAACACGAGTACTACTTTTCCTTATTGTTCATGAATTTTAACAATATTATAATTGCTAAATAATCATTTATTTACAATTATATAACATCTCCTTCTATTCCAGAATCGAAATCTTTATACATTCCTAGTATGTCTCAATATCATACATGATACGACATTCTATTACAATCAATTTGAGTATTTAATACTCATATAACATACCAACTAAGTCTTATGCTACAGAATCATTTACCTGTCCAATTCGGACTGATATCTACAATAGATATTTAGATCTTCAATGGAAGTAATATATTTTCCTGTTCCTTGTTCTTTATCGAGAACTTCAGGTAACTAGCCTTATCTGAAAATGTTGGTTTAGGCAAGAGTGAGCACGACGGCTCAACAAGTTCAACAGCTACACATAACACATTACATGCTTCACATAAAATTTACAATTTATACTAACATCATGTTTTTCATGCATTTCAGTTTATGACATACTGCTCATGCATATCATGCCTTGCATTTAATCTATGCTTCATGTCTAACCTCTATCATGACATATAGTTCAATGCAGAACAATTGTCTTAAATCAACTACCGCATATCAACAATTCAAATCAACTTATTGCACAAAGGCACATTAAAACATCTTTGCACATAACCACGTATGAGCACATCTCAGTTTAATAACAAACTTATAATTCATGCACATAATACAACACGTTCTGAAAAACTTGCCTGAACTTGTATAACCAGCTTACGTTAATCTTTCACGTTCCTTGCACCACCTACACGGTATGTGAGATCAACGGTGCACAATATCAGTCAAAGTTTGACTCAATACTAAATCTTATTTTAAAGATATTTATTTCTTCTTATCATCCCCTTTATTTAATAAGGTTAATTTCATATTTTAGTCTCTCTTTGACTTGACTCAGTGTTTCATATTCAACACCATAAATCTTTTGTTCGAAACTATGCAATTCTGACATTTATTAATGTCACTGCATTAAAACTTGGACCCTATATTTATTTAGGTCGATCTACCAATTAATCACTAATGGACCATACCCTTGGTTTAACTTAATCACATCATTTATCTCGATACTTATCATAATATTACCCACCTTGGATAATATTTTAAATTTTACTATCAATTAGTAATAACTTATAATGTTATTTAATTGTTAAATAACACTTTAAATAATCATTACTATTATTAATTTATTTTTAATAATAGTTTACCTTAATCATTATGATTAATCTTTTAATAATAATTTAATTGCTTGCTAATATTATTACCCTTTAATAATATTTTAATTGACTTCTCATTATTATCAATCATTTTAGTAATAATTTAATTGTTCATCAATATTATCAATCATTTAATAATATTTGAAATCCTCACGTATCATTAGTAATTATTTAATAACGATTCAACCCTTAACTATTATTACCCAATAGTTAATTACTTGTTAAACAATATTATTAATTCTTTAATAATATTCTAAATCTTTATTTATCATTATTATTTATTTAATAATGATTTAACTCTTAACTATTATTATTTAATAGTCAATTAAATGCTAAATAATATTATTAATCCTTTAATAATATTTTAAATTAATTACATATCATTATTAATTATTCAATAATGATTTAATTCTTAACTATTATCATTTAATAGTTAGTCAATAATATTATCAATATATTTTAATTACTTAATAATCTTCTTTCGATTAAGTAATAATTTATTCCACTTAATTACCATTTAATTATTATTTAATATGAATTAAATAATAATTAATTAACTAATTATCCGAACTCATTATTTAATATTAATTAAATAATAATTAATTAATTAATTAACCTTACTTATTATTTAATATTAATTAAATAATAAATAATTAGTTTATTAACCTTAATTATCCTTTAATTATTATTTAATATTAATTAAATAATAATTAATTACTTAATTAACCTTACTTATTATTTAATATTAATTAAATAATAAATAATTAGCTTTCTAACTTTAATATTCTTTAATTATTATTTAATATTAATTTAAATAATAATTACTTATTTATTTAACTTTACTTATTATTTAAGTGCAATTAAATAATAAATAACTAACTTATTCATCTTAACATCCTTTAATTATTATTTAATATTCATTAAATCATAATTAATTAATTACATAACTTCATATATTATTTAATATTTATTAAATAATATTTAATTAGATTATTAGCCTATTTATACACTAATAAATAGCTAATATATAGTGAATCACTCCAATAATTTTAAATTTTATTTTATAACACTTAACTAGCATGCCAATAGGTCAAATATTATTTTTCTGAAATTAAAAATAATTTTCCCATAATTATTAGCAATTTAGTAAGCTTTAATCCACCATTAATTCTAATAAATACCAAATTACAAAAAAATTCGGATTTTAAATTTTGATAATTTTCTTTATAAAATTATAAGCATTTTCTCTTTTGGAACCAACCCAAGAACCGGCCTAAAAATGCCCGAACCGGCCCTACCTAGAAATCATGAAAAACCGAAAAAAACCGAACCGGCCGGTTTTTTTAATAAAATAGGCAGATTACTTTCTTAGTTTTCCAGACTTGGGGTCTCCGACGGGAACTTGAATAAAATGAAATCCACAAGTCCGATTGAGGTCTATTAGGTATCGATGGATTCGTAACTTCCCGAACTACATGATTCTGTTATCAAACATCAAGTTTGGAGTTGTTTTGGTCACTGAAAATAGCTATAAACCCGACTGTTATGCACAGCCCTAAAATTAGTGGGGTGTTTTGGTAGAAAATCCATATCTTGCTCATTTTAAATCGGATTTTAGTCATTCAACTTGGAGAATCTTCATATTTCATGGATCTATCACCCAAAATTGACGGATCATAAATCCGACTTACGGATCGTGAACAGTAATTCCGTGAATGGGCTGCTATGATTTTTGTTACTTGGTTTTCGTCGGTAAAAACTTATTTGATGATTTTGATGAAATTTTTCATCACAAACACATATAAAAACCCATGTTAAACCCATCAAACTATGAATATACATATATTACATAGTTAAAGACTTCTAGACCATCAAAACAAGTTTTGATCGGTTAAAAATATATTTTAACCGTTTAAAACTTATTTAAACAACAAAAATGAAATTAAAAAGGTTTGGAGTACTTTTTAACCTCTTAGACATGGATGATCTCCTTCCTCTTGCTAGGAGCTAGGCTTGTGACTCCACCTTGATCATTCTCTAGCAACGTTCCTTAGTGGATCATCCATTTCTCAAAGCTTGCTAGCTTTTCTCTAGAATACTCTCTCTTTCTCTCTAGGAGTTCTTGAAAACTAACTAACAAACATAACAAAATGTTGATGGATGCTATATATAGACCCTCCCTAATCACCATTAACCTTCACTAATCAACTAGTGTTGGTGAATTTAAGGGTTAACCAAGCTTACTATAGCTTGAATGACCTATTGAGTGACATTTTGATTGACCAATGGAATGACTAGGGTTGGTGGGGAGTTGTTGAGACATTTTACACTCCAAATTCACCAACAAGCAACTTTTCATGTGGGGCCCCCTCCAAAATTCGGGATTCCTCTTTTATTACATCACTTTAGCTTTATTTTTACATCTTATATCATTATATAAGTATTCATATATATATACACCAATGTATATATATTGACCACCACTTTGACTTCCATTTGGGCTCCACATTGGATCAAATTAATATTTCTATTGGGCTCATCAATTAAATTTGTTTGGGCTCAATTTAATTATTACATTGGGCTAATATTAATTACCCTATGTTACATTTAATTAAAACAAGCATTGGGCTTGGTTAATTATTACATAAATCAATGTTCAAATTAAATTATATGAACTACTAGGTTAATTTAATTTGACCTAGTTTCATACCTCAATTGGACTTATAATATAATCCAATTAGATTTGCTATAATTAATTCTACCACATTGGGTTACTTAATTAACCCATCCACGGTTAATTCTTAACCCCACATTTATTTATCTAGAAATTAACCAATGATTGGTTAATGCTATCTCTCTTGTCAACCAATTAGGGTTATTCAATTAACTAGACACTAGTTAATTCTCTACACTCAATCAATACTTGAAATGCTTCTCCCAACCATTGACCATCATTTGACTTTTAATGGTTTGGACTACATAACTTACTTTTTATTGGCTCTCTTATTTAATTACCCATTTCATGCAAATATCTCCATATTGGGCTTACATCTATAACAACTTATTAATTAAGTAAATTACTTAATTAATTAACTTCTTAATATTGTCCTTCTAGGCAATATTCCACTTCCCTACTTGTTACTCATAACCTTAATTCATAACTTATATAATTAATTCAATTAATTATATTACATGACTTTTCTTTTTAATCCATACTAAAACTAATTAATTTATTAGTTTTATTAAGTATTTAATTTACTTCACACATCATCTTGTTTGACTAACAAACTCAACTATAGGTGTATATATATAAATATTAATATATTCACCTTCACTTCTCAATTGAATTTCTTTCTTAAATAAATTATCTACCTGCATCATTAAAATATTCTCACATTTAATTTCTAACAAATAATTTATGTTAAAAAAAAATGTTTACCCATTTTCTACACATCTTCCTTCTCACCTTCTAGGTTTAAACATTAACCTTTAATAAAATCAATTAAGATATTATTTAAAATCTTGAAATTATCTGGGATATTACAATTATGTTATCCTGTAATCACCTCAAAATGTTGTATTCACGTAATGGAATTTATTCTTTTCTTATTTAACGTTATCCTATTCTTTTTTGCCCCTCTACTTTCCTCTTCTATCCTACCAACTACCATGCTAAAAGTACCTTAAAATTTTACTTTTTATGAGTGAAATTACCTGGTTCATATTTATTTCTTCTTTTTGTACTTCTTGATACTGTAATTACCCAAAAATGGCCTAGCGCCTGCTAAATTATGTAAAATGTATATCCCTTAGGCTAAATTCTTTAAGAAACTTGTATTATCTCAAATATTTTGAGTTATTAAAAACTTCTCAGTTTGTTGTCTTCTCTTGAAAACTAATCTTTTTCGTCATCCTGTATTTTTTGTTCAAATTGTTGGCATTTGGTTTTATTGCAGATTTTTGAAGGCAAGGAAGTTTAACCTTGATAAAACAATCCATATGTGGGTAGAAATGCTAAAATGGAGGAGAGAGTATGGATGGACACTATAATAAAGGTAAGAGGCTATCATAGTATGAGAGGTGACTTTAATGGTTACATTTTAGTTTCTCTGTTTTCTTCCTAATGGTCTGGATGCATCTATTCTTAATCTTGATTGAGATGAGGGGGCTCATAGTTGGGGTTTAGTCTTGGCTACAATTTCATCAATCCCCTTTCCCACTATACTAATTCATTTAACATTAAAAAGAAAATAATTAACTCATACAGATTATTTTTGACTCACTAACATATCTGCTATATTTTTGTCATTGTGTAATTGTACTATTATAGTTTCAAACATTCCTATATATATATATATATATATATATATATATATATATATATATATATATATATATATATATATAAGGTGCTTAGTTTTTTTAAAGTTGCAGAGATTTGAATCTTTTAATCCCATTATTCATTGATCCTCTCATTAAACCAATTTAGTACATTTATATATAATTAGACTTCAATTTATTGCATGTGCTTTCATACTAGGTTTCTCTAATAGGAACTGCCCAGTAAAGGTTTTGAAAATGCATAGCCTGAACTGCTCTACTCTTTTGACATGGTTTGACATCAACTGACCAAAAATGAATTGGATGCTTGGAGCTAACCTGGTTTTAACTTATTGTTTTGTATTTTTTGCTTCTTCTGTTGAATGTTTAATTATTTATTGAACCTAATTAGATTTGTAATGATAAACATGGATAAGGAACATATTAGTTCCCAATGACACGATAGAAATCTAGAAGGGGGGTTGAATAGATTCTTTTAAAAATTTCTTTTACTTAAAAAGATCTTACCTAATTAATTCTTAATCAAAAAGTTTAACACGACGGAATATGATTTAGTTACCCTTTTCTTGATATGTTAGAGCAATAATTCAATAAGCAATTATATGGCAGATATAGCAAAATAAAAGACACAATAAGAAAGACTCTGGGTTTTAAGTGGTTCAGAGCTCACAAGACTCCTACTCCACTGTTCTGCTTTTCCAGCAGCAAATCCACTAAGGATACTTTTACAATTTCAGAATCACTAAGATTCCTTCAAGACCCGCAGTCTTGGAACTTTAGTTCACAAAGAACTCTACAAGTCTAACATACTTTGATACACTAGTTCACAAAGAACTCTCCTGGAGTGATGTATATTTGGATGTGCTACTAAGTTGCTATTAGCTTGAGTTTTCGAAGGACTTAGTAGCAATGCAAGCTTTCTTATCAGTTTGATCTTTTTCACTTCTTGCGCATACTTTTCTTTGTGCAGAAAATTGGTTTTCTCTTTTGTCGATCTTAGTATTTAAGAAGTTAGGGCTTCAGTTTTCTTCCCGTTGGACCATCTGCTTAAGCTTGTGTTTCTTTCCGTTACCTCACAGAGGAGAGCTGTTGTATATTATATTAATATAGCTCATTAAAGTTCTGATGAGATTTTATTTGATCTGACATGTTAGTCCATGGAAGGTTGTTTTCTTTTTCCTTTGGGACAGATATGTCAGTTGTAGGTTCCTACCAACTTTCATAGAGTCGTTTGGTCCTTCCATACTATAGGACTGATAGGACACAGTCCTCTGACTTTTCTGCCTTGAAAGTCTTCTTTTTGTTCCATAGTGCGCTTAGGTCAGTCCCCTGACTTTTCTGACTTTTATCGATTTGCAGAAGTTTCCTTTTTGGTTACATCAATGTAGATTGAATTCCTGAATAGAATAGCTCCTGATCTGAGAGTCGTGATGTCTCTTGCCTTTTTGCTCAACGACCTTCCATGATCAACTCTACGAATATCCTTGCTGTCGTGATTGATCTATAAAGGATCATCTCTTACTGTCATCGTAGAGTTTACTCAACTGTTAGACTGTTGATCGTAGAGTTCGATTTAAGGTTTCTCATTTAGAACATAGTCTGTTTGGTCGTAGAGTCTTCTTGACCAAAATCATAGAGTCCATTCTACGATTGGTTGTCTTGATCGTAGAGTCTGTTTAAATCGTAGAGTCTCCTTGACTGAAATCGTAGAGTCCATTCTACGATTATATTACACCAACAGATCAACCTAACAGTTTTGATCTATCTAAGTTTTAGTACAACACAAAAGACTTTTATACATTCATATCAAGAGATCAACCTAACAGTTTTGATCTTATCTAATATAGCTCTTGTACATTATTTCTTATCATCAAATTTAACCATTCAATGTTCAACATAACACATAATTATATGAATAGTTTTTCTTACGGATTTGATTCAATACAACATGGTGTGAATACAATTTTATATAATTGTACATAGTTTTGACAAGGTTTTGCACGTCAACAATACCAATGAACACGTCCAATTAAAGTAACTATTAGCAGTTGACTTTATTTTGTTTTTGTTCATCTAAGCTCACTAATGCATACAGGTTGAATAGAATTGTGTTATCATTTTAGCTTGTATGACAATTCATTTTTCCCTTTCATTTCAGGCTTTAACAGCAGCAAGAACCAACAAAGGAGAGCTATTCTTGGTTGGTGGAAAATCAGGCTTTAATCCATAGTCTAAGGACTTAGTTTTGCAGTTGGTTGAATTATTTTTGATTGCCATATTTTAGGGGATGAATTAATTAGTTTAAATTAATTATGATTGTCATATTTTAAGGGATGAATTATTTTAAATGATATAATAATATTTATTATGTTTTATTTTATATTTTATTTGTGTGTGTTTAGTAAATATGTGCATTATTAAATATAAAAAAAAATTGAAATCTAAAAAAGTTATAGCGACAGTCATCGAGACCTAGAATCAATGTCATGAAGGCCAAGAATTAGCGTCATGGGCATTTTAAAAAAGCACTACGGGCATGCTAAAAAACACTCTTTGTTATTATTTTTGTTTACTACCTTAAAAATATATTTTTAAAGGAGTATGGGTAAATGATGTGGGTAAAAATAATTCACTAATGGCAAGTTGTCACACGTTATTTTTAAAATCCTATTAATGAAGGGTAATATATTGATTGTGCTTATTGAGTATTCTAGAAGTATATTAAATCCAATAAATGATAGAATTTTCATGAAGTGCAAATTTTCATGAAGTACAACTAAGGATTTGCAACCTGGAATCTCTCTAAAACCATGTAGGATTCTAATTCTTAACTCCTGAAAAAGAGGACTCTCATGCTATAAATAGAAGATGCTCCAGCATAATTAAGATAAGCTATTTTCTCTAATAATAATTCTCTTCATCCATATTAATCTTTTAACTTAAGTATTGGAGAATTCACCCCTCCGATGGACTTTTTGCAAATTTTTCGACAAACTCAAGGCAATTAAGCAGTAGTCAAAGTTAAAGTTTGTGGGTTGACCAAAATCCTAATATGAATTGAAGCCTGCCGATGGACACATCAATTAAATTATCTCCTATTCCTAAGATAGATGACAGTCTTCAGTATGCGCTTTGTATTTGATTGTGAAGGATTTTTATGATATGTATGTTATCACAAGTTTACACAAATACAATAACGAGAACCAAAATCATACCCTTGAAGCGTGATCATTTGGGGCGGAAGAACTCGTACTATTGGAATGCCAAAGCCAAAATCAAACCCAAACAGTCCTCTCTGAACTACGGAATGAGAACGGAGAATAAATTCACGATCCGTGACAATTTGGGAATACCAGTAAAATTTATTTGGGAGCTATCTATTTGGCTTAATCAATATACTGTATCATATGATCACTGATAATGGGATGTTTTTCAGATGAACTGAGGTCGTGGGTTTTATAAGCGTAGTGGTTTAACCCACTCCCTATAAAACCTCCAACCACTCAGTCAACTTAACGTTATAATTATAACGTTATAATAATAACGTTAAAAGACTGAGTCTCAATAGCTCCATTTAGATATTCAAGATCCAACAGTTTGTATGATTGTTCGTTTGTCAAGTTTTGTTCCAATCTTTCGACGACAAATTTATAGCTAATGTCTGATTTTCATAACTTCCCCAATGATCGTCAATTTTAACACACGATCTCTAAATTTATTTCAACCCACAACTGCCACTACTGTCTATCTTTCCAGGCAAAAACCTTTTATTTTACGTGCGTGTTCAGCTCTATTTTCCCTCCTACGATAGTAGTTTCTCTTTTGTTGTTGCTCCATTAATTAAATATTGTTTTATTAAAGCAATGTTTTGTTAATGGGCATAATAGTCATTATGCCATCTGACTAGTTTCTTGAGTTTTCTTGAAAAAGTAAAAATCAAATTAAAAGATTTAGAGACCTGTACAAAAACTTTTCTTTTTCTTTTGTTTTACAAAAAGTTTAGGGGAACCAGTACAACACTGTTATTTTATATGTATTTAAATTACACTTAAATTATTAAATTCTGTAAAAAAAAATTTGTCAGAATAAATATTATAAATATTTTAATAGTCAAAAGAAAAAAAATAAAAAAATAAAAATATAGAATCGATCACAACTTTCCGTCCCAAAAAACTGGTTCCCCTGGAATCACTCTTTGCTTTAAGCATTATTGGCCCTTTATTTCTTATTTTCGGTGATAGATGTTGATAAGATCCGAGTACCATCTTGCTGCTGAATGACGAGACTAATGTTGGACTGTTTCTGCTTTTCTACTTGAATAAGTATAAGTGCACAACATGAAGCACAACATGGAACACAACATAATGATCTAGACCATTGAAAGATGGGGCCTGACACAGATATCCGTGTTAGGTCCCACTTTTTAATGGTTAAGATGTATGTAGTGTTTGAAGTAGTATTTGGATGTTGTGTATGTAAAGTTGTCCCCTTTGGCATTATTAATGAGTAGCTCAAGTAAACTGTTTACACATTCTTTGGTTGATCAGCGCCTTATTTTTCAAACCGATAATTTGTGTTCCCTCCCGTTATGGTGGAATACATGTACTCTGTTACTTTCGTGAGTCATGTTAGGGTACAATATACATGATGAAATTAGATCATATAGCACTAACGTTTCATAATGAAGAGTTGAAGTAGTTCTGTATACTCATTTTTTGTGGGTGCCATAGACAAATGATGTTGAATTGGTTCCAGAATTATACTCATTTCACATAAAAAGTCTCATTTGTAATTTTTGTTGTTACTAAACTAACACTTACTTATCACCTTTGGATGACTTGCTTAGAACATATGGGCTTTGTCCTCACTATACGCAGTCAATCATTCCCAAAAAAAAAAAAATACTCATTTTCATTCTAAAATATAAAATCATATATTAACTTTTCAAAATCCATTAACTTGAAACATTCAAATTCAAAATTGACATAAATTCACTTAATTTTAGTCGTTGCAATGATTAATAATTAGTCAGTAACATAATTAACCCCGAAATATACACCGAGTTATAATTGGAATCATAGTGTAAATCTTATCAGCTTGCTCCTAAAATAAGTCTAAGCCGATGAACCCTAGATAGCAATTTGGCCAATTTTGACATGTGTGCGGTACATGAGTTGTAATAGAGTAGTATTTTAAATATTTTTATACAATCAAACTGAATAATAGAGTCAAACTGTATTTATATACACACTCGCATGGCCGAAGCTCGTGACTATTCTAGCGTCTTTTTTTGTCAATTTTTTTTTAGTATCGATATCGGTTACTTAATTAATGGTATCGGGAGGATTAAAACTTCACGGTCCCAATTATAAACAAGAGTATACTTCAGGATCAGGTATGCTATTATCCCTTATTAATATTATAAATTATCTAAATGGTATTACTATTTTTAAGATTTCATGTTTCGTAATTGTTAATGATTTATATCAATTTTTAATTTAAAAATATCTCAAATTGACATTCAGAAATTAATAATAATTTTATAATTTGAAACAAAGATAGCATAATTTTTGCTACAGAAATACAACTTTTTCCTAACTTCGTTGAATCGGAACTCAAGGCCTTTCCATGTAATGAACATGAAAGATGAAGTGACTATGTATTTAGCTTCGGCCATGTCCAAGGTGTCTGAATCTCTTTCAGTATCTCTACAGTTTTTACATGAATTTGTAGATCTTGCTAAGATAGTTGGGTCTTGGTCTCTTAGAAGGCCGAGTCATAGAAAAGAGCGCAACATAGTTTAGATTCCCCGAGTATTGTCACTTTCAACTTTAATGTACACTAGTTTGGCTCAAAGACTGTCTAAAAGGATGATTGTTGTTAAAGTTTTATAGACTACTAAAAAGTTGACATCTTATAGTTGAAATTCAAAAAAAAGATAGATACACTGGAAGTTGTAGAAAGTGAACATTAATGTCTCATATTTAAAGATTTAAATTATGAGGCATTTATTTAAATTTAAGGTAGTCAACTTTTTTCCCCAACTTTTGTAGTATGTTGACCATGACTCTCAAATTAGGACGAATGAGGGATATGCTACTGGAACGTAAGTCCCGACTCTACATGTTGCACAACTTCAACCTTTCTTGAGCCCATGATAGCCCTTTTACATCCACGCATTTCACTTTCACCAAATTGCAGAGTCTCTAGTTCAATTTTCTGAACTTAGATGATTTAGGCAAACCAAATAATACATTCCCTTTTCCACTAAATAAGGGAATTCATTTGCTTATAATCTTCTACATTACAAGATAGTATGCCTAACTAATACTTGTTCATGCAGCTAGAATTTATTTTAAGGTTCAATATCTTAAACATTAAACATTTGGAGTTCATTTTTTAAAATTATGAAAGTTACAAGATCAAAAGTGTTTTTAAGTCATACTAATATAAATGGAGTAATGGAGGTACACTCTACTCTCCTATAACGGAATTAAAATTGATGAACCCCTCAATTTTATTGAGCTGCAAATTATGCAAGGCATTTTGTAAAATTAAGATAGTAAACTGTTTTCCCCAACTTATGTGTCATGTTGATCATGACAGTAAAATTAGGACCGATGATCAGGGACAACACAAAAAAATTTGCAAATAATTAGCGACACAATAATATTCGTCACAATAGACCATCGTTGAAAGCAATATTTGTGTCATTTAATGTTTATAGAGGGAATTGAAGGATATGTGTAATGAATGAGATCCTAATCCATATTGCCCGAATTTCAAATGTAAGTATTTTTAGCAACTCAATTTCAAATCTTGAAACTGAAATAAGGACCAAATAATACACACTTTTCCACTAAATAAGGGAATTTATTTGTTCATAATCTTCTTCATGACAGCATATATGATATACATACATGCATGCTAACTAAACTTGTTCATGGAGCTACCATTTGATTTTGAGGCAGCTCCATTTCAGCTGCAGCTCGACGCTTTTTCTTGCTGTATTTTAACTCGCCATAGAAGTAAGAAACAAATCCCCAAAGTGAGAGAACTAGAGCAACTCCCTTTTCTGCTTGAAACTTCTCTTGGTAGAAAATAACTGCCAAGACTTCAGTAACTGGGAGTAAGACTGCAATAATGATGCCGGATAGCAAAGAGGAGGCACAAAATATGACTCCTATTGCTCCTAAGAAGAAAAACTGCCATATTATTCCACTCCAAACTAGAACTATATAATACTTTGCTTCCCCAAGTTCAAAGTTTTTTGCCTCCCTTGGTATTACCTGCAGTTTATCCAATGGTAATTAAGTCGCGCACGGCAGTCCATTTGGACAT
This sequence comes from Hedera helix, assembly GCA_947179155.2. Classification (NCBI taxonomy): domain Eukaryota; kingdom Viridiplantae; phylum Streptophyta; class Magnoliopsida; order Apiales; family Araliaceae; genus Hedera; species Hedera helix. The sequence continues at coordinate 17,794,240 of OX359268.1, forward strand.
TATAGAACCAAATTATAAAAATATAGAGAGTTACTTTTTAATTAGATGATATTTGTTATACAAATATTATACAATTACAATTATATGCTACATAAAATACATCTTTTTTAAACATAAAATATGATATTTTCCATTGGCATTGTCTGCTGTCTATGAATTGCAGGGATGAAGCCACACATTGAAGTGTGGGGTCAATTGACCTCACTGAAAAAAAATATTTTATAATATATAATACTTTTAAAAAACAATTAAGTGTAAAAGACAAATTAACCCCATTAAAATTTTATAATTTTTTTAATATACAAGGTCAAATAAAATTTTATATCTTCTCAATCACGTATCACTTTTACTACTTTATATGTGTATTTTCCTCTAATTTTCTTTAAAAAAATAATAATATAGTTTATACTATTTTTTTTTTATAAAAACAATTAAGGAACTAAGTATTTATGAATAATTTTGAAATTAAAAAAGCGTATGAGAGGTAAATAAGGTGGGTGTGTTTGTGTGTGAATTATTTATAGACTTCTAATATTTTGACCTCATTGACTAAAATTTCTAGTTTCCTCATTGATGAAATGGTAATTAGTTCACAACTTCACAATACAGGATGTAGGGAATATGTATTTTCAAATGGAAATATGATATTTTTATCTAATTTTTTTCACATGAATAATGAGTGAATCTTACATTTATTTGTGAAATACTCATGTAAAACTATCGCATTCTTTTATGCAAATATCAATTTCCTAAAATATAATATAAATTATTTTATTTTATTTTTTTAGTTGATGCTACAAATACAAGAGCTTATGATTTTGTTATGTCGTATTATTTAGAGTTCATCATTCTTATGTAAGTGGATATATAATATACATATAGGGAATTGATATTTTTATTTATTCGGTAGATCTATAATATTTTTTTCACATAAATGATAAATGAGTCCAATACTCACGTGAGAAACAACTTATAAAAATATTAAATTTACTTATGAAAATATTAATTCCTACTATTTTATCATAACCAAAGTAAGATACTATTTGTAATGATCCGAATTTCTGTAACTTTTGTAATACGACCGTTAATGATTAATAAAGGAGATTTATGTGATCTAATCGATGTGTTATGTGATGATTAAATATGTGTTAAGAATTTGTGAAATAATAAAAAAAAATCCAAAAAATAACGCTGAAAAATACTATTCGCAAAAAAAACGTTTTTCGTTTTTTTGATTCACATTTACGAATAGCATTTATTTGATATTCAAGAACATATTTGCTATTCAAAATACGATAATCAAAAAATGATTAAATCCTAATTACATGGGTTAGGATGTGATTAGGAACTAAAAATCTCAATTGAACCGATTAAGTTAAGGCCTAGTTAGGTTAAACTAACCTAATTACCAAAACCTTAACTATGATCCAAACCCTAATTAATTAGTGAAATGGATTATAGAGTGTAATTAAGGCATTTATGTATTTAATACTAGGGTCAAATTGGTGAGAATTAAATAAAGGCCCAACCTAAATTAATGCTGCAAATAATTAGTGGCCTAAACATGATTTTCAAACCCGGACCGAATCGACCTGTCCAACCGAAAAAAATCAAAATCGGTCGGCTTTTCGATCCGGTTCAAGCCCAAAAACCAGTTTTGATCAAAAATCGATCAAACCCGGCGACCAGACGATCGGACCGATAGACCTAGTGACCCGATCACTGGTTTTACCAGTTCCCTACCTGACTTTTTTTCTTTCTTTTTTTTAAAAAAAAATAAATTAAGCATTTAAACTTGATTAAATATATCCTTGATTGAGTTTTGAGTTATGATCATGATTTAATATCTTTCTTTTCATATAGATTTAGTATTTATTTGAACTGTATAAAATAAACATTGTACAAATATATTTATTTTTTTTTATTGAATTTGATTGAATGTATTCTAGAGATGTTTATGTTCATTTGTGTTTGATTTTATCACTCTTGAGTCTTGAATTTTGAGTTATGATCATGATTTAATATCTTTTTTATATATAAATTTATTATCTATTTGAATTGTTTAAAGTAAATATTGTACAAATAGGTTTAATTTTATTGTTTTGTATAGATAAATTGATTAATTTTACATATTTACTAAATATTATATATAATATATAATAATAATTAATATATTTAATTATTTATTACATATTAATGATGTCACCGGTTTAATAACGTTCCGACCACTAGTTGAACTAGTGACTCATCCACTCGGTACATTTTTCGGTTCGATGACCGATCCGGGTCTGAGAACACTGGGCCCAAATCAATTATGGAATTAAGGCCCAATGTGAATTTTAATCAAGTCCAAGGAAATAACGAATTTAAAGCGCAAACCCTAGCATGTATTGGGGTGTGTATGTGTGTGTGTGTGTGTGTGTGTGTGTGTGTGTGTGTGTGTATTTATATATTACCACTTTTAAGCTAATTAAAAAAAAATTGCAAAATTTTGGAGCTTGTGGACCCTAAAATTCGGCTGAGATGGGAGGCTTGTGGGGGAGCTTATTTAGCTTCCCTTGAAAGCTTTTAAGTGTTAGATGAAGCAAAGGGAAGTAACATTAGTTGGTGAGACCTAAGATGGCTATGGATGTTGTGGTTGAATTGTATACTTACACTAGTTGTAAGTATATATATCAACTAGTTAAGTTTTATATTACACCCTCTCTTCACATGCACTTCATTAATCTTGTATTGCTAAGTGTAGAGAGAGAAGAGAAAGAAAGGTAGAGAGTAAAAGAGAGAAAGATAGCAAGAACAAAAGAAAGAAAGAAAAATCCTAGATCTAAGAAGAAGATCATCTAGCTCATAAGGTGGATCATCCATTATTGTCTAGTTACCTAGCAAAGAGAAGAAGAGCCATTAAGAGGTTCAAAGTGGTTATAAACCTTAGTTTTAATTAACTGTGTTTATTGTTGTACGCCATATTGATATAAATGTTTATTGTAGGAGGTTTTGTGTTTATGGTGGAACATGATGGTTCCAGAGTATAAGGATAGTAGTTTGTATGGTTGAATGTGTTAGGGTTTCGACACAGTGAAAGCAGCGGAATTTAAAAAATTTTCCGAAACCCTAAGACAGGATCCATGCGAAAACAGATTAATCAGAGGTTTAGATTATTTTACCGATTATCTGAGATGTTGAGAAGACGATGGAATTCTGGAACGGCTTCGAATCTTCAACGCAATCCAGCGACTGCATCTCTACAGTATCCACACGAACGCTCCGCGAATCGTCCCACGATCTGCAGCAAAAGGAATCTGCGGTACTAGCCACCAAGATCAGGATTTCTAATCTATTTTTCTCTCTAGCCTCTTTCTGAAAGCGGCTAGGGTTTTAGTTTTTCCTTACGTCACTTTTAGACTACTGATATATCATATATATAGTAGTTAATAGGAATTAACTAAAACCTAAAATAAATAGAAAAATAAAATCCGAATTTATATATATTATATTTAATTAAGTCTTACTTAATTAATATACATATATACAAATTATCCTATTAATTTAAATTCGTAATTTTTAAATACTATCAATCATATTGACATATTTAAAATACTTACAATTTAAATTAATTCACTTTTAATTACGTTCTAAGTGTGTGACCCTATAGGTTATTATTATGTTGGCAATAATTTTAAAATCATATTATAAAATTATAAACAGTGAGCGGCATCTAGTAATGCATCACTGCTACCCAAATAATAATAAGATCGGTGATTCGATACAACCTTTTCGTGACCAATGTTTCAATGTAATTTAATCCTTTTAACCTTATATCCTAGATTAAACTCGAGGCATGGAATGTGTCATACTCTTCATAATTTAATCTGAGTTTTCTTGATCAATGAGTAGACTAACAAATCAATATTTGAGCATGGCCATGCATTTCATAGTCCTACTCAATCAAGAGGCCTATGAATATCACCCCTAATATATAGGAGGGTTAAATTCCATCTAGATCACTCATATTCCTCACACGATTCATGATGTACCCAATAATCACCTTTATTGTCCACCATATTAAAGGTGACATTTGATGATATCAAAGTACACAAATTCTCGTGTAATAATATAGTGACTTCAGGTCGGAGGATCATTACATCATTGTCACTATAAGAATTTCTTATGACACTTTGCATAATACTCCATGTAGAATTCTCATGGTGGGTCAGTCCAGTACATTGTTCTCTAACATGTACCTATGCATTGACTCAAATATCTCATATATTTATGACCAATGAGATTTGGCCATCAGTCAATCCACATACTAGTCTCAATGCATCATTGTTGTCCCATTAACAATGATACTCGACTAGGGACATTTAAGAACAATGATACTAATTATAATTATATAATCTCATGTTCAAGTCACATACTTAAAGCTATATAATTCGTATCATTATTCTAAGGGCTTTTATTATGTTAACATTTATATAACGCAGTAAATGAAATCATAATAAAATAATCCATTTATTCAATCAAATATAATATCAAAAATGTTAAGCAATTACATCAAATAATTAGCCTCTAGAGCATAAACTCTAACAGAATGTGTGTATGTGGTTAGATTTCAAGTAAGGTTTTCAAAATGTAAAAAATCATAAGTTTTAGGTATTTGAAACCCTAGAATAGAAAATGTTATTTTGTAAATGAAAACCTAGTTTGATAGCATGTTTTGAGAATCCATGGGTATATTCCATGTATCCACAATATATGTTTATTATGACATCCCAGATTTTTGACAAGATTTCTAAATAAGGATCTTGGTTAATTAAATAAAGGTTAGAAGTTAAAACATAATTGGAAGAACATAAAGTATTAAGAAGTGATTAAATATAATTTATTATTTAATCAATGTGCTAAGAATGACCTGTGTGTTTAATTTGTAAAGAGAAACTCTTGAGGTAGCAAGGGCTCTATAAAGGTTATGAGGATCAGTCGCTAATTTTAGGTACATTAGTGGCTTGATATATATTGAAATTATATATAATATAATTAACTATTTTTTAATGAAAATAGAATGGATTTAAGATGCAAATGAAAAAAAAAATAGTAACTACGATTAGGTAGGCAAAAATGAATTTTTGTAAGACACTGTATTATGTCAGAATGTGTTGGGTTGAATATATATATATATATATATATATATATATATATATATATATATATAATCTAATAAATGAATGAAAAGGTAAGACCTAGCAAAAAGTGATAAATGATGAAGAAACGTGTAAATTAAGCCTTAGTTATGAACATTAATAATTAGCTTAATGAATAGGCCCTAAGAGGCTAAATTACGAGAATGACAAGATAATGTATATCAGAATGTGCATAAAGGATAGAACAGTTTAACATAATCTATATATTAAGAATTAACTGAATAATAATGGTTATGGATTGAAATATCCAAAATTAAGTAGTGAATAAACATTAATTGATTGAAATGAACTGTGTATTTATACGACGTATAGATACAGAAGACTCTCAAAAATGAGTAGAAGGAATGAAGAATATATATATGATGCAATTGTCATATATGTATTAAGCAAATGAATGAAATAACCTAAAAGTCGTAAAAAATAAAAAATAAAATAAAATGATCAAAGATGATGAATTTTGGTAATCTGATCAGGGTTCACTTTTTGAGAAAACGATTTTATGAAAAAAGTGAACATTTCTACTATTTGAAATGACGGAAATTGAAATTGGTCAAATGTGAAACAGAGAAGGTTCGTAGGAAACACAATTCTAGTTAAGACAAAGTTATTTAGTTAGTTTGCGATTAAATGACTAATTAAACTATAAAATAAAACTACGTGATAGTAGTGCGGTCGGAAGAGAATTACCTAGTTGGTAGATGGAAAGAAAATTCAATTTAAATGAGCATGAAATAGATTTATGAAGGGAAAAGTATGAAACTTGCCTTAATTGGAAAGTTAGGAAATTTCTATAAAAGAAAAATATAGCCATTTTTGATAATGACCAAATTACCTTTGACAATTGAATTAATGACCTTTGTGTCATATGTGGTGAAATGACCAAAGTACCCCTAACAAATTAATTAATGACCTATGTGTCCTAAAAGGTGAAATGACAAAAATACCCTTAATTAAATATGTGAAATGACCAAAACGCCTTTGGTTGGGAATAACTATAGTTAAGTCAACTTAACCCAATTTGGGTTAAGTCTCATAAAAGTGGCTAAGCAAGACCTCTTTTTCATTCATTTTTGCTGAAAATTCAAGCCCTGAGAGAGAAAGAGAGAGAAAGCCATGGAAGAATAGATAGAGAAAGCTTGATCAAGTAAATCTAAGATGCTTGGATGATCATGGAGCAAGAAAAAAAATTGACAGCCTTATCACGGTGAAGCTATTAATGTAAAGAAGTTGATCATCCGTGAAAGTTTAAATAACCTAAAACTTTGAAATATATATGTTTATACATGTACATATAGTTAAAGTTATGAATTATAGAAGAGTATATGTCTAGAGTTAGAAGATTATGGTTAAACCTTAAGCTATAAGATTGAACATGAAGGTCTTATGTGTATTTTCATGTTTTAGAGCAGGTTGAAGACCTTTAAGACATAGAAAGTATGAATTTGAAGGCTAAAATTGGTTATGGTAGTTACATGTTCATGTAAACATATTTTAAAAGTAAAGAAATTTTGAAAGATTCATATATGTGTAGTATAAGTTTACGAAATTTAAAAATGAACTCTTTAATGAGTACATAAAAATTAGAGTCTAAGAATTGGAAAATGAGTTTTATAAAAAGTTATGTAAAGTTGATAAAAATCCAACTTAAAGGTGATTTTTGACAATTTTAAAAATTCAATGATGAAAGGAGATTTAAAGACTTAGTTTTATGTTATTACAACTGTCAATGTTGATTTGGTAGTCAACAAATGAAAGTTAGAACGAAAATACATTTCGAGCGATCGAAATCGATCGCTTCGACTCAAAACGGGTTTTTGTTGACAAATCTCGTCTTGTGAAATCCTAAGTTGTTTTAAAGGTCTATACATGTGTTATATGATGTATGTAAGCTAAATCAAGTGTTGGAATAAACGTTAGAAGTGAATGGCCAAAAATCACTAGTTGGCGAAAAATGTCAAAAATGAGTTGAAGTGTAAAAAATGTGTTTAAATGCCCTTTTACGGGCTAATACTTCGATAATTTCAAGAAGTCAAATGAGCCAAGTTGTATTTTTGTAAAATACTATGTAGTAAGGTCTAGCTATGGTTCTAATTTGAGTTTAATTGAATGTAAGATGAAGGAATTAAAAATCAGCAAAATGAATGCAAATTGGTTGGTGCAAAATCCTGTGTAAAAAGCTAAGAACGAACAACCCTCATAGTAGGGATAACTAAAAGCTAGATAAGCGGACATTTTGATTTCGGTTGATGCTTAACTTAGATGGTTATGTTGTGCACAATATAGGGTACGATAGACTGATCCCCTAAAATACATATCTGTAATAATGTGGTCTAATGACCTACCCGGAGTTAGTAGTCTGTGATTGTTAATGTTCATTAAGAGTTCTTATTCTTATGATCATTCTGTATGAAAGTAACGATTGTAAAATATAAAAAAATGTTATGTCTATTATTCAAATCTCTTAGCAATCATTTAACAATTATTGAAGATTATCCAAAAATATTTTAAACCATGAGATATTATGTTCTTAACTGTTTTATACTTGCTGAGCGATTTAAATGTTCCATGTTACATTAAACATAATATTTCAACTAAGTCAGAGAAGGTAAATAGAGCTGGTAAAGACAAAGGAAAAGAAAAAGCACCCGAGTAGATGTTAATTAGTTTATGTTTTGTTTATGTAATGTAATAATGTGTAATAAACTTCATATTATTATATCTTTTGTAATTCGTAAAGGTTAGAGTAACCTGTGACTAGATGTATATTTTTGGTATAAAAATATTGTATTTAATTTATATCTTTAAATTATGAATAATGATGTATGGATATTATTGTGTAGTACCGTGAATACCGAATCCGAAATTTAAGAGACCCGAATTTAAGAGCGCCACATTATTCCTAATCAACCTGAGTTGTGTTTTAAAAATTGGGATCCTAATGCATAGTAGAACTTCTTGTGCGTGCACTATGCATGCCCCATAATGAGGCCTAATGCATACGTAGAGATAACTCTCATTATATATAAATGAAAAAATATATAACTTGTATCTAAGATAATATGGAATGATAGATACTCAACTCTAAAACACTCCTTATGTTATAAATTATGTGATTATTATTGATTTTCAAAAAGATAATTTAAAATATTTTTACACTCAAAACTGAGACCATTCATTAAAAATTATGAAATAGTAAAACTTATGATAATTTATAATATTCATTATTGTATTGATTAAAATTAAAAGAATTTATATTAATTTTGAGCTTAAAAATGGTAAAAATTAACTTTAAAAAATCAACAATAATCAAATAATAAAAAACGAATAGAGTATATGGTATTGTTATAGGGTTATCCCGTTGATATTTTTTGACTAAAAATAATGTTACTAGAATAATAATTATTGTTTGAAGTGTTTAGCGTTGTTAAAATAATGATAAAAATATCATTAAATAAATATTTATTCTGATAACAAATCTTTTATAAAGTGAAACAATATTAGTGTAATAAATTTGGATAAAGACAATAAAATATATAATAATACATGTAAAGATATTTACTTTATTATATCTCAAAACTACCTAGCTAGCGTTATATAGTTAATCTTTTAACTTGAATATCCGTAGCATATTTTCACAAACCCTATTATTAAGGGTGGGGAGAAGAGAAAGGGGACAAATACATTTCCACTGTCGCTGCTAATGGGTGGGTGGTTTCACGGCGGGTGCGTGGGTGGGTGGATATCAATTGGAGACTATTAACTTCATCATAAGATCAATCTTAGGGAATGAAATGAAATTATAAGGATTTTATTTAATTTTAAAAGTTAATTTAAAATATTTTTAAACTTAAAATTGAGATAATTTATTAAATATTATTCTCTGAGGTCAAAAATTAGATATATATTTGCAAAATAACGACTTTTAAAGATAATTTTATATGTTTAATATTATTAGTTAGAAATTCAACTGTGGTACGTTTGATATTGAAAACAATAGTAAAAAGTAATGACATTAAAAATATCATGTCATTTTATAGTTCTAAAATAAAAATACATTTTTAATATAACATAAATAGATTAAGAACATTTATATTAACTAAAACAAAGAAATTTAAGTTTAAGAACATTCTAAATTAACTTTAAAAAGTAAATAATTATAATTTCACTAATATAACATAAATAGATGAATATATAAACAAATGAATCATCAAATACTATTATTTATATTATCTGAGTAGATGAATTATATATTGTTATTAAATATTTATTAGTTAAATAATATATTTTTAGAAAGAAATATTTTTTTATATAAAAATTATTGTATATAATATTAATCAATTATTATATTAATATAATATAATATCAAAAATATAAATAATATAATAATTTTATAATAAAACTCATGTTCGCACGAGATCATAAGTTAATTAACTTTAAAAAATAAATAATTACTACTTCACTAACCATAAACTCATGAGGATGAATACGTGCACTAATTAAACTCATAACTCGATCATAGGCATGTTAAAATAAGAAAAATGAACTGATTAAGGAGCAAAAGTATTGAAAAACAATTCAACTCCACTTCAAACCGGAATCTATTAATAATAGAGACGTGATGGTTTTCCCCATTTTATCATGTAACAGTGGGGACCGACCATGTGTCAATCACTTCTCGCTGTAGGAAATAAAGGCTATGATTTCTTGTTTGAAAACTTTGGTAGTGTCTGTTTGCCATGTGAAATCAAACTGAGTGACGGAAAAGAGAAAAACTATCAAATATAAAATTGGGCATAAAATCCGTGTCTGTTAATTATTTTTATAAATCAATAATTAAAAATAATAAATTATGATAAAAAAGAGAGAAATATATGGTTAGAGATAAATGGGTTAACGAAACTAGAATATGGGAGTAAAATTTAAGAGCAGTGGAAAAAATCATGCATATATCATGATTGTAAAATTCGGAATTGAGCAGCATTTGGACTGATTAAAATCGTTATTAGTCGATCCTTCGGTTCGATTTGACTTAGTAAACTAATTTTGGTTAAACCCCAAATTAAATCGGTTGACCATCAATCGAATCAGTAATTCAACTAGTAAATCGGTTAAATTGACAATAAACCGATTTTTAAGTATTTTAAATATTTTTTTTCGTACAAAAATATTTTTTATTTTTAAAATTAAATATTTTTTGTAATATTTTAACATAATTTCATTATATTTTAAATTACAAAGAATTAGATGTTTTAAAATTTTATTAATTATTAATAATTTATTTTATATATATATTTATATCGTTATCGGTTCAACAACGGTTTGACTACTGATTGAATTAATAATCCATTCATCCGGTATTTTTTTCGGTTCGATAACTGATCAAGATCTAAAAATCATAATCTTAAAAAAGATTAATTAAACACTTTTTACATTTTAATTTTACCATAAACATTGATAAACCTACACCAAAATAATTTTCAGTTTGATCAGCCCTCCAACTTTATAAAATAGATGAACAATGTAACTGGATGAAAATTATCGTACTTCCTTGGATGTATAAAAAGTGTACGAACTATGATGTAGAATTTATGAGTATTTTGTCTAAATATATTATTGTTAGGATATAATTATTAATGAATTGGGCTACGGAGAAATTTTATCCGTCTATGGACCTGGCTTGGGTCAAGCCCAATTTGCATGTAGGATCGGCCCAGGCGATTGTCCCATATTTCACTTTCCAAACGATTTGATTTAGATTGAGAGTGTCCTAATTTAGGTAAGATTATATTTTCTTATTTAAGAGGAATAAGAAAGTCTAATTTGAAAATGAATGTATCGTTAATTAATTGGTGTTATAAGAACTCTTGAAAAAAGACTCGTACTCTTTTAATCAGTCAAAGGTAGATTCAAGCCTATAAATACATACACAAGCCTATAAATACATACACTCATAGTTACGATAACACACAGAACTCTATATTTTTTGCAAATTCCCTTCATTGTTATCTTTTTTTTGGCTTGTACTTATTTACACCGGAGCATTCTTGCCGGCCCAAAATGTCACTCTCATCAGAGGTGGCTAATGGTTTTCTTGAATACAGGTAATTTGTGTTTTCATAATTTTTTACGGACGTACAAATCTTGATGTTAACAATTAAATAATTTTCATCTAATTATCTTACATTACTCCATGATGATATTCGTCCTAATATAGAGATGTTATATTATTTTCAGCATATACTTAAAGTATACATTATGCAGTGTCTTTATATTATTTTTTTTCTCTTTTACCTCTATAAGTTTAGTTATATTACTCTATTATTTTTTTAATATCATTTTTTATTTAAATTTTAAAATTTTATAAGAAAATTATTTTATCTCATATAATTTATATAAACAACGCGTATATTAGCATAATTATGTAATGCATGTTTTGCGGTAAATAATATTATCATTTTAAACTCTACAAATATCACTATTCTGAATTAAACTCTTTACCACGACGAGTCTATATTAATATTAGAATCATGAGATCATCACAATAAAGTAGTATTTATTTCATATATTGGTGCCTTTGGAATTCATTATTTATCACCTTTCTAGAGTTTAATTTGACTTTTATTTTATTTTATATATATATTATCAAACTAAATGAGTGTATTATATATTAATTCAATCATGAATTATTATGGTTTTTGATCTTGTACAGTTGTACCTTACTAGCATTTGTACTATTTATTTAACTCGTGCTATTATATATCTGAACTCAACACGCATACATTCAGGCCGGCAAAGTGTGCGCGAGAGAGATATTGCAAGTATGGCAGTTTATATTTTGGGTCTTAGTATAGGTGGGACGGTTGTTGTAATCATTGGTCCGGCTTCTCTGTCTAGATTAATGCAGGTAATCCCAAAACGAATACTATGAGGCTGCGTTACTTTGCCAAAATAAAAAAGTGTAAGATATGAATATTCATATTAATTTATTATTATTTTAGAATTTTTTTCTCATGATTAATTTGTTATTTAGTAACTTGTAAACTGTATTTTTATCATTTCAGTCATTTGATATAATAAAAAAGGATTATATTATATATCACAATTTTACTTGAAAATATATCAACATTAAATAGCCTTAAAAAAAATAAAACATAATTTTCAAGACTAAATAATAGTACAATCATGAAATAAAATAATTAAAATTAATATAAATGATCTTATTTCACCCTTTAATTTTATAAACGGATATACTCTACGAGTAATATTTTTTTTCTTTTCTATTTCAAATAATTAAAATGTCAAAAATGCAGCACCTCATCAATGATCAATAGTTTGATGGACTGATAGTAAAAAATCAATGACACAATGAATGACGTTTTACAAGTGTATCTAACCGGTTGAAAAGGGAGTTTATTTTAGACAATAGATTTATCATTTTTAACAAATATACTCTATTTATCTCATAAAAATTGATCCGCTTTGGTTTTTCAAGTTAAATTGATTATTTTTTAAAATTAATAATTAAGTATACTTATTCAAACTTATGAACTCATAAATATAAGTATTAAAAAAAAATTGACGTAGTAAATTTCTTATTGTTATAGTTCACTGTATCGCCTATAAGATCTTAATAATCAAAATGATTATTCATGTCTTGAAATCAACTATTCTATAGAGTCCACCTTTCAAGGACTATACTCTGTCCTTGTTATTCTTAAAATAGTCCATTTATCATCAACTATTAAATTAGTCGGTCGTCCAGGGATGGATGTAGCATAAAATTGACTTAATTCCATTATTTTTAAAAATAATACTCTCTCATTTTCATTATATAAGTCGTTTAAGACATGATTATACATATTAAGAAATGTCTTTAATACTAATGTTAGACAATTAATGTTGATTTGAAATTCCATTACTACTCATACACTCATTAATTACTCTTCATTCTCTCTCTTAATTATTTCATCTTTAAGAATAGAATATGAAATGACTAAATTTGTTCTTCTAGATATATATGTAAAACGACTTATATTTTAAAAAGAAAAAAAAAACTTTTAAAATGAACTATATATAACGAAAAGGAGGGAATAATTAATAGGAGTTGGTGAATAGTTTTCTAGATTTAACTAGATTAATTTTTATGGGTCGGATAAATTCCTCCCAGCTTTATGTTTTGGTAAAATAAATTAGCACCCTAACATACCAACAAGCTACTATCATTGGTTTTTGAAATTTGGGCAAGGCTTGAGACATAATTGTCCTACTTATGACACTCTTAATCATCTACACACCCTGCCGGCAACTGGCAAGAAAAAGTATGGGCCGTTTGTACTTTTTAATGAGTGATCAGAGAGAGAAGGAGAAAGACAGACGACTTTGATTCCAAGTAATTTAAATTCTATAATTTATTTGGACAATTTTATAAAATAAATTTTATATGTTACTTTATCATTGTAATTCGTTTTTTAATGTGCAAGAGAGAGAGAGAGAAAAAGAAAAAGCAAGAGAATTTAAATTTTGGACAATTCAAATTCATCCGCCATTTGAACAATTTTATAAAATCAATTAGCATCACGATAAGGGACGTACCTTGAAATCATCGTTAACAAGCATCCCAACAGTGCAAAACAGTGTGGCGAAAAGACACATGACCATCTGAATCTCCATCACCAAAGTATATGAAATCGCCTGCTTCGCCTTATTGTACGTTAGCTCCACCAACGGCAGTATAAACCCGTACAAAGCCGCCGCCACCAGCGTCATAACAAACCCCAAAAAATACTCCCTTTTCGACTCCCCGTCCGGCCGGTCACTGCTCGTATGCAAAGCCAAAATGCCTGCTCCGACCGTCAGCAAAACGATAGCGTTTATAGAGTAAGAGCTAAAGTTTTGCTTCACAAGCAAAAACGCAAAGCCTGCTGTAAAAGCCAGCTGAGTGGCTATTACTAGAGCCGAAGTCGACACGGGGAGCCGAGCCACGCCGTAGGCGTAGAGGTAGTCGTCGATGCCGGTGAGGATTCCGATGAAGGCAGAGGCGAGGAATAAGCGGGGCCTCATGTGGAAAAGCTTGGTGGCGGTGCCTTTGGTGGTGCGGCGGTGGAGGAAGGTGGTGATGAGGAGGAGGAGAATGAAAGGCCAGCCGGCTGTTTCGAGCCAGCTTGACAACCATATTCGTTTGCCGCCGTGGATGAAATAGAGGCGCATGATTAGTGGGCCGCCGCAGTTTCCGATGGAGAGGATTATGCAGTTTATTACAAGGAGGGTTCTTTTCATAGAAGGGCTAATTAGTTGATGATCAACTTCATTTTCAGCTTCCATATTCACCATAATTTGTTACAATAAATTTCTAGCTAGTTTTTTCTCTTCAATCTCTAGCTGCTCTTTTTTGGGGGGATAATGGTTGATGGTTGTATGTATATTAATGAGGGGACGTTGTTTGTTATATAATGCGGGACTTGATCATGTATTCAATTTGATTTTTTATGGGGTTATACTTATTTTAAGAATTTTTCCATTTGGGTAAAATGCAAATAGCACGAGTTTTTGGCAACTTTTCGTTTAAAAATAGATACATAAACGTAGATTAAATAAATAAAAAATTAATATTTTTACAAGTTAATTTAATACATTTATAAAATTAAATAGAATCTACTTATAAAAATATTAATTTCAATATAAAATTGATATTTTTATAAGATAATTTGATATTTTCACAAAATTAAATAAGACTCATTTTATAATAATTTATGGTAAAATACAAAATAAATTATGAGTTATTGAGGATAAAAAAGTTAATAATTTCATTTAACATTTTAATTATTGGGGTTTATATGTCTATGTTTGAATGATAAACGGGTCATATGAAATTTTATCAAAATTTTAGGTGATCACCTAAAGTTCACTCTTTTTATTTTAACAAATGGCAAAAAAAAAAAATTATTCCAATCCAATAACAAAATCCAAAAACAAAATCCAAAATAAGACCTTCATTTTATTTTATTTTCGTTGATTGAAGGGGCAATGAGGAGGTGTTTAGTGATCGCCATGTGCGGCTCTGGCTGGTAGGTTTATAATGCAAACTCAATTATTTTCTCAAAACCAATCTTATTTTTATTGATGTTAGTTTGATAATTCGTGTGAGTTACGGTCTAGTTTATATTAATTTTTTATTTATAAATATTTGATAATTTTTTATTAATAAATTTATCATTTTCAACGACATTATATATATATATATAATGTTACAGATAATTATATAATTATATATATATATATTATGATATATGAAAATTTTATACATTTACCATAACTCATATAGGCATGTATATATATTTATTTATTATCTGTATACACCCAAATTTTGCACTTCTCTACTAACCCTGACAGGAGGGTAATGTGACGACCCCAAATCCGGGTTCCTAGAACCTCGGATCCGGTTCAACACGAGTACTACTTTTTTCTTATTGTTCATGAATTACAACAATATTATAATTGATAAATAACCATTTATTTACAATTTTACAGCATCTCTTCCTATTCCAGAATCGAAATCTTTATACATTCCTAGTATGTCTCAATATCAGATATGATACGACATTCTATTACAATTAATTTGAGTATCAAGACATAATACATACCAACCAATTCTTATACTACACAATCATTTTACCTGTCCAATTCGGACTGATATCTACAATGGTCGTGATAGACCTTCAGTGAATGTAATATCCATTCCTGTTTCTTGATCCTTATCAAGACTTTATATACTTGTACTATCTGAAAATGTTGGTTTAAGCAAGAGTGAGCACGACGGCACAACAAGTTTAATAGTTACATATAACACATTACATGCTTCATATATACTCTAAAATTTATACTTACATCATGCTTTTCATGCATTTCAGTTTATGTCATACAACTCATGCATCACATATAACATCTTGCAATTCATGCTTCATATTTATACATAATCTACATGTAATCATACTTCATGCATATCACAATTATCATCAATATCTTTCTATTAACAATTTAATATCACATCATACCATGTTAAAGCACATAGGAGCAAGTTCTGAAAAACATGTCTGATCGCTTCTACCATCTACGTTTATTTGCGTCTCTTGTTCAACCTACAATTTATATATAGAATTGACATAATCATTAGTTACAATGACTATGAATTAGTCTTAACTTAAAACCTTAACTGAAATTATTAACTCTTTAGTTGTCCGATAAACTAACCTTTAAGTTTCGGACAAAAACCCTGCCTAAATACAGTTTGGACATGTCGGGTACACTTAACCAACTTGAGCGTTCACTACATGTTCTTCGTACGACTTACTTTTAATAAGTTGTCTAAATTAGTCACAAATGGACTGTCAACATTGGCTTAATTCAATTAAACTTTCTTCTTTTACATAACTTAATAATTTGGACATTTAATAATGTACCAAATACCTCAAAACATTATCTATCTTTGATAATATACAACTACATTCAAATATTATTAACCATTTAATAATATTTTAATCCCTTATTAATATTATTAACCATTTAATAATATTTTAATTACTTATTAATATTATTAACCATATAATAATATTTTAATCACATATTAATATTATTAACCATTTAATAATATTTTAATCACATATTAATATTATTAACCATTTAATAATATTTTAATCACTTATTAATATTATTAACCATTTAATAATATTTTAATCACTTATTAATATTATTAATTATTTAATAATATTTTAATCACTTATTAATATTATTAACCATTTAATAATATTTTAATCACTTGGCAATATTATTAACCATTTAATAATATTTTAATCACTTATTAATATCATTAATCATTTAATAATATTTTAATCACTTATTAATATTATTAATCATTTAATAATATTTTAATCACATATTAATATTATTAACTATTTAATAATATTTTAATCACTTTATTAATATTATTAACCATTTAATAATATTTTAATCACTTATTAATGTCATTAATTATTTAATAACATTTTCATCATATACTAATGCTATTACACATTTAATAACCTTTTAATCTTATACTAATATTATTCATCATTTAATAATATTTTAATATTCTTCAAATATTACCAATAGTTAACTTTTTAATTGTGTTAACTTTAGTCTTTATTTTATACATTTAGATACCTTTAAGTCACTAATAAACTCTACATATATTAGTTTAGTATTCAAACACATTCAATTAATATGTATTTCAACTTAAATTTTCATACAAAAACTCGACCCGGACCGACCCGACCCGACCCGGACCGAATCTGCCCCCAGAAACAGCCGGCTCAAGCGCCTAGGCGCTTGGTAGGCGCTCAGTAGGCGCTCGGCCAACTCCTTCGAAAGTTAACTTTTTGACTGCTCGACCCTCCGACGCTCCGACAGCCATAACTTTTTCATTTTAAAATATTTTGGGGTGATTATTGAGTCCATTCTCATCAGAATTTTCCCCTCTACAATTTCTCTTTAGATCACAAATCCAAATTCCAAATGGAAGTGGACTAAAAATGGCTCACAAGGACAAAGTAAAAACTAAAATCACAAATCCTTGGTTTTAATTGTTCAAACTTGAATAAAATAAACTCTACACATCTAAATGACACCAACTTAGTGTTGTTGTCTTCTTAACTTCTTGTTTTACAATATTTCATGGTTCAATCATATTTTTAAAAATATTTGATACGAAATTTAAAGATCGAACCACTTAGGATTTTACCGGTAATCACAATATGGAATTTTCTTCCATTTATTAGCATACAACTCATACCAATACATGATTTAAACCTATAAAACCATGATTCTACCAATATAACATAGTTTAAGACTTCTAGACCATCAAAAGAACCTTTGATCGGTTACAACTATATTTTAACCGTTTAAAACTTATATAAACTACAAAAATGAACTTAGGAAGGTTTAGAGTACTTTTTAACCTTATGGACTTGTGTGCTCTTCTTCTTCTCCTTCTCAGGTATGTTATGAAGCTATGTGACATCCACCAAGCTCCTTCTCTAGCACTTTCCTTCAACCCATAAGTATATGCTTACTTTTCTATCCAAGAGCTCTCTCTTTTCTCTCTAGACTTTCTAGACAAATGGCTAACATCCTAACTCATTGGTGATGCATTCTATTTATAGAATCACCTTAATTTCCATCAAATTTCACTAATCAACTAGCATTGGTGAAATTAAGGGTTAATCAAGCTTACTATAGCTTGAATGACCAATTGATAGACCTTTTGAATGACCATTTGATTGACTAGGGTTGGTGGGGAGTTGTTGAACCAACTTTGTACCCAAAATCAACCAACAAGCAACCTTCACATCCATGTGGGCCCCAAAATTCGGGATTTACTCTATAAATACACCAATTTGGCTTTATTTTTATATCCTATATTATTATATAAGTATCCATATATATATACACCAATATATATACATTGACCACAACTTTAACTACCATTTGGGCTCCACATTGGACTCTAAGATTTAATATATTGGGCTCATCCAATTAATTAGTTTGAGCTCAATTTAATTATCACATTGAGCTAACATTAAATACCCTATGTTACATTTAATTAAAACAAGCATTGAGCTTGATTAATTATAGCTTGAATCAAGGTTTAATTACTTACATGGACTACTAGGTTAATTTATTTAACTTAGTTTAATACATCAATTGGACTTATAATATAATCCAATTAAACTTACCTTTAATTATCCTACCACATTGGGTTACATAATTAACTCACCCATAGTTAATTCACAACACTACATTCCTTCCTCTATCAATTAACCAATGTTTGGTTAATTCTCTCTCTTGTCTACCAACTAGGGTTATTCAATTAACCCTACATTAGTTAATTCTCTACACTCAATCAATAATTGAAAAATATTCTCCCAACACATTGACCATCATTTGACTTTAATGTGTTTGGGCTACATGGATTACTTTGTATTGGGCTCTCTTATTTAATTACTTGGGCTACCCAATACAACTCACATATCATATATAACTTGGACTTGGTAATTAATTTAATTGGACTTTCACACCACTATATACCATACTTTACAATATTATTTAATTGGACTTATATTAAGACTATATCATAACATAATATTTGGGCTTATTATTTAATTACCCACCTCCATGCAAGTATTCCCATATTGGGCTTGTATTAAATCCATTAATGGACTCTATATAACAACTAAATAATTAAGTTAATTACTTAATTAATTATCTTCTTAATATTGTCATTCTAGGCAATATTCCACTTCTCTACTTGCTAATCTTAGCTTTAATTCATGACTCATATAATTAACTCAATTAATTATATTACATGACTTTCCTTCTTACTTCATATTTAAACTAATTAATTTATTAGCTTAATTGAGTATTAACTTACTCATCTTCTTGTTTGGCTAATAAACACAACTCTGGGAATATATAACTATGTGTATATATCCTTATAACCGTCTTCACTTCTCAAATGAATTTATTTTCTTAATAAATTCTTTATATGCATCATAAAATATTTTCACATTTAATTTCTAACAAATACATTATGTTAAAAAAAATGTTTACCCATTTTCTACACATCTTACTTCTCAAATTCTAGGTTTTAAACCTTAACCTTTAATAAAATCAATTAAGATATTATTTAAAATCTTAAAAATATTTGGGATATTATGTAACGGCCCCGAAATTCGACCCATATTGTTACCTTAAATCTTGTATTTAATAAACATTATTTTCATTACGTCCAAATTTCGGTCCGTTAATAAATCTTTCATTACCTAAATTGATCCATTATTTAATATCAATATCACAAATTTCCAAATTTTCGGTATAAATTTTTTTTTTTCTTAACTTAATTATTGTATTAAAACATTTGGATATTTAAAATCCTTACATTTCGATCCTAGTCCCATGGATCGCAACCTTAACCTTTTTCTTTTCTCTTACTAGTGTCATATAGCTCAACATTCACAATTTAGTATTGTTCATATCCATACAATTTATTCTTGATTTCATAATCCATAGTTAAGCCATTTAATAATTTCTATCGTAACATCTATCTAGTACAATCACAGTTCAAAACTTGACTTATCCTGTCTGGATTCAACATATATGTACATACAAAATAACACTATAAAATTAACAATAGTATTCACGCTATGTTATTGAAATATAACAATAACGTTCACAACCTTCAGTGATTATCTGTTTTTATATCATCCGATATTTTTGAAATTCATTTCTTTCCTGCAAAAATGTTTATTAAGCAAGTAATGAGCACAACGGCTCAGCAAGTTCAACAGCTATACTTCACGTAGCATATACTTTATCATGCTTGGTGTGTGTCATACATCATGTGCTTGTGCTTCTACTATAGCAATATATCTCATCTATATTCATATCATTGCACAAAATACACATTGTGGTCATATTAATCACGTATCACGTAACACATAATTTGTATGCATTTAAAACAAGAATTATATATCATACAGTCCAACACTTAACATAAAAAGGGGCTGAAGAACTTGCCTGACGTCCAGTTATTTAAATTGTTATCTCAAACTCTTAACTCGATCAACCTATGATCATAAAATCATCAAATAATAATTATTTATCTCTTTATGATATTAATTTACTTAATTAATATCATCTCTAGGCCAATTATTAATTTATATGGCCAACTATAATAACCTCATTCCTTAAAATATTAGCATATCTTAATATTTAATACCCTCCCTACGGACAACCCGGCTCATCGAGTAACTTTTAGCATATTCGGTTGTCCGGATTTTCATTTATTCATTTTCTAACCTCTAAACTCATTAGATTAATATTTAAATATTAATCCCCAATATTTAATATTTTTACAAAAATATTAAATTTAATGCCCAAACATCATTTCTATATTTTTATTATTTTTCTATAATTTTCTATGATTTTTAAACAATTTTTAAACATTTATTTAATTAAAAATCTGATTCTGGGGGCATTTTGGTAATTTCCGCGCCCTAGGGACATAACCGGAATTTTTTGGAAAGTCCAGGGGCATTTCTGTCATTATCGCACTTCTAGGGACTCATTCGGTATTTGCCGGAAAGCCCAGGGGCATTTCCGTAATTTCAGTGGGTCTAGAACACGTTTGGTATTAGCCGGAAAGGCCAGGGGCACGCTGGTAATTTTACCGCGTGCCTCGGTCGCGCGATGCGCGATACCGCCCTATGCCGACGCCAAACGGCGTCGTTTTACCCCAGTTTCCAGAATTCTCCTCCGCGCATGGCGCGGGTCTTCCTTCCGGCTCCAAAACGGCGTCGTTTTGGCTCCGATTTCCGGAGAATCCCTCCGCGCAATGCGCGGAGCACTGTTCATTCTTCTCTTTCTTTCTGCGTGCAACAGTGCGTCAACTTTTAATTTTTTTTTTTCCATTTTTGCTCCAAATTTTTCACACAACACTACTCCAAAAATCATAAAAATCATACATAAATTTCTAAAAATTATGTAGAACAATTATTCTAATTATTTACAATCTTCCTCACAAATTTTATTTATCACTATAAATAATAAATAAACCAAATAAAGAAATTATTATACCTTCTACATCTTGATTTCTTTCCTTGAAGGTACCAAAAATCTCTCCTCCCACACTTGGTGGTAGCTACGCTAGTTGCCGGTGGTGGTGATGTATGCCATGGTGGCTTTCGGATGGAGTAAAGAGAGAGAAAAAGAGTGTTTGGTTTTTGCTTCTTCTTTCCTTTTTTTTTCTTATTCTTTTCTTCCTTTTTATAACCAAAGGCTATGCCTTTCTTAAATAAAAATTTCCACCGACTTTGTTGCGTGAAATCAAGAAATTTCTGGATTATTCGCATGCATAAATTTTGCTTAACCAACTAATTTAATACATTACCTAATTATTCCGTGTAATAAATATTTTATATAATGTATATAAAATATTTATCTTAATTCACTAAAAATCATAATTTGATTTATAAATAATATTAATACCTTTTTCGGTATTTTACTTGACAAATTTTGTACACGCATAACGACATGCGTGTAATCATATAAGGTAATTTATACCTCCAAAAATCATAAAATAAATCATCGGACATATAAAAATTATTTTTTATAATTTTTCGTTCCGTTACTTGGACAACATGTTACATTAACATGTTCACGTTTCTGAAATATTATCTTTCATAAAAGTCATAATACATCCATTATACATAAATATAAATTTTAATAACTTAAAACATTCCTTTTTCTTATTTATTATTCAATTTCTTTAATATTCATATTAATTTCTTTATATATAAATTATATAATTTAATATTATATAATTTATATAATTACATTCTTCTTTTAAATAATTTCTTAATTTCCTCCAACTTTATTCCATTTAATCACCTTATATAAATTACATAATTATTCTTATATAATTATTATTTTCTTTATACCTTATTTTAATTTCCTTATATAAATTATATAATTTATTATTATATAATTTATATAATTACTTTTCCTTCTCAATTAATTTCTAAACTTCCTCCATAAATCTTAATTAAATCTAAAATTCATCATTACAATTTTACTAACTTCCTCATCCACTTTTTATTTAAAATTGGATTAACTTAATTATTAATCCCTTTATTCTCATAATTAATGAAATCTATAATTATCAATTAAACATTCACATATATATACAAATGTATATATATACATATCCAATTTTTTTTCATATTTCACATTACCACATACATTATTAAATCATAATTTCTACATTTTCATAACAATTTAATTGTACAATTTATTGTACCTTTATTTGAAATACTTTTATTTCTCATAAATTGTTTTTAAACAATTTATTTACTTTTCAATTATTTTAATTCAACACAATTCATCACCATCTCTGTACAAATTTAATTTATCAATTACATCATATCACATACCTTAATTCACATAAAATAATAATTTTTTTAACAACCTTGATAATTTTATCAATTAAATTCCCATTTAATATTATTAAAGAAATCCTGAAAATTCGGATCCTCACATTCTTCCCCCCTTAACAGGATTCCGTCCTCGGAATCATAATTGTCGTACTAATCATACGTATTTTATTTATCGTACATTACTATACCTTTATCTTGATGAATAACAATTAATTCCATAATAATCATATTTTATATCTTTAATATCCGTAACTTACAAAAATAATACCATAATTGTCATAACTATCAGAATATTCCATTCTTATTTCAATTCATAATATCGCATTTCACAATTCTCTAAAATTTTATTAATAAAACTTTAACTCATTTCTTGATGTACCTACCAAGATAGTTTCTCATTCTTCGAAAACTTTCTTTTTCTCTAATTGTACTTATCCTTACTTAACCAACTTATTTCATACATTCTATTACACCTCATTTATACTCTGTACATTCATCCTTTTCTTCTTAATTCACATTCATAATCCTCTTCATATTTCATAATTCATTCTTTACTACCTCCATTATTCAACATTAGGTTTTAAATACTAACATTTACTTGATTTATCATAATCCTTATTTGGAATTATTTTAAAATTCTGGGGTATCACATTCACCCCTCCTTCATAAAATTTCGTCCTCGAAATTTCTATGTACTAATATCTCATTCATTTGCAACATATATAATTCCCTTGCACTCATTCCACATATATTTCTTTCATTCTATCCCCGTGGTCATTACACATTGCCATTTCTAAACTATCACATTTCCTAGTTACTTTACTTCGCAATTATTACTTTCCTTACCACTCACAATCAAATAATAATAACCCATCCTACCATCCAATCTTCATAAGAGTAGAGGAAAAATAAAACTTTTTGTAGTATGCTGAATGAACTTTTATCCCGGTTTAACAGTACTTCACTCCCAGAGTACGTCGTACTGCAAACCACTGACAGTGGGTTAGTCTGTCATTAAAGTAAACATGTACCCCGGTTACAGTACTTCACTCCCAGAGTACGTCGTACTGTAAACCCTGACAGTGGATCAGTCTGTCATTAAAGTGATGTATATTTAATCCGTAATTTGGCACGCCAGTAGAACAATCTGTCATGCCCGTATTTCTTAATCTTTTTGTTCATCTCAGCCTTAGAATCCATTCAAAAATAATTCGATTGATTATAACTTTCAAAGAATTATGAATTCAATAAATATTTTTCAAAATTTGTCTAGCTGAACCAAATAGCTTAGACTTGTATTTCTTCAACGCTTGTCTAGCTAGATCAATTAGCATAGACTAACTTTTAACAATTTATAATCCGCAGAAATTTTTAAAACATTCATCATGTCAAAACTTTTCAAAACGTCTAGCCGAGTCAAATGGCAAGGACTTATAGTTCTGACATACCTTCAAAAATCAAAATTATTTATGACTTCATGTTACCGCGTCATTTTGACAGCCCGTTGAGAATTCCGTCGTTAATAATTCCTACACCATAAACCATACTTTATGGTGTTGAATCATCTTATAACGAAATAGTACCGCACCGTCTCAACAACACGTTGAGCATTCCGTCATTCATCACATCTGCACCGGGCTAAAAGGTGCGTGGATGATTCTTTTGAAATACATTTTGATGTAAAAACATTTTTCGTCTAGCCGAAACAAGTAGCATAGACACTTTTTAAATCGCTTAAAAATTTCATTTATATTTTTCAAAGCACACACGTGCCAAATCAACTTGAGGCCAAAATTTTCGAAATCTAGCAAAGCTAGAAGAATGGGAATACCCTAAATTCTCTAACATTCACCTTCTACTTCTTTACTTAAATATTAAATTTATTGCTAGGACTATTATTACATATCATATTAAAATCTCTATCTACTCCAACATTTCTATATCCCCGTATAGTTCATCAAACTTGCCACACATTATGAGTCCAGGAACTTACCACAAGAATATGAGTTTAGGAGCTTGTCCTAGCAATATGTAGTCTAAGAACAAATCAAAGACTATCCATATGCTGAGGGGCTCAAAACATACCATACCAATATGAGTCATGGACTTACCATATGCATGAGTTTTAAGAACTCGTGCCTAACTTAATATTATATATCTATCAAACCTGCTAGCGCGACTCTAACCTTCCAATGATTATCACATAGTAACTAAGTAAACACAAATCCTCCGCCCATACAAAGGATTGTGCAATTCAGTCAGCACATGAGTCCTCAATTGAAATTTCGTACCCAAGCTTTTGCCCCCTTAACATAACATTTCTCATCATTCATGTCTTATCATTCCCTGAATTCTTCTTGTACTATTTCATAGTACCATATCTCTTTATAACATTAAAATATACCTTTTCGACCATTAACAGGTCTTTCATTATTTCACATTTTCACTTAATCTCATCATGATCTTGCTTCACAACCTACTTCTTACTCGCTTCTCTTATCTCGTGATCGTATCGTAGTACGATCTTCTTACCCTTCCTGATCATGTTATTATGATCTCTTCTTATACATTTCGGATTACCTTGTCATCTTTATTACTTAAATCAGGTGTCCCTTGATTATCTTTGAGATTCATCTTTGAATCATTTCAATTATTCCTTCAAATAAATTTTTAATTAAACTTATAAATTTTTTCAATTCCCTGTCTTCGTTCAGCTCTTTCTTAACATCTTTATCTCTTCCTTATAATCTTATCTCTTCCTTAGAATCTTATCTCTTTCATATTTCCTTTACTTTAATCAATATCTGAAATCTGCATTTCTTAACTTACATCTTTCTATTTCAATTCCCCCGTGTTCATCAAACTTATCACGTATTTGGACTCAGGGACTTACCATAATCATATGGTTGAGGAGCTTGTCCTAGTCAGGCCATAGTCGCCCATTCGCTAAAGGGGCTCCACCATATAATCATGAGTCACGAGTTTACCATACGCTTGAGTTTTCAGAACACTCAACTAACCGTACTCTTTCTTACTTTAGGTTATAGCCTAAGGTATCATTTACCTAAGGTTTATAACCTCTAGCTCTGATACCAACTGTAACGGCCCCGAAATTCGACCCATATTGTTACCTTAAATCTTGTATTTAATAAACATTATTTTCATTACGTCCAAATTTCGGTCCGTTAATAAATCTTTCATTACCTAAATTGATCCATTATTTAATATCAATATCACAAATTTCCAAATTTTCGGTATAATTTTTTTTTTCTTAACTTAATTATTGTATTAAAACATTTGGATATTTAAAATCCTTACATTTCGATCCTAGTCCCATGGATCGCAACCTTAACCTTTTTCTTTTCTCTTACTAGTGTCATATAGCTCAACATTCACAATTTAGTATTGTTCATATCCATACAATTTATTCTTGATTTCATAATCCATAGTTAAGCCATTTAATAATTTCTATCGTAACATCTATTTAGTACAATCACAGTTCAAAACTTGACTTATCCTATCTGGATTCAACATATATGTACATACAAAATAACACTATAAAATTAACAATAGTATTCACGCTATGTTATTGAAATATAACAATAACGTTCACAACCTTCAGTGATTATCTGTCTTTATATCATCCGATATTTTTGAAATTCATTTCTTTCCTGCAAAAATGTTTATTAAGCAAGTAATGAGCACAACGGCTCAACAAGTTCAACAGCTATACTTCACGTAGCATATACTTTATCATGCTTGGTGTGTGTCATACATCATGTGCTTGTGCTTCTACTATAGCAATATATCTCATCTATATTCATATCATTGCACAAAATACACATTGTGGTCATATTAATCACGTATCACGTAACACATAATTTGTATGCATTTAAAACAAGAATTATATATCATACAGTCCAACACTTAACATAAAAAGGGACTAAAGAACTTGACTGGCGTCCATTTATTTAAATTGTTATCTCAAACTCTTAACTCGATCAACCTATGATCATAAAATCATCAAATAATAATTATTTATCTCTTTATGATATTAATTTACTTAATTAATATCATCTCTAGGCCAATTATTAATTTATATGGCCAACTATAATAACCTCATTCCTTAAAATATTAGCATATCTTAATATTTAATACCCTCCCTACGGACAACCAGGCTCATCGAGTAACTTTTAGCATATTCGGTTGTCCGGATTTTCATTTATTCATTTTCTAACCTCTAAACTCATTAGATTAATATTTAAATATTAATCCCCAATATTTAATATTTTTACAAAAATATTAAATTTAATGCCCAAACATCATTTCTATATTTTTCTATAATTTTCTATGATTTTTAAACAATTTTTAAACATTTATTTAATTAAAAATCTGATTCTGGGGGCATTTTGGTAATTTTCGCGCCCTAGGGACATAACCGGAATTTTCTGGAAAGTCCAGGGGCATTTCTGTCATTATCGCACTTCTAGGGACTCATTCGGTATTTGCCGGAAAGCCCAGGGGTATTTCCGTAATTTCAGTGGGTCTAGGACACGTTTGGTATTAGCCGGAAAGGCCAGGGGCACGCTGGTAATTTTACCGCGTACCTCGGCCGCGCGATGCGCGATACCGCCCTATGCCGACGCCAAACGGCGTCGTTTTACCCCAGTTTCCAGAATTCTCCTCCGCGCATGGCGCGGGTCTTCCTTCCGGCTCCAAAACGGCGTCGTTTTGGCTCCGGTTTCCGGAGAATCCCTCCGCGCAATGCGCGGAGCACTGTTCATTCTTCTCTTTCTTTCTGCGTGCAACAGTGCGTCAACTTTTAATTTTTTTTTTCCATTTTTGCTCCAAATTTTTCACACAACACTACTCCAAAAATCATAAAAATCATACATAAATTTCTAAAAATTATGTAGAACAATTATTCTAATTATTTACAATCTTCCTCACAAATTTTATTTATCACTATAAATAATAAATAAACCAAATAAATAAATTATTATACCTTCTACATCTTGATTTCTTTCCTTGAAGGTACCAAAAATCTCTCCTCCCACACTTGGTGGTAGCTACGCTAGTTGCCGGTGGTGGTGATGTATGCCATGGTGGCTTTCGGATGGAGTAAAGAGAGAGAAAAAGAGTGTTTGGTTTTTGCTTCTTCTTTCCTTTTTTTTTCTTATTCTTTTCTTCCTTTTTATAACCAAAGGCTATGCCTTTCTTAAATAAAAATTTCCACCGACTTTGTTGCGTGAAATCAAGAAATTTCTGGATTATTCGCATGCATAAATTTTGCTTAACCAACTAATTTAATACATTACCTAATTATTCCGTGTAATAAATATTTTATATAATGTATATAAAATATTTATCTTAATTCACTAAAAATCATAATTTGATTTATAAATAATATTAATACCTTTTTCGGTATTTTACTTGACAAATTTTGTACACGCATAACGACATGCGTGTAATCATATAAGGTAATTTATACCTCCAAAAATCATAAAATAAATCATCGGACATATAAAAATTATTTTTTATAATTTTTCGTTCCGTTACTTGGACAACATGTTACATTAACATGTTCACGTTTCTGAAATATTATCTTTCATAAAAGTCATAATACATCCATTATACATAAATATAAATTTTAATAACTTAAAACATTCCTTTTTCTTATTTATTATTCAATTTCTTTAATATTCATATTAATTTCTTTATATATAAATTATATAATTTAATA
This sequence comes from Hedera helix, assembly GCA_947179155.2. NCBI lineage: Eukaryota > Viridiplantae > Streptophyta > Magnoliopsida > Apiales > Araliaceae > Hedera > Hedera helix. The sequence continues at coordinate 17,823,207 of OX359268.1, forward strand.
TTATATAATTTATATAATTACATTCTTCTTTTAAATAATTTCTTAATTTCCTCCAACTTTATTCCATTTAATCACCTTATATAAATTACATAATTATTCTTATATAATTATTATTTTCTTCATACCTTATTTTAATTTCCTTATATAAATTATATAATTTATTATTATATAATTTATATAATTACTTTTCCTTCTCAATTAATTTCTAAACTTCCTCCATAAATCTTAATTAAATCTAAAATTCATCATTACAATTTTACTAACTTCCTCATCCACTTTTTATTTAAAATTGGATTAACTTAATTATTAATCCCTTTATTCTCATAATTAATGAAATCTATAATTATCAATTAAACATTCACATATATATACAAATGTATATATATACATATCCAATTTTTTTTCATATTTCACATTACCACATACATTATTAAATCATAATTTCTACATTTTCATAACAATTTAATTGTACAATTTATTGTACCTTTATTTGAAATTCTTTTATTTCTCATAAATTGTTTTTAAACAATTTATTTACTTTTCAATTATTTTAATTCAACACAATTCATCACCATCTCTGTACAAATTTAATTTATCAATTACATCATATCACATACCTTAATTCACATAAAATAATAATTTTTTTAACAACCTTGATAATTTTATCAATTAAATTCCCATTTAATATTATTAAAGAAATCCTGAAAATTCGGATCCTCACATTCTTCCCCCCTTAACAGGATTCCGTCCTCGGAATCATAATTGTCGTACTAATCATACGTATTTTATTTATCGTACATTACTATACCTTTATCTTGATGAATAACAATTAATTCCATAATAATCATATTTTATATCTTTAATATCCGTAACTTACAAAAATAATACCATAATTGTCATAACTATCAGAATATTCCATTCTTATTTCAATTCATAATATCGCATTTCACAATTCTCTAAAATTTTATTAATAAAACTTTAACTCATTTCTTGATGTACCTACCAAGATAGTTTCTCATTCTTCGAAAACTTTCTTTTTCTCTAATTGTACTTATCCTTACTTAACCAACTTATTTCATACATTCTATTACACCTCATTTATACTCTGTACATTCATCCTTTTCTTCTTAATTCACATTCATAATCCTCTTCATATTTCATAATTCATTCTTTACTACCTCCATTATTCAACATTAGGTTTTAAATACTAACATTTACTTGATTTATCATAATCCTTATTTGGAATTATTTTAAAATTCTGGGGTATCACATTCACCCCTCCTTCATAAAATTTCGTCCTCGAAATTTCTATGTACTAATATCTCATTCATTTGCAACATATATAATTCCCTTGCACTCATTCCACATATATTTCTTTCATTCTATCCCCGTGGTCATTACACATTGCCATTTCTAAACTATCACATTTCCTAGTTACTTTACTTCGCAATTATTACTTTCCTTACCACTCACAATCAAATAATAATAACCCATCCTACCATCCAATCTTCATAAGAGTAGAGGAAAAATAAAACTTTTTGTAGTATGCTGAATGAACTTTTATCCCGGTTTAACAGTACTTCACTCCCAGAGTACGTCGTACTGCAAACCACTGACAGTGGGTTAGTCTGTCATTAAAGTAAACATGTACCCCGGTTACAGTACTTCACTCCCAGAGTACGTCGTACTGTAAACCCTGACAGTGGATCAGTCTGTCATTAAAGTGATGTATATTTAATCCGTAATTTGGCACGCCAGTAGAACAATCTGTCATGCCCGTATTTCTTAATCTTTTTGTTCATCTCAGCCTTAGAATCCATTCAAAAATAATTCGATTGATTATAACTTTCAAAGAATTATGAATTCAATAAATATTTTTCAAAATTTGTCTAGCTGAACCAAATAGCTTAGACTTGTATTTCTTCAACGCTTGTCTAGCTAGATCAATTAGCATAGACTAACTTTTAACAATTTATAATCCGCAGAAATTTTTAAAACATTCATCATGTCAAAACTTTTCAAAACGTCTAGCCGAGTCAAATGGCAAGGACTTATAGTTCTGACATACCTTCAAAAATCAAAATTATTTATGACTTCATGTTACCGCGTCATTTTGACAGCCCGTTGAGAATTCCGTCGTTAATAATTCCTACACCATAAACCATACTTTATGGTGTTGAATCATCTTATAACGAAATAGTACCGCACCGTCTCAACAACACGTTGAGCATTCCGTCATTCATCACATCTGCACCGGGCTAAAAGGTGCGTGGATGATTCTTTTGAAATACATTTTGATGTAAAAACATTTTTCGTCTAGCCGAAACAAGTAGCATAGACACTTTTTAAATCGCTTAAAAATTTCATTTATATTTTTCAAAGCACACACGTGCCAAATCAACTTGAGGCCAAAATTTTCGAAATCTAGCAAAGCTAGAAGAATGGGAATACCCTAAATTCTCTAACATTCACCTTCTACTTCTTTACTTAAATATTAAATTTATTGCTAGGACTATTATTACATATCATATTAAAATCTCTATCTACTCCAACATTTCTATATCCCCGTATAGTTCATCAAACTTGCCACACATTATGAGTCCAGGAACTTACCACAAGAATATGAGTTTAGGAGCTTGTCCTAGCAATATGTAGTCTAAGAACAAATCAAAGACTATCCATATGCTGAGGGGCTCAAAACATACCATACCAATATGAGTCATGGACTTACCATATGCATGAGTTTTAAGAACTCGTGCCTAACTTAATATTATATATCTATCAAACCTGCTAGCGCGACTCTAACCTTCCAATGATTATCACATAGTAACTAAGTAAACACAAATCCTCCGCCCATACAAAGGATTGTGCAATTCAGTCAGCACATGAGTCCTCAATTGAAATTTCGTACCCAAGCTTTTGCCCCCTTAACATAACATTTCTCATCATTCATGTCTTATCATTCCCTGAATTCTTCTTGTACTATTTCATAGTACCATATCTCTTTATAACATTAAAATATACCTTTTCGACCATTAACAGGTCTTTCGTTATTTCACATTTTCACTTAATCTCATCATGATCTTGCTTCACAACCTACTTCTTACTCGCTTCTCTTATCTCGTGATCGTATCGTAGTACGATCTTCTTACCCTTCCTGATCATGTTATTATGATCTCTTCTTATACATTTCGGATTACCTTGTCATCTTTATTACTTAAATCAGGTGTCCCTTGATTATCTTTGAGATTCATCTTTGAATCATTTCAATTATTCCTTCAAATAAATTTTTAATTAAACTTATAAATTTTTTCAATTCCCTGTCTTCGTTCAGCTCTTTCTTAACATCTTTATCTCTTCCTTATAATCTTATCTCTTCCTTAGAATCTTATCTCTTTCATATTTCCTTTACTTTAATCAATATCTGAAATCTGCATTTCTTAACTTACATCTTTCTATTTCAATTCCCCCGTGTTCATCAAACTTATCACGTATTTGGACTCAGGGACTTACCATAATCATATGGTTGAGGAGCTTGTCCTAGTCAGGCCATAGTCGCCCATTCGCTAAAGGGGCTCCACCATATAATCATGAGTCACGAGTTTACCATACGCTTGAGTTTTCAGAACACTCAACTAACCGTACTCTTTCTTACTTTAGGTTATAGCCTAAGGTATCATTTACCTAAGGTTTATAACCTCTAGCTCTGATACCAACTGTAACGGCCCCGAAATTCGACCCATATTGTTACCTTAAATCTTGTATTTAATAAACATTATTTTCATTACGTCCAAATTTCGGTCCGTTAATAAATCTTTCATTACCTAAATTGATCCATTATTTAATATCAATATCACAAATTTCCAAATTTTCGGTATAATTTTTTTTTTCTTAACTTAATTATTGTATTAAAACATTTGGATATTTAAAATCCTTACATTTCGATCCTAGTCCCATGGATCGCAACCTTAACCTTTTTCTTTTCTCTTACTAGTGTCATATAGCTCAACATTCACAATTTAGTATTGTTCATATCCATACAATTTATTCTTGATTTCATAATCCATAGTTAAGCCATTTAATAATTTCTATCGTAACATCTATTTAGTACAATCACAGTTCAAAACTTGACTTATCCTATCTGGATTCAACATATATGTACATACAAAATAACACTATAAAATTAACAATAGTATTCACGCTATGTTATTGAAATATAACAATAACGTTCACAACCTTCAGTGATTATCTGTCTTTATATCATCCGATATTTTTGAAATTCATTTCTTTCCTGCAAAAATGTTTATTAAGCAAGTAATGAGCACAACGGCTCAACAAGTTCAACAGCTATACTTCACGTAGCATATACTTTATCATGCTTGGTGTGTGTCATACATCATGTGCTTGTGCTTCTACTATAGCAATATATCTCATCTATATTCATATCATTGCACAAAATACACATTGTGGTCATATTAATCACGTATCACGTAACACATAATTTGTATGCATTTAAAACAAGAATTATATATCATACAGTCCAACACTTAACATAAAAAGGGACTAAAGAACTTGACTGGCGTCCATTTATTTAAATTGTTATCTCAAACTCTTAACTCGATCAACCTATGATCATAAAATCATCAAATAATAATTATTTATCTCTTTATGATATTAATTTACTTAATTAATATCATCTCTAGGCCAATTATTAATTTATATGGCCAACTATAATAACCTCATTCCTTAAAATATTAGCATATCTTAATATTTAATACCCTCCCTACGGACAACCAGGCTCATCGAGTAACTTTTAGCATATTCGGTTGTCCGGATTTTCATTTATTCATTTTCTAACCTCTAAACTCATTAGATTAATATTTAAATATTAATCCCCAATATTTAATATTTTTACAAAAATATTAAATTTAATGCCCAAACATCATTTCTATATTTTTCTATAATTTTCTATGATTTTTAAACAATTTTTAAACATTTATTTAATTAAAAATCTGATTCTGGGGGCATTTTGGTAATTTTCGCGCCCTAGGGACATAACCGGAATTTTCTGGAAAGTCCAGGGGCATTTCTGTCATTATCGCACTTCTAGGGACTCATTCGGTATTTGCCGGAAAGCCCAGGGGTATTTCCGTAATTTCAGTGGGTCTAGGACACGTTTGGTATTAGCCGGAAAGGCCAGGGGCACGCTGGTAATTTTACCGCGTACCTCGGCCGCGCGATGCGCGATACCGCCCTATGCCGACGCCAAACGGCGTCGTTTTACCCCAGTTTCCAGAATTCTCCTCCGCGCATGGCGCGGGTCTTCCTTCCGGCTCCAAAACGGCGTCGTTTTGGCTCCGGTTTCTGGAGAATCCCTCCGCGCAATGCGCGGAGCACTGTTCATTCTTCTCTTTCTTTCTGCGTGCAACAGTGCGTCAACTTTTAATTTTTTTTTTCCATTTTTGCTCCAAATTTTTCACACAACACTACTCCAAAAATCATAAAAATCATACATAAATTTCTAAAAATTATGTAGAACAATTATTCTAATTATTTACAATCTTCCTCACAAATTTTATTTATCACTATAAATAATAAATAAACCAAATAAATAAATTATTATACCTTCTACATCTTGATTTCTTTCCTTGAAGGTACCAAAAATCTCTCCTCCCACACTTGGTGGTAGCTACGCTAGTTGCCGGTGGTGGTGATGTATGCCATGGTGGCTTTCGGATGGAGTAAAGAGAGAGAAAAAGAGTGTTTGGTTTTTGCTTCTTCTTTCCTTTTTTTTTCTTATTCTTTTCTTCCTTTTTATAACCAAAGGCTATGCCTTTCTTAAATAAAAATTTCCACCGACTTTGTTGCGTGAAATCAAGAAATTTCTGGATTATTCGCATGCATAAATTTTGCTTAACCAACTAATTTAATACATTACCTAATTATTCCGTGTAATAAATATTTTATATAATGTATATAAAATATTTATCTTAATTCACTAAAAATCATAATTTGATTTATAAATAATATTAATACCTTTTTCGGTATTTTACTTGACAAATTTTGTACACGCATAACGACATGCGTGTAATCATATAAGGTAATTTATACCTCCAAAAATCATAAAATAAATCATCGGACATATAAAAATTATTTTTTATAATTTTTCGTTCCGTTACTTGGACAACATGTTACATTAACATGTTCACGTTTCTGAAATATTATCTTTCATAAAAGTCATAATACATCCATTATACATAAATATAAATTTTAATAACTTAAAACATTCCTTTTTCTTATTTATTATTCAATTTCTTTAATATTCATATTAATTTCTTTATATATAAATTATATAATTTAATATTATATAATTTATATAATTACATTCTTCTTTTAAATAATTTCTTAATTTCCTCCAACTTTATTCCATTTAATCACCTTATATAAATTACATAATTATTCTTATATAATTATTATTTTCTTCATACCTTATTTTAATTTCCTTATATAAATTATATAATTTATTATTATATAATTTATATAATTACTTTTCCTTCTCAATTAATTTCTAAACTTCCTCCATAAATCTTAATTAAATCTAAAATTCATCATTACAATTTTACTAACTTCCTCATCCACTTTTTATTTAAAATTGGATTAACTTAATTATTAATCCCTTTATTCTCATAATTAATGAAATCTATAATTATCAATTAAACATTCACATATATATACAAATGTATATATATACATATCCAATTTTTTTTCATATTTCACATTACCACATATATTATTAAATCATAATTTCTACATTTTCATAACAATTTAATTGTACAATTTATTGTACCTTTATTTGAAATTCTTTTATTTCTCATAAATTGTTTTAAAACAATTTATTTACTTTTCAATTATTTTAATTCAACACAATTCATCACCATCTATGTACAAATTTAATTTATCAATTACATCATATCACATACCTTAATTCACATAAAATAATAATTTCTTTAACAACCTTGATAATTTTATCAATTAAATTCCCATTTAATATTATTAAAGAAATCCTGGAAATTCGAATCCTCACATATTACAGGTAAAGTCGTCATTTGACCCGACATGCGAAAAGGAAGGTGGACCCCAACACGAAGCCACCCCAACGACTTACGGTCAAAGCCGCCACAACGAACAACGAGCATCAGGTTACTTGAGTCAAGGCAAACAGTTGATTCAGAAGAACCTGATTTGATCACAAAAGACGACTAATGGCCACTACGCTTACGATGTTCGGGGGTGTCGCTCCCTGGTGAGTGAACGGCTGCCCAGCTCGCCGGTGAGCTGGCGGGGGTGGAAGGGGGCAGCGCCCCCTGGAAGCCAAGCACAAAGAGCGATTTATACATCAGGTAACAGCCTTCCGAAATAATGCAGCAAAAAATGATGATTTAAGACTGCGTGACACAAAAATCGAGAAAAGGAAGCCAGACAGCGGCGAATACATCTGCGGCCAAGACACGTGGCGCTTTTTGTGGCTCGAGGAACCAACACGGTAGCCGAGGTTCGGCACGGGCGACCACAGCAGGCAGATGCACATGCGGCCAGCCGCAGATGCACCTACGGCTGCCTGGAATCACCTATACAACGCCATTTTTGATCTGCAGAAGAAGAGGAGAAGAAATTTTTTAGATTTTAGAGAGAGAAGAAACGCGAGAGGAGAGAGAGTGACTCGGGTGGATGCTAGTTGAGTGATAAATCGGTGATTGTTGCTCGAATAGTTAGGCATTCTTGTGGTTTTGCTCGAATCGTGAAATATAAAACTTTTGTCGGTGTATTGCAAGGTGAAAAGTGGTATTTTTTTTGATATTTTTTTGCTTGTATTGTTATTATAATCTTGTGTTTGGGTTGTTTAATGTAGTATGTTGTTATATTGATGATGATCCGTGGATTAGGGGGTTATTAGCGAGGGTTCCATCAGAACGTAACTTCCTCCTAATGTTCTGATGACATCCGTACGGTGATATATCGTTTATTGTGGTAATAAATAGCTCGTAGTGTTGGGTTTGTGATCTTTGAGTTGTGTAATGTAATAACAAGTCTAGTATTGTTAGATTTGCTTAGGTATGGTTGTGCAATGATTCGGGGTAACTGTGAGCCTAGGGAGGAGATCCTCGTGATCAAATCCCGATGATGGACATTTTTGGTGTATGTAATCATTGTATAGGGTCCATGGTTGTATATATGTAACATTGGGCCTTAAAGCGATACCAAACCATGATCGGGTTAAGGCCCCGTAATAATAAAATATGTGATTGTGGGTGTTTGGGGTTATTTGGACGGCTCACATGCCCATGGATAGCCCCGACACGTTTTGAATGCTTGTTTGATGTATGACACAAAAATGGTTTTCCAAAAATAAGGCAAACGATAAAGATTTTCTAAAAATGATCAAATTAGGATATTAAATTCACGAGGTTTAAAAATTAAGAGTTTTTGCGAACTTTGATCCTTGTTTGACAAAAGGGCTCCATTTGGTTTTGAAATGTCATAAAAGATGTTTTCGTAAAAAGTAGATAAACGTTTTCATTAAACTTTGTGCATAGGGTTAAAGAGTTCTAGAAGTTGCCTTCATTTTATTTGAATTTACTGTTAAAGGGCAATGTATAGTCTCGATTCCTAGTTGGCAAAAGTTTAAAAAACTATTGTTTTCTAAAAATGACATCTAATAAAAAACCTTATCGTTTTCGAAATTAAAATCAATCTTTATTATAAAAAGCGAAGCCTCGTCATTTGGGTCAAAAGACGTATAAACGCTTTCCCGACAAAACACATTTGCCGTATAAAATCAAAGCAACTTTTATGCAAAAAATTCACCACAAACCATCACCTAGGCACGCACGCACACACACGCAACTCACACGTTTTAGGATTTTAAAAAGATAGAAAAACATCAAGATTGTGGTAACCGTGTTTTCACGGAAGTCGGGGGGTGCCTAACACCTTCCCCTCGCTTAAGCAAGCCATCGAACTCTATGAATCTCGGTTTGCGGACCAATTAACTCGGAGTCACATATGAGCCAGCGATTATGAAAATAAATTTCGGATGAGTTGGTACATCCATTTCAAATATACCAACTGGCGGCTCTGGTCAATTGGCTCATCATAAAATCGACCTTTCGAAACCCCGTCGACACTTAAGCCGACCCTTTTCAAAACCACATCTCAATCCAAAGGTTAAACTTGGAAAGGGTGTTTAATATTAAAAAATGAAACGACGAAATCCCGGCGTCGACAATATCTAAGTATATATTTTAAAGTATAGAGAAAATTTATATATTGTATTAAAAGAATAAAGAATATTAAATAATTGACTTGGTATTGACTTGACTTAATTAGGTATTGACTCATGACTAGATGTACACACAAAATCGAAAAAAACAGAAAAATCGATCGGAACAAATCAAACCGTTAACAAATCAAGCCGAAACTTACAAAATCGAAAAATCAAAGATCGGTTGATCGGTTTCGGTTTGATTTTCATAAGAATAAAAAACGACCGAACTACTTAAAATTATAATATAATTATATAATTTGTATATTTTTATAATAATTATTTATTTTATAGAATTATATATTTATATATTATAAAATAAATTACTTTAGTACTAAAACTCTGAAAAAGCAAGCGGCTAAACCTTTTGGTGGAGCGGTGCATTTTCATTGTTTTGAAAAGTAAAAAGTTTTTGGTATTTTATGTATTATGTTTTCATTGGTTGGAAAAGTAAAAAGTTCTTAAGTTCTTGCCGGGCAGAGCCTTTCTTCTAAGTATTTATCTTAAAAACTACTTTTACACTTATGAACCAAAAAATTTAAAATTTAAATTTAAATTATAATATCTCACCATATGTAGTACTTAAACAGACACATAATCAGTATAAAAAAAAACTACATGTATTGAAATAAAATACAAATAAAATATTTATAAGCAGTAATTGTATAGCAAAAATTGTGTCCATGATATATTTTTAAGATTTCTTTTCCATATACTATCTTTATCAATAAATTTTTCATCTATAGTCTCTTGGGATGTTAGTTAGTAGTTACTCTAAATAAGTTCACTAATCCCGTGTAAGGTACGAATAGTATGCCATGGATAATGATTTATTATAATACACGAGTAATGATTTATTATAATAATTAATTAAATATAGAATAAATATTTAATTAAAATTATGAGAAGATAATAGTAGTTATTAAATTATTAAATATTTATCTAATTAATAAATTAAAAAATTATATATTATAGGTTTTTTTCGATCAGTTATTAAGTTAAACATTTTAAATGTAATCTAAATTTATGTAGTTATGATTATGAAAAAATAATTGCTTTAATTTTATTTTGATTTGATGAATTCATCAAAATTCTAATCAATTAATTCTTATATATAAAAGCAAGAAATGAAATAAATTAAATGAATTATCATCCGAGTTAATTCATCAATTAAATTGAGTTAACTCATTTTAATTGTTGAGTTAACTCAGACGGTTGTAATTATATATTTAATTTAATACATTTTATTGATATTAATAAAATACTTATAATTATTATCTATGTGTATGAATCAGTTGAGAAAAATCCAACATGGGTCTTTTCAATTAACTAAAATAAATATTTAATTAATTTAATATCGTTCCTATATAAGTATATATGAACTCTAAAAGGCACAAAAAGTAAGGCACTAATAAATACATGTATAATAACTTGTAGAAGACATTTTTTCACTTCTTATATCTCAACAAAAATATATTTCACTGAAAATATGCTCATTATACATTTGAAAATGGATGAGAATTTTACACTATTAGGAAACCTTAAATAATTAGATCTAGTTTCTCTATACACTTCCGCCAAAATTGGAAAGAATTTGCGATGAAGGTATATAATAAAATGTGATTTTTTTTTTCTAAATAAAATTATGAAAGTTAAGGTTTAATAATTTTAATTTAGTTATGACAATTAGTTACATGTATAATGATATACACACTTGATTTTAAATTAAATTTGAATACAATATTCTAAACTTAATAATGATTAAAATAAAAGGTTCAATATTGAAGATAATTGTAAATATTAGATAGTTAAATAATAAGTACTAAATTTATTTAAAAATCAAATATTTTAATTTTATTTAAGTTTATAATGAAATTCTAAATACTTTTATTGACAACAATTACTTAAAAATCTAATCCGTATAGAAGTACGAAACTCATGCTCTAATAAGTTTCAATTACTTATGATAATTAATTAGTAATGAATTCACTATAATTTTTCAACTAATTTGATAGTTATTATGTTATTAGTATTTTTTTTAAAGATCATTTTTTCTATTAGAGGTATAAAAACAAATAATACTTTTAAAAAAAAATATTATAGAATAATTTTTAATAATAAATGATGTTTTTCAAAAAAAATAAAGACAGAAAGAAAATTTATAAAATAAAAAAAGTGTTTAGTGTTTACAGTTTACACTGTACGTACTCATTCTTAATTTCTTAGTTTATCTCACAGACTCGCATAGGCACAGCTGTGACGACCCCAAATTCGGGTTCTTTAACCTCGGGTTTGGTTCTCACTGTACAATACTTACTAACAATTAAATACATATATTGCATTTAAATTTCGCGGAATAATATAAAATGTTCCTTATAAAAAGGACACTTCCCAAGGTTGATTAACCTTAATTGTAACATTACATATCTTAAGGGAAATGCAAAATATTTACAAAGGAATTACATGACAGTAATTTAAATCTAGCATGCATCTACTAATCTATTTATTTGCTTTCCCCTTGCCTTTGTCTGGTTTAGAACATTCAGGCTTAATTGAAATATAGTCATGATATAGCAAGAACGAGCAACTAAATGGCTCAGCAAGTTTATAAACAATAATATAAGATATATCATGATAAAGAGAAATAACTTCAAGGTTTTCAACAATAACAATTTTGAAAGATATCAAGAATCAAAGTTCAATATAAGAATAGATTGACTCTTTACTGCTGAGTGGTCTTTAATGACCATGAACTGCTACTAAGGTAGAATAGACAAACAATGTCTGACACATTGTTAAAAATTACGGGACACTCGAGGGGATCAGTCCTCTTATGTCCTATGTATATGCATAACATTTAGTTTTCTTGTCCAAATTCGGTTACTCGACAATATAAAAATTTCCTTTAACTAGAGTTGTTTTTTCTCAGTCTTACTATAAGAATCCGCACCAACCAATGGTTTGTATAAGCTTTTAAAATGTTCAATTAGATGAATTTAAACATGCATTTGTCTAGCCGAAACAATTATCTTAGACATTCTTAAACAGTTCATAAATTACTGAATTATAACATTTGCAAATGCACTATGTGCGAATACAATACAATAATGATGTGAAGTAATTTTCAATAATTAATTCACTCAAAGGTCTGTCAAATAACTACGAGTGTAGATACTTGTTTAATAATAATTGAATTGCTCAATGTAAATAAGGTTGAAGAATACTTGCAATAATAAATACAAGTTAGGGTTAAGAAGAAACTTGCCTCGTGTGTTGTCTATAGCTAACCAATTTAATTTAACAATCCTTGAACGGACCTAACAATTAAATTAGTTAAATCTTAAATTAGTATCATATACTTGTAAGTATAATGACCTTTATAACTCTTGCGAATCACATAATTGATTAATTACGAGTATTTAAACACTTAGGAAATATTATCATTACTTGATAATATTTCATACAAAAAGAATCTTTATTAACTATTTAATAATATTTTATTAGTCACTTAATATTATAATATCCTTTAATAATATTTTATTATTCTTCCAATATTATTAATCATTTAATAATATTTTACTATCTTATTAATATTATTAATCATTTAATAATATTTTATTCATCTTCTAATATTATTAATCATTTAATAATATTTTATTAATCTCCTAATATTATTAACAATTTAATAATATTTAATTCATTATCTAATATTATTAATCATTTAATAATATTTTATTTATTATCTAATATTATTAATCATTTAATAATATTTAATTACCTTAATAATATTATTAATTATTTAATAATATTTTATTCATTATCTAATATTATTAATCATTTAATAATATTTTATTACCTTATTAATATTAATAATTATTTAATAATATTTTATTCCTTATCTAATATTATTAATCATTTAATAATATTTTATTATCTTATTAATATTATTAATTATTTAATGATATTTTATTTATTATCTAATATTATTAATCATGTAATAATATCTAAATCCTCCACAAATGTTATTAATCATTTAACAACCTTTAATTACATAATAATATTATTCAACATTTAATAATATTTTATTTCAAATAATACCAATAGTTAACTTTGTATTTGTGTTAACCTTATGCTTTAATTTAAATATTTAGTTATCAATTTGTTACTAATAAACTTCATATATTGGTTTATTACACAAATACACTCATTTTATACTTATTTCGACTTAAATTTTAATAGAAAACTTGACCCGGGCTAAGCCGACCCGACCCGAACATCAAAAACACTTTTCTGGCAGAATGTTTGACTGCTGCGACAGTGGTTTCCACTGCTGCGGCGGTAGTACAAAATTTTCAAAACCCTAATTTATGGACTGCCCGAACCTCCTTTACCAATTTGGTCATAATTTTGTCATACGAAAATATTTTGACGTGATTCTTGAGCCTAAATTCATTATAATTTCATGATCTACAATTTCTCTTTAGATCACAAATTCAAATTCCAAACACAAATAGGTGTAAAATCACTTACAAGGATAGAATGAAAACTAATTTCATAAATCATTGATTCGATTGTTTCAAACATGATGCTACAAGCATTATTTGCTAGACCATCATGTTTTATGACTCCACATACATCATATGTTTATCATATATAACTTTATAGCCATAAAAATCATTTTTCAACTTGTATATTTCAAACTACACATTAACAATCACATATACACTTAAGGTTTTACCGGTAAGGTTCAATAAAAGTTTTTCGTCCATTTTTACGCAATACACACATACCAAAACATGATATAAACACATCATACTATGAATATACATATATTACATAGTTGAATACTTCTAGCACATCAAAACGAGTTTTGATCGGTTAAAAATAGATTTTAACCGTTCAAAATCGTTCTAGACCATAAAAATGAAATAAAGAGAAGTTATAACACTTTTAAACCTTGTGGTCTTGAAGGCTCTTCTTCTTCTCCTACCAAAGTATGTAGTGAAGCTTTTGGACATTCACAAAGACCTTCCTCTAGCTTTTTCACACAACCCCCAAGTGTATTTTCTATTTCTCTAGGAAATGTTCTCTCTTTTTTCTCTCTTATGTTCTAGCAAATGAACCAACAAGCTTGACACAAGTGCGGAGCATCTTATTTATAGCCAATTGCTAATCCTCCATTAGCTATCTTAATTCACCAATGTTGGTGAATTTAGAGCTTAATCTAGCTTACTATTGCATGGATGGACATTGTGATTGACTAGGATTGTTGGCCAACCTTATCATAGTGTAAATTAGAAGCAACATGAAAATCAAGCAACCCATGTGGGCCCCCCTTCAAATCTCAGCAAAATGGCCTTTTCCAAGCCATTTTTCATTTATTTTTTCTACTTTAATTATACATATATACATCTATTTATGTATATTCATATATGTAGCAATTTTGATCAATTTTGACTTTCTATTATGCTCCACTTTGGACTCTAGGATTAAATATATTGGGCTTATCCATTTAATTGGTTTGGGCTCAATTTTAATTAACACATTGGGCTAGCATTTAAATAACTATGTTACTTTTAATTAAAATAAGCATTGGGCTTGTTTAATCAATTACATGGACTAAAGTTTAATTTAATTACTTGGGCTACTAGGTAAATTTAATTGACCTAGTTTAACAACTCATTTGAATTTAAAATATAATCCAATTAGATTTGCTTTAGTTAATTATAACCTCTTGCTTCATTGCTTTAAATAAATATACACATACACAAGTATATTTATTTAATTATCTAATATACAATTAATTAGTACAATTTTTTTAATTCATTGCTAATTATATAATAATTATAATTACAATGTTTAATGAAATTCCTGGTTATTACAACAGCTACACTCGTTCTCTACTCTCTGCCTCTCTCGACTCTCATATCATCCTTTTAATTCTAGTCGGACGATCTCTGGTGGGTCGATTAAACATCCTCTATCCCCTCGATTTCTCTCTTCTACCGACCAAGTTTCTTTTTTAATAGTCATCCCTCTTTTGCATAATCCCAAAGGTAAGTTTAAACCTTAATTTCTCTTCAATTTCAAAGGAGTTAGGTTTTTTTTTGGGTGGGATATTATAGAAAGATATTGTCCTTTATGGGGTTCGGTGGTATTGTTTTCTGAAAGTTTTATTGTCAATAAGATAATTAGTAGTAAAAGTATTAATGTTAGGGTTGTTTTGTGGTAATTGGGGGTTTGTGATAATCATAGTAGCAGTAATGTCATATTAATGTTAGGCTTGGTAGTATTGTTTTATGAAAGTTTTGTTGTCAATAAGGTAATTAGCAGTATTTCTGCTTCTACTTCCTTGACATTTTTCATGTAGATTAATTCATGGAAAATCCCTCATAATAGTGCACCAAACTCAAAATGTGGGTACAAACGAAACTCAAAATCAAGATGTGATGGTAGATCTTACTGAAAATTAAGATAATCTATCTAAAACACAAAATGTCGATAATACCGAGAGCAAGATGCCACCAAACCAAAAGAATAAGAGAGACAAAACTAGATTATTTGTGTGGGATTATTTTAAGAAGTTAGGTAATGATAGGGCTGAATGTAAATATTGTAAAAAGATTTATGTTATAAACACCAAGTTGAATGGAATGAGTTCTATGAAGACTCACTTGGAAGTGCAATGTAAAAGCTATCCTTATAGGATTGCAGATAAGAAACAAAAAACTTTGTCATGGGAGCCTAATGGTAGTTTAAAAGCGATTGCCTATGATGCCGAGGAGTGTAGGAAAGAGAAGGCGAGGATGGTGATAGTTGATGAATTTCCTTTTAGACATGTAGAGGCTGAGGGTTTCAAAAGGCTATGTTACCAATTAGAGTCAAGATTTATCGTGCCATCTTGTATGACAGTTGCTAGGGATGTTATGAAAATATATGTTGAAGAGAAAGGTAATTTGAAAAAAAAAAATTACAATCTCAACGTGTGTGCCTCACTATTGACACTTGGACCTCAATTCAAAAATGTTTGCTAGATGAAGATTGGAAAATTCAAAAGAGAATCAATAATTTTTTTCAAGTTCCCGATCACAAGGGGGAAACAACTGTCAAATTTATTGAAAAATGTTTGCTAGATTAGTGTATTGATTTTTTTTTAACAATAACAGTTGACAATGTAAGTTCAAATGATGGTGCAATTAGATATTTAAAAAGGAAAACTAAAGATCTAAAAGAAACTGTTGAACATTGCATGTTTGATTTGATGATAAGATCTAAAGTGCTAAATGCATTCAATCATAGGGTTGTACAGTCCTTTGATTGTGTATGATGTACAAGGACTTAGTTAGATAAGATCAAAACTGTTAGGTTGATCTTTTGGATATGAATGTATTGAGTTGTAAAGTCCTTTGATTGTTTATGATGTACAAGGACTTAGTTAGATATGATCAAATCTGTTAGATTGATCTTGTGTTATATCTGTTTAATCAGTCTAATCGTAAAATGAACTCTACGACTCCAAGCAAAGAAGACTCAATGATTCAGTCTGTTCATTGAGTGGATTCTATGACTTCGCACAAAGAAGACTTAACGATTAAGTCTGTTCATAGAGTGGACTCTACGATTCTGTACCAGGAAAACACTACAATCAAGGAAGAAGCCCAAGCGTAGAACGGACTCTACGACCAACAGAGTAGCCGTAGAGTAAAACTCTATTGTAGAATTAAGCAAACAAGAGACATGTAAGCAACACTACAATCAAAAACCTAAAAGTTCTGATGACTCTTCTCTTGTCCTATAAGACAGAAGCAACTTCATCAAGAAGAACAATCTGCATCAATGTGTCAGACAAACCTCTGCCAAGAGCCTAAAGTCAGAATTATCAAAGGACTGACCAAAGCGTGCTATGCAACATAGAGAAGACTTTCAAGGCAGTAAAGTCAGAAGATGGTGTCCTATCAGCCATATTTCTATGGAAGACCAAACGACTCTATAAAAGTTAGTAGAAACCTACGACTGTCATGTCTTGTCCCAAGGAAAAAGGAAAAACCTTTTTGGACAGTATTGCAGGTCAATTAGTACCTCGTCAGAGCATTAATGAGCTAAATGAATATAATATTCAACAACTCTACATTATGATGTAACAGACAGAAATTGAAGAAAATAGCAAATTTCAAACGTAAAGAAATCTAAAGCTTCTATATGAGAAGCCCATATTCAATACTAAAAAAAAAAGAAGGAAGGATTACACAAGAAAGAAAGATATACGCAAGAGTTCAAAAATATCAAACTGAAAAGAATCTTGCATCGCTACTAAGTTCTTCAGAAACTTATGCTAAACGTAACTTAGTAGCACACCAAAACCATCACTACTCAAGATAAGAGTTCTTAGTGAACTAAAGTATCCAAGTTTGCTGGACTTGAAGAGTTCTTAGTGAACTAGAGTTCCAAGACTGCTGGTCTTGAATGAATCATATTGATTCGAAAATTGTAATAGTATCCTTAGTGGATTTGCTGCTCCAGGAGCAGAACAGTGGAGTAGGAGTATTGTGAACTCTGAACCACTTAAAATCTGGTGTCTTTCATCTTGTGTTTATTAACTGCTATAACTGTTATATCTGCTTGTTGAATTATTACATTAACATTTTAAAGAAGGGGTAACTAAATCAAATTCCGTTGTGCTAAACTATTTGATTAATAATTTATTCTTTCTTGAAACCAAAATAAGGAAAAACTTTTAAAGAATCTATTCAACCCCCCTTTCTAGATATCTTTTGTGTCATTAGGAACTAATAATTGGTATCAGAGCAGGTTCTCACATTTGAAGCCTTACAAGATTGAGTAGATCTAATGGCACACAAGGAGAATGGATCAGAACTCGGTGGAGGTAACAGACCACTAATGTGCAATAAAGAAAAATTTGCTAACTGAAAAGTTCGTATGCAGGCTTACATGGATGCAATAGACGATGAGCTGTACGGGATAGTACTTAATGGGCCAGTCATACCAATGAAGCTTGCGTTAATAAATGAAGATCCAAACAAGCTAGTAGAAAAGAAAAGAGAAGAATGGACTGACAACGAAAAGAAGGATGTTCAAAGAGATAAAAAGGCCAAAAACATCTTATTTCAATCTCTTGATGATGAGCTGTTTGAAAACGTTGTCAACTGCAAAACAGCTCAAGAAGTCTGGCAAACTTTGTTGATCATGCACGAAGGAACAGAAGAAGTCAAAGAAAATAAACAATCACTGTTTATTCAGCAGTATGAAATGTTCACCCACATTTCAGGGGAGAATATTACAAACTCCTATGAGAGATTCAACTTGCTACTAAACTCTCTCAGATCATTTGAAAAAGTCTATCCGAATAGAGATCTCATCATCAAATTCATGAGATCTTTGCCAAGCAAATGGGATGCCAAAACCATAGCCATCAGGGAGTCAAAGAACTTGCACGAGATGACTGTACAATAGCTCTATGGAAATCTTCTTACCTACGAGCTGGAACTAAATCAAAGAGCGGAAACCCTATTTGAGGGAAGAAAGAAGGAGAAAAACATTGCTCTTATCTCAAGGATAATTTTGACTCTGATAAAGATGAATCAAATGATGATGAAGGTGCTGCCATGCTAGTCAGACAATTCAAAAGATTCATCAATAGGAACAGACCTCAGAAGTTCAGAAGCAACAAAAACAAAGAACCAACAAATGACCTTTGATATAATTGCAAAAAGCCAGGTCATTTCAATGCGAAGTGCCCTAAACCCTTAAGAGAAGAGTTGAGGAGGGATAGAACAAAAGCAAATTCAAAAAGAGAATTCAAGAGCTTCCACAAGCAAAAGAAGAAAGACAAAAACTTCATAGCTGAAGGCTCCTGGAGTGACTCAGAAGGAGAACTAAACTCTGAGTCAAGTGACGATGAAGAGCCAGAGAAAGCCAACCTGTGCTTAATGGCAAACGAAGAAGAAGCAACAAAGAGAAATTCAACATAGATGAGGTATTTGACTTTTACTCTTCTGAATTAAATATTGATAATCTTAGAGAAGGCATGCATGACTTAATGGTAGAGCTACATAAATACATGAAAGTGTTTAGAAAAGATTACTCTCATCTAAAAGAGGATAAAGAGAAAATAAGCATAAAATTAGAAGCCACACTTCAAACTGCTAAACTTTATTCTAGTCTTGAGACTAAGAATGAAAGATTGAAAAAGATAACTGAATTGAGCACTCATAAAAAGTCTTCACTAGTCTCCAAGATTCAGGAATTAGAAAAGACAATTTTCATGTGGAACAAATCTAGTTTGTCTATGGACACCCTAATCTCTAGTCAAAGAGATGTGGCTGATAGATCAAAATTAGGTTATAAGAATTCCTTCTTAGGACCTATTATGGAGAAATCAATGGAATAAATGAAGGCAAATCCTTTAATCTTGATAAAGGAATTGTGTTCATCAAATCCTCTGAATCAATCTCTCCTAGCTGTCCACACTCTGCTAATCTTGCAATCATATTAGATAATAAAATTCGCACTGGTCTGGGGTTTAGAAAATTGAAAAACAGGTCAACATCTGTAACTGAACCTTAAAGGATCATAAAGTCGAGCAAAACTTACTCTACGAACCATCCATACAGAAATCGTAGAGTCTACTATCATTCTACTAAACATGAGAATTGTAGAGTAACATGAAAGCAGAATGTAGATCAACCCAACCGAAGGCCCAACCGAAGGACTTTGAGCAATTATAATTCTCACAAGTCCTGAATAGGAATTCACATATATACATACATCATCGTCATATCAATCATAGTTACCATCATAAAAATGATAAATATTTATCAGGTCATCAATATCATAAACTGCAAAGACCTAAAATCAACAGATCTGGGTCCCAAAACGTACTAACAAAACAGGACCTAAGCAATTGTGGGTACCAAAATGAAGATTGATTTGTATGCTGGTAAAGAGATCAATCTGGTATCTTGACAGTGGATGCTCAAGACATATCACAGGTGATAAGGCTCTTCTAATAGATTATAAGGAAAAAGATGGTCCTACAGTCATATTTGGGGACAACAATTTGGGGAAAATCAGAGGTTATGGCTCAACTGGAAATGGTGCAATATCTTTCAGCAAAGTTGCTTATGTTGAAGGACTAAAGCATAACCTGTTAAGCATCAGTTAACTACGTGACAAAGGGAATCAAGTTACTTTTCTCAACAACCAATGCCAAGTTAGAGATTTGAAGGCTAACTCTCTAAAGCTAGTAGGAGTTCGAGATAGAAATGTCTACGTGGTCAATCTTGCCAAATTAAGTATAGATGAGGTAGTCTGTTTCCTTGTTAAAGCCTCTGAAGATATGTGTTGGCTCTAGTACAGGGGATTATCTCATCTTAATTTCAAGAACATGTCAAAGCTTGCCTCCAAAGACCTAGTAAGAGGATTGCCAAAGCTTAACTTCATCAAAGAAAAACCCTGCAAAACATGTCAGCTTGGAAAATAAATAAAGATCTCTTTTCAGAGCAAGACAGTCAACTCAAATGATAGAGCCCTTCAATTACTACATATGGATTTATTCGGGCCTATCCCAATAGCAAGCCTTGGAGGAAAGAGATATTCTTTAGTTGTAGTAGATGACTATACTAGATACATATGGGTATCCTTTCTAAGCTCTAAAGATGAAACTATTTCACATTTTATCAAGCTCTTCAATCTGATCATGAATGAAAAGGGTGAGACGATCAAGGCCATCAGAAGTGATCATGGAAGAGAGTTTAACTTTTCAGATATGGACCAGTTATGTGAAGAAAATTGAATCATTCACAACTTCTCATCCCTAAGGACTCCTCAACAGAATGGAGTAGCAGAAAGAAAGAATAGGACTCTGATTGAAGCTGGAAGAACTCTTCTTGCAGCAACCTATCTTCCTAAATATTTTTGGGCTGAAGCCATCAGCACGACATGTTACATCCAAAACAGGTCACTCATACACTCAACATTAAAGAAGACTCCATACGAATTATGGAAAGGAAGAAAATCAAACATAAGCTACTTTCATGCGTTTAGCTGTCTATGCTATGTACTCAACAATGGCAAGAAACATCGTTCTAGTAGCCAGATTGGAGCCATAAGGATCTTTCTTACCCATGCTGCATACATGAAGGTCAAAGTCTTCCAAATGGATGTCAAGAGTGCATTTCTGAATGGAGAACTTCAAGAAGAAGTCTACGTGAAACAACCTCCAGGTTTTATCAATCCAACCTTTTTAAATTATGTTTATAAATTAGATAAAGCCTTATATGGTCTAAAACAAGCTCCTAGAGCATGGTATGAAATCTTAACTAACTTTCTTATTGAAAAAGGATTCACTAGAGGAAGAGTAGATACTACTTTATTTTTAAGAAAACATAAGGATAAAACACTACTAGTTCAGATTTATGTGGATGATATTATTTTTGGTTCTTCGGATGAAAAACTATGTGAAAGGTTTGTCAAGCTTATGCAGAGCAAGTTTGAGATGAGCATGATGGGAGAACTCAACTTCTTCCTCGGACTTCAACTAAAGCAGACTGATGAAGGCATCTTCATAAACCAAGCCAAATACATCAAAGACTTATTAAAGAAGTATAACATGGAATTTGCAACTGTCATGAAAACTCCTATGCACCTTGCCACTAAGCTTGACAAAGATGAGAATGGTAAAAAAACTGATATCACTCAGTACAGAGGTATGATAGGCTCACTCTTATACCTAACTGCTAGTCAGCTAGATATAATGTTTGCTATATGTATATGTGCTAAATTTCAGGCTAACCCTAAAGAGTCTCATCTAATAGCTGTAAAAAGAATTTTCAAATATCTTAAAGGAACTCCAAACTTGGGATTATGGTATCCCAAGGAGTTTTCCTTTAATCTAATAGGATATTCAGATGCTGACTATGCAGGATGCAAAATAGACAAAAAGAGTACAAGTGGAACTTGCTAGATGCTTGGCAATATACTTGTATCTTGGTTCAGTAAGAAGCAAAACTCAGTATCCACATCAAGTGCAGAAGCTGAATATATAGCCACAGGCAGTTGCTGTGCACAAATCTTATGGATGAAGACTCAGCTTGCTGACTATGGGTTTAAGCTTAATCCAATCCCTATATACTGTGATAATACTAGTGCAATTGCCATAACTCATAACCCTGTCATGCATTCAAGAACTAAGCATATAGATATAAGATATCATTTCATTAGGAATCATGTACAAAATGGTAATATATCACTATACTATATCCCAACTAAAGAACAACTAGCAGATGTATTTACAAAACCTTTAGAAGAATCAAGATTTAATAAACTAATAAGTGAGTTAGGAATGCTAAATCTAGACTCTTGATATATATTTCATGTTTTGGAAGCTACTAACTCTGCAGGAAGAAAAGTGTTCAAGGAATAAAGTAAAGGACAAGTTCATAGAGCTCACTCAACGGTCATCAAGCCAAGGATCGTAGAGTATGTTTAAGTTCGTAGAGCCCACTCAACGATCGTCAAGCCAAGGATCGTAGAGTACACTACAAATCGTAGAGCTCACTCAACGGTTGTCAAGCCAAGGATCACAGAGTACATCCCTGTCGTAAAGCTAACTCAACGACCATTAAAACAAAGGATCGCTGTGTCAAGAAGGATCGTAAAGCTCAGGGGGAGACAAAGGGCAAAATGGTCATCAACAAACTAAAAGTGCTCCTATCAAAACTTGACACGCGTCTCAGCAAACATAGAGGGAAGTTTTAAATATTTTGAAAACTGCACGTCGTTCATTATTCTTCAAAAATCAAAAACCTAAACCTCTTTATCTCTCTCTCAAAAATCCAGAACCCTAAAGTTTCAATACTCAGTTAAATCATTCTTCCTGTTTCAGAAAAACAATCAAATGGCACCTGCTCAAGTCATTTCTGGAAACGAACTAAACTTCGAAGCCTTCACAACAGCAGATAAACAGTACCAGAGGATAATCCATTTGCTAGAAAGGGTTGGCCTTCGAGAAGCCTTGGGAAAAAACACAAGAGTCCTATTAAAGCTAGTTCGAGAATTCTATACGAATGGAACCTATGTAAATGGAACCCAAACCACCACGGTTAGAGGGGTTCAGTTCAACCTCACCTCTGAAGAAATAAACCTAGCCCTATGTTTTAAACATGGGGGCCTCATAACTCTTAACATGGCGAGTGCAGAAGAGGGCCTAAAAAAAATTCACCACAAGAAGAATCCTGAACTAAGAGGATTGAAGGAGAAAGAGTTTCCCCAGAAATATGAATTTCTGTCTGACATCGTTGGAAAGTGCCTCCTATGCAAGGACTCTGCTTATTACTCTATCAGCGAGATCCAACTAAAGATAATGACAACCATAGTAAAGAAGATGAATATCAACTTTGGCTCCTTACTAGTGAATGGATCGGGAACTGGATCCAAAATACAGAAAAGGCGAAGGGCGTCAGAAAAATGCCCTATGAGAGATTCATAAGCATTCTCCTTCAATCTGTTTTGGGGGATAAGATTGAGCACGCAGAAGGAGAAGTCCTCAATGCTAATAAGAGGATGACCCAGAGATTGTTTGAAAACTGGAAAAGGAACCCAGTTGAGAATAAAAAATTATCCCAATCTGGGGATAGTGAAAGAACACAAAGTGGAATTGGACCCTCACACATGAAGATCATGTCTGCAGAAGCAGAGTCTCAGGTCGTCAACAGGCTATCTCTTGGTCTGATCAGGAAAAGGAAAGGAAAGAAAACCCTTGAGATTCAAAGACCTCAAGGATCATTAAATGAAGCGTCTGACGTTGCTCCTAAGGAGACGGCTGGCACGGAGGATGAACAATTAGATTAACAGAGAGAAACTCACAGTAAGCATTAGGCTGAGGAGGTCACTTCAGTAGAGCAAAGGCCAAAAAGAAGAAGGCTAGTGAAATTAGCCAATCAAATAACTGAAAAAGGCTCAGTAGCTGAGGAGGAGCTACCTAAAAACTCAGTCGCTGCTCCAGTTGAAAGGGAGCCATTTGAAGCAACTGAACTAATGGGTACTCAAACTGAGGGGGAGCCATCAGTAGTTCCTGAGCTAGAAGATGCTCAGGCTGAGGGGGAGATTCAAGAAGACATTTCAATCCCTTCAGCCACAATGAATAATGATGAAAAATATGACATCGAAGTAGTGGCAGTCGAAAGAAATGAACAGAGGCACCTCAACTACAACTGCCTACTAAAGTTCTTGCCACTAATGCCATTCCACCGAGCCTTGGTACACAATTCATGGGATCCACTCTTTTGGACCTTCAAAGCTTATCCCAATGTGTTGATTTTGGCTCAAGACTATCCATATAACCTATTCTTTGCCCAAAAGCTGCTTTCAACCAGCTTATTCTCACATTCTTTAGGGAAAAAGGTACACTTCATCCCTCTCACATTCATACAAAATCATACACCTGCCTGGACCTTCAATTATCATGAGGAGTTTTCTAAAGTAAGCACTGGAACAAGTTCTACGTCCAACTCTACTCCAGTCATAGAGTCCCCACACTTTACGGCTAGTGGTCAAGGAAGCTTAAATGATCAAAGACGTAGAGTGCCCTTAAGACTCTCCTCAAACGCCGCCTACTACACACACAATACCTTCTGCTCAACCTTTCCTACCTCCAAGACTTCTCCTCACACAAAAAGACATTCCCTCAACCTCTGGTCACAAATACTTCCACATTCCAAGCTCCATAGCTGACCAGGGGCAAACAACTCAACTCCTCCAAGAAATTCTGCAAAAGATATCTCTACTTCCTACTACTGAGGACTTAATGGACCTTACGAGCTATATACAAGCAGAGATACAAAAAGATCTGACATCCACGTCCCACAACATTAAACGAAGAGTAGACAATGTCGTTACTACTGCCAACGATCTTTCTTAAAATTTGGGAAAACAATTCTCCACAAGATTGAAGCAGTTAATGGTAGCTGTTTCTGAAACTCTTGAGGAAAGGGACAAAAAGTTTATGGAAGCAATGACCAATCATCAGAAGTCCATCAACCTTCTTCAACAAACTAATGCTAAATCTATAGCTCTTTTCGCTGATCAGATCTTCGAAATGAAGCAATTCCTCAGAGAACAAGCTCAACGATCATATACAACTCTATCAGTGGTCGAGCAGAAACAAATCCTAGTTGAAGAACGACTTCAAGATCATCGCAATGATGTAGCTGCCACCTAGACTTAACTTCAAGAACTTGTTCAGGGTGTGCAGGAGCTATCGGTTGAGGTGGCCAAAATTAATGATGCCAACAAGGGGGAGAAGAGAACGAGCATGGAACACAGCAGCAGAAGAGGAAGAGAACCTCAAGGGATGAGAATGGTTTAAACATCGATACAACCTCCTAGATTTGAGACAATACCATCTCATCCCAGACAGGTCTCAACAGCAAGACCTTCTTCTTCAACTGTGGGACCATCCAACTCTCAAGCATGGCTCCAAGTGAAAGAAGAAGAAGTTATGCAAAGGGAAGAAATGGAATTGAAAAGAGCAGAAGAGGAAAGGAGAGCACTCTTCAGGCAAAGGCATGAAGATGAGAGAAGAAGGTCTCCTAGGTAAAAGCATAAAAATGAAAGAATGAGACCTACCAGTAGGAGGAGATAAAATTTTTATTTTTGTTTTTTGTTGTATTCTATTTACACTCATTGTTCAACTAACTATACATCAATAAAATTCATATTTTTTCATTAAAGAATACAACTGCTCACTGTATGTTAGGCATTCACTTACTCATATGCATTTGCCTAATTAAGTTGTTCAAAATTACGTTTTGCTATTTATGTTGTCATCATCAAATAGGGGGAGATTGTTGAACATTGCATGTTTGATTTGATGATAAGATATAAAGTGCTAAATGCATTCAATAGTAGAGTTGTACAGTTCTTTGATTGTGTATGAAATACAAGGACTTAGTTAGATAAGATCAAAATTGTTAGGTTGATCTTTTGGATATGAATGTATTGAGTTGTAAAGTCCTTTGATTGTTTATGATGTACAAGGACTTAGTTAGATAAGATCAAATCTGTTAGGTTGATCTTGTGCTATATCTGTTTAATTAGTCTGATCGTAGAATGGACTCTACGACTCCAAGCAAAGAAGACTCAACGATTCAGTTTGTTTGTAGAGTGGACTCTACGACTTCGCACAAAGAAGACTTAACGACTAAGTCTGTTTGTAGAGTGGACTCTACGATTTTGTACCAGGAAAACACTACGATCAAGGAAGAAGCCCAAGCATAGAACGGACTCTACGACCAACAGAGTAGCCGTAGAGTAAAACTCTGTTGTAGAATTAAGCAAACAAGAGACATGTAAGCAACACTACAATTAAAAACCTAATAGTTTTGATCACTCTTCTCTTGTCCTATAAGACAAAAGCAACTTCGTCAAGAAGAACAATCTGCATCAATGTGTCAGACAAACCTCTGCCAAGAGCCTAAAGTCAGAAATATCAAAGGCCTGACCAAAGCGTGCTTTGCAACAGAGAGAAGACTTTCAAGGCAGTAAAGTCAGAAAATGGTGTCCTATTAGCCATATTTCTATGGAAGACCAAATGACTCTATGAAAGTTGGTAGAAACCTACGACTGTCATGTCTTATCCCAAGGAAAAAAGAAACACCTTTTTGGACAGTATTTGCAGGTCAATTAAGATCTCGTCAGAGCATTAATGAGCTAAATGAATATAATATTCAACAACTCTACATTGTGAGGTAACAGATAGAAATTGAAGAAAAGAGCAGATTTCAAACGGGAAAAAATCTAAAGCTTCTATATGAGAAGCCCAGATTCAATACTTAAAAAAAGAAGAAGGAAAGATTACACAAGAAAGAAAGATATACGCAAGAGTTCAAAAATATCAAACTAAAAAGAATCTTGCCTCGCTTCTAAGTTATTCAGAAACTTATGCTAAACGTAACTTAGTAGCACACCAAAACCATCACTATTCACGATAAGAGTTCTTAGTGAACTAGAGTATCCAAGCCTGTTGGACTTGAAGAGTTCTTAGTGAACTAGAGTTCTAAGACTGCTAGTCTTGAATGAATCTTATTGATTTGAAAATTATAATAGTATCCTTAGTGGATTTACTGCTCAAGGAGCAGAACAATGGAGTAGGAGTCTTGTGAACTCTGAACCACTTAAAATCTGGTGTCTTTCATCTTGTGTTTATTAACTGCTATATCTACTTGTTGAATTATTACATTAACATTTTAAAGAAGGGGTAACTAAATCATATTCCGTTGTGCTAAACTATTTGATTAATAATTCATTTTTTCTTAAAACCAAAATAAGAATTTTTTTTTAAAGAATCTATTCACCCCCCCCCCTCCCCTTCTAGATATCTTTCGTGTCATTGGGAACTAACAGAAATAATTTTGAGTCACGACTTCTTACACATAAGATGTGGTGCCCGTATTCTAAACCTCATTGTAAAAGAAGGTTTAAATGAGCAATTTGGTTCCATACTCATAATTCGAAATGTGGTCCGATATGTGAGGTCATCTCCGACTAGATTGAAAAGTTATAAAAAGTGTGTCAAGATGAAGAAAATTGAAAGTCATAGTTTTCTTTGCCTTGATGTTGAGACAAGGTGGAATTCCACCTACTTGATATTGGAATCTGCAATAAAGTTTAAAAAGGCTTTTGAGATGTTTTGGATGATGGTAATTTTCGTGATTATTTCCATTACAATGGTGGGGATAACAAGTATGTTGGACCTCTAGAAGATAATGATTGGGACGAAGTAATACACTTGGTCAAGTTTTTAAAAGTGTTTTATGATGCAACATTATAATTTTTAGGCTCATTGTATGTCACATCGAACACCTTCTTTGGAGAACTTGTAAAACTACAAACAAAGTTGAAGAATTTGATGAATAAAGATGATGAAAAGTTAAGGACCAAGTCAACAAAAATGAAAGCAAAATTTTCTAAATATTAAGAAAATGTGGATAATCTCAATTTCTTAGTTTATGTGGCAAGTATCTTGGATCCCCACAATAAGATGAGATATATAGAGTTTTGTTTCACCCAAGTTTATGACAATAGCAATTCTTTAGCCCGTAAAATGATTGAAAGGGTGGAATCGACCTTAAATAGGTTATATAATCAATATCTTGATAAGGAGGGAGTTGGAGTGTCTACTTCTAGTCCAATTCAAAGTACTAATGAAATGGATGATAACGATGAAGATTTAGAATTTTAATTCGTGAAGAAGATGCAAGAGGAAGTAAGTGTTGAGAACAAGTCTGAGGTGGCAAGGTACTTGGCTAAAAATTACGTGGAAAGACCAAAAGCTCCTTTTGATATTTTAGCTTGGTGGAAAGTTAATTCTCCAAGATATCCAACCCTCTCTCAATTTGCAAGAGCAATCTTAGCTATTCACATGTCTACCATAACTTCAGAGCTGCCTTTAGTACAAGTGGTCACATCCTTGATCCTTTTAGAAGCTCATTGTCTCATACTATGGTGGAAGCACTTATATGCACTCAAAATTGGATTCGAAAAATTCCACAAGTCATTTATCTTCGAGAAGTCATGGATGATCTTGGAAAGTATGATGATAATACCAAAGGTAACACTATATTTGCTAGAAAGTATATAATTAATTCTGATTTTGTAATTTTTTTTTTAATTTTCTTCTTATTATTGTGCTATTTATTTATTATTTTTTAGAATTTAAGTGCTTAACTCCAGCCTTGGATGATGAATGAAAATCATTGGCTTATTGTCTTACTCTTGTAGGTTATTTACTATTTATAGTTTAAGTATAGTGCTTACTATTATTTTAGAGTTGTTCAAAACATACATTTTTATATATTTGTAAAATTTTTGCAAAACTTCAACATAATTTTGCAAGCACCGGGCCAACAACAACAATTAGGATTTATAATCCTACTAAGTAGCAGACTAACAACATTGTTTCCTATTTTTAAGTATTAATGTGTTATGTGTAAAACAACAGCAATATTATACTTTTACTATTCAGCAGCAGTGTTTTTTATGGATGTTTTTGCTGTGTTTTTTTAGTATTCAGTAACAACACTTGGGATGTTTGCTATTTTTGTGGACTGAGTTTTAGCATATTAAATTTCTTCATTGTGCTAAAAAGAAATTATTAAGGTCTTTCGCTTTGGTATCTCTTCTGGATGCTGCTATCATGGTTTGGTAATTATATTATCAATTTATCATCCTTCGTTCCTATATAAATTGTGCTATTAGTTTCTATTTTAAAATTACATTTGGGCCCTAACATAGTTAAAATACCAATGAATACAATCTTGAATTACCTTTGGTTGTCATATAAGATTTTTATAGTGCTATCTGGCCTTTCACCAAGTCCCCAACTTGAGATTTCAGTGATGTCGATATGGTATGCTTCTTTTAATACTTTTGCAAATTAAGTATTTGAGAAATAGAAATATTATTCTGATGTTTTGTTAATTCTTGACAACCAGCCTTACAATCTCAACGGTGCACTTCTTGTTTTCAACTCAGTTGTAGAAGCAAAAGCCGAAACCAAGGCTAATGCATTTGTTATTTATGTTCCTCCATCTTTTGCTGCAACAACTATTATGGAGGCACTGGTGGCTGAATTAGATTTGGTAGTGTGCAAGCATCACAGAAGGAATTCCTCAGCATAACATGGTAATAGAAAATTTTGTGTATTAATCACAATGAGAAGATTTATTGTTTATTCCTCAGCTATTGTTTATTAACATCCTTTTTTGTTGCACATTATGTGAACATTTCTTACTCTATTTAAGATGTATTCTTACAGTATAAGTTTCATGACATTTGGTTTTTATAGCCTGCAAAAATATGGATCAGGAAGGCATCTGCAATAACAACACTCTTTCTGCTGTTATTTTCCACTTGTGATCTTTCACATCATGTGAAAAGTGCCTATTTGACTTTCTATATTATCCATTATGCCTTAGTCACAAAGCTGTGATATCATGGTGGCATAAAAATAGCAGGATACCTAACAGAAGGGGATGAGGTTTAAGGGTTTTGTGTTGTGTTACTTTATGCTTACACTCAACTCAAAGCCAATTTGGTGAAATTATTTAACCTGATTGTGAACTGCATAAATTGTCATCTAAAAAACATTAGCCAATACATTATCAGCAAATCTGAACATTTTTCTTGATCTAGGTCTCCATTCTTAGATTTCTGTTGTTGATCTTGGGTTAATCAACTTGTTTAATTTGCTAATGTTAATAAGCCTTTAACAGATATAAAGTGATGATTATAAATTTAATTCTAATTTCAATTATGATATACTAAGGTTGAATTGTGATTTCACATTAATAATAGCCTTGAAACATTGAGGGTACCTTTATGATTACATCCCTATAGAGAATTGATCTCAAGGTGCTATTTATTAGCAATGTCTTCTACAATATATGATAATTTATGCTTTATTAATGCTTTGTTAGGGAGTCCACGAGTGGCAGGGATTGTCATGTATGTAGTTGTGAAACTTGTAACACCTGTTACACTATAGGTTGGAGCTTGGCAGAAAATGTCCTACTATCCTTGATTTTATCTCTAAAATTGGTAACCAGTTTAGTTACTTTTCATTGCTGATAGTTAACCATTTCAATTGTTGCTTTTCATTACTTCATTTTTTTTATGGTTTACACTTTATAAGACTGGTCTGACATCAAGTTTGGAATTTAGAAATGGTTGATTTTATTGCCTTGTCATTTGGAAAAGATGTTGATGCAGTGGAGCATTTTCAGGACCATCAGGCTGTTCAACATCCTTGTCCAGAAACGTAGTCTTAATTTGCAAAGGTACATATAACTAACTCTATCCCTTGTGCTTAAGTTTTATAATCAACTAAACCGATTAAATCAACCAATTTAACCAATTGCGGAGCATAAGTTTGGGCGGTTTTAGTTTTTAATTTTTTATAACCGACTTAAATGGTTTGGTTTTTTTTTATATACAAAACTGACCAAACCGGCCATGTGCACCCCTACTCACGACCAACCAAAATAATTCCATAAAATTATAAAATTATTGGAATATCAGATAATAGATAATAGATAATATAATATAATTATTGAATAGAATAGATAATATAATATTCTCATATTTGTTATTATAATTTTAATTGTTATCATGTCACTATTATTAACTAAACTAAATTTATTACTTGTAACAATAAATATATGTTAATATTTATAAATTTTATAAATATATATTTTTTTATAAAACAGAAAGTATTAGTCTTATTTTGGAACCACTCAAAAAAGTTGATCTAAAGAATGTGAGAAGAAATTGTGATAAACTTGTGATGTATGTATAGGAATTTTACTATACGTAATGATCTATATTTTAACGCCAAATTTTGTACCACTCATTTAAATTACTAAATAACAAATAAAAAAGACACCCAATACAAATAAGTCATAGGAAATTAATGTAAGAGCAAAAGAGATTTTACGTAGAAACCCAATTGAAAAAAAATCACGGAGAAAGAGAATAATTCATTGGTATAATGGTTGTGTTTATAGATTTCTCTAAAATAATGAAGAGCCTAAGTGTTGAAAAAATAATGGTTCTGTGTGTTGTAAAATATTGTGTGTTTCAACCCTTTATGTAGTATCATATTTATAGATACCACATCCATCCAAATCCAATTAGGAGTGGGAACCCTTTTCAAATCTCCTTATAACTGCAATTAATTATTAACAGATTTCCTCCCAAATTAGATCTCCTTATCTCCTCCAAATAATGAAACATAATCCTATTTTTATAAGAATACTCCTTCCCGAACCAATTCCATACGAAACTTGGGCCTAATCTTTGCTAAGCCCAAAACATGTTAGTTGCCATGCCCATGATAAAAAAAACCCTCAATAGTCGCCTTCTCCAAAAATTCCTACCAATCTCCATTTTCTCTCTCCTCGAAAAAAAAACTCATCACTCCCTTCCCGCCGTCATACAGAAAATCAGTAAGCAAAACTCTTTGAAGCTCAACCATTCTCCCTCATCAAACTCCCAAAACCCAATTTTCACCATAAAAACCACCATTTCCTAAAAATCGTTGTAATATCCCAAATATTTCCAAAGTGATCTAACAAGATTTAAGCAAAGGTTATCAATTCAAAACCTAAGATTGATTGCTCAAGCATACCTTGAGCTATCTTAAAGAATATATACGACTCGAAACTACGATCGTATACAACTAAGAGGTTAAATTCTTTAACCTAAACTATATGTTATGTGATTAGTAAAGCTTGAATTGAGCTTTTAAATGTGTTGTATGAAATATCTATGTGTAGGATTTTGTGTTTTGGTTCAAGTAGTTAACCTTAACACTTATTAAAAATCAGAAGTCAATTTAGGGCAAAAACCTAAATTGGAAAAAGAGTTAAAACCTAAACCCTAACCCTAGGGTCTAAACCCTAGAAAATAACCTAGGCCCTTGAGCAAAATGTGAAGGTTAAATTGACATTCTGTTTCAAGATTCAACCTTCCCACGCTTTAAAAACACGTAATAGTCAGTAAAAGTTTTTCTCGAAAAACGTGTAAAAAGCACTATTCACGAAGAAACATTTTTCATTCGTTTGATCGTTTCTTTCATCTGTAGGACTTCTTGTATTTCACGACATAGTGATAATATGAGGTTTAGATGCCAGGGAATCAATACAATTTTCTTGGGAAAAAGACGAAAAAGACACGATTTACGAGAAAACGTTTGTCGTCTTTTTGAACGTTCTTTTCAACGTTTGGACTTTTTCTATTTCACGATATAGCATTTATACGGGGAATAGATACCAGGGAGCCACTTATATTTTTCCATAAATAAAACGTAAATCGCTCTTCAAACGAAAACGCTTTCCGTTTTTGATCAAACCGTTGATGGATACAGTGTTTGTATGCAACACCGGTGCGTAATAAGCAATAAAAGATTTTCTCGAAAAGTGTGTCGGGAATAAGACGAAATAGGAAAAAGACAAAAATAAATATTATTTTTGACTTTTTGGTCTTCTAACCATTTTATGAGAAATGGTCGTCAAAAACACTATTCACCGAAAAACGTGCCAAGTCTTTTGGACTTTTCACTTTACAGAAAAGTGTTCATTCGGAACAAAACTCAGTAATATCAAAATTTTAAATCAGTAGAAGTTAACCAAATTAGTTGGAATCAGACTGTTATATAATTAACTGCTAATTCATCCGTATTGTTTTCATCAAACGGATCATGAGATAGGTTAACATTAAATTTGAATAATCAAATTTATCAGATTAATACCTAATTATATTATTCAATCATAATTAGTGTCTAGAATGAAAGAAATTTATCAATCGCGTCGCCCGGTAGGTGTATTTGAGAAAAATACACGGAAGGTTATCCGAGATTAATTCAAGGAAAACTTCGATGGTCAGACGAGACATCATATTAATACTGTATGATGTATTTTATTAATAAAATACGTATAAGTAATTAAAACTTATATTACTAATGCAAAATATTTTAAATTAATCGCACGCGATTTATCCGATATACCGAAATCGGAAGAAATAATGACAAAACAGCTCGGGAAGCTTCTAGAAGCTTGGCTTGGAAAATATCTAGATATTATTCTAGTTTTATTAATTAAATAATGTGCGAAATGACTAAAATGCCCTTGGCTTTTAAACTAATGACCAAACTACCCCGACCCTTAGTTTTCCTATAAATAGAAGGCTTAAGTTCATTAGTTCTTTACCATTTTTGAAAGCTAAAGAGCAAATATAGAGAGAGTTCTTGTGAGTAAAGAATCGATTGCAAAGAAATAGTTAAAGCTTGCAATAATAAAAGGTACGATTCTTAGTTATTGTAATGTTTATTTTTATCGATGAGGCTCAAGAACATAAGTCGTAGCCATGTACGATTTTTCGTTCTGCGTGTTCCTTATAACTTGAGCAAGTCGTTGTTATGTCAAATTTCATTTCATAGTTTAAAGTTCAAGAACATACGTCGTATCCATGTACGGTTTATCCGTTCTCCGTGTTCTTCGTATGTTCTGGAGTATTATTATAAATTGTTATAATTAAGTAAACAAGTCGTTATAATGACCAAATTTTGTCAATTATATAGTGTTATAATCACTTATGTAAGCAGTTATAATGCTCAAATTATTTCAAGTATAAAATCCAAAAGCTCAAGAACATAAGTCGTTACCATGTACGATTTTTCGTTCTTCGTGTTCTTCGTGTGTTCTTGAGCAAAAGTCATAATTTCTACATAAGTAGGTTTATGATTTGGTAATTTAGTGTTATGGGATGATTAAACATGATGGCCTTGCTAAATAATGCTTGTGGCATCAAGTTTTAGTAGTCGAAACGAAGAACGATGAAACTTTGTTCTTCGTGTTCTTCGATTCGTTCTTCGTGTTCTTGAGAAAAAGTCATAAAATCTTATATAAGTAGGTTTATGATTTTGTTATTTTTATGTTATGAAGTGATACGGAGTGTTAGAACATGTTATCTTAGCAAATTAATGCTTGAGGTATCATGTTTTACCAATCGGATCAAAGAAAGCTAAGCTTAATATACTCGCAGAATATTTTTTTCAAATTTCCGAAAATTTAAAGTCTGAATCTGCCTTAGAAACCTAAATGAAAGTTGTAGATCATGAAATTCTAAGCAATTTAGACTCAAGAATCACTCAAAAATATTTTCGTATGACAAAGTTATGGCTGTCACTGTAAAAGAGGTCAGAAATATGAATCAGTTTTAGATCAGTCCCATTACTGGGAAATATGTGTAAATCAGTAAGGAATCTCGAACTTTGGTCTGAATGAAAGTTGTAGGTACGGAAGTTACGAACGCGTGAAATTTTGAACGACTCAAAAATGTTTTAAAACGAAGAAGTTATGGCCGTTTAACCGAGCCGGGGTCTTGCAGTCCAACAATCTGCCCAAATCCGAAAATTTGGCTTAAAAATGAGTTTTTGAGTTAGCCAATTTTCCAAATAATTTCACCTATGAAAATAGTGTAGTTAAGTTATTCTAAGACTTATTCAAAAGGAAAATTTGATAAACTAACATTCGGGGTCGCGTAACCCTTTTTGTAGGCGTTTAACGATTTCCCGGGAAAACCCTAACATGGTTTCAAGGCAAGTCTTCTAACTCTTGCTATGTGCTACTTGTGTAGTATTGCTAAAATGTTAAATGAGATGTGTAATGTCATGTTATTATGCAATAGATGATATGTGAAGTCTTTAACTGATGTTTACAAGCCTTCTAACTGTTATGTTTTATGTTTACGATTTACGAACATGATTTATACACTTTGTGTGTCAATGTGATATAAATTGTTGGAACGTGAGTTATATGTGATATTAAATGAAGAATTATGTTCAGTCAATGCATGTTAAAAGTTTATATGAAAGCATAAACTGCGTATGTGCTGTATGTTAGACTTGCTGAGCCGTCGTGCTCATTCTTGCGAATAAAACCTTATTTGCAGATTAAAGATGAACGTTAAGAAGATCATGAACTTAAAGATGCAGCATAGATTAGGTTTTCATGTAAATTGATTGTATTTGTATGTCATAATGACTGTTGTAATACGAACAAACAAACATGTAACCGAATATTGAATGAATGATATAAATAATTATCATCAGAATGTTGTTATGTCTTTATTTTGATATAACCTAGAATTGTTAAAATTTAACATAGTATTGATAATGATCTATTTATCTGGATGAGGATCGGTAAATAACTTGTGAGTGCTGTACATCTGAGACAGAACTAAGCGATGTTGACTGGTCAAATCCATCGTTAAGGTTCCTCGGACCCAGGTATAACTCGTTATTACTATTCTGAATACCATATAAGTAGGATTATTGATATGAAGAGATATCTTTGTATATTGATACTTGTAGTACGAATGAGACCGTTACAAGTGGACGTATATAGAATATTTAAATCCTAAGGTTAAAATTAAACCGTTATATATGGTTTTATCCATTTATACGGATGAAATACAAGTTGATACTTGTATACTTATGAGACTGAGATCAAGTTAAGATCCAGGGACAATGTTAAGAGAAATTGTTAATGTATAGTCTAAAATAAGACTATTTCAACCAATATGATTATGGGATCATTGGTTAAGTCGATAGATGTATGAAATTAACGCACAAGGTCCGCCGCATCGAAAGCGCGGGGATTTTTGGGGGCGTTACAGTTGGTATCAGAGCAGTGGATTATAGTTTTGAGGTAACAAGTACCTTGGAGTATAATCTGATGGATTAAAAAGAAATGGACTTGTGAAGAGTCCGTATATAAATTAAAAGATATTCATAAATCTTATTAAATCTTAATACATAAAAATTATTATGTGCAAAGAAATATAATGAATAAAGATAAACTCTTTACGAGAATATCTGAAGATAAATGGACTCTTAATGAGTTCTCAAAGCAAACAATAAGATAAAATAATCTTATTGGTTTTTGTGTGAAACTATTTCATAAAAATGAAATGGTATGTTTGGTATGTTGTGTAATTATACCTAAGAAAAGAGATGAGTAAACTCATAAGGAATGTAAATGATGAAGGAATTAATTAAGAAAAGAAATTCCTAAGATAGTTAAAGAACGATTAGGGATTTCAATTGAAAACTCATATTAGTAAAACTGAGTAGAACGACTCTCTTGTATGGGAAAGAGTTTAATATGCTTTAGAGAACCGATCTAACTACACTATTGGTATGAATGATTCATGGTCAGTGTTCTCAAAGCGGGTTACACACTGAATGAAATCATTTGAGGATAGTGTTGATGAGACGGGGAACTGATTCATTAGTTCTTGGGTGGAGGAATAACTCAGTTTGCTATATTGATAAGTAAATTAAAATCTTATGTCAAACTCTTCTTTGTATATATTTTGAGAAGGTGATTCTTTTTTCATATGTATATTGACTAGTTAGTAGTTGTTACGTCATAACTATAGTTTTAAAAATATTTGTATGTTAGTTACTGAGCGAACGAACCTTGTTATGGACTTGGGCTATGATATGTTAGTCGAACCGACTTGTGAGATGCGGCTACGATTTGTCTATTCAGTGCGATATTGATCAGTACCAATGTGCGCTGAGACATTTCAATTCCGTGTTGATGAGAAGGGGAACTAATATATTTGTTTGTACTTGGTTTAATACAACCAATCAGTTTACTATATTACTATATATTTGAAAAACTTGTGTTATGGTTAGAGAATAATGGAAAAGATAGAGGATTAAGGGTATTTCAAAAAAAAATCTTCTAGCTATGCTAGATCTTCATGGTTATATTCGCACTTGTGTGCCTTTGAAAAGAGTGGTTCACTAGTTGAACTGGAAAATTTTGTTAGTTCTTCACTAGCTATGTTATTCATATGTCTATGCTAATTGTTTTGGCTAGACGGATTTAATGCGAAGAATAAAAATGATTTATTCATCAACACCCCATTTAACCTGGTGTGAAGATGATACATGATGAGTCATCAACGCACTTTGCAAGGTGCGGTATACAGTCATAAAATTGCTTTTCAAAAAGTTTGAATGGTTTAAATATGAGTCAATGCCAATTGTTTCGGCTAGACACCTTTGGTTATGAAAAAAGAACAGACGTAGGAATTCGATAGACGCAATAAACCGCGTCTTATATGGTACGACAGGCTGATCACCTAAAGTACAACGTATGTGTGTTCTCGATCTTAATTGATTGTTACACAATGTATGGTGTTCTCAATCTTAATTGATTGCTACACAAAGTATAAAGTGTTCTCAATCTTAATTGATTGCTACACAAGATATGGTTTTCCAGTCCGGATGATGATTTAAAAATTATGGGTTATATAGTATTCATAGTTTTTGAATAAGGTAAAGGTCTTGATTGACCGCTGTATAAGTGAGAAGAATCCAAGATAAAGGAAGAATGAGACTGAATGTCGAATATGAAAAGAGGTTTAAAACCTAGAGTTATGAAAGGAAATGTGTAGAGATAAGTGAACATTGTTTAGACCTAATCAAAGTATTGGAGGTTTAAATGTGAGTAAAAGATGAATTTAGAAAATTCATATTGAAGAGTAAATTGGAGATGATTATATTATAATTTCGAGGACGAAATTCTGATAAGAAGGAGAGAATGTAATATCCTGAATATTTATAGCACTTATAAATATGATATTAAAGGACTAAAGTAATTGTAAAGTTAATTTCGCGGACGAAATTTCTGTAAGTTGGGTTGAATGTAATATCCCAAATATTTCCAAAGTGATCTAACAAGATTTAAGCAAAGGTTATCAATTCAAAACCTAAGATTGATTGCTCAAGCATACCTTGAGCTATCTTAAAGAATATATACGACTCGAAACTACGATCGTATACAACTAAGAGGTTAAATTCTTTAACCTAAACTATATGTTATGTGATTAGTAAAGCTTGAATTGAGCTTTTAAATGTGTTGTATGAAATATCTATGTGTAGGATTTTGTGTTTTGGTTCAAGTAGTTAACCTTAACACTTATTAAAAATCAGAAGTCAATTTAGGGCAAAAACCTAAATTGGAAAAAGAGTTAAAACCTAAACCCTAACCCTAGGGTCTAAACCCTAGAAAATAACCTAGGCCCTTGAGCAAAATGTGAAGGTTAAATTGACATTCTGTTTCAAGATTCAACCTTCCCACGCTTTAAAAACACGTAATAGTCAGTAAAAGTTTTTCTCGAAAAACGTGTAAAAAGCACTATTCACGAAGAAACATTTTTCATTCGTTTGATCGTTTCTTTCATCTGTAGGACTTCTTGTATTTCACGACATAGTGATAATATGAGGTTTAGATGCCAGGGAATCAATAAAATTTTCTTGGGAAAAAGACGAAAAAGACACGATTTACGAGAAAACGTTTGTCGTCTTTTTGAACGTTCTTTTCAACGTTTGGACTTTTTCTATTTCACGATATAGCATTTATACGGGGAATAGATACCAGGGAGCCACTTATATTTTTCCATAAATAAAACGTAAATCGCTCTTCAAACGAAAACGCTTTCCGTTTTTGATCAAACCGTTGATGGATACAGTGTTTGTATGCAACACCGGTGCGTAATAAGCAATAAAAGATTTTCTCGAAAAGTGTGTCGGGAATAAGACGAAATAGGAAAAAGACAAAAATAAATATTATTTTTGACTTTTTGGTCTTCTAACCATTTTATGAGAAATGGTCGTCAAAAACACTATTCACCGAAAAACGTGCCAAGTCTTTTGGACTTTTCACTTTACAGAAAAGTGTTCATTCGGAACAAAACTCAGTAATATCAAAATTTTAAATCAGTAGAAGTTAACCAAATTAGTTGGAATCAGACTGTTATATAATTAACTGCTAATTCATCCGTATTGTTTTCATCAAACGGATCATGAGATAGGTTAACATTAAATTTGAATAATCAAATTTATCAGA
The DNA here is from genome assembly GCA_947179155.2 of Hedera helix. NCBI lineage: Eukaryota > Viridiplantae > Streptophyta > Magnoliopsida > Apiales > Araliaceae > Hedera > Hedera helix. Next base: position 17,863,029 of record OX359268.1, read on the forward strand.
TTAATACCTAATTATATTATTCAATCATAATTAGTGTCTAGAATGAAAGAAATTTATCAATCGCGTCGCCCGGTAGGTGTATTTGAGAAAAATACACGGAAGGTTATCCGAGATTAATTCAAGAAAAACTTCGATGGTCAGACGAGACATCATATTAATACTGTATGATGTATTTTATTAATAAAATACGTATAAGTAATTAAAACTTATATTACTAATGCAAAATATTTTAAATTAATCACACGCGATTTATCCGATATACCGAAATCGGAAGAAATAATGACAAAACAGCTCGGGAAGCTTCTAGAAGCTTGGCTTGGAAAATATCTAGATATTATTCTAGTTTTATTAATTAAATAATGTGCGAAATGACTAAAATGCCCTTGGCTTTTAAACTAATGACCAAACTACCCCGACCCTTAGTTTTCCTATAAATAGAAGGCTTAAGTTCATTAGTTCTTTACCATTTTTGAAAGCTAAAGAGCAAATATAGAGAGAGTTCTTGTGAGTAAAGAATCGATTGCAAAGAAATAGTTAAAGCTTGCAATAATAAAAGGTACGATTCTTAGTTATTGTAATGTTTATTTTTATCGATGAGGCTCAAGAACATAAGTCGTAGCCATGTACGATTTTTCGTTCTGCGTGTTCCTTATGACTTGAGCAAGTCGTTGTTATGTCAAATTTCATTTCATAGTTTAAAGTTCAAGAACATACGTCGTATCCATGTACGGTTTATCCGTTCTCCGTGTTCTTCGTATGTTCTGGAGTATTATTATAAATTGTTATAATTAAGTAAACAAGTCGTTATAATGACCAAATTTTGTCAATTATATAGTGTTATAATCACTTATGTAAGCAGTTATAATGCTCAAATTATTTCAAGTATAAAATCCAAAAGCTCAAGAACATAAGTCGTTACCATGTACGATTTTTCGTTCTTCGTGTTCTTCGTGTGTTCTTGAGCAAAAGTCATAATTTCTACATAAGTAGGTTTATGATTTGGTAATTTAGTGTTATGGGATGATTAAACATGATGGCCTTGCTAAATAATGCTTGTGGCATCAAGTTTTAGTAGTCGAAACGAAGAACGATGAAACTTTGTTCTTCGTGTTCTTCGATTCGTTCTTCGTGTTCTTGAGAAAAAGTCATAAAATCTTATATAAGTAGGTTTATGATTTTGTTATTTTTATGTTATGAAGTGATACGGAGTGTTAGAACATGTTATCTTAGCAAATTAATGCTTGAGGTATCATGTTTTACCAATCGGATCAAAGAAAGCTAAGCTTAATATACTCGCAGAATATTTTTTTCAAATTTCCGAAAATTTAAAGTCTGAATCTGCCTTAGAAACCTAAATGAAAGTTGTAGATCATGAAATTCTAAGCAATTTAGACTCAAGAATCACTCAAAAATATTTTCGTATGACAAAGTTATGGCTGTCACTGTAAAAGAGGTCAGAAATATGAATCAGTTTTAGATCAGTCCCATTACTGGGAAATATGTGTAAATCAGTAAGGAATCTCGAACTTTGGTCTGAATGAAAGTTGTAGGTACGGAAGTTACGAACGCGTGAAATTTTGAACGACTCAAAAATGTTTTAAAACGAAGAAGTTATGGCCGTTTAACCGAGCCGGGGTCTTGCAGTCCAACAATCTGCCCAAATCCGAAAATTTGGCTTAAAAATGAGTTTTTGAGTTAGCCAATTTTCCAAATAATTTCACCTATGAAAATAGTGTAGTTAAGTTATTCTAAGACTTATTCAAAAGGAAAATTTGATAAACTAACATTCGGGGTCGCGTAACCCTTTTTGTAGGCGTTTAACGATTTCCCGGGAAAACCCTAACATGGTTTCAAGGCAAGTCTTCTAACTCTTGCTATGTGCTACTTGTGTAGTATTGCTAAAATGTTAAATGAGATGTGTAATGTCATGTTATTATGCAATAGATGATATGTGAAGTCTTTAACTGATGTTTACAAGCCTTCTAACTGTTATGTTTTATGTTTACGATTTACGAACACGATTTATACACTTTGTGTGTCAATGTGATATAAATTGTTGGAACGTGAGTTATATGTGATATTAAATGAAGAATTATGTTCAGTCAATGCATGTTAAAAGTTTATATGAAAGCATAAACTGCGTATGTGCTGTATGTTAGACTTGCTGAGCCGTCGTGCTCATTCTTGCGAATAAAACCTTATTTGCAGATTAAAGATGAACGTTAAGAAGATCATGAACTTAAAGATGCAGCATAGATTAGGTTTTCATGTAAATTGATTGTATTTGTATGTCATAATGACTGTTGTAATACGAACAAACAAACATGTAACCGAATATTGAATGAATGATATAAATAATTATCATCAGAATGTTGTTATGTCTTTATTTTGATATAACCTAGAATTGTTAAAATTTAACATAGTATTGATAATGATCTATTTATCTGGATGAGGATCGGTAAATAACTTGTGAGTGCTGTACATCTGAGACAGAACTAAGCGATGTTGACTGGTCAAATCCATCGTTAAGGTTCCTCGGACCCAGGTATAACTCGTTATTACTATTCTGAATACCATATAAGTAGGATTATTGATATGAAGAGATATCTTTGTATATTGATACTTGTAGTACGAATGAGACCGTTACAAGTGGACGTATATAGAATATTTAAATCCTAAGGTTAAAATTAAACCGTTATATATGGTTTTATCCATTTATACGGATGAAATACAAGTTGATACTTGTATACTTATGAGACTGAGATCAAGTTAAGATCCAGGGACAATGTTAAGAGAAATTGTTAATGTATAGTCTAAAATAAGACTATTTCAACCAATATGATTATGGGATCATTGGTTAAGTCGATAGATGTATGAAATTAACGCACAAGGTCCGCCGCATCGAAAGCGCGGGGATTTTTGGGGGCGTTACAGTTGGTATCAGAGCAGTGGATTATAGTTTTGAGGTAACAAGTACCTTGGAGTATAATCTGATGGATTAAAAAGAAATGGACTTGTGAAGAGTCCGTATATAAATTAAAAGATATTCATAAATCTTATTAAATCTTAATACATAAAAATTATTATGTGCAAAGAAATATAATGAATAAAGATAAACTCTTTACGAGAATATCTGAAGATAAATGGACTCTTAATGAGTTCTCAAAGCAAACAATAAGATAAAATAATCTTATTGGTTTTTGTGTGAAACTATTTCATAAAAATGAAATGGTATGTTTGGTATGTTGTGTAATTATACCTAAGAAAAGAGATGAGTAAACTCATAAGGAATGTAAATGATGAAGGAATTAATTAAGAAAAGAAATTCCTAAGATAGTTAAAGAACGATTAGGGATTTCAATTGAAAACTCATATTAGTAAAACTGAGTAGAACGACTCTCTTGTATGGGAAAGAGTTTAATATGCTTTAGAGAACCGATCTAACTACACTATTGGTATGAATGATTCATGGTCAGTGTTCTCAAAGCGGGTTACACACTGAATGAAATCATTTGAGGATAGTGTTGATGAGACGGGGAACTGATTCATTAGTTCTTGGGTGGAGGAATAACTCAGTTTGCTATATTGATAAGTAAATTAAAATCTTATGTCAAACTCTTCTTTGTATATATTTTGAGAAGGTGATTCTTTTCTCATATGTATATTGACTAGTTAGTAGTTGTTACGTCATAACTATAGTTTTAAAAATATTTGTATGTTAGTTACTGAGCGAACGAACCTTGTTATGGACTTGGGCTATGATATGTTAGTCGAACCGACTTGTGAGATGCGGCTACGATTTGTCTATTCAGTGCGATATTGATCAGTACCAATGTGCGCTGAGACATTTCAATTCCGTGTTGATGAGAAGGGGAACTAATATATTTGTTTGTACTTGGTTTAATACAACCAATCAGTTTACTATATTACTATATATTTGAAAAACTTGTGTTATGGTTAGAGAATAATGGAAAAGATAGAGGATTAAGGGTATTTCAAAAAAAAATCTTCTAGCTATGCTAGATCTTCATGGTTATATTCGCACTTGTGTGCCTTTGAAAAGAGTGGTTCACTAGTTGAACTGGAAAATTTTGTTAGTTCTTCACTAGCTATGTTATTCATATGTCTATGCTAATTGTTTTGGCTAGACGGATTTAATGCGAAGAATAAAAATGATTTATTCATCAACACCCCATTTAACCTGGTGTGAAGATGATACATGATGAGTCATCAACGCACTTTGCAAGGTGCGGTATACAGTCATAAAATTGCTTTTCAAAAAGTTTGAATGGTTTAAATATGAGTCAATGCCAATTGTTTCGGCTAGACACCTTTGGTTATGAAAAAAGAACAGACGTAGGAATTCGATAGACGCAATAAACCGCGTCTTATATGGTACGACAGGCTGATCACCTAAAGTACAACGTATGTGTGTTCTCGATCTTAATTGATTGTTACACAATGTATGGTGTTCTCAATCTTAATTGATTGCTACACAAGATATGGTTTTCCAGTCCGGATGATGATTTAAAAATTATGGGTTATATAGTATTCATAGTTTTTGAATAAGGTAAAGGTCTTGATTGACCGCTGTATAAGTGAGAAGAATCCAAGATAAAGGAAGAATGAGACTGAATGTCGAATATGAAAAGAGGTTTAAAACCTAGAGTTATGAAAGGAAATGTGTAGAGATAAGTGAACATTGTTTAGACCTAATCAAAGTATTGGAGGTTTAAATGTGAGTAAAAGATGAATTTAGAAAATTCATATTGAAGAGTAAATTGGAGATGATTATATTATAATTTCGAGGACGAAATTCTGATAAGAAGGAGAGAATGTAATATCCTGAATATTTATAGCACTTATAAATATGATATTAAAGGACTAAAGTAATTGTAAAGTTAATTTCGCGGACGAAATTTCTGTAAGTTGGGTTGAATGTAATATCCCAAATATTTCCAAAGTGATCTAACAAGATTTAAGCAAAGGTTATCAATTCAAAACCTAAGATTGATTGCTCAAGCATACCTTGAGCTATCTTAAAGAATATATACGACTCGAAACTACGATCGTATACAACTAAGAGGTTAAATTCTTTAACCTAAACTATATGTTATGTGATTAGTAAAGCTTGAATTGAGCTTTTAAATGTGTTGTATGAAATATCTATGTGTAGGATTTTGTGTTTTGGTTCAAGTAGTTAACCTTAACACTTATTAAAAATCAGAAGTCAATTTAGGGCAAAAACCTAAATTGGAAAAAGAGTTAAAACCTAAACCCTAACCCTAGGGTCTAAACCCTAGAAAATAACCTAGGCCCTTGAGCAAAATGTGAAGGTTAAATTGACATTCTGTTTCAAGATTCAACCTTCCCACGCTTTAAAAACACGTAATAGTCAGTAAAAGTTTTTCTCGAAAAACGTGTAAAAAGCACTATTCACGAAGAAACATTTTTCATTCGTTTGATCGTTTCTTTCATCTGTAGGACTTCTTGTATTTCACGACATAGTGATAATATGAGGTTTAGATGCCAGGGAATCAATAAAATTTTCTTGGGAAAAAGACGAAAAAGACACGATTTACGAGAAAACGTTTGTCGTCTTTTTGAACGTTCTTTTCAACGTTTGGACTTTTTCTATTTCACGATATAGCATTTATACGGGGAATAGATACCAGGGAGCCACTTATATTTTTCCATAAATAAAACGTAAATCGCTCTTCAAACGAAAACGCTTTCCGTTTTTGATCAAACCGTTGATGGATACAGTGTTTGTATGCAACACCGGTGCGTAATAAGCAATAAAAGATTTTCTCGAAAAGTGTGTCGGGAATAAGACGAAATAGGAAAAAGACAAAAATAAATATTATTTTTGACTTTTTGGTCTTCTAACCATTTTATGAGAAATGGTCGTCAAAAACACTATTCACCGAAAAACGTGCCAAGTCTTTTGGACTTTTCACTTTACAGAAAAGTGTTCATTCGGAACAAAACTCAGTAATATCAAAATTTTAAATCAGTAGAAGTTAACCAAATTAGTTGGAATCAGACTGTTATATAATTAACTGCTAATTCATCCGTATTGTTTTCATCAAACGGATCATGAGATAAGTTAACATTAAATTTGAATAATCAAATTTATCAGATTAATACCTAATTATATTATTCAATCATAATTAGTGTCTAGAATGAAAGAAATTTATCAATCGCGTCGCCCGGTAGGTGTATTTGAGAAAAATACACGGAAGGTTATCCGAGATTAATTCAAGGAAAACTTCGATGGTCAGACGAGACATCATATTAATACTGTATGATGTATTTTATTAATAAAATACGTATAAGTAATTAAAACTTATATTACTAATGCAAAATATTTTAAATTAATCGCACGCGATTTATCCGATATACCGAAATCGGAAGAAATAATGACAAAACAGCTCGGGAAGCTTCTAGAAGCTTGGCTTGGAAAATATCTAGATATTATTCTAGTTTTATTAATTAAATAATGTGCGAAATGACTAAAATGCCCTTGGCTTTTAAACTAATGACCAAACTACCCCGACCCTTAGTTTTCCTATAAATAGAAGGCTTAAGTTCATTAGTTCTTTACCATTTTTGAAAGCTAAAGAGCAAATATAGAGAGAGTTCTTGTGAGTAAAGAATCGATTGCAAAGAAATAGTTAAAGCTTGCAATAATAAAAGGTACGATTCTTAGTTATTGTAATGTTTATTTTTATCGATGAGGCTCAAGAACATAAGTCGTAGCCATGTACGATTTTTCGTTCTGCGTGTTCCTTATGACTTGAGCAAGTCGTTGTTATGTCAAATTTCATTTCATAGTTTAAAGTTCAAGAACATACGTCGTATCCATGTACGGTTTATCCGTTCTCCGTGTTCTTCGTATGTTCTGGAGTATTATTATAAATTGTTATAATTAAGTAAACAAGTCGTTATAATGACCAAATTTTGTCAATTATATAGTGTTATAATCACTTATGTAAGCAGTTATAATGCTCAAATTATTTCAAGTATAAAATCCAAAAGCTCAAGAACATAAGTCGTTACCATGTACGATTTTTCGTTCTTCGTGTTCTTCGTGTGTTCTTGAGCAAAAGTCATAATTTCTACATAAGTAGGTTTATGATTTGGTAATTTAGTGTTATGGGATGATGAAACATGACGGCCTTGCTAAATAATGCTTGTGGCATCAAGTTTTAGTAGTCGAAACGAAGAACGATGAAACTTTGTTCTTTGTGTTCTTCGATTCGTTCTTCGTGTTCTTGAGAAAAAGTCATAAAATCTTATATAAGTAGGTTTATGATTTTGTTATTTTTATGTTATGAAGTGATAGGGAGTGTTAGAACATGTTATCTTAGCAAATTAATGCTTGAGGTATCATGTTTTACCAATCGGATCAAAGAAAGCTAAGCTTAATATACTCGCAGAATATTTTTTTCAAATTTCCGAAAATTTAAAGTCTGAATATGCCTTAGAAACCTAAATGAAAGTTGTAGATCATGAAATTCTAAGCAATTTAGACTCAAGAAGCACTCAAAAATATGTTCGTATGACAAAGTTATGGCTGTCACTGTAAAAGAGGTCAGAAATATGAATCAGTTTTAGATCAGTCCCATTACTGGGAAATATGTGTAAATCAGTAAGGAATCTCGAACTTTGGTCTGAATGAAAGTTTTAGGTACGGAAGTTACGAACGCGTGAAATTTTGAACGACTCAAAAATGTTTTAAAACGAAGAAGTTATGGCCGTTTAACCGAGCCGGGGTCTGGCAGTCCAACAATCTGCCCAAATCCAAAAATTTGGCTTAAAAATGAGTTTTTGAGTTAGCCAATTTTCCAAATAATTTCACCTATGAAAATAGTGTAGTTAAGTTATTCTAAGACTTATTCAAAAGGAAAATTTGATAAACTAACATTCGGGGTCGCGTAACCCTTTTTGTAGGTGTTTAACGATTTCCCGGGAAAATCCTAACATGGTTTCAAGGCAAGTCTTCTAACTCTTGCTATGTGCTACTTGTGTAGTATTGCTAAAATGTTAAATGAGATGTGTAATGTCATGTTATTATACAATAGATGATATGTGAAGTCTTTAACTGATGTTTACAAGCCTTCTAACTGTTATGTTTTATGTTTACGATTTACGAACATGATTTATACACTTTGTGTGTCAATGTGATATAAATTGTTGGAACGTGAGTTATATGTGATCTTAAATGAAGAATTATGTTCAGTCAATGCATGTTAAAAGTTTATATGAAAGCATAAACTGCGTATGTGCTGTATGTTAGACTTGCTGAGCCGTCGTGCTCATTCTTGCGAATAAAACCTTATTTGCAGATTAAAGATGAACGTTAAGAAGATCATGAACTTAAAGATGCAACATAGATTAGGTTTTCATGTAAATTGATTGTATTTGTATGTCATAATGACTGTTGTAATACGAACAAACAAACATGTAACCGAATATTGAATGAATGATATAAATAATTATCATCAGAATGTTGTTATGTCTTTATTTTGATATAACCTAGAATTGTTAAAATTTAACATAGTATTGATAATGATCTATTTATCTGGATGAGGATCGGTACATAACTTGTGAGTGCTGTACATCTGAGACAGAACTAAGCGATGTTGACTGGTCAAATCCATCGTTAAGGTTCCTCGGACCTAGGTATAACTCGTTATTACTATTCTGAATACCATATAAGTAGGATTATTGATATGAAGAGATATCTTTGTATATTGATACTTGTAGTACGAATGAGACCGTTACAAGTGGACGTATATAGAATATTTAAATCCTAAGGTTAAAATTAAACCGTTATATATGGTTTTATCCATTTATACGGATGAAATACAAGTTGATACTTGTATACTTATGAGACTGAGATCAAGTTAAGATCCAGGGACAATGTTAAGAGAAATTGTTAATGTATAGTCTAAAATAAGACTATTTCAACCAATATGATTATGGGATCATTGGTTAAGTCGATAGATGTATGAAATTAACGCACAAGGTCCGCCGCATCGAAAGCGCGGGGATTTTTGGGGGCGTTACAATCGTTCCACCTTTAACAGGTTTATCATGGCTTCTAAACCCTTCGCCATAACTGTAGCAATTATGAACCCTTCAGGCTCCGATAAGAACACCATCAATCCGACCACATCAACCGCCCTTATTCCCAACTCCTCACTTTCCTAAATCAAAGAAATGGAAGCCCACATCAGAAAGACGTTTGGAAACACCAACACCTATTCCCATGCCAATACTCTCGAAGGCTACAAATCTGAATTCTAGTTCCCTAGGGAATATACCCTGAAGGCCTTTAGCCCTAACGAGAAGATGTACTGGCGACCCACCAGCCCCCAGCTTGCAGTACTGACCCAGGTCTTTAGAAACGGGATCAGGTTCCCCCTTCACCCATTCATTTTTTATTTCCATGGTTTTTGTTGGGATCAGCCTTGCACAACTAGTTCCAAACTCATACATACACTTGGTCTACTTCATCGCCACCTGTAAATAATTTGGCATCAAACCAAGCTTAGATTACTTCTTCCATATCTTTACACTAATGAAGACCAAAGAGCAAGGATTTCGAGCCCTCAACCAACTTCCCAATCAAAGGGCTTGGATGCTACCTCCATCGAGCAATAAGGGTTGACACAATAATTGGTTCTACGCATCCAGCTTAGACATTCACCTTCTGCAACCCTGGGGGAACCTAGAAAAACTAGTCATCGACCCTATTGCCAATGAGAGAAAGGACGAATTCGAACGGTTCTGCCAGGCCATCCCTACGGAACCATGGGACATAAGTCTCTTGGAAAACCTTCAATGGCTTCATGACCACGGATGTAAGTTCCCATCTCTTCTTCTTCTTCTTCTTTTATGTATTTCTAATAAATTGATTCAAATTGCCCTAATCTCCCTTCTTTTCTTCCCTTTATGTTCTAGTAGTGGTTTACAAAACTTAACTGAATGTTCCTAGATCACAACCAACCATCCAACCCGCCCCACAACCATCCCCTAAACAACCCCGACCCCAAATAAAACCCCTTTCAACAACACAACCATTAACGTTCGAATCTCGATCCCCTGAGAAGAACGCTTTAGACCTTACTGACTTCTAGAAGCAACAACTCCACAAAAAAAAACGTCGTAGATTAGTTAAGACTTCAAACATCCCCTAAAACACTCTTAACTCCCTTTATATCGAACCAATATCCTTCGTCCGACCCCCTCCTTCTTCACCCCCACATCACCTTCCCCGGATATAGGAAACAAGGACGTCCCTCAACACAAACACCAACCATCACCCCAAAAATCCCCACCAATAATTCACATAGATTCTGAACCCTCGCCTAATCAGCCCCCCTATCACAACCCTTAGAGCCAGACCTATGACATTCCATCCCCAGTCCTTCTCAGTCAAACCTTGCCCCATGATCCCCCTTTCCATTTTTCCCAATTGTCCTTCTTCTTACCCAAACCCACCTCCTTCATCCCTAAAGATCTTTATAGCTTTTTCAACCTTCCAGGCGACGAACCCCACTACAACTCCTCCGACCTCGACAGCTTACTGACCACGACCATTATTCATCTTGGACATGTATGTATATCTAACACTTAATTTTTTCCCTTACCATAAAAATCTCTTAATACTAACACACTTTTATCCTGATCATGCACTTTGGGGTTTCACCCGTCTCCTTACCCTTCAAAACAAAAACAAGGATCAACCAGATACCATTCGTCATCTCCAAATCGAGCTCTAACAATTACAATCCGACCACCTCTAGCTTCACCAAGAACACATCAAACTCCAAGACGAACATTCAACATTCCAAGGGCAAACTGAAGTCAACGATACCCACATCAAGACCCTCCAAAGCCAACTAATTGAACAGAAGGCTGAAAATCAAAGCTTGGAAGAAAAATTAACTGATATCGTCAAGGAAAGAATCAACCTTCTCGAGGAACAAACCAAACGCACCAAAAAATGCAAGAACTCCAAAAACAGAATACAGAACTTCATCAACAAGTCAACAACCTGACAAGGGAAACCAACGAGAAGACTAAAGCCCTTTCAACTTACTGTTGTTACCAACAAACTCTTAGAGGAAGAAAACTTGCAGCTAAAGGTCAAAGTCGAAACACTTATTGAGGACAACTATTATGGGATCATTGAAGAATACAAGAGATCCAAGGAGTTAACCAATGCCATCGTGGATCAGTACAACAAGGAATTTGTCTTTGCCAAGAACATGGTGGCCAAGGTTAGAGTGAATTTGATCACACTAGGCTTCTCCTCGAATAAAGATTTAAATAAAAAAGAAAAACCTCAAAGTCAACCAACCTCCCAAGACCCTCCTACTTGACTTTTATGTGCAAAAATCATTGTACTAATCAAAACATGACTGACTGAAAAATTTCTTTTATTCCACTGATTGTTTGTTAAAAAATTACATCTTCTGCCATTTGCCCATAAAAAATGACTAAGTACAAAGTTAAACTAAACTAGTAATACCCTAACTACTGGTAGTACTTTTTCAATCTGATAGCATGCCAATAATTATTAATCTTAGAACCTGACATGTCCCGAAAGCCAATAAGTCTCATGGTTAATAACCTCTACCACCTCATACGGACCTTCCCAATTTGGCATCATCTTTTTAGTGTTCTAAGGAACTAAAGCCTCTGCCTTCCAAAGTACCAAATCACCGACCTCGATGCCGAGCCATTTCTTGCTAATAAACTGCCAATCTTATTACTGCTACATCCCGAACCTCATCCACTAAATCCAAATTCAGCTAAAGCCTTTGATCATTATATACTTCATTGAAATTTACTACCCGAATAGAAGGTGACCCAACTTTTACTAGAATCAAAGCTTCGGTATCATATGCCAACCGGAAAGGAGAATCCCCCATTGTAAACCTGGGAGTTATTCTATAAGCCTATAAAATGCTAGGAAATTCCTCGGGCCACCTGCCATTAGCACCATCAAGCCTTCTTTTAATTCCGTTAAGCAATGTTCTGTTTGTAACTTCAACCTGCTCGTTAGCTTAAGGATGAGCCACTGACACCCTCCGATGCTAAATCCCCAAGTCTAAAAGGAACTTCTCAAATTCCAAACCTATAAACTATAACCTATTGTCTGACACAAATACCATGGGAATCCCGAAACAAAAAATAACACACTTTTTAAGAAACTGAACACAATCTTGTTCGGTGATCCGTTGAAGCAGCTTTGCCTTTACCTACTTTATCATGTAATCTATCGCGACAATTATATAAGCTACATGTATCTTTGCTTTTGGTATAGGACCCACCAAATCTACTCCCCACACAACAAAAGGAACATGTGATAATACAGAAAATAACTCTTTAGGGGGCTGATAAGAGACAAAACTGTTTATTTCGCACTTGGGACATTTTTGCACAAATTTCTTTACTTCTTGAAACATCGTCAACCAATAATACCCTTGGTGGATTATCGTGTACGCCAAAGATTTTGCCTCCATATGATCTCTACATATACCGTTATGTACCTCTCATAAAATATAAGAAGCTTTAGAGGGAATAAGACACTTTGCCAATGGCCCTGAATAGGAATGTTGAAATAAATCTCCATCAATTAGACAAAAGTATGCACTTTGATACTTTATCTTCTTCGCCAAAACCTTATCAATTGGTATCCCCCCATCAGCCAAGTAGTCTAAATAAGTCGTGAGCCAATAATTGGCTCTTTCCACACACCTGACCTTCTTTCTCATAATACTGGGCTCGAGTAATTCTTTAACGTATATTGATCCTGAGAGAGTGTCGGTTTGAATAGAGGCTAGCCTTGAAAGTGCATCAGTGTTTTGTAATAAGTAGGAATCAAAGTGCTGCAAAATAACTTTAACTTCAGACAAGTACTTCGTCATCTTAATTTCCCGAGCTTCATACTCCCCTTGAATTTGCTTTACCACCAACTGTGAATCGCTTAGGATTAACAAAAAAAATTTACTTCTAAATTTCAAGCTAACCTTAAACTCACCAAGATGCCCTCATATACTGCCTCATTATTGGTTGCTTTGAACCTAAACCTAATTGTTTGCTGGACTTTGAAACCTTCAGGACTAGTCAAAATGCTTCTTGCTCCATTTGAATCTACTGTAGATGATCCATCCACACATAAGGTCTAAGAGTAAGCTGGGGTCAGCTGCCCCCTCCTTCGAAAAATATGCATTCCAATATAAAATATGCTAATGCTTGCCCCTTAATTGCATTTTGGGGACTATACTCCAACAAAAATTGACTTAACTCGACCGCCCATGCTACCATTCTCCCCAATGAATCAGGTTTGTATAAAATCTTCTTCAATGGTTGGTTAGTATAGACAACTATCACCCGACTAAGGAAATAATGTCTAAGCTTCCTACTCGTGATCACCAAAGAGTAAACATATTTCTCTAAATTGGGCTATCTCGTCTCAACATCCCTTAGAGCATGGTTGACATAATAAATCGAATTCTGTCAGCCTCATTCTTCCCGAATAAAAACTTCCCTAACTGCAAACGAACTCACTGCCAAGTATAAATAAAGCAACTCCCTGGGTAATAGTTTTTGCAATAATGGAGCTGAGGATAAGTATCGCTTAATCCCTTAAAATGCATCCTCACAATCTGAAGTCCAATGGAAAGTTTTTTCGTTCTTAGATCTTTTGAGTGTGTCAAAGTATGGCAAACACCTTTCTGTGGATCGGAACATAAATCGTCGAAGAGCAGCTATCTGACCCGTCAGTTTCTACACATCCTTAAAGCTTTGGGTGACTTCATATCAACAATTTCCTTGATCTTTTAAGGATTAGCTTCTATACCTCTTCTACTGACCAAGTATCCCATGAACTTCCCCGATCTGAGCCCAAAGGTACATCTCGTGGGGTTCAGCTTTGTAACGCACCGAAATCCCAACATTCCTTAATTATATTCATGCGCTTCTGTATAACATAACCATTAATCTTAAAATCATATTATATAATCATAAAGCATCATAACGGTGATTTCGTGCGTTAATATATAACATTTAATCTTTAAAATCATTATTTAATCTTTATTTATCTTACAATCATAACGTATCTCAGGATCGTAACGCTCACTTTCTATACATTAGAACTTAGGTCAAACATTTATTCATTGTGACCTAGTCTATTACAATTTCATAATCATATAATTTGTAATTCAACTTAACATCACCTGGGAATATATTCATCATATTTCTCTGTCATTAAAAAACTTTAGTTTACCTCATGCCTGCTCTGTATATGATCTTATTTACATACAATCATCTATCGTATTTATATACATGATAAGTAGGTTTTATACCTACTATTTCGATACTAACTTGCTTAACTTTCGTCTGTTCTCATTGGTTTTTATTTACTATTCATGCTTTTATGTCGCTTTTGTAGGTTTCATGCTCCATAGCTCTTTATTGGCATTTTCCGTCTTTTTGTGGACAAACCGGCGTGTTTTGGACTATAACTCGTGCGGGGAAGAAGAATAGCTGTTTTCAGGACAAACTTGGTATGAGGAGGGTGTGATATGCGAGAAGATCGGATGCAGCAGAAAGCGGTGCACAAATCCCAAGACTGGTGCACGGCGCAGCTGCGCCGTAATCCTTCATAAACACTGCGTAGCTGCGCAGTCCATCTGCATGCTGCCTGACTGGTGCACGGTGCAGCTGCGCCGAATTCCTTCACAATTGTTGCACAGCTGCGCAGTACCTCTGCTGGCTCTTTGACTGCCGTGAGGCGCAGCTGCGCCCCATCTCAGTACAAACACGGCGCAGCTGCGCCGGTCTTTCGCACCAAAATCTGATATGACTTATTTTAAACGGGCCAATCATAAACTCCTTGCTACAGTGATCGGAAATGAAACGCTTGAGGCTATATATATCAGTAGTATCAGTCCAAGGAATATATAGAAGATAACATAGAGAATAGATAGGTCAAAAGGAAGAAGAGAGAGCTCATTGTTCATTTCTATTCTTTGTTTTCTTTGTTCTCTCTTGTTCCTTGTGATTTAGCTAGAGTAGTTTAGCTTAGGGCTGGGCATTGGAAGTTTGAAGCATTGTGTCAACATTGGAACTCCGGATTTGAAGAAGAGAAACCGAGCTTTACATTTCTTAACCTTTGTTTTCTCTTTCTTTTCATTTGTGTCTTCAATGTATGAACATTTGTGGATGATGGTTGTTATTTCTATTATGAACTAACTTCTCTTATGGGATTATAATGAAACCTAGGGTTTAGTTCAATGTGTTATGCTTCCTTGTTTTGGCTAAATGATTATGTATGGATTGTCTAATGTGGTTTATTTTAATTGTTTAAGTGCTTGATCATCATTTACCATGTTAACGCACACGGAACCGAGATGGGGAGTGTGAGTTTAGAACCGACCATGTTAGCTTGTGTTCATGATTTCACATGACGTTGGATTGCATGATTAGTGCTAAGGATAGACATATACCGAAGCACCACACGTAGTCTTTTGAAAACTTGTGCTTAAACCCGTTTTTCTCTAGGTCACATAGACATATAGTGATTTAATTAACTTGGGTGTTCTTTCCCGTTCTGTTGCCCTTCGGGTCGGATTTGGGTTGGATATGGGTATGATGCAACGAGAGTTGGTCATGCTTTAGTTTCGTGTTTTTGACTAACAATTCGAGATAATCAGTTAGGTTTAACAGGAAGTAGCACAGTTGAATGACGCCCTAGGTGAAGTTATAATCCCATACCTCTTTTGTCTGCTTAAATCGTTTATTATTTAGTTGTCTTTAATTTTCTTAACTTAAATTCAATCCACAATTCCTTGATTTACTTGACACTGTTTAAAGAAGCCAATATAGTTTTAAAACTGCTGCTTGATAGTGTAGTAACGATTCATAGTCCTCGTGGGAACGATACTTTACTTACTTTATATTACTTGTTGACCACGTGCACTTGCGTGTAAGTGTTGATTTGTCATGCGTATGGTTTGACACCCAACAATACATATATGTATCTGTTATATGTATCTGTTTATACATATATGTACCATATATAGGAGTTTATTATATATAAAACTCGATTACCAAATAATACCTTCGCCTTATTCTTTTACAACATTTCTCAAAAATAATTTACATTTACTGCCATCACTATGAATTTACAAACCATTCATTCATTCTTATTACAATCATGGTTTAATATTTAAAACCAAAAACCTTTCATCACTTGCATCTGTACAACTTTATATTTAACTAGCTTGCTTGCACATTGCTCAAATTACATATAACAAATTTGCTTCTCGCTTATTCGTACATTCACATTCCTTTACCTTAGCTTAACCGGAACATCCGGCCTTCTCGTACTTTACCTGAAATGTTAGTTCATAGCAAGAGTGAGCACATAGGCTCAGCAAGTCAATTAGATAACACATTTCATGCTTACAATTTATATTTATACGTCATGCATCCTCTACTTTACCATGCTATACTTAATGACACATATTCCACTTAACAATTAACACACATAGTTGCACAGAGTGCATAATTCAACTATCACATAGTTCACGTAGAACAATTAGTACACTTAAGTCTGAAAAACTTATCTGATCTGCATTTATCTTACATTTAACCTTTACTACCTCGCGTTGCCTTCCTATTCTTTCATAACCGTCTTATCGATCTGCTTCTTCGAGCGCTATTTGTAAACATTCCACTATATGCATCAATATAGGATCATATAACTTTCTAGAACTTGTCAAACTAAATCCATAATTATTAAACCCTTAGTCACTATTCATTTCACATGTGATGTATTATACCTTATGTAGGTTAATAATACATCCTAACTCGTTTTCGCCTTTTAACATAACTCATAACATACTTTGTCTTAGCTTTAGGCATGTTATATTATGTCATTCATCATTTCATTATACTTTAACACCCTTTATATTGGTCATTCTTTATCAATCTAGGGTTTACATAGTTTATCCTTATCATTTCACATCAAAACATAACTTTTTGAAAGCTTAAAAAAATTTCAAGTGCAGAGCAACTGCGCCCCTGCACCTTCAGACCTCGTTGGCCGCAAAATCTTCTCGATCATGAACAGTACATTGTACCCCGGCGTAGTGTTTAGTAAAAAACACTTGTGCCCTGGTGCAGTCCTGCATAATAGAAATCTTGATTTTTGCTGCTGCTTTGCTGATTTTTAACTCCTTCAATATACATCCAATTAAGTCCAAATTTGGAACAGTAGTAGGTCTTACTACCTAGTATTTAAAAAAAAAAATTACTTGCCTTGTTTGTCTTCTCAAAATCATTAATACACTAGCCTGTAGGAGGGCGTTTCAAAATATTTTCAGACTTGAAAATTTTTCTAACTTTAAAACTCAATTTTTTTCAACTTTGGAATTTTTGGTCATTTGCAACAAAACTTCATTCTAATGATTGAAAAAGTTCATATAACTCATATATGACATGTACAAACTTTTAAAACCTTAAAACTTCACACGAGGCGATATTTGTCCGTTAAAATCCATTTAGGGTCGAAATGATCGATTTCGATCGTTCGAATCGTCTTTTCATTCAAATTTCAATCCGTTGATTTTTAAATCAACCTAAACACGTGTATTTACATAAAACTAGGTCATTTGACTTCATTTCACCTTTAGTTCTTCAAAATTGCCAAAAATCACCCTTTAGTGTCATTTTCAATAACGTTGTAAAATTTTCAAATTTCAGAACTAAACTTAACTTGACATCTTAAACTCAACACACCACATAGGCTACCACATACATAGTTAACCACTTTGTGTAATCACATAACTTCTATACGCACCTTTCAAAACACTTTACAGATTACGATTTGATTTCATTATAAATCATAGCCTAATATTGAACTTTACTTTCATATATCATCCTTCTCAACCATTTATGATTCTTTGAAGCTATCTAGTATAAAATTCCTAATGCTTCATACATGTTCAACCTTTCTAGCTAGGTTTTCATCAAATCTAGCAACATATAACACATGATCATATCTTAAATTATGATTTCTAACTTGAATTCATACATGAATAGTACACCGCCTTTGTTTTACAACATATAGGCTTAGGGTTTCACATGAAACAAACTTTGACACACAACTTACATAATCAACATACATATATACCAAAATTCATGTATGGCTTTATCTATTCTTGAATTTAAATACATGAATACCAAATTTCATGGCTAAAACATAATCATACCTTCTTGTATGCCCAACATTTTTACATAAAAAGCTTCTTCATGAAGAGAGCTTCATCTTTTCTTCTTGTTCCATAACCATTCAAGCATTCTAACTTCACACATCGAGCTTTCTCTCTCTATATCCATGACTTCTCTCTCTTTCTCTTTCCTAAGGTTTCAGCGAACAAGAATGAGGAAGAAGAGCTCACTTGCTTGGTTTTATGAGATTAAACTCATGTGGTTAATTGCATATAACTATAGTTAAACCAACTAAAGGCATTTTGGTCATTTTACACATTAAGTCAAGGGCATTTTTGATATTTCATCACTTGGGACACATAGGTCACTACTCAATTTGTCAAGGGTATTTTGGTCATTTTACCCTTTAGGACACAATGGTCATTAACTAGATTGTTGAGGTCATTTTGGTAAAAATCCAAATTTTGCTAGATTTTCCATTTCCATGCAATTCTCTTTTCCAAACAACTTTATTATTTTCTTCCCATTAATTTATTTCATGCTCATTTAAATCAATTCTTCTTTTAATCGACCAATTAGGTCACTCGTTTTCCATCGTACTACGTTCACATAAACTCATTTTACAACTTAAATAGCCCTTTTTATCGCAAATTGACTATATAATTTTCTTTTAACCATAACATACATTTCTCGTTCCTTATGAACCTTCTTGGTTCCACATTTAATCAATTCCAATTCTCAACATCTCAATTAGTAGAGATACTAACTTTTTTCATAAATCGCTTCCTCGAAGAGCGAACTGTGCTCAGATTATCAAAATTCATTATCTTTTTATTCTTTTACGCTCATATAGCCATTTCTACGACTTTTATGTTATTTTTCTTATTTACATAACACACATGTGTTAAATTGCACCATTCTTGCATACAATGTTCTTTCTACTCATTCTCAAGGTTATTACGTTCTGTACTTACACATTGTATAAATATAATTCATTTCATCAATTAATATGGATTTATTAATCCATTTCAAACATTGAACTTTATAACCATTATTATTCAATCAATTCTTCATATACCAATTAGGTCAAACTATTCCTTCTTTTCTACACATTCAACCACACATTACTGTACATTTTCATAACCTAGCCTCTCGAGGCCTAATCATTAAGCTCGCTATTAATATCTATAACAAAAGCTTACTTCACATATTTTCCTCTACTTCCTCTATTCTCAGCTTTAATTCCTTCCTTCTTTATCAGATCAAATACATATATATTCACATATTCAACTTATTACATACAGACATAACACAATGTCTTACCATAATTCCTTTCAAATTATGCATTACAATTTATCCTTCTCTTTAATCCATCACATTGTCAATCAACCATTAAAATTTATATTCCTAATAATTTCATGATCTATTACGTTGCTAATACACTTTAATAAATAGTTGATCCTCGTACATTCTACCCTTATTTACATCAAGAGTCCTGCCATCTCATTTCAACCACATAGGTCACTGCTATCACATTGATTAAATAATGATTAAATTTAATCGCATAATAATACATCATATCCATCTAAACCAGGTTTTAATCCTCTAACCTTTACTTAATTAGCCATAATCCTAATTTAGAAATCCTGTAAAAATTTGGGATGTCACAAGCCTTATATGGTAATGATGGACTATTTGAAAGCATTCCTCCAAATCCTCTAAATAGTTGTGCAGCCTCGTGCTTCGGACAATCATGTCATCTTCATATACCTCTATATTTTAACCAATCTACTTGCAAAACACCTTGTTCATCATCACCTAATGTGTCGCTCCAGCGTTAATAAGCCCGAAGGTCATTCTGTTATAAGCATAAATAGGCCGATGAGTAATAAAAGATGTCTTCGGGACATCCTCCTTTGCCATTAAAATTTGGTTGTACCCTGAAAACGTGTTGAGGAAACTAAGGATGACATTTCCTGAAGTAACATCAATCAGTTGGTATATGTGACGGAAGGGTAGAAATTCTTTGGGCAAGCCTTATTGAGATCCGTGTAGTCAATACATACTCTCCACTTTCCATTCTGCTTTTGGACTAGGACCACATTGGCGAGCCACTCCGGATACTCTATCTTCTCAATTATTTATGTATCCAACAACTTTCCTACTTCCTCGTCGATAATCTTTTGACGTTTGGGGGAAAAAATTACCTTTTCTAGAAAAATGGCTTCTTATCGGGATCTACTAATAACCTATGGATGGCCACATCTTCTGCCATCCCCGACATGTCACCAGGTGTCCAGGTGAAGATATCTGCATATGTTCTGAGTAGTTCTACCAGCCTTTTCTTCAAAGTATCTTGAAACCCAGCACCAATTTTTGCAAACTTTTCCTTATTGCCCGGTATGAGTTCCACATCTTTAGTTTCTTCGGCAGGGAGTGCGAAGGGTTTTGTAACTCCTTCAGTGAAAGGCTCCACATCCACAGTTAAAGTTTGCGTCTGTTTACTAACCCCGACTACAAGTGCTGTCAGTGTATGTCAATAAATCTTCGAGCAATGTCAATATCCCTTCTCATTTCACGGCTCCATGAGAGGTGGGGAACTTTATTTTGAAGTGAGGAATCAAAGTAACAACCTGAAGCGCCAATAAGGTCGTTCGTCCTAAGATGGCATTATATACCAAATCCACCTATACTACAAAAAACTTCATGTTTCTCTGCTTGTTTTTTAAGTATTCCTCCTATGATGACATCGATAACCTGCCTCGACCGTTCTATCCTTGTCTCGGTTTGGTTATCCATTCGTGCCTGTCCTCAGTGCAGAACTTTTTGTCCTGCTACAAAGTGTAATAACCTTCTATTCTTAGTGTTTTTCTCGATTATATCCTTCAACTTGTTAACATATTTTTGTAGTGTGCCAGGGCATTTGATGGTAGTCACAAAAAAAATTCGAATATCCTTGATACCCCTGAGTTTTCATTTGGGGTGGTTCATAAAATGACTTCCCTCTGATGTCCTTCAGTATCTGCACCCGATCAACATTCAGAAGGGAGTATGTCTTCAGCTCAAATCTAGGTTGGACCAGTGTCCTGCCTGTTTGATTGTTCCCCTTCGGGCCCAGTCGATCTAGCACATATGACTTCCCTTCTTTGGTTCTATAATGTTTTGACCCTTTTCTGATTCCTTGTCAACGTTGCCATCGCCTCTTCAATTGCAATAAAGGTCTTCGCGCGCTCGTATGCATCGGCTAAGTCCTTCAGTGGTTTGAACATGATGTCTTTCATTAACTTCTTTAACCAACCAACATCCAACCCCGTAGTGAAGAATCCCAACGCTTAAGTCATGTCCAAGTTAACTATCGCCCCAACAGCTTCCCTGAATCTCTGCACATCTTGATTTAAAGTTTCATCACTCTTTTGTTTGATTTGCATTAGTGACGCTGTCAACTTCCCTCTCTTTTTGTTACTTCCGAATCGGTCATAAAATTTGTCGCACAGTTCTTTTCATGAATTGATATTTCCCGATGGTAAGGAGACAATCCACTGCTTCGCCGCCTTATTAAATGTGGTTACAAATATTTTGTACATTCATGCACCCATACCTAACAAAAGTGGCCCGGGCTCGCTGGTCGGCCCGGGCTCGCCCGTCAAAAACTGGGATTTGGGCCTTCAAAATGTAGCCCAGTGAAATGTGGTCTGTTTTTGGCTAGGCCCACGGGATAATTTTTTTTTTTTTTTTTTTTTTTATTGTTTGACATTATTGACAAAAAAAAATGTTAACCTAAAAATAAATCGAGTAGAAAATTATGAAGAATATAAGAATAAATTCTAACATGTGATCTTGAATAATAATACAAAAAAATATTATATATATATATATATATATATATATATATATATATATATATATATATATATATATATATATATATATATATATATTGCCTCTAGTCTTTCTTTTACTCTCATATCTTTAATATTGATATTACATACATTTATTAATTAATTAATCACAAGATTAGTTACATTTTAATATATATAAGTAAAAAATGTCTATAAAATTATTGATTATTTTATTTTATTTACTAATAATACTAAATGATTATGTAGAAATTATGTGTCATAATTGTAAATAATTAGAGTTAGTATTTATTTCATATTATGTGTTATAGTTGTAAAAAAATATTAATTTTTTTTATAAAATACTAAATGGCCCGCGGGCCGACTCGAGCAGGCCACGAGCCTCATATTTTATAGCTCGCAAAAAGCTGGGTCGTTTTGGCCTAGGCCGCCAACAGGCCAGCCCATTTTCCACCTCTACCTACGTCTGAGTGGTTGTAATATCGCATAACAATCTCTTATGAATTAGTATGGTCGTAGGGGTTCCCGGTGCCATGGAAGACTCCAAAGGTGGTAACTCCACATTAATTGCTGTCGAAAAAGGAGACTTTGTGTCTGTTGGCTTGGACCCCAACTTTACTTCAGCCAGTTGACGTTCTAGATCGACCATCCTCTTCATGATCAGATTTGAGTCGCCGCGCTGCATCTCATGGTTCAAGTTACCTATGGATCTGGCCGGTGTTGTAACACCTTCTCCAAGATTATTATGCTCATCCGCATGGGCCTGCCTCTTGCCAATGTAATCTCGGTCTACTTGTTCCCTATCTCCGCCTTTGGATCGGGCTCGTGTCGTGTTGTCAAGATTATAGTTAGTGTCACTGCCTCCCCCGACACGTCCTCGGGCATGTCTCCTACTGTGACACCCCAAGATTTAACATGAATTTTAAATGAGGATTATGATTTATTAAGTAAAGGTTAATAGTTAAAACCTAGCTTGAATGACATTAAGTAATAAGGAGAGATTAAATAAGAATTATTATTTAATCAATGTGTTATATATGACCTATGTGGTAGGTTGAATGTATGTATATATGTATATTTGGCAATGATATGAGAATAGCAAGGCAAAATATGTATGTAGGTGCAAAGAATAAGAAACCGTATGATCTAATTAGTTTATTGAGGAATATTAAGGATTTGATATATGAATATGTGGAGGTTATTGAGGAACTGATAGTGAATGATGGAAATAAGATAGTTGTAATATAATGTGTAAAGACAAAAGGTATAATATACTCAAATATGAGTAGAAAGAATGTGGATTGCTAGTGTGATGTAATTGGACATACGTGTGTTAAAGTAAATAAGAAAAAGGATGTAAAAGTCATAATAAAGGATTTAGGAGTTTATAAGGTTAAGTAATGATGGATTTTGGTAATCTGAGCGTAGTTCGCTTTTCGGGGAAACGGTTGATGGAAAGATGAACAATTCGATGGTATTGAGATGTCGATAATTGAAATTTAAGGAATTGATTTATTGATTGAACCAAAAAGGATTCATAAATAATTAAGAATGGAATATTATGTAAAATTGGCAATTATGGCTAATTATCATGAGTGATTAATGAAATTAGCATTTTGAGGTGTGGTAAGAGATTTGGGACAAGCCAATTATGGTGTATTTGATGATGGAATTAAATTCAAGCATGATGAAACAAATTTGGATCAAAATGGACTTAGAATGGATGAAATATAAGCAAATGTGATTAAGTGAGAATAATTTCTCTAGAGAATTTGGCAATTGACCATTATGCCCTTAACAAATTGGAAAATGTCCTTGGTATCCTTTTGTAAGAAATGTCTAAAATGCCATTGTAAATGCATGTGAAATGTCCTAAGTGTCCCTAACTAGGCTAAAGTGAACTTAACCAAGATGGTTAAGTGTTGGAGAGTTAATATATGTATATATGTATGTAACAAGCAAACATTTTCAGCATTTTTCTTCTTCTTGCTTTGAAGTTGCTAGAAAGTGAGAGAAAAAGAGAAAAGCTAAGGAAGCCATGGATGAAGGCTTGAAAATTGTGGAGCTAGGGTCCTCCAATGATCAAAGAGCAAGAATAAATGAGGAAGGGTTCATCACAAGGAAGTTATTTATGTGAAAAAGTTGAACATCTATGAAGGTATAAGCATGTTCTTGTTTTAAAGTTTGAAGTTTAAGAGTTCAAATTCAAGAATAAGTGTATATATGCATGAACATGTAGTTAGATGTAAAGATTATGTAAGTTACATGCTATATGTTTGGTATATAATGAAACCCTAGGCTTGAAAGTGGGAGAACAAAGGTGAAATGTTATTCATATTCATATTCATATTCAAATCTAGAGATCATTATTCATGGATGATTATATGTTATTTGTTAGAAATATGGATGAAACCCTAGATAAGGGTGTTGACTATATAAGAAGCATGCATAATTTCATGATAGATGGTTTTAAAGATTCATAAAGGAAAGAGAAGTAGGACTTGTTATGGAAGATTTAAATATTAGGCTATATTTTATATGAAAATCAAATTATAATCTGTAAAGTACATTAGAACGTGCATATAGAAGTTATGTGGACTTATAAAGTCATTAAACTGGAATTTGGTTGCCTATGTGGTGTATAGAGTTTATGAACTTAAGATGAGTTAAGTTTGAAAATTGAAAGTTGGCAAAATTGCTATCAATATGTGAATTATGGCTATTATTGGAAATTAAAGGCTAAATGAGGCCAAATGGTAAGTTTTATGTACATACGTGTGTTTGAGTTGAATTGGAAGTTATTAGGTGTCGATGGTGATAATTATGGATTTTAAACGATTTAAAACGTTCGCCGACGCTTAAAACGAGTTATTTTGGAAAAAAGAATTCAAATAAAAGTAATAAACGTTTTGAAGTCTCATACAAGTTATATATGTGCTATATGTGCTAAAGGACGTGTTAGAAGCAATTTGTATAACAAGGAGTCGAGGATTGGAATTTGAGTTAAGTTTTTGAAAGTTGAAAGTTTTGTAAATTTTGATGAAAATGCCGTCAAAGTGTGATTTTTGGCAATTTTGAGGAATTAAAGGTGTAATGAGGCCAAACACTTAAGTTTTATGATAATACACATGTTAGAGTTGATTTGGTAATCTACGGATTGAAATTTGAACGAAAAGACGATTCGAACGATCGAAATTGATCGTTTCGATTCGAAACGGATTTTAACGGACAAAACTCGCCTCGTGCGAAGTTTTACTATTTTGAAAGTTTGGACACATCATATATGGGTTATATAAACTATGTCAAGTGTTAGAATGAAGTTTTAAAGCTTATGACCAAAAATCACAAAGTTGGTTTTGAGTTAAAAAATTTTCTAAGTCTGGAAACGTGTTGAACATCCCTCCTAAGGGCTAGTGTATCTCTATTTTTAAGAATCCAAAAGAGGTAATTAGCATTTTGATAAAATACTAGGTAGTGAGGTCTAGATGTGGTCCAAATTTCAGCTCAATTGGAGTTAAGATGAAGAAATTAAAAATCGACAAAGGTAGTACAAAAATCAGAATTTCAGATTTTGAACATTGCGCCTAGGCGCCATGTTTTGTACTAAACATTGCGCTGGGGCGCAATGTACTGTTCATCGACCAAGAAGAATGCGCGGCCAGCGAGCTCTGGCAGCGCCGGGGCGAAGTTACTGTTCATTTGAAATTTTTTTAAGCTTCCAAAAAGCTATATTTTGATATGGAATGATAAAAATGAGTTATATAAACCCTAAAAGTGATAATAATAGTTAAATTAAAGGGTGTGAATGTAAGACCCCGAATTTATGAAATACAAAATTTAATTTTTCTTCATATATATTTTTCCTGAAACAGTAAATGGTTAAATTGACAAAATTGAAAGTTAAGGATGTTATGTGCAAATTTTATTTTGTCGGACAATATTCTTTTTGTCGGGGAATATTCGTTTTGTCGGGGAATATTCGGGCCGTACGACGGCGCCGAAATAACAAATTATTTGTGGACCCCACAACGGAATATTTGTCGGATATAGAAAACGACAGAAGTAACCTTTTTAAATAAAAATAGTCAACGGTGTTAACTGTTAAAATACCGGTGATAAAAGAATAGTAGCATACGGTAATTTATGGTATTTTCTGTAGCACACGGTACTCTACAGCAGCACACGGTATTGCACAGTGTCTCATATTATTGGTCTGATAATTGATACCGTAATTGTTACGCATCATTTCATCAATAATTGTCACTGCATAATATTTTATATTATCAATTCAATTATTGTTGCTACACAGTATTTTGCATTATTGATTCAATAATTGTCATTACACTGTATTTCATATCAGCGAGTCAATAATTGTTGGTGCACTGTAGTTTAAAATTATTGAATCTAATAATTGTCACAGTAGCAAATACACTATAATTTATATTATTAAATTAATAAAAATATGTAACGTGTTTCTTACATTATTGTGGTAACATTATTTTATATGTTGGACTCACAGGAAGAATAAATAAATAAATAAATAAAAAATAAAATAATTAATTTTACTATTTGAAATAGTAACGTGAATAGTGACGTGAATAGTACGTGAATAGTAAGAAACATGTGGGACCCATTGTGGGGCCCACATGAAATGTGAGAAATGTGAGAATTTGCTGAAGAGTTGGTGGAGGCTGCGCAGCAGCCTCTGCTGAATTTTTTCTGTTCACCTACCATGCATAGTAACTTATTTTCTCCTATAAATAGATTGTTCAGCTGAATAGAAAAATCACACCTAAAACATAAAATTTTTCTATAAGAATTTTATGAGTTTTCTCTGAGAATAGTAAGGTTATTTTGAGAGTTTGAAAGCCAAAAGGAGTGCAGAAAATTTTCAAGTTGATCAATCTCATTTAAATCAATATCCAGTCACGTGTTAAGGTAAGGGGTATCACTCTTTTCATCATCATAAATGGATATTATTTTCTTTCTTACTTGAAGGGATTATCATTCTTTGATTCTCGAAAATAATATCGTTTCTTTCTTGTGCCATTTATTTCCATGTATTAAATTGTGGGAATAACCTTACGGCGCGGTTTACCGCCTGTTGGTGAATAACCTTTTGTATTCATTCCTTATTAATCTTTGAGAATAACCTTACGGTGCGGATTATCGCCTGTTTGGTGAATAACTCTTCGTGTTCAAATTCTATTAAATTGTGGGAATAACCTTACGGTGCGGATTACGCCTGTTTGGTGAATAACTATTCATATTCAAATTGATGGGAATAACCTTACGGTGCGGATTATCGCCTGTTGGTGAATAACCCTTTTTATTTGTCTCGTGTGGAAATAATTTGTCTACACGAATTATCACATGACACTTTTATTCCATATTCGTAAGTGATATCATTTTCCTTTATACTCATAAGGGATACCATCTTTTTCATCTTCCATTATTCAAACTTACTATGGTAAGGGATATTAATTCCCTTCACCTTTTGTTAATCAAACCTGCTACGGTAAGGGATATTATTTTCTTCCATACACCTAAATCGAA
Source organism: Hedera helix (assembly GCA_947179155.2). Taxonomy (NCBI): domain Eukaryota; kingdom Viridiplantae; phylum Streptophyta; class Magnoliopsida; order Apiales; family Araliaceae; genus Hedera; species Hedera helix. Next base: position 17,890,700 of record OX359268.1, read on the forward strand.
ACTTATTATGGAACTATTGCTTCTATAATTCCTGAAAATATTATATGTTCCATAATAGTTGAATTTCATTAGTTCAACTGAACCTTCCTATTTTCTGAACATTTCTATTGAACTGTAATCGTTATTCTGAACTGTGGATCTTGAATATCATTTTTAAATTTCACTCCACATCATGTTGGCAATTTGGACATTATTTGAATCTGCACAAAGTAAACTTCCGATACTTATTGTTTATCCTGTTCTTCTGTTCATCATTTGTATCACTGTTATTTGTATTAATCATCAAGAATCAAGCTGTTGTGAATATCTGTGGCCGGGGGCACAGATGTGATATAATTGTTGAACAGATGATAGGTTAAAGGCGATATACTAGGTTAAAGGCGATACATCTGTTCGGTGTCTTTTATGACACGTGGTGAATGTTCTCTTTGGCCCGTAGTGCAAAGATGAACTGTTGGTTGGTATGATTATGACCAAAGGCTGAATCTGGTATAATCATGACCGTTGGTGTTATATTGAATGTCTTTGGCCCGTAGTGCAAAGACGAACTGTTGATCTGCATGATTATGACCAGGAACTGTGAAGTTGTATTATCTTGACTAATGGTATTTCAGATGATAAAAGTTGATGATATTTTTACTAAAAAGAGAAGCGAGTGGACATTATAGTCTGCATTATTCTTCTAATAGATTGCTCATTCCGCTGCTATTATTGATCTGAACGTTGTTTAAGAATTTAACTGCAGTTTTTGATATAAACCTTGTAGTCTATTGTATTCTATCAAGAACTCAACTGTTGAAGGCTAATGATAAATTATTCGTCATTATCTTAGTCATGATATTTCTTACTGGGCTATTTGAGCTCACCCTTTCTTTTCGTTCCATTGTTTTTCAACAGGAGATGAGAACGTAACGGGGTCTAGTCGGGGAATGGAGTGAGAGTGCGGGGATAGCTATCATAGTCTTCACGTGTTATAAAATAGTGTGACAATAATAATGAAGACTTAGTTGTGTTGTATTATCCACTGTATTGTTGTACGTTGTATTTCATTGTAATAATTTTGTTGTAGTCTTTTGACGACTCAAGTTTGGGCTGTGTGGGCCTAGATTTGGGGGCGTCACAGTGAAGTTATAATGAAATGATAAATGGCATAATATAACATGCCTAAAGCTAAGCCAAAACATGTTATAAGTTATGAAAAAGGTCGGAAGCAAGATAAGGTGTATTATAAACCTACATAAGGTATAATACATCATATGTGAAATGAATAGAGATTAATGATCGGGTATTTATGAGTTAAGTTTGACAAAGATTATAAAGTGTGATGAGTCTATATTGATGTAAAGGTTATATATTGACAGATAAAGATCGAGGTAGCAATCCAATGCAAGAAATGATTGACAAGGTCAAGCAAAGCGGTAAAAGGTTAAGTTAAATGAAAGCTAAACAGGCAAGTTTTCAGACTAAATGTGCTATTGCTCTATGTGAACTAGATAGTAATAAAGGAGTTGAAATGTGCCTTATGTGCAACTACGTGATTTAATTGTTAAGTGAAATACGTGGCATTTATGCATAACGTGATAAAGTAAAGAGGTATAAAGCATATTATAAATTGCGAGCACGAAATGTGGTTATGTGAATTACTTGCTGAGCTTTATGCTCATTCTTGCTATGAACTAACATTTCAGGTAAAGTATGAGAAGGTCAGAGATTTCGGTGCAGCTAAGGTAAAGAATGTGAGCGTATTGATAAGCACAAAGAAATTTGTTATATGTTAATCCGTATAGATACGAGTTATGTAATAGTTGATTTTAAATGTTAAACCTAGATGGTAAAAAAGGAATGTATGGTCTGTAAATCCTTTTAGCTAAATGTAATGTATGTATTATCCAGTTAGACTTTGTAAAGGTTACAATTTGATGATTGTATTATGTAAGTCGAGTATGTATATAATAGAACTCGCAAGTATAGTACAGAGGTATGAATTGGGTTATGTATGATATTGAAATATGTAAACAGACATATATGAACAGGAACAGGTAAAGAATAGGTATATGCAAACAGTGTCATGTATAAATAGTTCATGGCAAAATTTTTATTTACAAATTATGATATCATAAATATATATGATTTTAAAAAGGTAATAGACTAGGTCACAAATTGTAATGGTTTGACTTAAGTTCTAATAAAGAGTAGGTGAACGTTGCGATCCTGAGACAGGTAAGGAATGAAAGATAAAGTATTGATAAAAAAATAATATGGACCGCATTATGGTCAACTCAATGGTTTTTTTAAAGTTAAAGGTTAGGTTTTAACGCACGAGATTCCGGTTAATATGGATTTAACGTTAATGGCTATGATATCCAAAGATAATCGGATATAATTAAAGAAGGTGGGATCTCGGGGCGTCACACCTACCATCATCCTTCTGGTTGTAATAGCTTGTATGTGGAGATCTAGAGCGCCTTCGTCGGTTTGAATGAGTTGACTCCCTATTTCGATGAGGAGTTGGTTTTCTATCTTCATGATGCTCATGGTTCGGTTTTGGCGGTCCGTAGTAACCTCTGACTCGCCCTTCTAACTGTGATATAGGGGGTCATTCATTCGTCCCCGACCCGTTCGACTCTGTGGTGTGTGCTCCCTGGATCCTCGGACTGTATTATATGGCTCCTTGTCATTCTTCAATTCTATTAAATAGTGTGGCCCATTCTTCTTGTGGATGAAGTAGAGATTGCAAAACTCCTTCTGCTGCTTAAATCTTTTGCCTCTTAATAGCCTCCCTCTAATCACGGGATCCTTCCTCCTTGAACCTTCACTCCCAAGCAGAAGATTGATTGTTTGTCCCCTCTCACGGACTAGGTTTAGTGAGTTAGGAGAGGGGAACAGTCGTCGCTTGACTGAATTGGAGTGTGATGACGTAGAACCTTGATGAGTGGGTTTTATACCTATGAATTGAATACATTTAAGCTTGATAATTTGTGGATCTTTAAGTGTTTTATGTGATTTTATATGTGTTTTTATGTTATTGTATAATATGGTGTTTTATATCATGTTTATGTATTTTATGTATTCTATGTCGTTTTGTGTAATTTATTCGTATTATATATGTTAATGGTTTGCTTAGTTGTATGTGTTTTTGTACCACATTGTATAGGATGTGGTGTTATATTGTTTTTATGTGTTTCTATCTTATTTTGTAGGAATTATAATAAGGGTTTGGTGAATCAAGGCTTGGAATTGCCCGGTTCGCATTTTCTGAGCTCCGTTTACGCAGCAGCCAAGAAACGTCCAATTTTGGCCTTGATCATTTCCGAATATTCAATTTTGTTAAGAACGAAAGTTGTAGGTCTACGAGTGTCCTTTCCAGAACATCTTGAATCACCTCAATCGGAGCTCGTATGAAGAAGATATGCCCAAAACATGAAGGGAGGCTGCAGCAGTCCAAAAACCAACATTTCTGGGCAGAATGCACTAGCGCCGCAGCGGTGGTTTCCACCGCCGCAGCGGTGGGTCAAACTCAGAAATTAACAGAACGTTTGACCGCCGCGGCGCTGACTTTGACCGCCGCGGCGGTGCACTGTTCCAGATCGCGATTGCAGCCTTTTAAAGTCATTTTTTGGAGCCCTAATGAGATATCTTCTAATTTTCTCTTCAAGAGAGAGAGGGAGGCGGCTGGAAACATGCTTGGAACCACAAGAACAAGGCTTGAATCAAGGATTGGAGAGCTTGGATTGATGGATTGAGCTTGGAGATTGGATCCCCATTTGGTTTTCTCTTTCCTTCCTTTTCCTTTGATTTTGTTCTCTAAGTTTTGATGAATATCTTGTTGGTGGGATTTAGTTTCCTTTTAATGAACTAGATTTCCATTCTAGGATTGTAATGGAACCCATTGTGTGGTTTTGATTGATTAAATCTCTCTTGGATGATTGTTTGGCAATTGTGAATGGGTTATCATATCTAGTTATTCTTGTATTAATTGCTAGACATAGTAATTGATTTGGTACCCTATATGAAATTGATAGATGGAGTATAGTGGGATGGCCAAAGATATGATGACATATGTTATGTATTTGCTCTTAGGATTGATTGCATAATTTGTATAAAGGATAGACATATACCTTTGTGCCATGTGTAGCCAATGGGAGAATCTGTGCTTGAAATCCTCGTTATTGTTAATTCTCATAGACATATGGTGAATTGCTTTGCTTGGGTGTTCCTGTCTGAATCGACAGATTTAGATAGGATATGTTTATATGTTATCGAAAGAGACATATAAACGCTATAATGAATTCTCGGTTAGCTATTCACTGTGTCCATGTAATTCAAGAGATTTATATGTCTGAGCTTACTTTGGGGGAAATTGCAATCCTAGCTTGTGTCCTATTGAATTTCAGTCGGTATTAGTTAGTTAATTGTTAATTAAATTTCTTCATACCAAAAACCCAAAAACATCTTCGTCGAATTAGAACCAAGTTGATTTACTTTTAATACTTTGCTTATATTATTCATAACTCCTCGTGGGATCGATAACTTACTTTCATTATATTACTTGTTGACCGCGTATACTTGCGCGTTATTGTTCATTCAAACGAACTCGGAATCGCGTGCTTTTTATAGGTGCCGATTCCGCTCAGCAAGTTTTTGGCGCCGTTGCCGGGGAGTTTTTGAATAATATTTTGTAAATATTAATGTTTGTCTTCTTAGTTTTAAGTTAGGCGATTTTTCTTTTTGTTTATTATTTTTATTTCATTTGCTTGAGATGGATGCACTTATGGAACTAATGACTGCACGAGTTGAGAGTTTTACAGGTACGGTTGATCCTTTCGGGGGTCAACCTATTCAAAATGCATACAATCAACAGGAGTCCCCAAGCTATTATCATCGAGAATCGCATTATCATCCAGACTCTTCATGGAGCGACAACAATCATGTCCAACCGTTTGATCCATGGATTTCAAGCCAATCTGAAGTCTCATATGAGCCTCCACCACCGCAAGAGCAATATTCGAATGTGGAGAGTTTTCTTGCCGCATTGATAGAGAAAAATGAAAAGCGACAACAAGAAGAAGAATATTTGAGCTTGGAGGAAATTTTTACCACAACCATTGAGCAAGACGAGATGGCAATGAACACACATATGCTCTCATCTCAACCTCCACCACAAGAAGAGGATGAATCTAAGTTGGAGGAGCTTTTTGTCAACTACATAGAAAAAATTGAGATGGGAATGAGCAATCGAGAGTCATCAATTCAAATTCTTGCTAAGCATGTGGAACAACTCACAAGCACTATCAATTGTAGCCCACAAGATGCTTTACCTTGCGTCGTAGAGTCTAACTTTGAAATAGTGGGTAAAGAGGAGTGTTGGGATGATTTACTAAAAGGTGGTGAGGAATTCCACGTTGAAGTTGGTGATGATAAGATGTGTTCGCATCCGGTTATGGAAGTTGACGTGGAAAAAAAAAGATTGGATGGTGATGCTCAAGTAAGGGAATCTACTGTTTTGATGCAAGACTCGAGTGTGCCTCTTGTGCAGTTCTTGCATCCCGTTAAAAATTTTGTGGAATGCTTCCGGATTGAATTCGCGGAAGAAGATGAGGAGCTGACGAAATTCAAGTTCGGAGGGCTTCAATCATGCACACACGCCGACGAACGAAAGGAAATGACTAAAAGACGGCATGATGTGACAATCTTCGCGTGTAATCCGGATTGAACAGGAAGTAGTCCGGCTGAGGACTATAACTCAAGCGCTGTTTGGGAGGCACCCCAAATGTTTAATTTAATTCATGTTATTATTTTTTATATTTAGTCATTTTTGCTTTAGTTGGATAGGCTAAATACTTTTTATATAGTATATTAGTATAACTATGCTTATAATTAAGAATTACCTTTATAACTAATTGCAATTTCTATGTTTTTGAGTTAAAATTGTGATTAGTTATTAAGTTTTTGATGCATCTTTGTTAAACTTTCAGGTACAATTAAGGCAATGCTTCAATGTGAAATCGGTTGAACAAGAAAAAAAATTCTGGCAGAAACTTTCACCGCCGCAGCGGTGCCCTGCTACCGCCGCAGCGGTGGTCTTCAGCAGAAAAATTTTGTTAAGCAGAAACTTTCACCGCCGCAGCGGTGTCCTGCTACCGCCGCAGCGGTCGTTCAAAAACTTAGAATTTCTTTTTATAAACCCCAGTCGGGGTTTATTTCCTAGAAGCATGAACGTAACCTGCATTCTGCTCGGCATTCCCACTCAAAAGCCTTGCTTCCTTAAACTCTCCCAACCTTCACTCCCATCAAATTCTTGCACCAAACTGCAATACCTTCCAATCCCAAGCCACGTTGAGGATCCAAACCACAATTGTTACACTCTCTCTCCTCAATTGTGAAAAGCTATACCAACTTTTTATGTTGTGCTTTTTCTGTGGTTGTTTTGACTGTGGATTGGGGAAGTTGTTGTGGGCTTCATGCTGTATTGATAAACCCTCAATTTGGGTGGCTAATTCATGTTTGGGAGAGGTCATGTCCAAATTGTGCAAATTTAGAGCTCACGCCAAGTGGTTGACAAAATTCCTCAAAGAGAAAAATTTGGGTTGCTTATTAATTTCTTCAATCATCACTTGGGATATCTTCTTGGAAGTACAGTGCATCGAAATGGGACCAAAAAGAGCAAGGACAGATGAAAGTTCTCGGGCGGCGCTAACTTATGATTGCCGACGTTTTGGCAACAAAGAGGCCAACAAAGCTTTAATCTCAGAGCGACTTATGCTTGCTTCTGACTATCCTCCAGACTCTCCTGATGATGAGGTTCATGCCTGAGTCATGTTCAGGGAAGTTCCTCTATTTTGTATTTTCATATCTTACATTGCAAACAATGTGGAGTTTAAGTTTGGGGGTAATTGCATGCTTGTTCTGTATTGATATTTTTCTTGTTGTCTGGAATAGGATTGCATGATAGTAAATTTTCGTTGCATGTTAGTTTAATTTCTTAATTAAGTATGATTGATTAAAAAAAAAAATGCTAAAAAGATTTTTGTTAATTTTAAGTTTTGAATTTTGTGGGTATATTCTCTGCAAACCCTCACGAGACAAAACTCGTCCTCTTGGGCAACCACGGGGTTTAACGGCTTGTTGCACGCGCTAAGTGCAACCGTGTTTCCTACGAAAATGGATTTATATGTGTTATTTTTGTTTTATTTTCGTCGTTTTATGTTGTTTTGTTTGTTTTATGTTTGTTTATTTTTGTTTTTGTTTTATTTTCTTTTGTTTTCGTTTTGAGTCGTTGTAGTATAGGTCGTGTCTCTTGAGTATGATGTTAATTTGATTGGATTTTAATCGAGGATTGAGCAGTGATTATTTGAGTTATAACTCGTAGAAAATTGATTAGCGTCGCTTCGTCTGTGTGCTTAACTTACGGTTGGTTTTTACATTACTGGTGATCCCTTTTTCTTCGAGCACATAACCATTTGTAATGAAACATTTGGGATTTTAGAGGCGGTGTTTATGACTACATGCTTTTAAAGATAATCTTTTACTTTAAAACTCGTTTTTGCATCACTCGAAACGACTTCTCATGTTTGATATGTCTATGTTGTGGTAGCGTGAGATGGAGCGTAAAACGCACTCACATAAAAATATATATTTATATATATATATATATATATAAAAATAAAAAAATGTTGAAAAAAAAATGAAAAATGAAAAAGAAAAAGAAAAATATAAATAAATATAATAAATTACTTGACTAGTCGAGTTTTGTGGCCTTTGTTGCTCGAGTTAATAGGCTCTTAGGGGTGTCTTTACACCTAATGCCCTAAAGCCAACTGGTTTGGGAGTCATTAGTCAAACGCTCGTTAAATGGGTAACTCTGTATAGCCTAATGGAATGAGACATTGCACATGTCAAGATTAATTTTGTTTTGACCTATCTGCTGGGACTAGTATAGAGTGATGTATTATGCATGTTGTTTTAAGTTTTAGATTTCTTTGTTAAGGTAATCTGTCTACAAGAACCCCTCTGGGTGATGATTAGTTTGTTGTAAATGGTTCACACACACACGGGGGTCATTAGTATAGTATGTCTAATATGTGAGTTAAAATTCTAGACTTTGCAATATTTTGAAATTTTCTTGTAATTATAACTTGAAATAATCCATTAGGCCAAATTTGGTTGTCTTATTAACTCTTTGCTCAAGTTTATTGTTTTTGTTTATTTAGTGGGTCTTTATTTTGCTTGAGGACAAGCAAATGTTTAAGTTTGGGGGTATTTATTGTGGTTATGTAATGTTATATGTATGCTTAGAGTACTCCTGACTTTGATAATTTGTGATTCTTCAAGTAATTTCCTGTGATTTTTAACTAGTAGAATTTTTTTTATTTTTGATCTATTTATTTAGTTATTTTGCTTTATTTAGTGGGTCTTTGTTTTGCTTGAGGACAATCAAATGTTTAAGTTTGGGGGTATTTGATGAGTGGGTTTTATACCTATGAATTGAATACATTTAAGCTTGATAATTTGTGGATCTTTAAGTGTTTTATGTGATTTTATATGTGTTTTTATGTTATTGTATAATATGGTGTTTTATATCATGTTTATGTATTTTATGTATTCTATGTCGTTTTGTGTAATTTATTCGTATTATATATGTTAATGGTTTGCTTAGTTGTATGTGTTTTTGTACCACATTGTATAGGATGTGGTGTTATATTGTTTTTATGTGTTTCTATCTTATTTTGTAGGAATTATAATAAGGGCTTGGTGAATCAAGGCTTGGAATTGCCCGGTTCGCATTTTCTGAGCTCCGTTTACGCAGCAGCCAAGAAACGTCCAATTTTGGCCTTGATCATTTCCGAATATTCAATTTTGTTAAGAACGAAAGTTGTAGGTCTACGAGTCTCCTTTCTAGAACATCTTGAATCACCTCAATCGGAGCTCGTATGAAGAAGATATGCCCAAAACATGAAGGGAGGCTGCAGCAGTCCAAAAACCAACATTTCTGGGCAGAATGCACTAGCGCCGCAGCGGTGGTTTCCACCGCCGCAGCGGTGGTTCAAACTCAGAAATTAACAGAACGTTTGACCGCCGCGGCGATGACTTTGACCGCCGCGGCGGTGCACTGTTCCAGATCGCGATTGCAGCCTTTTAAAGTCATTTTTTGGAGCCCTAATGAGATATCTTCTAATTTTCTCTTCAAGAGAGAGAGGGAGGCGGCTGGAAACATGCTTGGAACCACAAGAACAAGGCTTGAATCAAGGATTGGAGAGCTTGGATTGATGGATTGAGCTTGGAGATTGGATCCCCATTTGGTTTTCTCTTTCCTTCCTTTTCCTTTGATTTTGTTCTCTAAGTTTTGATGAATATCTTGTTGGTGGGATTTAGTTTCCTTGTAATGAACTAGATTTCCATTCTAGGATTGTAATGGAACCCATTGTGTGGTTTTGATTGATTAAATCTCTCTTGGATGATTGTTTGGCAATTGTGAATGGGTTATCATATCTAGTTATTCTTGTATTAATTGCTAGATATAGTAATTGATTTGGTACCCTATATGAAATTGATAGATGGAGTATAGTGGGATGGCCAAAGATATGATGACATATGTTATGTATTTGCTCTTAGGATTGATTGCATAATTTGTATAAAGGATAGACATATACCTTTGTGCCATGTGTAGCCAATGGGAGAATCTGTGCTTGAAATCCTCGTTATTGTTAATTCTCATAGACATATGGTGAATTGCTTTGCTTGGGTGTTCCTGTCTGAATCGACAGATTTAGATAGGATATGTTTATATGTTATCGAAAGAGACATATAAACGCTATAATGAATTCTCGGTTAGCTATTCACTGTGTCCATGTAATTCAAGAGATTTATATGTCTGAGCTTACTTTGGGGGAAATTGCAATCCTAGCTTGTGTCCTATTGAATTTCAGTCGGTATTAGTTAGTTAATTGTTAATTAAATTTCTTCATACCAAAAACCCAAAAACATCTTCGTCGAATTAGAACCAAGTTGATTTACTTTTAATACTTTGCTTATATTATTCATAACTCCTCGTGGGATCGATAACTTACTTTCATTATATTACTTGTTGACCGCGTATACTTGCGCGTTATTGTTCATTCAAACGAACTCGGAATCGCGTGCTTTTTATAGGTGCCGATTCCGCTCAGCAAGTTTTTGGCGCCGTTGCCGGGGAGTTTTTGAATAATATTTTGTAAATATTAATGTTTGTCTTCTTAGTTTTAAGTTAGGCGATTTTTCTTTTTGTTTATTATTTTTATTTCATTTGCTTGAGATGGATGCACTTATGGAACTAATGACTGCACGAGTTGAGAGTTTTACAGGTACGGTTGATCCTTTCGGGGGTCAACCTATTCAAAATGCATACAATCAACAGGAGTCCCCAAGCTATTATCATCGAGAATCGCATTATCATCCAGACTCTTCATGGAGCGACAACAATCATGTCCAACCGTTTGATCCATGGATTTCAAGCCAATCTGAAGTCTCATATGAGCCTCCACCACCGCAAGAGCAATATTCGAATGTGGAGAGTTTTCTTGCCGCATTGATAGAGAAAAATGAAAAGCGACAACAAGAAGAAGAATATTTGAGCTTGGAGGAAATTTTTACCACAACCATTGAGCAAGACGAGATGGCAATGAACACACATATGCTCTCATCTCAACCTCCACCACAAGAAGAGGATGAATCTAAGTTGGAGGAGCTTTTTGTCAACTACATAGAAAAAATTGAGATGGGAATGAGCAATCGAGAGTCATCAATTCAAATTCTTGCTAAGCATGTGGAACAACTCACAAGCACTATCAATTGTAGCCCACAAGATGCTTTACCTTGCGTCGTAGAGTCTAACTTTGAAATAGTGGGTAAAGAGGAGTGTTGGGATGATTTACTAAAAGGTGGTGAGGAATTCCACGTTGAAGTTGGTGATGATAAGATGTGTTCGCATCCGGTTATGGAAGTTGACGTGGAAAAAAAAAGATTGGATGGTGATGCTCAAGTAAGGGAATCTACTGTTTTGATGCAAGACTCGAGTGTGCCTCTTGTGCAGTTCTTGCATCCCGTTAAAAATTTTGTGGAATGCTTCCGGATTGAATTCGCGGAAGAAGATGAGGAGCTGACGAAATTCAAGTTCGGAGGGCTTCAATCATGCACACACGCCGACGAACGAAAGGAAATGACTAAAAGACGGCATGATGTGACAATCTTCGCGTGTAATCCGGATTGAACAGGAAGTAGTCCGGCTGAGGACTATAACTCAAGCGCTGTTTGGGAGGCACCCCAAATGTTTAATTTAATTCATGTTATTATTTTTTATATTTAGTCATTTTTGCTTTAGTTGGATAGGCTAAATACTTTTTATATAGTATATTAGTATAACTATGCTTATAATTAAGAATTACCTTTATAACTAATTGCAATTTCTATGTTTTTGAGTTAAAATTGTGATTAGTTATTAAGTTTTTGATGCATCTTTGTTAAACTTTCAGGTACAATTAAGGCAATGCTTCAATGTGAAATCGGTTGAACAAGAAAAAAAATTCTGGCAGAAACTTTCACCGCCGCAGCGGTGCCCTGCTACCGCCGCAGCGGTGGTCTTCAGCAGAAAAATTTTGTTAAGCAGAAACTTTCACCGCCGCAGCGGTGTCCTGCTACCGCCGCAGCGGTCGTTCAAAAACTTAGAATTTCTTTTTATAAACCCCAGTCGGGGTTTATTTCCTAGAAGCATGAACGTAACCTGCATTCTGCTCGGCATTCCCACTCAAAAGCCTTGCTTCCTTAAACTCTCCCAACCTTCACTCCCATCAAATTCTTGCACCAAACTGCAATACCTTCCAATCCCAAGCCACGTTGAGGATCCAAACCACAATTGTTACACTCTCTCTCCTCAATTGTGAAAAGCTATACCAACTTTTTATGTTGTGCTTTTTCTGTGGTTGTTTTGACTGTGGATTGGGGAAGTTGTTGTGGGCTTCATGCTGTATTGATAAACCCTCAATTTGGGTGGCTAATTCATGTTTGGGAGAGGTCATGTCCAAATTGTGCAAATTTAGAGCTCACGCCAAGTGGTTGACAAAATTCCTCAAAGAGAAAAATTTGGGTTGCTTATTAATTTCTTCAATCATCACTTGGGATATCTTCTTGGAAGTACAGTGCATCGAAATGGGACCAAAAAGAGCAAGGACAGATGAAAGTTCTCGGGCGGCGCTAACTTATGATTGCCGACGTTTTGGCAACAAAGAGGCCAACAAAGCTTTAATCTCAGAGCGACTTATGCTTGCTTCTGACTATCCTCCAGACTCTCCTGATGATGAGGTTCATGCCTGAGTCATGTTCAGGGAAGTTCCTCTATTTTGTATTTTCATATCTTACATTGCAAACAATGTGGAGTTTAAGTTTGGGGGTAATTGCATGCTTGTTCTGTATTGATATTTTTCTTGTTGTCTGGAATAGGATTGCATGATAGTAAATTTTCGTTGCATGTTAGTTTAATTTCTTAATTAAGTATGATTGATTAAAAAAAAAAATGCTAAAAAGATTTTTGTTAATTTTAAGTTTTGAATTTTGTGGGTATATTCTCTGCAAACCCTCACGAGACAAAACTCGTCCTCTTGGGCAACCACGGGGTTTAACGGCTTGTTGCACGCGCTAAGTGCAACCGTGTTTCCTACGAAAATGGATTTATATGTGTTATTTTTGTTTTATTTTCGTCGTTTTATGTTGTTTTGTTTGTTTTATGTTTGTTTATTTTTGTTTTTGTTTTATTTTCTTTTGTTTTCGTTTTGAGTCGTTGTAGTATAGGTCGTGTCTCTTGAGTATGATGTTAATTTGATTGGATTTTAATCGAGGATTGAGCAGTGATTATTTGAGTTATAACTCGTAGAAAATTGATTAGCGTCGCTTCGTCTGTGTGCTTAACTTACGGTTGGTTTTTACATTACTGGTGATCCCTTTTTCTTCGAGCACATAACCATTTGTAATGAAACATTTGGGATTTTAGAGGCGGTGTTTATGACTACATGCTTTTAAAGATAATCTTTTACTTTAAAACTCGTTTTTGCATCACTCGAAACGACTTCTCATGTTTGATATGTCTATGTTGTGGTAGCGTGAGATGGAGCGTAAAACGCACTCACATAAAAATATATATTTATATATATATATATATATATAAAAATAAAAAAATGTTGAAAAAAAAAATGAAAAATGAAAAAGAAAAAGAAAAATATAAATAAATATAATAAATTACTTGACTAGTCGAGTTTTGTGGCCTTTGTTGCTCGAGTTAATAGGCTCTTAGGGGTGTCTTTACACCTAATGCCCTAAAGCCAACTGGTTTGGGAGTCATTAGTCAAACGCTCGTTAAATGGGTAACTCTGTATAGCCTAATGGAATGAGACATTGCACATGTCAAGATTAATTTTGTTTTGACCTATCTGCTGGGACTAGTATAGAGTGATGTATTATGCATGTTGTTTTAAGTTTTAGATTTCTTTGTTAAGGTAATCTGTCTACAAGAACCCCTCTGGGTGATGATTAGTTTGTTGTAAATGGTTCACACACACACGGGGGTCATTAGTATAGTATGTCTAATATGTGAGTTAAAATTCTAGACTTTGCAATATTTTGAAATTTTCTTGTAATTATAACTTGAAATAATCCATTAGGCCAAATTTGGTTGTCTTATTAACTCTTTGCTCAAGTTTATTGTTTTTGTTTATTTAGTGGGTCTTTATTTTGCTTGAGGACAAGCAAATGTTTAAGTTTGGGGGTATTTATTGTGGTTATGTAATGTTATATGTATGCTTAGAGTACTCCTGACTTTGATAATTTGTGATTCTTCAAGTAATTTCCTGTGATTTTTAACTAGTAGAATTTTTTTTATTTTTGATCTATTTATTTAGTTATTTTGCTTTATTTAGTGGGTCTTTGTTTTGCTTGAGGACAATCAAATGTTTAAGTTTGGGGGTATTTGATGAGTGGGTTTTATACCTATGAATTGAATACATTTAAGCTTGATAATTTGTGGATCTTTAAGTGTTTTATGTGATTTTATATGTGTTTTTATGTTATTGTATAATATGGTGTTTTATATCATGTTTATGTATTTTATGTATTCTATGTCGTTTTGTGTAATTTATTCGTATTATATATGTTAATGGTTTGCTTAGTTGTATGTGTTTTTGTACCACATTGTATAGGATGTGGTGTTATATTGTTTTTATGTGTTTCTATCTTATTTTGTAGGAATTATAATAAGGGCTTGGTGAATCAAGGCTTGGAATTGCCCGGTTCGCATTTTCTGAGCTCCGTTTACGCAGCAGCCAAGAAACGTCCAATTTTGGCCTTGATCATTTCCGAATATTCAATTTTGTTAAGAACGAAAGTTGTAGGTCTACGAGTCTCCTTTCTAGAACATCTTGAATCACCTCAATCGGAGCTCGTATGAAGAAGATATGCCCAAAACATGAAGGGAGGCTGCAGCAGTCCAAAAACCAACATTTCTGGGCAGAATGCACTAGCGCCGCAGCGGTGGTTTCCACCGCCGCAGCGGTGGTTCAAACTCAGAAATTAACAGAACGTTTGACCGCCGCGGCGCTGACTTTGACCGCCGCGGCGGTGCACTGTTCCAGATCGCGATTGCAGCCTTTTAAAGTCATTTTTTGGAGCCCTAATGAGATATCTTCTAATTTTCTCTTCAAGAGAGAGAGGGAGGCGGCTGGAAACATGCTTGGAACCACAAGAACAAGGCTTGAATCAAGGATTGGAGAGCTTGGATTGATGGATTGAGCTTGGAGATTGGATCCCCATTTGGTTTTCTCTTTCCTTCCTTTTCCTTTGATTTTGTTCTCTAAGTTTTGATGAATATCTTGTTGGTGGGATTTAGTTTCCTTGTAATGAACTAGATTTCCATTCTAGGATTGTAATGGAACCCATTGTGTGGTTTTGATTGATTAAATCTCTCTTGGATGATTGTTTGGCAATTGTGAATGGGTTATCATATCTAGTTATTCTTGTATTAATTGCTAGACATAGTAATTGATTTGGTACCCTATATGAAATTGATAGATGGAGTATAGTGGGATGGCCAAAGATATGATGACATATGTTATGTATTTGCTCTTAGGATTGATTGCATAATTTGTATAAAGGATAGACATATACCTTTGTGCCATGTGTAGCCAATGGGAGAATCTGTGCTTGAAATCCTCGTTATTGTTAATTCTCATAGACATATGGTGAATTGCTTTGCTTGGGTGTTCCTGTCTGAATCGACAGATTTAGATAGGATATGTTTATATGTTATCGAAAGAGACATATAAACGCTATAATGAATTCTCGGTTAGCTATTCACTGTGTCCATGTAATTCAAGAGATTTATATGTCTGAGCTTACTTTGGGGGAAATTGCAATCCTAGCTTGTGTCCTATTGAATTTCAGTCGGTATTAGTTAGTTAATTGTTAATTAAATTTCTTCATACCAAAAACCCAAAAACATCTTCGTCGAATTAGAACCAAGTTGATTTACTTTTAATACTTTGCTTATATTATTCATAACTCCTCGTGGGATCGATAACTTACTTTCATTATATTACTTGTTGACCGCGTATACTTGCGCGTTATTGTTCATTCAAACGAACTCGGAATCGCGTGCTTTTTATAGGTGCCGATTCCGCTCAGCAAGTTTTTGGCGCCGTTGCCGGGGAGTTTTTGAATAATATTTTGTAAATATTAATGTTTGTCTTCTTAGTTTTAAGTTAGGCGATTTTTCTTTTTGTTTATTATTTTTATTTCATTTGCTTGAGATGGATGCACTTATGGAACTAATGACTGCACGAGTTGAGAGTTTTACAGGTACGGTTGATCCTTTCGGGGGTCAACCTATTCAAAATGCATACAATCAACAGGAGTCCCCAAGCTATTATCATCGAGAATCGCATTATCATCCAGACTCTTCATGGAGCGACAACAATCATGTCCAACCGTTTGATCCATGGATTTCAAGCCAATCTGAAGTCTCATATGAGCCTCCACCACCGCAAGAGCAATATTCGAATGTGGAGAGTTTTCTTGCCGCATTGATAGAGAAAAATGAAAAGCGACAACAAGAAGAAGAATATTTGAGCTTGGAGGAAATTTTTACCACAACCATTGAGCAAGACGAGATGGCAATGAACACACATATGCTCTCATCTCAACCTCCACCACAAGAAGAGGATGAATCTAAGTTGGAGGAGCTTTTTGTCAACTACATAGAAAAAATTGAGATGGGAATGAGCAATCGAGAGTCATCAATTCAAATTCTTGCTAAGCATGTGGAATAACTCACAAGCACTATCAATTGTAGCCCACAAGATGCTTTACCTTGCGTCGTAGAGTCTAACTTTGAAATAGTGGGTAAAGAGGAGTGTTGGGATGATTTACTAAAAGGTGGTGAGGAATTCCACGTTGAAGTTGGTGATGATAAGATGTGTTCGCATCCGGTTATGGAAGTTGACGTGGAAAAAAAAAGATTGGATGGTGATGCTCAAGTAAGGGAATCTACTGTTTTGATGCAAGACTCGAGTGTGCCTCTTGTGCAGTTCTTGCATCCCGTTAAAAATTTTGTGGAATGCTTCCGGATTGAATTCGCGGAAGAAGATGAGGAGCTGACGAAATTCAAGTTCGGAGGGCTTCAATCATGCACACACGCCGACGAACGAAAGGAAATGACTAAAAGACGGCATGATGTGACAATCTTCGCGTGTAATCCGGATTGAACAGGAAGTAGTCCGGCTGAGGACTATAACTCAAGCGCTGTTTGGGAGGCACCCCAAATGTTTAATTTAATTCATGTTATTATTTTTTATATTTAGTCATTTTTGCTTTAGTTGGATAGGCTAAATACTTTTTATATAGTATATTAGTATAACTATGCTTATAATTAAGAATTACCTTTATAACTAATTGCAATTTCTATGTTTTTGAGTTAAAATTGTGATTAGTTATTAAGTTTTTGATGCATCTTTGTTAAACTTTCAGGTACAATTAAGGCAATGCTTCAATGTGAAATCGGTTGAACAAGAAAAAAAATTCTGGCAGAAACTTTCACCGCCGCAGCGGTGCCCTGCTACCGCCGCAGCGGTGGTCTTCAGCAGAAAAATTTTGTTAAGCAGAAACTTTCACCGCCGCAGCGGTGTCCTGCTACCGCCGCAGCGGTCGTTCAAAAACTTAGAATTTCTTTTTATAAACCCCAGTCGGGGTTTATTTCCTAGAAGCATGAACGTAACCTGCATTCTGCTCGGCATTCCCACTCAAAAGCCTTGCTTCCTTAAACTCTCCCAACCTTCACTCCCATCAAATTCTTGCACCAAACTGCAATACCTTCCAATCCCAAGCCACGTTGAGGATCCAAACCACAATTGTTACACTCTCTCTCCTCAATTGTGAAAAGCTATACCAACTTTTTATGTTGTGCTTTTTCTGTGGTTGTTTTGACTGTGGATTGGGGAAGTTGTTGTGGGCTTCATGCTGTATTGATAAACCCTCAATTTGGGTGGCTAATTCATGTTTGGGAGAGGTCATGTCCAAATTGTGCAAATTTAGAGCTCACGCCAAGTGGTTGACAAAATTCCTCAAAGAGAAAAATTTGGGTTGCTTATTAATTTCTTCAATCATCACTTGGGATATCTTCTTGGAAGTACAGTGCATCGAAATGGGACCAAAAAGAGCAAGGACAGATGAAAGTTCTCGGGCGGCGCTAACTTATGATTGCCGACGTTTTGGCAACAAAGAGGCCAACAAAGCTTTAATCTCAGAGCGACTTATGCTTGCTTCTGACTATCCTCCAGACTCTCCTGATGATGAGGTTCATGCCTGAGTCATGTTCAGGGAAGTTCCTCTATTTTGTATTTTCATATCTTACATTGCAAACAATGTGGAGTTTAAGTTTGGGGGTAATTGCATGCTTGTTCTGTATTGATATTTTTCTTGTTGTCTGGAATAGGATTGCATGATAGTAAATTTTCGTTGCATGTTAGTTTAATTTCTTAATTAAGTATGATTGATTAAAAAAAAAATGCTAAAAAGATTTTTGTTAATTTTAAGTTTTGAATTTTGTGGGTATATTCTCTGCAAACCCTCACGAGACAAAACTCGTCCTCTTGGGCAACCACGGGGTTTAACGGCTTGTTGCACGCGCTAAGTGCAACCGTGTTTCCTACGAAAATGGATTTATATGTGTTATTTTTGTTTTATTTTCGTCGTTTTATGTTGTTTTGTTTGTTTTATGTTTGTTTATTTTTGTTTTTGTTTTATTTTCTTTTGTTTTCGTTTTGAGTCGTTGTAGTATAGGTCGTGTCTCTTGAGTATGATGTTAATTTGATTGGATTTTAATCGAGGATTGAGCAGTGATTATTTGAGTTATAACTCGTAGAAAATTGATTAGCGTCGCTTCGTCTGTGTGCTTAACTTACGGTTGGTTTTTACATTACTGGTGATCCCTTTTTCTTCGAGCACATAACCATTTGTAATGAAACATTTGGGATTTTAGAGGCGGTGTTTATGACTACATGCTTTTAAAGATAATCTTTTACTTTAAAACTCGTTTTTGCATCACTCGAAACGACTTCTCATGTTTGATATGTCTATGTTGTGGTAGCGTGAGATGGAGCGTAAAACGCACTCACATAAAAATATATATTTATATATATATATATATATATAAAAATAAAAAAATGTTGAAAAAAAAATGAAAAATGAAAAAGAAAAAGAAAAATATAAATAAATATAATAAATTACTTGACTAGTCGAGTTTTGTGGCCTTTGTTGCTCGAGTTAATAGGCTCTTAGGGGTGTCTTTACACCTAATGCCCTAAAGCCAACTGGTTTGGGAGTCATTAGTCAAACGCTCGTTAAATGGGTAACTCTGTATAGCCTAATGGAATGAGACATTGCACATGTCAAGATTAATTTTGTTTTGACCTATCTGCTGGGACTAGTATAGAGTGATGTATTATGCATGTTGTTTTAAGTTTTAGATTTCTTTGTTAAGGTAATCTGTCTACAAGAACCCCTCTGGGTGATGATTAGTTTGTTGTAAATGGTTCACACACACACGGGGGTCATTAGTATAGTATGTCTAATATGTGAGTTAAAATTCTAGACTTTGCAATATTTTGAAATTTTCTTGTAATTATAACTTGAAATAATCCATTAGGCCAAATTTGGTTGTCTTATTAACTCTTTGCTCAAGTTTATTGTTTTTGTTTATTTAGTGGGTCTTTATTTTGCTTGAGGACAAGCAAATGTTTAAGTTTGGGGGTATTTATTGTGGTTATGTAATGTTATATGTATGCTTAGAGTACTCCTGACTTTGATAATTTGTGATTCTTCAAGTAATTTCCTGTGATTTTTAACTAGTAGAATTTTTTTTATTTTTGATCTATTTATTTAGTTATTTTGCTTTATTTAGTGGGTCTTTGTTTTGCTTGAGGACAATCAAATGTTTAAGTTTGGGGGTATTTGATGAGTGGGTTTTATACCTATGAATTGAATACATTTAAGCTTGATAATTTGTGGATCTTTAAGTGTTTTATGTGATTTTATATGTGTTTTTATGTTATTGTATAATATGGTGTTTTATATCATGTTTATGTATTTTATGTATTCTATGTCGTTTTGTGTAATTTATTCGTATTATATATGTTAATGGTTTGCTTAGTTGTATGTGTTTTTGTACCACATTGTATAGGATGTGGTGTTATATTGTTTTTATGTGTTTCTATCTTATTTTGTAGGAATTATAATAAGGGCTTGGTGAATCAAGGCTTGGAATTGCCCGGTTCGCATTTTCTGAGCTCCGTTTACGCAGCAGCCAAGAAACGTCCAATTTTGGCCTTGATCATTTCCGAATATTCAATTTTGTTAAGAACGAAAGTTGTAGGTCTACGAGTCTCCTTTCTAGAACATCTTGAATCACCTCAATCGGAGCTCGTATGAAGAAGATATGCCCAAAACATGAAGGGAGGCTGCAGCAGTCCAAAAACCAACATTTCTGGGCAGAATGCACTAGCGCCGCAGCGGTGGTTTCCACCGCCGCAGCGGTGGTTCAAACTCAGAAATTAACAGAACGTTTGACCGCCGCGGCGCTGACTTTGACCGCCGCGGCGGTGCACTGTTCCAGATCGCGATTGCAGCCTTTTAAAGTCATTTTTTGGAGCCCTAATGAGATATCTTCTAATTTTCTCTTCAAGAGAGAGAGGGAGGCGGCTGGAAACATGCTTGGAACCACAAGAACAAGGCTTGAATCAAGGATTGGAGAGCTTGGATTGATGGATTGAGCTTGGAGATTGGATCCCCATTTGGTTTTCTCTTTCCTTCCTTTTCCTTTGATTTTGTTCTCTAAGTTTTGATGAATATCTTGTTGGTGGGATTTAGTTTCCTTGTAATGAACTAGATTTCCATTCTAGGATTGTAATGGAACCCATTGTGTGGTTTTGATTGATTAAATCTCTCTTGGATGATTGTGTTGGCAATTGTGAATGGGTTATCATATCTAGTTATTCTTGTATTAATTGCTAGACATAGTAATTGATTTGGTACCCTATATGAAATTGATAGATGGAGTATAGTGGGATGGCCAAAGATATGATGACATATGTTATGTATTTGCTCTTAGGATTGATTGCATAATTTGTATAAAGGATAGACATATACCTTTGTGCCATGTGTAGCCAATGGGAGAATCTGTGCTTGAAATCCTCGTTATTGTTAATTCTCATAGACATATGGTGAATTGCTTTGCTTGGGTGTTCCTGTCTGAATCGACAGATTTAGATAGGATATGTTTATATGTTATCGAAAGAGACATATAAACGCTATAATGAATTATCGGTTAGCTATTCACTGTGTCCATGTAATTCAAGAGATTTATATGTCTGAGCTTACTTTGGGGGAAATTGCAATCCTAGCTTGTGTCCTATTGAATTTCAGTCGGTATTAGTTAGTTAATTGTTAATTAAATTTCTTCATACCAAAAACCCAAAAACATCTTCGTCGAATTAGAACCAAGTTGATTTACTTTTAATACTTTGCTTATATTATTCATAACTCCTCGTGGGATCGATAACTTACTTTCATTATATTACTTGTTGACCGCGTATACTTGCGCGTTATTGTTCATTCAAACGAACTCGGAATCGCGTGCTTTTTATAGGTGCCGATTTCGCTCAGCAAACCTCCTCCTTGGGCAGATGGGCCCAACCTATCTTTCACAGAACCCCTCACAATATGAGAAGATAATGGTGCTGATGAACCGGTCCTTTCTACCCGATCACCTTACGGCTCCATAACCATATAACACCTTGTTTAATTATTCTGTGATTTTCAAACATAATCAAGGCCCTCATTCTAGTGCCAATGTTAATGCAAAAATTTGTACCACTCGTTTAAATCACTAAACAAAAAATAAAAAAGACGTTAAACACAAATAAGTCGTAGGAAATTAATGTAAGAACCCAAGAGATTTTACGTGAAAATTCAATTGGAAAAAAATCTTGGAAAAAGAGAAGAATTCACTTGTATAATAATTGTGTTTATAGATTTCTCTAAAATAATGAAGAGCCTATGTGCTAAAAAAATAATGGTTCTGTGTGTTGTAAAATATTATGTGTTTCAACCCTCATGTAGTATCATATTTATAGATACCACATCCATCCAAAGCCAATTAGGAGCGAGAGCCATTTTCCAAATTTACAATTAATTATTGACAGATTCTTTCTCAAATTAGATCTCCTTATCTCATCCGAATAAGAAAACATAATCCCATTTTTATAAGGATACTGCTTCCCGAACCAACTCTATACGAAATTTGGGCCTAACCTTTTCTAAGTCCAAAACATGTTAGTTGCCACATTAACCTAACTTATAAATATTAATATTTTAACATTATATAATATTTTTTTATAAAATATTGAATCTCATATTTTAATTATTTTATAAAATATATTATTATTTTTAAAAATTATTATGTATAGCAAAATTGGTATGTATAGTATAATATAGTTGTATAGAGTATAGACCAAATGGCCTTGTGATGTTTCAAAGTCTGCAAATTGTCTAGAACTAGAATTGTGGTCACTACCTCGGAAAAATAATCGTGCGGCACACTGTCAGACATTTTGTGGATGACTGGCCTACAGGGGAATAGAATCATTTAATTCATGGTCCTTGGACGAGAACTGTTGGCCGAGGATTAGTACATATTCCTCCATTCGTATAAAAGAGTTCCATTGATTTGACCTTCAATTCTTTTATTCTTATTACTATCCGTATCACGGTTCTGAATTATTAATTTTTAAAAATTAATTTAAAAAAAATTAAAATTAATATCATTCCTTAAAAATAATAATATAATCAAATTTAAAAAATTTAATAATAATTTTAAAATAAATTGTAATATTTATCATTGTAGTATTTAAAATTAAATTTATGAATTATACTTGATATATTATAAAATTAGAAATACAATTTAATTTTTATATCAAATAAATATATATTATATTTTAAATTTATTTAATTTTAATTAATATAATTATTTATAATTAAATAGTATATAACAAAATTTTTAAATTATAAAATTTATTTTATTTTATTTTTATAATTTATAATAATTTTAAAAATAAAATTTTATTTTTAATTTTAAAATTGAGACAATAATACATAAATGAAAAACTAGAATTTCAAGTAATTGATGAAAGGAGCATGTTACTAAAGGACTTAATTGGACTTATCAAAAAGAATGAGCTCGACTGCCACTCCTCAAAAGTCAAAACTTCTTTTTCTTACGACCATGAATAATTATTCTGCTGTTGTTACGTCACATCTGTTCATTTTGTAAGGAAAAAACTTTTTCTTTATTTGATACAAACTTTAAGATATTTTAAAAGTATATTTATAGATCATATCTTTTATTTATTTTATAATATATATATATATATATATATATATATGTTTTAAATAATATGTCATCAAATAAAATATCGTTATATTATTTGAATTGATGTTATATCGTATCTTTATTTATGTTCAAAATTTTTATTAAAATAATTAATATTATATTATTTAAAATTCATTTGAAATTAAAATTTAAAACCTCTATCATTATATATACAGATGTGGTACATTATAAAATACCTTACATAATTTAAATGATATGTTCGTAGAGTTCCCTATGATACAAAAAAGTTTAAATATATATTTTATCTATTTTAGAATTAGCGGTATATTTTTATATATAAAAAATTAAAGATACATTTTTACTTTTAAACTATAAAAAAAATTACAAATACGCCATTATCAAGTGTATCATGTTATTACTATTATTTTTAAAACTTACTATTTTATAAATTTATCTTTAATTTAAAAAATATAATAATAAATGTTTCTTGCAAATGCCTTAAAATTTGTGTCCAAAGGATAAATTTTTTGTACTTGTGGCGAAGAGTTTTGTTATAAATAATCATTATAACAATGATTTATATAATGATTTTTATAAAAATAATAAGATTTATCATTTTTACATAATAAATTTTGTTATTTGTATAAAAATTATTATATAAATCATTATTCATAACATTTTTATGTGGCAAAGACGTTGAAGAAGTTATCTCTTATAAGACGAGAGAGAGGGAGTAATTTTTGACTAATAGTACATCTGACTTGCTGTCAAATTGAAGTTGAGATGATGTTACAAAAGTTTAGAAGCCAGAAACATAAATAATTAAAATAAGATGAGCGGCAGGATTGTTGCATACACAACAAGCATAAACGGACAGAAAATACTCAACAAGGTAGAAGAAAAATAGCGCTCCAGCTTGTTATCAGCAGCCAATACAAAAATACATATTCTTGTATTACACTTTTGTCTTATTATTTTTGTTTTTCGCCAAAAGTGTGAAAATAATCATTGAAATGCAAAATGTTTAACTAATAACAATATGTAATTACGTCTCTTTTTAGGATTATCTTCAGCCAAAAATTTAGAATTCCATATATACATAGTATATGACTATCTTCTTGTTAAAATAAAGTCCTTTATGGTTCATCAATTATACATGTTTAAAAAATAAGAATCCTATAAAGAAGCAACATTTTGCAGTTCATATTTTTCGGTAATATAAAAATGAAATACTAAACTCACGAGTCCGATCATACTCAACTTTTAAATTAGACTCAATCTAGCTCAACTCAAGTTTGCTCTAAAAATTAAGCTGAAACAAGTTTCGTTATTGTTTAAACAAATAAGCCACCTCAAACTGTGTCATGTATAACTCGAGTCCAACTCCTTTAATTAATTAAAATTGACTTAAAACTGGCTCGACCATAACTTGTTTATTATTTAATTAATAATTAACTAATTATACTTATCCATATAAAATATTGTCTCTGCTTCATAAAAAGAGTTTTATTTACTTAAATTTTAAATATTAAGAATACATTTTTATTTCATATTTATCTTTGAATATTAATGTATCATAATAAAATTATAATAACAAATTTATAGACATTATATCGTGTCATACTATTATTGATAGACATCACGACACGTATAGATTAGATCGTGAGATGAACGCTCTCTTAACATCACTCTCTTTCGCGTAAAAACTTGTTTTTCTCTCTTCTTTTCTCTCAACTTTCTCATTCTCTCTATTTTATTTTCTCTCATCTTTCTTTTGAACACTATCTCTCTTTGTAAGCTCACTTAATCTTCATGAACCTGTTTTGGTGTCATAGGAATTAGAGTGATTGATCTTTGATTATGTACAAATGAGTACTTATTTGTAAAGCCATCATATTTCACATGCCTATCGAATTGTCATAGTCTCCCAAGTAACAAATGACCTGCGTGCATTGGAATTATATCGCACGACACCTCATCTTCATACTCCTAATGCTGAATGGAACCAACACCTGCTTAGTCACCTTTACTTCCCCAGTGTCATTGAGCCATTGCAATTTGTATGGTTGAGGATGTTTGATTGTCGGCAGACCTAACTTCTCCACCATAATAGTGCTATCCACATTAGTACAACTATCACCATCAATAACCACACTATATATTGAGAGTAATATGTCCTCAAGCCAATCATAATTGATTTGATAAAATATTTACTTTGTAATCTTCACTACAAAAAAATGGGGCTTTAGCAACAACCAATTTCCATTGCTAAAGGTGCTAAATTTAGTTGCAAAAGGTCTTTAGCAACGATTTTCTTATCGTTACACCTTTCGTTGCGCAATGAGAGTTGTTAATTGTTACACAACGAATGTATTTTGTTCGTTGCCGAAAGTGATACATTTTGCAATGAAAGTTGACTTTCGTGCAAAAGCCTTGATCATTTAGCAACAAAATTTATTATTGCAGAATCAATAAAAAAATATTACTAAAAATCACCTTTCATTGCAAAATCCTACTAATTGGCAACGAAATGAACTCTTTTTTTGGGCAACGAATATGTGCTTTTGTTGCGGTTAGTTTACTTTGCCAATGATCCGTTTCGTTGCGGAAAAGCATGAAAATTGTTGCCTAAACCTGTTTTCGTTGCTGGTTGTATACTTTTTAGCAACGATGTTCGTTGCTGATTATACTATTTTACAACGACATTATGATTAATCAGCAACGATAATGTTTGTTGAGGGTTATTTTTCAGTAGCAACGAAAATTGTTGACTAGCAATGACTCTATACATTGCTGTTTCTTTATATGTGCAACGAAAATTGATATGATTTGCAACAATATAAATGTTGCCTTTTTATTTGGGTATAGCAACAATATCCTCCCCGTTGTTATTAGGTTAATTTTTTGTTATCAAAAATTGTATTTTAATACCATTAGCAACGAAAACTTGTTGCTAAATTTATAAAAAGTTAATGATATATCCTTAATTGTACAACGCTTTGGTAACGAAATAGCTATTAACTGTATCGTTGCCAAATCAAAAATTGACAATCTTGTTGTATACCTAACTGGCTCAATGAATAGCAAATAATGGCAAAAATAAATAAAAAAACTAAAATATTATTAACTTAATAAAATTTTCCAGTACATAATCATTCATCATCTTTACAATCAACCATCTAAAGCTGCCACAGTTCTTCAATCAAATATATATTTACATATATAGAGAGAGAGTACACTTCTTATTTCGTCCCTTTCTTACGTAAACATAACGCATCATATACAGGAAATTTGGTACCCAATATTGTAAGGCAGATAGAAGCAGTCTTCCTGCACATATTTAAAAATAATAACAAGTCATAGCTGTAGAAAAAATGAAGCAAACAGGCCAGCAGAGGCACATAATGCCAAAATCAATACATAAAGACAATAGAGTTGCAACGTGATACTATTTGACACCCTTTATTACTTTCGGCTGCAACATATAGCTCCAAGTCTCTCTTCAGGACAATCACAATGCTGAGGTGTGAGATTTGATTAAAAAGGTAAATATGCATCTATTTCATCAAAAGAAAAGAAACATGTAGTAGTACAGAAACAAAAGCTAGTGTACTGTTAACAACCTGTAATGTGAATAACTTGGCTTCTTCTTTCAACAGTTGAGCTCTTTCAACATCAAGGCTGATGTATCATCACCAAACAACTTCTACAGCATAGCAGAAGAGTATAATTCATCCAATCAGTAACATGGCCACTCATTTTCCTAAAATATCAGAACATAGATCAATTTCATAAATCATAGAAGCAAATGATATGCATATTAAAGTGCAATACCTAGAATATTGAAGAAAAATCCTTACTCATTTTGTGGATGTATAAACAGTTAGGTAACATTGATGAAAATTATTGTCACCATTTAGTGGCAGTGAACAAAGGAGGCTACATGGAAAATGTGCTATGTGTTTATAAATACTTTTGAATGCTCAGTTAGTAGGACATTTATGATAGAGAATAAAACTTGAAATGCACCTCTTAGAAGCTTCAAACTTTTGGCTCAGGTTAGCGATATCGGCTTCTGCAGCCGCTAACCTTTGCTAGGAGATAGCCTCAGCTTCAATAGTTGTCTTAACTCGTAATTCCAAATTGTACTCATCAAGACAGGAATTCAGGTTCTGAACTTGAGCCCACATCTTGTATTCAGAACTCCTAGCTTCTAAGATGTCCTTACAGACCACCTCAACATTAGAGGGTGAAAGGTGCAGATTTTACCAAGTCAACATTATAAAGCAAATTACCGATATGCAATCAGTGTCACATAACAAATTATGGATATTAAGATTTCACCCACAGTTCCAATTTATTTTTATTTTTTTATTTTTGCATATTTTGTGGAAGAAAAAAAAACTCTCATATAACTTTTTTTCTCTAATTCCTCATAAGTTTTAAGATGTACCAAAAGAGGCCTACTTAGTTTACATGTTTGGTGCACAAACATAGTTTAGGACCTTTGGGTGCTTGGTCCTGAAACATACTTCTGAGGAAGAAAGGAGGAAAATAGATCCTCCAAACAGAAACAAAATTTGTAAAACGTCATTAATAAAATGCACCCCCAAATAGTTATTCCTCTTTCTCCAAGATAGTAAAAGTATAACTCCCAAAAGAAAGAAAAAGGAAAGATACAAGACAAATCAATAAACTAAAAACTCAGTGCAGTTACAGAAAAAAGGATCCTACAAGAACCAACAACCGACAAAGACTTCATAAAGAAGATAAACAAACTACAATAAATTATATTAACACGGTTATACTTGTCCTGCACACTAAAAAATACCACATTATAGCAACACTAACCAACTCCATATTATAGCACTCATTCTAAAACATCTCAACCCAAAGGTGGTGAAAAGAAATAATGAGCTTTAGAAATGAGAGAAACTTAAACAAAAAATAAGAACAAAACCGATTATGAAAGTATCCACATGTCCTCAAGCACATGGCTGAAATTTATTAGTATGTTAAATTGATATTATAAAACAATTCAGAATATAATTAATAATGCCAAAGCATCTACGATGTATAGATGTAAACCAGCATGAGTTACCAGTGGCACAAAGCATCACAAGCTAGTGTGATAATAAACGCAATACCTATACATTTATTTAATCATGGATTGAGTAATTAATGTGTAACAAAATTAATAACTTCTCATTGGGTTATATTAAATAGTCTGATGATAAATTAAATGGACCTGACTAAATAATAGTCCAAGCCATTTAATATGAGTCCTTTGAGTATTAAATGAAGTTTAAAGCATGAACCCACTTGAAATTAATTGTGTAACTTATTATTTATTACAGGAGTTAACATGTGACAATCTTTTGGGACACAAATCCTTGCACCTGGCGTGTATAAGATGAGGATAGATGGAATATTAGTATTTGTTTTCTTTAATAAATTAATGCGTCCAAGTTGGAAGGAATTCTTGGGAATTATATCAATTAATGTAGTACATTAAAGACTATTAAAAGTATAATCCTTTTTGACCTAAAATCCCTTAGTTGCTAGCAAGGGATGAGTGAGAGAGTGGTATGATTTTAAAATTCATTTATTTTAAATTATTAGTTTGCTTGTTTTGGGATTAGTGTTGTCCTTTTGGCATGAGAAACTCAACAACTCTAGTCCTTAAGCTCACTTGTGCAAGTCTTTAAGATAGGTTTCATGATGGTCTAGATTATTAGATATAATATGTGTATCTAATATTTTCAGGAGTATACTTGCAAGTGTTGGTGTTTTGTTAATCATTTCTCTTCTTCTTTATTTATCAAGTTCTAGAGATAAACTAGAGAAAGTTAAGAGAAAAATCTTTGTGAGAGTAAATATTTTAAGAGATTAAGGAGGAAGAAGGAAAAGCTAGTGTTGTTCATGCCATTCACCACCTACTTTGGGGGAAGGAGGAAAATAGCCACCAAATCTAGGTATAAATCCTTAGTTCTTTTAAAACCCTAGTTTTACTTTTTCTTTTCATTTTATGTTAAAAATATTAACGTAATGATTTGTATAGTTAAAATCATGTTAAGTATGTTTATATAGTTTATCATGAGTTTAACTTATGTGTTATAAGCTTTAATGTTGAAAAACATGTTCAAACTTTGAAAACAAAGTTTACCGGAAAGTCCAAAACTAGACAGTCCCCTCTCGGAGTTACTGTTCACAATCCGTAAATCGAATTTGTGATCCGTCAACTCTGGGAGATAGAACTTTTAAATACAAAGATACTTTAACTTGATTGACCTAAATCCGATTTTAAAATGATTGAGTTATGATTTCTTTAGTAAAAAAAAAAGAAAAAGAAACCCCGCTGTCAGAGAAATTACACTGACAGCCGGCTATTTGGCCACTTTCAGTGGCCAAACCTTGTCCAAATAAACGATCTGATGATGGATGGAAGATTTTAGTTTAAGAAGATACGAAACTAATAATACTGACTAGAGGTCAATCGGAGTTATAGAACTCCAGATATAAACGTTTTTGCTTGGGACCCCGAAACTGTCCAGAAATATGCGAATTTGCATCATGTTAAATCCATTTAATCATTTAAAATCCTAGCTAATTAAAATTTTAATACATGTTAATGGATGTTTTAACTAATTAAATAATAACTAAAGATAGTTAATTAATTACTATTTAACTAATAACAAATAGTAATGAAATAAAGAAAGAGTTAATTAAATATAAGTATTTAATAATTCACTAATTAAGCAATTGTATTAAATTGTTTAAAGGTTCCTTAAGTGTTTAATGCATAGGATGAATACTCCTAAGTTATTAAATAATTAACCTAAGTGTGTTTACGTGTCATAGTTGTATGATGTTAGTTGTTTGGTTGTTCTTAGATTTAAAAACCAGAAGGGTTAATATGTTCACTGTTGTGTTTAAAACTGAAATCTGAAAACATTATTAAGTTTTCGGTAGTGGTAGTGTGAACTCTACGAACGTAGAGTGAATGCACTCTGATTGTAGAGCTCACATGCAAACATTTGGCATCATTGTTGGGAAACGTAGAGTAGTCTCGGCGATCGTAGAGTGGATTCTGTCGAACATAGAATTTCACTCAACAATCGTAAAGTTATGTCAGCATGTGTTGTGAGGATCCGAATTTCCAGGATTTCCTTAATAATATTAAATGAGAATTTAATTGATAAAATTATCAAGGTTGTTAAATTAATTATTATATTATGTAATTTAAGGTATGTGATGTAATTTAATTGATAAATTAAATCTGTGCAGAGATTATGATGAATTGTGTTGAAATTAAAATAATTGAAATGTAAATAAATTGTTTAAAAACAATTTATGAGGAATAAAAGAATGTCAGGTAAGGCTACAATAAAATGTACAATTAAAATATTGTGAAAATACATGAAGTATAATTTTAAAAGTATGATTTTAAATGAGGATATGTGATAATGTGAAAGACATGAATTAAATATGTATATATTTATATATATACATTTTTATATATATGTACGTTATGTTTAATTGATAATTATAAATATTATTATTTATAGAAATTAAGGGATTAATAATTAAATTAATCCAATTTTTAATGAAAAGCGAATGAGGAAGTTAATAAAATTGTAATTATCGATTTTAGAGTTTATCAAGAATTTTGGAAGAAGTTTAGAAATTAATGGAGAAGGAAAGGTAATTATATAAATCATATAATAATAATTATATAATTTATATAAGGAAATTAAAATAAGGTATGAAGAAAATAATAATTATATAAATTATATAAGAATAATTATGTAATTTATATAAGGTGATTAAATGGAATAATGTTGGAGGAGATTAAGAAATTATTTAAAAGAAGAATGTAATTATATAAATTATATAATATTAAATTATATAATTTATATATAAAGAAATTAATATGAATATTAAAGAAATTGAATAATAAATAAGAAAAAGGAATGTTTTAAATTAGTAAAAATTATGTTTATGTATAATGGAATTATTATGACTTTTATGAAGGATAATATTTCGGAAACGGGAACATGTTAGTGTAACATGATGTCCAAGTAATGAAGTGAAAAATTACGAAAAATAATTTGTATATGTTCTATGAATTATTTTATGATTTTTGGAAGTATTAATTACCTTAAATAATTACATGCATGTCATTATGCGTGTACAAAATTTGTCAAGAAAAGTACCCAAAAAGGGTGTTAATATTATTTATAAATCATATTATGATTTTTAGTGAATTAAAATAAATATTTTATAGATACTTATAAAATATTTATTACACGAAATAATTACGTAATGTATTTAAATAATTAATTATGCATGGAATATGCAAGAGAATGGAAGAGAATTGACTTGCGTGGCTTATCCGAATTGAATGAGGCGGTGGAATTTTATTTGTTATCCAAAGTAGTTAATTGGCTTTGGTTATTAAAAGAAAGGAAAGAAAGCAAGAAAAATGAATTAGGCAAGAAACACAAACCTCTCTCTCTTCTCTCCCACCACCACCCTCACCAATATCACCTGTAATGACCACGAATTTCATTATACATTGTAATTATAATTAATATATAATTAGCAATGAATTTAAAATTTTTGTACTAATAAATTGTGCATTAGATAATAAAATAGATGTACTTGTTCGTGCATATATTTAATTAAAGAATTAAAGCAAGGGTATAATTAATTAAGGCAAATCTAATTGGATTATATTTTTAATCCAAATGAGTTGTTAAACTAGGTCCAAGATATTAACCTAGTAGCCCATGTAATTAATTTAATTACTAGCCCATATAATTAATTAAACAAGCCCAATGCTTATTTTAATTAAAGTTAGCATAGTTATTTAAATGCTAGCCCAAAGTGTTAATTAAATTGAGCCCAAACCAATTCAATGGATGAGCCCAATATATTAATTTCCTAAGTCCAACATGGAGCCCAATAGGAAGTCAAAATTGGTCAACAATTGAACCCATGTATAGATATATTTGTATATGCATAAATACACATTAAAAGCTAGAAAAATAAAGGAAAAATGGCATGGAAAATACCATTTTGCTGATTTTTTTTTGGTCCCACTTGATGTTGCTTGATTTGCTAGATTGCTTCTCTTTTACACTAGATCAAAGTTGGCCAACAACTCTAGTCAATCAACTAGTCAATCACCATGTCAATCCATCAAATAGTAAGCTTGATTAGCCTTTAATTTGACCAACATAGATGAATTAGTGAGTTAATGGTGTGTTAGTAGATGGCTATAAAAGAAACACTCCACACTTGTTCTAGGTTGGTTAGTTCATTGCTAGAGAATTTTCTAGAGAGCAAAGTGTGAGCATTTGAGAGTGTGAGAAAATATTGAGAGCAAAATACTAAGAGAGGAGAAGGAGTTCTTGGTTCATGCCTTCAAACCTCATCACCTATTTTGGAAGAAAAAGAAAGATAGCCATTAAAACAAGGTAATGATTATTTTAAATGTAGTTTGTTTTTAAATTAAATAAATCATCATGTTAGTATAAACATGTTAATATAGTTATTAATGTGTAGTTGTAATATTTATGTCATGCTTGAGTTTAATATGTTTGGTTTGTATTTTAGTATATTTTATATGCTAAGATATGTATTTAATAGTGTGTAAACAAGTTTTGGAATTTATGTCCAAAAATATTTTTATAAAACTTAGGTTTGATGTTCTAATATTATAGAACATTAAATCATGAGAAAAACAAAGTTTGAATCACTCAAAATGGAGTTATATACAAAAAGTTATGATTTATAGTAGTTTATGTGATGTAAAAATTTTTATAAAAAAATATGTTATTAAATCATGAAAAATTAATTTTTTCATGTTATAAATTAATATAAGGTGAGTGGTAATTTTTTTGGATTTTTATTGAAGAGTTAAAGCTTACTTGATGGTATATTTTTAATTAAAATGTGTGTGCCGGAACACTGTTCACATTCTGCGAAGAAGAAAAAAATTAAGGGTTTCCGCGCAATGCGCGCGCAGCCACTGTTCACCGAAAACACGGAGCCAAACGACGTCGTTTGGTGTCCGTAAAAAGTTACTCCGCGCGTACGCGCGGAAGCCGTATCCGGCATTCCAAAAACGGCGTCGTTTTTGGCCCGTTAAATCTGTAACCCGCGCCATGCGCGGTAGGAAAATTCCGGAGAAATTACCAGAATGCCCCTCCGTGTTTTTCTTGGCAAAATTACCATTCTGCCCTCGGTTCAGATTTCGACTTATTTACGGAAATGCCATTCGGGTTAAATTTAATTAATTTAAATATTTAAAAACTAAATTAAAATTATAACAAAAATAATTATAATACAAAAATAATATTGGGGAGGATATTTTTCATTAAGTTTAATATTTAAATATTTTAAATATTAATCTAGTTAGCTAAACCATGGTTAAGTTAAATAAATTTATTATTTGTTTATTATTTTAAATGTTAATAATAAATAAAGATGATAAATTAGCATTTATTATTTAATGCCCATTAAATAATACTTAAAGAGAGATAAAATTTATAAATTTATTATTTATTATTTAAATATTATTAAATAATAAATAAGGATAATTAGGTAATTAATTATTATTTAATTAGCATTAAATAACGATTAATGGAAATTAAGTTATTAGAGTAATAATTTATTATTTAATTTAAATAATAAATAAGAATGATTTGATTATTATTTAACCTTAAATAATAATTAAAATTAATTAAATAATTAATTATTATTTAATTGACATTAAATAATAATTAAAGAGGATTAAGATTAGTAAACTATTATTTAATTTCCTTAAATAATAAGTAAGGTTAATTACTTGGTTAATTATTGGTTGATTAACATTAAATTAAAGAAGGTTAAAACTAAGTTAATAATTATTTATTATTTAATTATAATTAAATAATAAGTAAGTACAATTAGTTATTAATTATTTTAAATAATAACTAGAGTTAATTAATTAATTTCTATTTAATCAATATTAAATAGTAATTAAAAAGAGATTGAGTTAATAAAATAAATTGAATTTAATTAAACAATTATAATAAGTTGTTTAAAGGTTTAATAAGTGTCCAACACTTAAGAAAAATATTTTCTAACTTATTAAATTATTAATCTAATATGATTAAGGGTTTATAAGGTTAATAATATTGTTTTGACTAATGTAAATTATGTGTTAGTACTTATGTGTGGTAAATAAGTTCATTATCAAGCGTATAGTTATGCAAATACGCCGTGCTAATTATTAGACCGACTTTATTAATGTTAGGTCTTTCAAAGCAAGTAGTTAAAGCTAGACATTTATTGTAGCTGTGCAGACAGACAAGTTTTCTACCCTTAAACTTGTATTTATTGTTGCAGATATTTTTCAACCGTATTTACATTTCAATTATTGTTGAGCAAGTATTCTACACCCGTAGTTACTTGACAGACCTTTGAGTGAATTAATTATCAAAAATTACTTCACATCATTATTGATTATTGTATTCACACATAGTGCTTTTGCAAACTGTCTAAGAACGTCTAAGCTAATTGTTTCGGCTAGACAAATGCATGTTAAATTCATTTAATTGAATATTATAAAAGCTTATCCAAACCATTGGTTGGTGCGGATTCTTACAGTAAGACTGAGATAGAACAACCCTAGTTAAAGGGGATTTTTATTTGTCGGAGACCCGACAGCGCGCAAGAAAACTAAATGTGATGCATATACATAGGACATGAGAGGACTGATCCCCTCAAGTGTCCCGTTATTTTAACAAGGAGTCAGACATTGTATGTCTGTTCTACCTTAGTAGCAGTTCATGGTCATTAAAGACCACTCAGCAGTAAAGAGTCAATTCCTTCTTTCATTGAACATTGATTCTTGTTATCTTTCACAATTGCTATTGTTGAAACCTTGAAGTTATTTCCCTTCATCATGATATATCGTATGATTGTTGTTTATAAACTTGCTGAGCCATTTAGTTGCTCATTCTTGCTATATCATGACTATATTTCAGCCAATCCCGAAAGCTCTAAATCGAACAAAGGCAAGGGGAAAGCGAATGCTTAGTTGTAGTAATTACAAGCTAGTTTAAATTGCGGTTATGTAATTACTGTTGTAAATCTTTTGTATTTCCCTTAAGATATGTAATGTTACAATTTAAGGTTAATAGACCTTGGGAAGTGTAGCCTTTATATAAGGAACCTTTTGTATTATTCCGCGTAGTTTGAATACAATATATGTATTTCATTGTTGTTAAGTATTGTACAGTGAGAACCAAACCCGAGGCTAAAGAACCCGGATTTGGGGTCGTCACAGGTTGGTATCAGAGCTGTAGGTTAGAAACTCTAGGATTGCGAAACCTAGGTTATAACCTTAGTACTAAACTCTTATCGAGTGCGTTAGGAGATGAATCGGGGAGATTCATCATGTTGTGTATTTTTGGAGTTGGATTGAGAAAATCCATCGAGCCGAGATGTACATGATAAAATATCATTTCATTTCATCAATGAATATATTTTATTGCGGTACTAACATGTGTTATTTATGTTATTGTAGGATGACGGAGATAGGCCAGTCGAGCACTGCTGTAGAGGAGGTGATTTTTACTGATATCCACATGGATACAGTACAGCCACAGGTGGCTGCACCGATCGAGGAGCCAGAGTCAGATCCCGAGGAGGGAGATAGAGAGAACGCTGTTTGGGGCGGAGTTATGGGGCAGTACAGTGAG
The DNA here is from genome assembly GCA_947179155.2 of Hedera helix. Taxonomy (NCBI): domain Eukaryota; kingdom Viridiplantae; phylum Streptophyta; class Magnoliopsida; order Apiales; family Araliaceae; genus Hedera; species Hedera helix. The sequence goes on from OX359268.1 coordinate 17,926,412, forward strand.
GAGGAGGCTGATACTGATGATGATGAGGATGAGGAGCCAGCTGAGTATATTGATGGCATGGGCACTGTCGCCAGTGACATCATTGATACTCTCACTACGGCTAATGAGGAGCTAGAGGAGAGGGTTCAGCACCTTGAGGAGCAGAACCAGATCCACCAGCAGACAGAGGATCAGTACCGAGATACAGCTTATATGTTCTCTGGCGAGAACATAGAGCTGAAGGCGAGGATGGCCGAGATGGAGGTCAGGTTGATAGCCGCTGAGCTGAAGATTCAGCAGACAGAGGCAGAGAGGGAGGCCATGAGGGGCCAGATGCAGCAGGCAGTTGAGGATAGACTAGATATGGAGATTCAGCGTGATGCAGCTCACGGGCAGATGATGGAGCTGGAGGAGGAGGTTAGGGAGAAGAAGGTGAGGATAGATAGACTTAGTTACGTCTATCGCTCATCAGTTGGTAGGATCCAGAGTAGGGTGCACTATTACCCTGCCGAGGAAGGCCAGACCTTGCACACCATCAGTAGGGGTGTGGTCAGGGCTATTGGAGATGAGGAGTACGACGATGCGGTTCGTCGAGGGATGCGCCGTTAGTTGTATTTTCTTTATTTATGATGTATGTACATAGATGCAGTAGAAACCCAACTTTTGTTTTGATAGAGGGTTAGTATGTTGTAAATCCCAACTCTATGAAGTTGTGGGATATGTTAGATCCCGTCTTTTGTTTTAACTATCGGGGTTAGCAGCATTTATAGCAGTATGCATATGATGTAAAAGTGCTACGCACTGTGTTTTAGCATATGAATATAAATGCATTTTCGTTTATGTTTATATGTGTCAAGATGATTATTTGTGCTTTAGTTTAAAATACTTAAGCTACAAAACGAAAGTAAAAAGATTGAAACAACTTTAATTAATTAAATTTTCTTTATACAGAAAATGCCGCCACAGAGAAGAAATCAACGACTACCCCCACCACCAGTCGAAGAGTCAGTCAATGCCGGAGGGGTACCACCCAACCCTGTCCAAGAGTTCGTAGAAATGCTAATGGGAGCATTTCGCGGACGCAACGCAGAGGCTACTGGAGCAACAAACCCTGCCGCTCCACTAGCAACCTTTAAAGACTTCAAACTGATAGGACCACCCGAGTTCAAAGGGACCACAGATCCTATAGAAGCACAAACCTGGATAGAGGAGATGGAAAAAGTCTTCGAGGTTGCACGAGTTAGGGAGGAGCAAATGACCTCATTTGCTACCTTCATGATGAAAGGAGAGGCCAGCCACTGGTGGAAGGCCAATAAGAGTAGAGCAGGGGAGGGAACGATCGCATGGGCGCGATTCAAAGAGGTATTCTTGGAAAACTACTTTCCAGAGAGTACAAAGGCTAGGATGGAAATTAAATTCCTAGAGCTTAAGCAGGGTAACATGTCGGTATCCGAATATGCCGCCAAGTTCAATGAATTGGCAAGATTTGCTACACATCAGGTGGACACGGAGGCAAGACGCGCCAGACGATTCGAACAGGGGCTGAAACCATGGGTTTACAGTCGGGTAGCTGTTCTCCAGATCACAAATTTTGCAACACTGTTGGAGAAAGCTATCATAGCTGAGGGTGGAAATGAAGCTTTGAATAAGCACAATCAAGAACGGAACAAGAAGAGAAGCGATGGGGGAAACAGAGAGGGTAGCAGCGGGGGTAGCAACTCGAACAAACGCAAGTGGAATAACAACAGCAGTTCGGGGACACCCCAGGGCAGTGAGTCAAAGAAAGCAAGCAAATGCAGTCAATGCGGGAAGAATCACTCAGGGGAGTGCATGAAGGGAAGGAATGTTTGTTACAACTGTGGGCAAGAGGGGCACATCGCTCCTAATTGTCCCACACCAAAAAGGAAAGGAGGTTGTTTCGCCTGCGGGGCCATGGACCATCAATTTAAAGATTGTCCGAAGAAGAAGAACACCGGAGGGAGTTCGGGCTATAGGGGAAGCAACAGCAACAACAACAACAACGCCAAACTGACCATTGGAGGGCCGGTGCCACAGAACAAACCAACGGCACGGACTTTCAACATGACGGTGCAGGACGCCGTCGAATCAAAAGACGTGGTGTCAGGTATTATTCCGATCAATGATATAAATGCTTATGTATTATTTGATTCGGGCGCTACCTGTTCATTTGTGTCTGATGAATTCGCTAAGCGGTTAGAATTGCCTAGACAAAAACTAGAGAACCCAATGAACATAGAAGTTGCAAATAAAGAAGTGATTCCTGTAGAGTATGTACATAGAGACTGTTGTGCTGAAATCAGGGGTCAGAAGTTGAGTGTAGATTTAATTCCAATACGCTTGGGGGAGTTTGACGTTATACTTGGAATGGATTGGTTGTTTAACCATGGAGCTTTAATTGATTGTCAAAAGAAGTGCATACACCTTAAGACACCAAATAAGTCTAAGGTCATATTTTATGGCAGCAAATCGTCAAGACAGTCATCTTGTCTGACGATGATGCAAGCCAAGAAATTATTAAAGAAAGGTTGTGTAGGGTATTTGGCTCATGTGGTTGATACACAAGTGGTGAGTCCCGAGATGGAGCAAATACCAGTAGTTAGGGAGTTTATGGATGTTTTTCCAGATGTATTGCCAGGCTTACCGCCGGACAGAGAAATAGAATTTGCGATTGATTTAGTACCGGGGACAGCGCCGATATCAAAGGCACCATATAGAATGGCTCCGGTAGAAATGAAAGAGTTGATGGTGCAATTACAGGAGTTGTTGGATAATAAGTACATCCAGCCAAGTGTTTCTCCATGGGGAGCACCGGTGCTGTTTGTAAAGAAGAAGGATGGATCGATGAGATTATGTATGGATTACAGAGAGCTGAATAAGGTGACAATTAAGAACAAGTACCCGTTGCCACGAATTGACGATCTTTTCGATCAATTGAAAGGGGCGAAGTACTTTTCAAAGATTGACTTGAGGACTGGTTATCATCAGTTGAAAGTCAGGAAGGAGGATGTACCCAAGACGACATTCAGAACTCGATATGGGCATTATGAGTTTCTGGTGATGTCGTTTGGACTGACGAATGCGCCAGCCGCATTTATGGACATGATGAACAGAATATTCAAGCAGTACTTGGATAAATTTGTTGTTGTGTTCATTGACGATATTCTGGTGTATTCTAAAACGGAGGAGGAGCATGCTGAACACCTAAGATTGGTGTTGGAGATTTTACGGAAGGAGCAGTTGTATGCTAAATTTTCGAAGTGTGAATTCTGGTTGGAGAGAGTTCAATTTTTAGGTCATGTCATTGACAAGGAAGGAGTTTCAGTAGATCCAGCAAAGGTGGAAGCAGTGATGAATTGGGAGCAACCAAGGACGCCGACGGAGGTAAGAAGTTTCTTGGGGTTAGCGGGTTACTATCGGAGATTTATTCAAGATTTTTCAAAGATAGCAACACCGCTGACCAATCTAACGAGGAAGACGGTGAAATACGTATGGACGGAGAAGTGTGAGGAGAGTTTTCAGGAGCTAAAGAAGAGACTTAGTGAAGCACCTGTATTGACTTTACCGGACGATACGGGAGGTTTTACGGTCTACAGTGATGCATCGCACAAGGGACTTGGCTGTGTGCTTATGCAAAACGGCAAGGTCGTTGCGTATGCGTCCAGACAGTTGAAGGATTACGAGAAGGGATACCCTACCCACGACTTGGAGCTGGCTGCGGTAGTGTTTGCCCTTAAAATCTGGAGACATTATTTATATGGAGAGAAATGTGAGATATTCACGGACCACAAGAGTCTGAAGTATATCTTCACACAGAAGGAGTTAAATATGAGGCAACGAAGATGGTTAGAATTGATCAAGGACTATGATTGTGAAATTTTATATCATCCCGGCAAGGCCAACGTAGTAGCAGATGCTCTAAGCAGAAAGAGCAGGGAGAAATTGTTCATCTTGACAGATCAGGAACAATTGGTTCAAGAGATGGCTCGAATGGAGTTGGAGGTAAGAAATCCAAATGAGTCAATGGAAGTGGAAGCAAGCCCAACCTTACTAGATAGGGTGAAAGAGGCTCAAGACAAAGATGAAGAATGTGTCAGAATCAGGATGAGAATGACCGAAGGGGAAGAGGTCAAATTCAAGGAGGATAGCATGGGATTGCTAAGGTTTGAAAATCGTGTTTGGGTGCCGCTAGTGCCTGAACTACGAGAAGAGATTTTGCAAGAGGCCCACAGTACGAGATACTCGATACATCCGGGGAGTACGAAGATGTATCAAGATCTGCGTCAGCATGTTTGGTGGCCGAATTTAAAAAGGGAGGTCGCAGAATGTGTCAGCCGATGCCTAACTTGTCAAAGGGTAAAGGCCGAACATCAGAGACCAAGTGGATTACTACAGCCGTTAGAGATTCCTGAGTGGAAATGGGAGCATATCACAATGGATTTTGTGGTAGGACTTCCAGCAACACAGAAGGGATTTGACGCAATATGGGTGATTGTGGATCGACTAACAAAGTCAGCGCACTTTTTGCCGATCAAGATTAAGTTCAGTTTGGACCAGTTGGCTAAACTGTACATCAAGGAGATAGTTTCAAGACATGGGGTGCCGGTATCGATTGTGTCAGACAGAGATCCGCGCTTCACGTCAAAATTTTGGAGGAGTCTTCAAGAGAGATTGGGGACACAGTTGAGAATGAGTACAGCATATCATCCGCAGACCGATGGGCAAAGTGAAAGAACAATACAGACTTTGGAAGATATGCTCAGGGCCTGTGTGATGGATTTCAAGGGCAGTTGGGAGAACCATCTACCATTAGTTGAGTTTGCATACAACAACAGTTATCATGCAAGCATAGGCATGCCGCCTTACGAAGCATTGTACGGAAGGAAGTGCAGAACACCTCTATGTTGGGACGAGGTAGGAGAACGCCGACTGTTGGGACCGGAATTGGTCCAACAGACGGTAGAGATTATCAAGGTAATAAGAGCTCGGCTAGTAGCAGCTCAGGACCGTCAGAAGAAATACGCCGATTTACATCGACAAAAGCGAGACTTCGAAGTTGGGAGTTTTGTGTTCATGAAGGTATCTCCCTGGAAGGGGAAGATCCGATTTGGAAAGAAGGGAAAGCTGAGTCCGAGGTTCATAGGACCGTTCGAGATATTAAAGAGAGTGGGTGAAGTGGCGTACGAGGTAGCTTTACCTCCTGAACTGGAGCATATTCACAATGTGTTTCACGTATCAGTGTTGCGACCATACAAGCCAGACCACAAACATGTGATATCCTATGAGCCAATACAAGTCGAGAAAGACTTATCGTACGAGGAAATTCCTGTCCAGATACTAGATAGGAAAGAGCAGAAATTACGGAATAAGATTATACATTCTGTCAAAGTCCTATGGAGGAACCACAACGCTGAGGAAGCTACGTGGGAGCTTGAAGAAAAGATGAGGGCTAACTATCCGAATCTTTTTGAGTAGTTTAAATTGTAATTCCGGGGACGGAATTCTTATAAGGGAGGGAGAATGTAATGATCACGAATTTCATTATACATTGTAATTATAATTAATATATAATTAGCAATGAATTTAAAATTTTTGTACTAATAAATTGTGCATTAGATAATAAAATAGATGTACTTGTTCGTGCATATATTTAATTAAAGAATTAAAGCAAGGGTATAATTAATTAAGGCAAATCTAATTGGATTATATTTTTAATCCAAATGAGTTGTTAAACTAGGTCCAAGATATTAACCTAGTAGCCCATGTAATTAATTTAATTACTAGCCCATATAATTAATTAAACAAGCCCAATGCTTATTTTAATTAAAGTTAGCATAGTTATTTAAATGCTAGCCCAAAGTGTTAATTAAATTGAGCCCAAACCAATTCAATGGATGAGCCCAATATATTAATTTCCTAAGTCCAACATGGAGCCCAATAGGAAGTCAAAATTGGTCAACAATTGAACCCATGTATAGATATATTTGTATATGCATAAATACACATTAAAAGCTAGAAAAATAAAGGAAAAATGGCATGGAAAATACCATTTTGCTGATTTTTTTTTGGTCCCACTTGATGTTGCTTGATTTGCTAGATTGCTTCTCTTTTACACTAGATCAAAGTTGGCCAACAACTCTAGTCAATCAACTAGTCAATCACCATGTCAATCCATCAAATAGTAAGCTTGATTAGCCTTTAATTTGACCAACATAGATGAATTAGTGAGTTAATGGTGTGTTAGTAGATGGCTATAAAAGAAACACTCCACACTTGTTCTAGGTTGGTTAGTTCATTGCTAGAGAATTTTCTAGAGAGCAAAGTGTGAGCATTTGAGAGTGTGAGAAAATATTGAGAGCAAAATACTAAGAGAGGAGAAGGAGTTCTTGGTTCATGCCTTCAAACCTCATCACCTATTTTGGAAGAAAAAGAAAGATAGCCATTAAAACAAGGTAATGATTATTTTAAATGTAGTTTGTTTTTAAATTAAATAAATCATCATGTTAGTATAAACATGTTAATATAGTTATTAATGTGTAGTTGTAATATTTATGTCATGCTTGAGTTTAATATGTTTGGTTTGTATTTTAGTATATTTTATATGCTAAGATATGTATTTAATAGTGTGTAAACAAGTTTTGGAATTTATGTCCAAAAATATTTTTATAAAACTTAGGTTTGATGTTCTAATATTATAGAACATTAAATCATGAGAAAAACAAAGTTTGAATCACTCAAAATGGAGTTATATACAAAAAGTTATGATTTATAGTAGTTTATGTGATGTAAAAATTTTTATAAAAAAATATGTTATTAAATCATGAAAAATTAATTTTTTCATGTTATAAATTAATATAAGGTGAGTGGTAATTTTTTTGGATTTTTATTGAAGAGTTAAAGCTTACTTGATGGTATATTTTTAATTAAAATGTGTGTGCCGGAACACTGTTCACATTCTGCGAAGAAGAAAAAAATTAAGGGTTTCCGCGCAATGCGCGCGCAGCCACTGTTCACCGAAAACACGGAGCCAAACGACGTCGTTTGGTGTCCGTAAAAAGTTACTCCGCGCGTACGCGCGGAAGCCGTATCCGGCATTCCAAAAACGGCGTCGTTTTTGGCCCGTTAAATCTGTAACCCGCGCCATGCGCGGTAGGAAAATTCCGGAGAAATTACCAGAATGCCCCTCCGTGTTTTTCTTGGCAAAATTACCATTCTGCCCTCGGTTCAGATTTCGACTTATTTACGGAAATGCCATTCGGGTTAAATTTAATTAATTTAAATATTTAAAAACTAAATTAAAATTATAACAAAAATAATTATAATACAAAAATAATATTGGGGAGGATATTTTTCATTAAGTTTAATATTTAAATATTTTAAATATTAATCTAGTTAGCTAAACCATGGTTAAGTTAAATAAATTTATTATTTGTTTATTATTTTAAATGTTAATAATAAATAAAGATGATAAATTAGCATTTATTATTTAATGCCCATTAAATAATACTTAAAGAGAGATAAAATTTATAAATTTATTATTTATTATTTAAATATTATTAAATAATAAATAAGGATAATTAGGTAATTAATTATTATTTAATTAGCATTAAATAACGATTAATGGAAATTAAGTTATTAGAGTAATAATTTATTATTTAATTTAAATAATAAATAAGAATGATTTGATTATTATTTAACCTTAAATAATAATTAAAATTAATTAAATAATTAATTATTATTTAATTGACATTAAATAATAATTAAAGAGGATTAAGATTAGTAAACTATTATTTAATTTCCTTAAATAATAAGTAAGGTTAATTACTTGGTTAATTATTGGTTGATTAACATTAAATTAAAGAAGGTTAAAACTAAGTTAATAATTATTTATTATTTAATTATAATTAAATAATAAGTAAGTACAATTAGTTATTAATTATTTTAAATAATAACTAGAGTTAATTAATTAATTTCTATTTAATCAATATTAAATAGTAATTAAAAAGAGATTGAGTTAATAAAATAAATTGAATTTAATTAAACAATTATAATAAGTTGTTTAAAGGTTTAATAAGTGTCCAACACTTAAGAAAAATATTTTCTAACTTATTAAATTATTAATCTAATATGATTAAGGGTTTATAAGGTTAATAATATTGTTTTGACTAATGTAAATTATGTGTTAGTACTTATGTGTGGTAAATAAGTTCATTATCAAGCGTATAGTTATGCAAATACGCCGTGCTAATTATTAGACCGACTTTATTAATGTTAGGTCTTTCAAATCAAGTAGTTAAAGCTAGACATTTATTGTAGCTGTGCAGACAGGCAAGTTTTCTACCCTTAAACTTGTATTTATTGTTGCAGATATTTTTCAACCGTATTTATATTTCAAATATTGTTGAGCAAGTATTCTACACCCGTAGTTACTTGACAGACCTTTGAGTGAATTAATTATCAAAAATTACTTCACATCATTATTGATTATTGTATTCACACATAGTGCTTTTGCAAACTGTCTAAGAACGTCTAAGCTAATTGTTTCGGCTAGACAAATGCATGTTAAATTCATTTAATTGAATATTATAAAAGCTTATCCAAACCATTGGTTGGTGCGGATTCTTACAGTAAGACTGAGATAGAACAACCCTAGTTAAAGGGGATTTTTATTTGTCGGAGACCCGACAGCGCGCAAGAAAACTAAATGTGATGCATATACATAGGACATGAGAGGACTGATCCCCTCAAGTGTCCCGTTATTTTAACAAGGAGTCAGACATTGTATGTCTGTTCTACCTTAGTAGCAGTTCATGGTCATTAAAGACCACTCAGCAGTAAAGAGTCAATTCCTTCTTTCATTGAACATTGATTCTTATTATCTTTCACAATTGCTATTGTTGAAACCTTGAAGTTATTTCCCTTCATCATGATATATCGTATGATTGTTGTTTATAAACTTGCTGAGCCATTTAGTTGCTCATTCTTGCTATATCATGACTATATTTCAGCCAATCCCGAAAGCTCTAAATCGAACAAAGGCAAGGGGAAAGCGAATGCTTAGTTGTAGTAATTACATGCTAGTTTAAATTGCGGTTATGTAATTACTGTTGTAAATCTTTTGTATTTCCCTTAAGATATGTAATGTTACAATTTAAGGTTAATAGACCTTGGGAAGTGTAGCCTTTATATAAGGAACCTTTTGTATTATTCCGCGTAGTTTGAATACAATATATGTATTTCATTGTTGTTAAGTATTGTACAGTGAGAACCAAACCCGAGGCTAAAGAACCCGGATTTGGGGTCGTCACATCACCACCATCACGCCGGCAAGCACCATAGCCAACACTAAGAGATGAGGAAGTTGGTGTCATCAAGGAAGGATTTGAAGCTTTGGAAGGTATAAAAGTAATTTAATTATTTTATTTTGGAATTATGGTAATAAATTAATTTTGTGGAAAAATTATAAATAATTAGAATAATGATTCCAAATAATTTTTGGATATTGATGTATGAATTATGTGATTTTTGGAGTTATTTTGTTGGGAAAATTATGAGCAATATGGAAGAAAAATTGGAAAAGGTAATGCACTGTGTCGCTGGGAAGAAGAAATGAATTGCAGGGTTGCCGCGCAATGCGCGGCAGCCAAAATTTTTTTCAGCTGCAGGGATGAAACGGCGTCGTTTCATGGCGCGGAAGGGGGGCAGGCCGCGCATTGCGCGGAGCCCAGAAACGGGCTGGAAAACAACGTCGTTTTGTGGCGTCGGCAGGAACAGTCGCCGCGCAATGCGCGGGCGACCGGCAATGCTGGAAATTACCGTGTTGCCCCTGCCTTTTTCCAGAAATACCCAGCGTGTCCCCAAGGCCGCGGAAGTTACAGAATTGCCCCTGGACTTTCCGAAAAATTCCGGATTTGTCCCTAACGTTGCCGAAATGACGAAAATGCCCCTGGGCTTTTCGGGAAATACCGAATGAGTCCCTATGTGCACGGAAATTACCAAAATGCCCCCAGAATTAGTTTTAATTGAAATAAATGTTTAAAAATTGTTTAAAAATTCTAGAAAATTATAGAAAAATACTAAAAATATAGAAATGATGTTTGGACATTAAATTTAATATTTTTGTAAAAATATTAAATATTGAGGATTAATATTTAGATATTTTAAATATTAATCAAATGGGTTTAAAGGTTAGAAAATGTTTAAATAAAATTTTTGGACAACCAGATATGTTAAATTTTATCCGATGAGCGGGGTTGTCCGTATAAAAGATATTTTATATTAAGTTAAAGGAATATTTTAAAGAACGAGGTGAATATAATTGGCCATATAAATTAATAATTGGCCTAGAGATGATATTAATTAATTAAATTAATATCACAAGGAGTTAAATAATTATTATTTGATTATTTTATGATCATAGGTTGATCGAGTTAAGGGTTTGAGCTAACAATTTAAATAACTGGACGCCAGGCAAGTTTTTCAGTCCCTTCTATGTTAAATGTTGAACTGTTATAATATGTAATTCTTGTTCTAAATGCATACAAATTATGTGTTATGTGATACGTGATTAATATGACTACAATGTGTTCTTTGTGCAACGATATGAATATATATGAGATATATTGTTCAAGTAGAAGCACAAGCACATGATGTTTGACACACACCAAGCATATTAAGGTATGTGCTATGTGACACATAAACTGTTGAACTTGCTGAGCCGTTGTGCTCATTACTTGCTTAAATAATATTTTTGCAGGAAAGAAATGAATTTCAAGAATATCAGATTTTGTAGAGACGGATTTTCCTAAAAGGTTATGAATGTGATTATTAAATGTTTGTATTATGATTCAAGGTGGTTAATTTGTCAAAGTTATATTGATATGCTGTATGTACAGATAAGTTGGATCCGAATATGACGAGTATAGTTTAAATTGTGAACTGTAATTGTTCAATATGAATATTATGATAGAGACTATTATATGTCTGACTATGAATTATGACATAAGAATATTGTATGAATATAAATGACATTAAATGTTGAATGTGGATCTTTATGATACGGGTTACAGAAAGAGAAGAATAAGTAAAGGTTGCGATCCAGGGACTAGGATCAAAATGTAAGGATTTTAAATATCCAAATGTTTTAATACAATGATTAAGTCGAGAAAAAGAAAAAGTTATACCGAAAATTTGGTAATTGATGATATTGAAATTAAATAATGGATCAGTTAAGGTGGTTAAAGATATATTAACGGACCGAAATTTGGACGTAAGAAAGATAATGTTTCATAAATATGAAAATTAAGATAACAAAGTGGGTCGAATTTCGGGGTTGTTACAGTTGGTATCAGAGCTAGAGGTTATAAACCTTAGGTAAATGATACCTTAGGCTATAACCTAAGTAAGGAAGAGTACGGTTAGTTGTGTGTTCTGAAAACTCAAGCGTATGGTAAACTCGTGACTCATGATTATATGGTGGAGCCCCTTTAGCGAATGGGCGACTATGGCCTGACTAGGACAAGCTCCTCAACCATATGATTATGGTAAGTTCCTGAGTCCAAATACGTGATAAGTTTGATGAACATGGGGGAATTAAAATAGAAAAATATAAGTTAAGAGATACAGTTCTCTAATATGGGCTAAAGTGAAAGAAATATGAAAGATAAAAGATTATAAGGAAGAGATAAAGATGTTAAGGAAGATTTGAATGGAGATAAGGAATTAAGAAAATTTATAAGTTCAATTAAGAACATAATTGAAAGAATATCTGAAATGATGCAAAGATGAATCTCAAAGATAATCAGGGGACACCTGATTTAAGCAATAAAGATGACAAGGTAATCCAAAACTTATAGGAAGAGATCATAACAATATGATCAGGAACAGCTAGAGGATCGTACTACGATACGATCATAAGATAAAGGAAACGAGTAAGGAATGGATTGTAAAGCAAGGTCATGATGGGATCAAGTGAGAATGTGAAATAATAGAAAGACCTGTTAATGGTCAACGAGGTATGGCTTGATGCTATAAAGAGATATGGTACTATGAAATAGTACAAAAAGAATTCAGAGCATGATGAGACATTAATGACAGAAAGGTTATGATATGGGGGTAGAAAACTTGGGTACGAAATTTCATTTGAGGACTCATGTGGTGACTGAGTTGCACAATCCTTTGTATGGGCGGGGGATTTGTGTTTACTTCGTTACTATGTGATAATCATTGAAATGTTAGAGTCGCGCTAAGAGTTTCTGATAGATAGATAATATTAAGTTTAGGCACGAGTTCTTAAAACTCATGCATGTGGTAAGTCCATGACTCATAATCGTATGGTATGTTTTGAGCCCCTCAGCATATGGATAGTCTTTGATTTGTTCTTAGACTACATATTGCTAGGACAAGCTTTAAAACTCATATTCTTGTGGTAAGTTCCTGGACTCACAGTGTGTGGCAAGTTTGATGAACTATACGGGGGTATAGAAACGTTGGAGTAGATAGGAAATTCTAATATGATAAATGAAAATAGTTCTAGCAATAAATTTACTATTTAAAGTGAAGAAGTAGAAGGTGAATGTTAGGGAATTTAGGATATTCCCACTCTTCTAGCCTTGCTAGATTTCGAAAATTTTGGCCTCAAGTTGATTTGGCACGTGTGTGCTTTGAAAAATATAAATGAAATTTTTAAGCAATTTAGAAAAGTGTCTATGCTACTTGTTTCGGCTAGACAAAAATGTTTTTACATCAAAATGTATTTCAAAAGAATCATCCACGCACCTTTTAGCCCGGTGCAGATGTGATGAATGACGGAATGCTCAACGTGTTGTTGAGACGGTGCGGTACTATTTCGTTATAAGATGATTCAACACCATAAAGTACGGTTTATGGTGTAGGAATTATTAACGACGAAATCCTCAACGGACTGTCAAAATGATGCGGTAACATGAAGTCATAAATGATTTTGATTTATAAAAGTATGTCAAAGCTATAAGTCATTGCCATTTGACTCGGCTGGACGTTGTGACAGTTTTGACCTGATAAATGTTTTAAAAATTTCTGCGGATTATAAAGTGTTAAACGAAAGTCTATGCTAATTGACCTAGCTAGACAGGCATTGAAGAAATATAAGTCTAAGCTATTGATTCAGCTAGACAAATTTTGAAATATATTGAATTCCTATTCTTTGAAAATTATACCCAATCAAATTACTTTTGAATGAATTCTATGGCTGAGATGAACAAAAAGATTAAGACTATTGTAGGTTGATCGAATGGTCACCTGGCATAGAAAGACACAGGCATTGCAGACTGATCATCTGGCGTGCCAATGTATGGTGAAACATCCATCACTTTAATGACAGATTGATCCACTGTCAGGGTTTGCAGTATGAAGTACTCGGGGAGCGAAGTACTGTAAACCGAGATAAATGTTCATTCAGCATATCATGAAAGTTTTTCAAAATAAAAATTTTGAATTCCTCTACTCTTATGAAGTTTGGATGGTAGGATGGGGTAGTATTATTTAAGTGTGAGCATTATGGAAACAATAATTGTGAAGTAAAGAAATTATGAAATGTGATGGATTAGAAAATTGTAATGTGCAATGACTACGAGAAAGGAATGAAATAAAGATATGTGGAATAAATATAAAGAAATTGTGAAGTATGAGTATATAGAAATTTCGAGGACGAAATTTTATGAAGGAGGGGTGAATGTGATACCCCAAGAATTTTAGAATAATTCTAAATAAGGATTATGATAAATCAAGTAAATGTTAGTATTTAAAATCTAATGTTGAATAATGGAAGTATTAAAGAATGCATTATGAAATATGAAGAAGATTATGAATGTGAATTACGAAGAAAATGATGAATGCACAGAGTATAGATGAGGTGTAATAGAAGGTATGAAATAAGTTGGTTAAGTAAGGATAAGTACGATTAGAGAAAAAGAAAGTTTTCGAAGAAGGAGAAACTATCTTGATAGGTACATCAAGAAATGAGTTAAAGTTTTAGAGAATTGTGAAATGCTATATTACAAAAGAATTATGAATTGAAATAAGAATGGAATATTCTGAGAGTTATGACAATTAGGATATTATTTTTGTAAGTTATGGATATTAGAAAGATAAAATGTGATTATTATGGATTTAAATCGTTATTCACCAAGATACAGATATTGCAAGGTACTATAAATAAAATACGTATGAATATTACGGCAATTATGATTCCGAGGACGGAATCCTGTTAAGGTGGGAAGAATGTGAGGATCCGAATTTCCAGGATTTCCTTAATAATATTAAATGAGAATTTAATTGATAAAATTATCAAGGTTGTTAAATTAATTATTATATTATGTAATTTAAGGTATGTGATGTAATTTAATTGATAAATTAAATCTGTGCAGAGATTATGATGAATTGTGTTGAAATTAAAATAATTGAAATGTAAATAAATTGTTTAAAAACAATTTATGAGGAATAAAAGAATGTCAGGTAAGGCTACAATAAAATGTACAATTAAAATATTGTGAAAATACAGGAAGTATAATTTTAAAAGTATGATTTTAAATGAGGATATGTGATAATGTGAAAGACATGAATTAAATATGTATATATTTATATATATACATTTTTATATATATGTACGTTATGTTTAATTGATAATTATAAATATTATTATTTATAGAAATTAAGGGATTAATAATTAAATTAATCCAATTTTTAATGAAAAGCGAATGAGGAAGTTAATAAAATTGTAATTATCGATTTTAGAGTTTATCAAGAATTTTGGAAGAAGTTTAGAAATTAATGGAGAAGGAAAGGTAATTATATAAATCATATAATAATAATTATATAATTTATATAAGGAAATTAAAATAAGGTATGAAGAAAATAATAATTATATAAATTATATAAGAATAATTATGTAATTTATATAAGGTGATTAAATGGAATAATGTTGGAGGAGATTAAGAAATTATTTAAAAGAAGAATGTAATTATATAAATTATATAATATTAAATTATATAATTTATATATAAAGAAATTAATATGAATATTAAAGAAATTGAATAATAAATAAGAAAAAGAAATGTTTTAAATTAGTAAAAATTATGTTTATGTATAATGGAATTATTATGACTTTTATGAAGGATAATATTTCGGAAACGGGAACATGTTAGTGTAACATGTTGTCCAAGTAATGTAGTGAAAAATTACGAAAAATAATTTGTATATGTTCTATGAATTATTTTATGATTTTTGGAAGTATTAATTACCTTAAATAATTACATGCATGTCATTATGCGTGTACAAAATTTGTCAAGAAAAGTACCCAAAAAGGGTGTTAATATTATTTATAAATCATATTATGATTTTTAGTGAATTAAAATAAATATTTTATAGATACTTATAAAATATTTATTACACGAAATAATTACGTAATGTATTTAAATAATTAATTATGCATGGAATATGCGAGAGAATGGAAGAGAATTGACTTGCGTGGCTTATCCGAATTGAATGAGGCGGTGGAATTTTATTTGTTATCCAAAGTAGTTAATTGGCTTTGGTTATTAAAAGAAAGGAAAGAAAGCAAGAAAAATGAATTAGGCAAGAAACACAAACCTCTCTCTCTTCTCTCCCACCGCCACCCTCACCAATATCACCACCATCACGCCGACAAGCACCATAGCCAACACTAAGAGATGAGGAAGTTGGTGTCATCAAGGAAGGATTTGAAGCTTTGGAAGGTATAAAAGTAATTTAATTATTTTATTTTGGAATTATGGTAATAAATTAATTTTGTGAAAAAATTATAAATAATTAGAATAATGATTCCAAATAATTTTTGGATATTGATGTATGAATTATGTGATTTTTGGAGTTATTTTGTTGGGAAAATTATGAGCAATATGGAAGAAAAATTGGAAAAGGTGATGCACTGTGTCGCTGGGAAGAAGAAATGAATTGCAGGGTTGCCGCGCAATGCGCGGCAGCCAAAATTTTTTTCAGCTGCAGGGATGAAACGGCGTCGTTTCATGGCGCGGAAGGGGGGCAGGCCGCGCATTGCGCGGAGCCCAGAAACGGGCTGGAAAACGACGTCGTTTTGTGGCGTCGGCAGGAACAGTCGCCGCGCAATGCGCGGGCGACCGGCAATGCTGGAAATTACCGTGTTGCCCCTGCCTTTTTCCAGAAATACCCAGCGTGTCCCCAAGGCCGCGGAAGTTACAGAATTGCCCCTGGACTTTCCGAAAAATTCCGGATTTGTCCCTAACGTTGCCGAAATGACGAAAATGCCCCTGGGCTTTTCGGGAAATACCGAATGAGTCCCTATGTGCGCGGAAATTACCAAAATGCCCCCAGAATTAGTTTTAATTGAAATAAATGTTTAAAAATTGTTTAAAAATTCTAGAAAATTATAGAAAAATACTAAAAATATAGAAATGATGTTTGGACATTAAATTTAATATTTTTGTAAAAATATTAAATATTGAGGATTAATATTTAGATATTTTAAATATTAATCAAATGGGTTTAAAGGTTAGAAAATGTTTAAATAAAATTTTTGGACAACCAGATATGTTAAATTTTATCCGATGAGCGGGGTTGTCCGTATAAAAGATATTTTATATTAAGTTAAAGGATTATTTTAAAGAACGAGGTGAATATAATTGGCCATATAAATTAATAATTGGCCTAGAGATGATATTAATTAATTAAATTAATATCACAAGGAGTTAAATAATTATTATTTGATTATTTTATGATCATAGGTTGATCGAGTTAAGGGTTTGAGCTAACAATTTAAATAACTGGACGCCAGGCAAGTTTTTCAGTCCCTTCTATGTTAAATGTTGAACTGTTATAATATGTAATTCTTGTTCTAAATGCATACAAATTATGTGTTATGTGATACGTGATTAATATGACTACAATGTGTTCTTTGTGCAACGATATGAATATATATGAGATATATTGTTCAAGTAGAAGCACAAGCACATGATGTTTGACACACACCAAGCATATTAAGGTATGTGCTATGTGACACATAAACTGTTGAACTTGCTGAGCCGTTGTGCTCATTACTTGCTTAAATAATATTTTTGCAGGAAAGAAATGAATTTCAAGAATATCAGATTTTGTAGAGACGGATTTTCCTAAAAGGTTATGAATGTGATTATTAAATGTTTGTATTATGATTCAAGGTGGTTAATTTGTCAAAGTTATATTGATATGCTGTATGTACAGATAAGTTGGATCCGAATATGACGAGTATAGTTTAAATTGTGAACTGTAATTGTTCAATATGAATATTATGATAGAGACTATTATATGTCTGACTATGAATTATGACATAAGAATATTGTATGAATATAAATGACATTAAATGTTGAATGTGGATCTTTATGATACGGGTTACAGAAAGAGAAGAATAAGTAAAGGTTGCGATCCAGGGACTAGGATCAAAATGTAAGGATTTTAAATATCCAAATGTTTTAATACAATGATTAAGTCGAGAAAAAGAAAAAGTTATACCGAAAATTTGGTAATTGATGATATTGAAATTAAATAATGGATCAGTTAAGGTGGTTAAAGATATATTAACGGACCGAAATTTGGACGTAAGAAAGATAATGTTTCATAAATATGAAAATTAAGATAACAAAGTGGGTCGAATTTCGGGGTCGTTACATGTGTCGGGCAGATCGTAGAGTGGCCTCGGCCAAGCCCTCGGCTATCATTAAGTAGCCTTGGTCGGGTCTCGGCCATTTCATGGTGATCGTAGTGTGAGATCACTCCGGGCTTAGAGCTGTATTTGTTCGTCGAATGGGTTGCTGAGACAGACCATATGATTCGTAGAATAAGTCTACTAAGGCAGACAGTACAAATCATTGAGTGATATTTCACATGGCGATAAGAGAGCAGAAAACTTTTGAATTGGTTATCAATGACAATCCAAAATATATAAGATTTGTCATTTAATTAATTGTTATTTAATTAACCATCAAATAATAGGTAAACATAATAGTTGTCTTTTTTTTACAACCGAAGGCAATTAGTTAATTACTATTTGATAAAAAAATTAATTGGTAATTAAAAGAGGTTGATGTTATAAAACATAAGGTATTTAACAGTGTATTAATTAAGTAATTATAAGAAGTTGTTTCAAAGTTTAATAAGTGTTTTACACTTAAGGAAATCTTAGTTAAAATTTTAAATCATCAACCTAAGTTTGA
Organism: Hedera helix; assembly: GCA_947179155.2. NCBI lineage: Eukaryota > Viridiplantae > Streptophyta > Magnoliopsida > Apiales > Araliaceae > Hedera > Hedera helix. Next base: position 17,944,648 of record OX359268.1, read on the forward strand.
TTAATTATCTAAAGGGTTAATGATAATATGTTGACTACATGTGTTATGTGTTTGACTTCTGTGCTAGTTGAATAGTCTTAGTAAGTGTATACATACCATTATTCACAGTGTTAATTGTTAGACAAACTTTATTATTGAGTAGGTCCTTCCAATCAAGTTAATTAAATCTAGACGTTAATTGTAGCTGAGCAGACAGACAAGTTCCCTTGTACCCAAACTTTACTTTGTGCAAGTTATTTATTTAAGCTTGAACTTTATTTCCAAGCATACTTTAAGTGGATTAATTACTTTACAATTATACTACATCAATATTATTATGATTCGCACTTGGTGCAATTGAGTTTGTACAATCTTCGACTTGTACCTTATTTAAAGTTCTATTGTTTAAAGAACGGTTCAAAGTTAGGTCTAAGCCATTGTTCGGCTAGCCATTTATGTTCAATATTTTAAAAGCTATCCAAACCATTGGAGGTGCGGATTCTTGGACTGATATAAACACCCCTTTAGTATTGGGGAGTAACTGTTGGTTTGTAATATTCATAGACGCAATCAAATTGCATAAAATTAGCGGAAGCATGGTAAAATCAAATTTAAAATTTACAAACCATAATCCAGGATCGACCTTTATGCGCAATTATTAATTAATAAAGAAGAAGTTAGAGATATACCCTTGTAGATCTCAAAGCTTCAACGAGTACAAGTTCACCTCCAAATCCTTCACGATCTCCTTGAATTTCACCGATTGGATTCCAACGATCAATGTTAACCACCCAAGTGTTTGGCCTCTAGAGGTGATCCACCAAGGAATAACAATAATTCAAGAAGTGGGTGATGGCAAACCCTAGTTTTTATCTCTCTAGAGAATATGTGAGTACTCTCCCAAAACTTGTGGAAGTGTATGTGTGTAACCCTAATCCATAATAAGACCTCTCTTATTTATAGATTTAGTAAACCCTCCTAACACCTTTAGGAATAGGGTTTTTAATTAAACTCCTAATCTAATTAGGATCTTAATTAATTTAATATAATAATTATAATTCCTAAACTATTTAGGAACTTAATTATTAATTATGAGAGTACCCTTATTAATTAATTCCTAAACCATTTAGGAACTAAATAATAATAATAATAATAATAATAATAATAATAATAATAATAATAAGACTCCTCTTATTAATTTATAATTAGTATTTCCAAAATACTAAATACTAAATATTAAGCTATTTAATTTATTCTATCCACATAGTATAAATTAAATATACTTAATTCATTATTACAATTATGTCATTTACTTCTTAAATAATTATTTTCCTTTTGCGGTGTGACCCTTTAGGTTCTCCATATTAAACCGGTTATAGAATAAATTAATTAGAACTATTCTAATCTTATTTATATAAATAAATTAAACTATTTAATTCATTTAAATAAATAATATTTATTCCATAATAAGGGTAAGCCCCCTTAGCGATCAACGACTTTCCAGATAATATAGATTTCAACATTTAATCACAAAAGAACCTATTCAGCGAATAGTTACCGTACAATTCAATCCTTCTACCTCACAACGTCCCAATCAAATATAAGACATGGTATAACTGTCAAGTCTTATTTTATTTGATTATATGCATTTCGATCCTTAAATGAATAACTCTAATTAATGTAAATTAGAAACTACTTTCTAATTTTCATTCTGCCTTGGCCAAGGACTACTTAGTTGTCATTTATCGAATCGCATAGGACATTCCCTTCTTTTAATAGAAGTGGTAGATTCTTTGTTGATCATTCACCTATCTCCATATATGACATATTATATCCGATCATACCCTTTGATACACCCTAAAGGTTTTAAGGAATATGTCAAAACATAATTCATCATACACAAGTCCAAGGATCACTTGTACTACTATCACAAAATGAACTCCTATTGATAGGCAAGTAAGACTCCATTAGGTGTTCCTTGAGTGAGTCACGTTCAGTGAACTTATTCTCTAATAAGAACCTACATACTTGCTTTAGTGTCTCTAAACAAATGATTATGAGATCAATCATCCTCTTCATAAGAGCAAGCATAGTATGTACTAATCTATCCGGATTCACTAATCCCCATTTTAGTGATCCCACGATTAGGAACAATTTCAGTTTTGAGCTATCTTGAATTTAGATCTCATTAGCATGATCATCATCATGATTCTAAAAGTATTGCTCAACAACTATGTGTTTATCACAATTAATATTATCTTATTAAATATGGATAAAGAAAATGCCTTTGTATAAATAAACTTTTATTAATAATTGAATAAGATTACAAAGTACATGCTACATCATATTAAATATGATTGGCTTGTGTGCATACTAGTTTCAGTAACCTATATATCTAATATAAGATACAAACCCCAGAAATTTAATGTTATGCATACACATAGTGTACGAGAGGCTGATCCCTTCGAGTACGTATTTCTGGTAGTAACTATTGGGTCAACCAGTTATTGACTATAGTGAAAGTTTATAGTTCATAGTCTATTTGACTATCTTGATTCTAAAAGCAAATCATTATTCTTGCTTATGTTTTTCATATTGTTGAATTGTTTCAGTTATCCCTTTCATTCATGATATATTATCTCTCGTTGCTATTTAAACTTATTGAGCAAACTAGTTGTTCACCCTTGCTATATCATGAACTCTTTTGCAGCTAAACCCGAGTCATCTGGGAAGGACAATGGTAAATGAAAGCTGAAGTGATAGACTTTAAGAGGCAGTCTTTAGTTTATTTTGTTTAGCTAAATTACTTGTTATGTAATGTAAACCCTAAGTAGTTTATTAAGGGTATTTGAGTACTTTTGTTGTAAGGTTACCATATCTTGGGACTAGTAACATCTTTTGCATAAACAACATATGTTTATTTTTCCGCATTTAGTTGTGGTATGTTGTTTAGAGGTGAATGTTTGTATTGGATCGTGATGATCGGATTCGGGTGATTAGGACCTGAATTTGGGGGCATCACATAACACCTGCAAACAAGTGACATATAAGTATTAACCACATAAGTATAAATTATATTAGCAAATAGCAATACCAACAAGGAAATATATTTAAATTAAAGCAAAATAACAACACTATGAACATTTAATGCTCTTTTGACATAAAAGTCAATTGAGGACTAGTATATCGTGTTTGTAGCTCTGATTCGAGGATGTGGAAAAGATGTTTGTGGGCTGGAATATTTTTCATAAGCTAATAAACTTCTTAAATTGCCTTCAAAAGATTTCCATTGTCTAACAAAGTTGATCAAAAGCAAATTATATCAAAGAACTCGATTATTAGACAAACTCTTAATCGAAACAAAGTATTAATTTCAATGCCTAGTCTTCATGAACTTTTGAAAAGTATGACCGTCTATCCAATTTATAAGGTTCTAAAAGTTATGTTAGCATAAGTTCACCACAACCACTGATATACACAAACGCAGGCAATCAAAAACAATATCTAAGCTTGATCAGGAATTTAAGAACTTCTTAAATAGTCATCCAAGTCCTTGTGGTAAATGTGAGGAAATAGCACAAGAAACCCAAACTTACATAGAACTGAGCATTGAGCAAAGTTTATTTTATTTTTTTATTTTACTGTATTTTACTATAAAGGGAAAAAAGTAAGCAGGTAAGAGCTCTTATATTAGGAACTTGGTTAAACACAGCACAAGACAAATTGTAGGTAAAAGATAGCTTATCTCAAAGGTGGGTAGACAAGTAATATATTCACCTTTAGGGATATCTATTCAGAATCAAGCCATATTGATGTTACGTTACCACCAACACCAACTATTGTTCTGCTGAACCAGTATGATCAGAGGTTAATTAGTTATTTCTTACCTTATATCCATGCTCCTAACCTACAAAATAACAAGTGAAGTAATTTGTTACCTTCTTTCAGGAACTTCCTCACCCTCAAATCTCATCTTAAACCTCATCCCAACAGAAAGTTTTTGGCTTCGAGCTTCAAGGTGTTTGTTGAGACTTACAATGAATTCAGACCGTCTTGTTCTGCCACAAAAAGAGATGGTTCAACAAACAGTAAGTTCAATATACCTACCCAACCGACAACATAGTAAAACTCAACATTTGAACAAAAGAACATAATAAACTTGGTGCAGCTTGTTCAGTCAATGAAAGTACTCAAAAATCATGCGGAGGGGATGGGGAAAAAGGAATTCTAAGAGTGATGCTAATTAGTTGCTTAGAAATCATTGATGTTCTTGTATTTTCCCCCCAATAAAAGACGATTTCATTAAGATGGGGGAAAAAATGACAGATAGAACTCTAGATGTTACTGTATACAACTAAATCCACAAATATAAATAGTCGACACACTCGTTCATTTTCGGGCATGTAAATCACATTATTTGTAGTATGAATACTTTGTCAACAAATAACTCTAAAGTATCTACAAAATGGCAACTGAGAAATTTCTTTAAACTCATATTGACCTTAAATCTATGAGGTATTAAGTCAATACTACCGATATCGAGCAAGTATCAGAATACATAAAACAAAATGGGTCATCTATTCGCTAATCCTTGAAATTGTAAAGAAAAAAACCTTGGTTTATAGAAAACTGAAAAAAGGGTTCCAGTTGAAATTGTGTGAGATGCAGTAGCAAGAACACTAAGATGCATGCTGTGACTGGATATAACAGAAGATGGCATATTATTTAGTTGTCTCATAAGCCTCCTCACACCAACATGTAGCTCCTTATTTTCTCCTTTGGGTAAATACATATATTGTAATTTATTGCAATACACTCTAATAAAATAAAATCAATTTTATCATATTGAAAACTTGTCTTAGGAAGATAAAAGCATCACCAGCAACCAACTTTTTTGCACTAACAAAGACATTCCACCCAGTAGTTAGTAAGCGCCATCGAGGTTGCCCTAAAAGAGGTGATATTTAATACAGGTCAAAACAATGTATAAAGAACAAATCGTTGAACAAAACCAATATTCATATAACACCGATTTCTTTCTAATTTATTGACAAGTCTATGAATCACTACAAAAAGAAAAGCAAACCTACGCAGTTTACAACTTTTAACAGTTTGTGAAACTCCAGATCCAGTAAATATAACTACAGTCCAACTACAGATCAAAATCAAATTCTAACCTTGAAAGATGCGACGAAAATGCCACTTGCTGCCATGAAGATCAGTAGTAACCAATTCTTGCTAAGGTGGTTGTTGGGACATATCCTGTATTGGAAAATATGAGTTAAAATCCAGTTTAAGAAGATCTTAAGAAAAAGAAAGCAGCTTTGATGAGTGGCAATGAAAGATGCAGTATTTTATACGGTTGACAAGAAGAATTTTAATGCTTACCAATGGAGGCAAACAGTCATTTGCATGCGTGCGGAGAACAGAGAATCTTTTCCATGGGAGTGGACATGGCGTGACTGGGTGGGTGAAGAGTAATTAAGGCGGTGTGACTAGGTAGGTGGGTGGGTGGGTGGGTGGGTGGGGGTGGGGGTGGAGGCGGCACAATTGGGTGGGTGGGTGGGCGTGGAGGCATCACGATTGGATGAGTAGGGTGGAGGCCATGATCATAGACCATGAATAAACGTTTTAATCGGACTGATTTGAAGAAAAACTTGTTTAAAGAGCATGATTTGAACTTTTGTTTTCACTAGGTTTAGACATGTCTCCTTATGAAAGAGAATAAACAATCGACTGATATGAGAGAGAAAGAGAAAATAGAAAATGATTTTGAAAAATAATTTTCAGCTTTTAGATTTTAAACAAACCATTTGATCCAATGACTGGAGTTTAATTATCAAGGTTGATCAATGGTAGATAATGGTTAATATTTGTGATCCATGTGCTTGATTCTAATTGACGTTGTGACTAATAGTTGTCATCAATTGACTTCCTATTCGTTGGATCAATTTTTGTTTCTTTTGCTTCGATCAATCATTGTACTATAATATTTAATTAATATAATACCTACACATATACTTGTAGTATTATAGCAAAAATTAATTTAACTATTTAGCTAGTATACTATTAAATAATGAAAATTATATACCTTTGTAAAAAAAAATAATAGATATTTATAATACTATTTAAAAATATTTATATCAATTTTTTTTATTAATGTTTCAGTGTTCATTTTGTATGTGTAGCACAAATATTGTAGTGTGTACAAATGTTTCCAATTTATAATAGAGTATTTTCAACTATTTTAAAATATTATATATGGTGTTATAATATATCTAATTATAAAAATATATCTAATGACCTTAAAAAGTGTTTTCAACTATTTTAGAATAAACTTTTATTTAATATGTTAGAAATTAATATTTTGTAGTGTGTTCATTTTTGTATGTGTAACAATAGTATTGTAGTGTGTATAGATGTTTGTAATTTTAATTAACTTAACGACATTTTAACCGAGAACAAATGAAATATTTCCTTTTAAAACTATAGTAATATAAATTTATTATGAATGCTTTGCAAACGTATAAGTTAAATTTATAGTTAAACTGTTGAAGAAAAAATAAAAACTTATTGTTAATTCCTGGAGGCACACAAGTGATCTAGAAGGGGGGGGAGGGGGGGTTGAATAGATCTCTCAAAAACTTTTTGATTAAATTAAATAATATTACCAAATAGTTCATTTAATCAAGATTAGTTTGCACAGCGGAATATTAGTTTGAAAACTCCCCTTAAAGATTTATAAAACTTCTTAGTTGAGTTTAGACTGTATTGAAGATAGTCATTTGTCCAGTGAACCAATCATAGCAGTTATATCTATATATGACCGAATGTAAATAATTGAATGTAAATGACACCAGAGAGTTTAAGTGGTTCGGAGACTGAATAACTCCTACTCCACTCTTCTACTTTAACAAGTAGGAAATCCACTAAAGATGGCTCATACAGAACCCTTCAAGCTCAGCAGACCTGAAAACTCTGGTTCACTAAGAATCCTTCAAACCCAGTAGGTTTGGCTAGTTTAGTCACTAAGACTAGGACATAAATGCCCTCTTCAAGTCCAGCAGACTTGGCTCCTTTAGTCACTAAGACAAGGACACAACTGCCCTCTTCAAGTCCAGCAGACTTCGCTCCTTATTTGTTGATAGATGTTGGAGTTGCTACTGAGTTATACTTTATATTCCATTGTCTTTAAATACTCAGTAGCATTATGTGATCATGCTTGAAATGATATTGAGTTCGGCAATGATGCTTGGCTTCTTTATATGCTCAATAGCTACTTGTGATCACCCATTGTATTGCAAAGCTTTGGCAATTTAGCTCCTTTGGTACTTGATAACTTCTCGAGACGAACTTCTGAGATGACTGTGAAGCTCCTTCCTTTTGGTACTCAGTAGTTCCTTCTTATCATAAACATTTTCTTGCCTCTCGAGATATCCTTCTGAGATGACTGTGAAGCTTCTCCTTTTTGGTACTCAATAGCTAACATGTTTGTATCAAGTTGGCATTTAGGCTTCTCTCTTTCACATGCTTAGCAACTTCTAACACTTATCTTGCAATAGAGTCATTTCTCTCTATTTCTCTCCCAATTCAGTGCAAGTGTTCTGATGGATCGTAGAGTGGTCTTTTTGTTTCGCTCTACTATCTGTTTTTGTCCACCATCCTCTCTTGTCTGCTCAACAACAACACATTTTCTCTGTGAGCATTTGTCTTTATATATTTGTGCATAGTTTACCGTTTACACAGATCCGTTGGGTTCCTTTGGCTTTGTGCAGATCCTTGATATCTTTGATGTTGACTTTCTGTTGCTTATGTCAGTGCTTTTTCCCTTTTCTGACATATGTACTGTCATATCAACCTGTAGCTTTTCTTTCTGCATTTTTAGCCGTTGCACTTCCAGAGTTATATATTAAGGTTTTATATATTTAACCTTCTGATCCATCATTAAATATCTTCATTGACTTTAATAACTAGCTGCTTTATTGCTGTCAGAGATGTCCTGTTAGTCTGACTATTTTCACTAGCTTGCTGAGTAGTAGGTCCTTACTTATAGTCGTCTGGTCACAAAGTCCTCTGTGACTCTGACATGCATCTGTTCCTTAACAGCACTTAATCTTTCTCTAATCTGGAAGAGGAATATTCTCTCTTCTCTCGCACCATATTGCAGTTCTGTTCCTTTACTGCTTCTGATAGTGAATTCGTAGAGTGATTGTCTGTCCATTCAGACTCTACGAATTCAGCTCCACTCGTTACTTGAAGTATGTCGGGTAAAAGGTTAAGTTGGAGCGATCTTCTCTCTTACTCTGCGATCTTGCTATTCTGTTCAGATCGTAGAGTTGTTAACTGCAGGCTTTGCTTTTCAGTGGAATCGTTGAGTTGTTGTCTTCGTTAGAGCATCCTTTATTTTTGCTCAACGATTATACCATGTGTAGAATAATTTTCTGCATTGTCTTATCTTCTGGTTTCACTCTATGATTTCTTCTATCTGTGCAAATCGTAGACTTAACGTATTGTGCTTGCTCTTTGAATCCTCTCTACGATCTTGCTAGTTTGTGCATATCATAGAGTACATTTCTTCTCTGGTTCTACGTTTCCTGAAGGCTTGCTTAGCTGTTTGTTCGACGATCGTAGAGTTCTGCTCTACGTTTTGTACTTGATCAATTCTTCAATTCAGCTTGTATATTCTGTAGAACACTTGCACAACTGTCTCTCCTTGATGATCGTAGAGTTATCCTGGTATGGAGTCGTATAGTCCACTTTACGAACAGACTGAATCGTTGAGTCTTCTTTGCTTGGAATCGTAGAGTCCATTCTACGATTATATTGACTGAACATATATAACATAAGATCAACTTAACATATTTGATCTTTTCTAACTAAGTCCTTGTACATCATTACATCATTACTTTGAAAGGACTTTACAAACTTTGCCATATAATAATGATTTAATCTTATATTACTCTGCTTATAGTATTTATCTTTAATGCAGAGTAACTTCTACGGAAAGATCAACCTAACATTTCTGATCTTTTATCTTAAGTCCTTTGTACACATAATTCTTTTCAAAAGGACTTTACAACATTTGAACCAGATAACTTTTACACTTATTATAAGCAATATATAGTTTTCAACAAGATCATATTTGTGCTATATCAGTGTGCAAATCACAATATTTGAATCAGGTAATATATATCATACACACATGATCATGTAGATACATATTTAAATTAACATGTAATCACTTAGTCAATTAACCACATAAGCACTTTAAGACATATACGCACATTAATCAAGTAAGCACGTAGGCACATTAATACATAAGCACGTAGTCAGATACATATGGACAATTAACCATATAAGTATATTTGCCACAATTATTTTTGCACAACAGTCATCATCATCAAATCAAACAACCTTCAACAGTCTCCCCCTATTTGATGATGACAAAACCAGTAGACCTACTGATATGACATACATATAATGCATTTGCTTGAAAAGTAAATTATGTCTTACGATACAGTGAGAAACTGTATGGCTAGTGCAAAAGGATGATTTTATTAAATGAGAAAAACTTACATAAAGACACCCACACATAGTTACAGTTGTTCTTTATTTTTTACTTATCTCCCCCTTAATTGGCAACTCCCCCTTAGCTCTTCTCCCCCTTAGTTGGCAGCCCGTCCTCTTTCTTCATATATTCTCTCACCCTTTTTGACAACATCATTTGGAGATGCTGTATGGAGCTATCTGTTCCAGTGCTGGTTTAGATAGATAACTGATAAACTACCCTAGAGTTTTGAGACTCTATGAGCTGAAGAATAAGTGTATTTTCATGGTCCATAGAATGTTGAGACTTTATGACTGGGAAAATGGTATTTTGAAAAATGTTCGCATAGTTTTGGGACTCTACGATCAGGGAGGTGGTGTGGGGTGACTAAGAGTTTGGAAAGTCACGAAAGAAGACTCTCTGATTTCTGCATTTTGATCAACCACAGACTGACCAGATGATTGAAAGCCGGTCAGATTCCAGATGGACATTTCCTGGCGACTTTGGTAGTGAGGATAGAAGGGCTCATTGCTTATCAGTGTAATTGTAATGGTCATTACCTTTATGAAATGTTGAGCGACTAACGAAAGATTTGGAAATGTTGAGTAGCTCCAACTGATAAAATTTTGATCATTCATGAATATAGCCCTTAGAAGTGGTAGTATGGGAATGAAACTGAAAAGATGATCATGATCCCATGAAATAGAATATTTTTCCATCTGGCTTGCTTGATTTCTTCTTTCTCTATGTCTTCTTTTGACTTGCTTCAATCGATATTCTTCATATTGCTGCTTCTCCAGATTTCTCAATAGGCTTACTTTCCTCAGCTTCTTTTCAACTTTCTTCCTTATTTTTCTCTCCCTTTGATTTGCACTTGAACTCCTGCCCACTTTCTTTATAAATCCACTTAATCATTTTCTTCTCACTGCCCTCCTTGACCTGTCTCTTGATTCTTCTAATTCATGAATACTGATATCTTCTTGGAGGTGTTCATCTTCTCTTATCACAGCTCCTCGACGATCTTCTTTCTCATCTGATTTAACTTTTCCAACTTTAGAATTTCCAGATAATTGTTCACCTGGTATAATAACATTTTCAGCGATACCATCACTTTCGTTGATCTCTGGTGCTGAGACTTTTTCAACTAGTTCTGCTATCTGATCAGAACCTGATATGTCTTCTTCAGACAGGCTATTTTTATGACTTTCTGATCTTTCCCCTGAAAAGCCTGTTGATGTTTCTTCTTTTGAACTATCAGATGTTCTTTCTCCAGAATTTGAATTTTCTTTATCATCATCAATTTCTATAATTTGAGGTGGTCCTGTAGGGATTAAACTTCTCCACTGTTCTCTAATCCTTCAGCTTCTCCTTGGGATAATGTGAGTAACTTTCTTCTTTGTCTTCTTCTTTTTCTTCTTCTTCCTAATTTCAGACCCTTTGGGATTTGTCTGTTCCTTCTTAGCTTTCACTGTACTGACATCTTTCTTTTCTGCAGCATTATCTACTTCATTGAATTTTCTTTTCTTCTTTGATTCCTGACTATCATAGATTACAAGAGTTTTGTTTCTTGATTGTACATCAGCCTCTTGAAATTCCTTCTCAGAAATTTCTTCCATTCTCCTTTTTCCTTTTTCTTTAGATCTCTCTTCCATCTTTATGTTGATGCTTCTCGATCCTCGTGCTTTCTTACCCTTATTGGCATGAGGGTTCTTTTTCCACTCTTCAAACAACCTTGGAGTAATCCTTTTGTTGAAGTTTAGAACTTCTCCTTCATCTTCCCCAATTGCACTTGCTAGAAACTTCTTCAAAATGATGCTTATGAATCTTCCATAGAGCATCTTGGGAGTGGGTTTTCCTGCTTCAGCTCTTATTTTTGCATCATTTATCCACCTTTTTATCCATCCTAAGAGAACTGCTCCGAAGTTGATTTTCTTTCTTAGAGCAATAGCAGTCATAAGCCTTAATTGATCTTCACTGACAGTATCATATGCAGTGCCTTTGCACATAATGCTCTTCCCAACAATGTCAGCCAGAAACTCGTACTGCTGAGGGAAATCTTTCTTCTTGATTCCTTTTAGAAGAGACTTCTTTTCATAGCCCATCAACTCCAGTCCATGCTCGGTATTAATCTTGTCAAGAGAAGTAATTCTTCCGATTGGAATACCTAGGCTGAGATCGATTTCAGAAATCCCTATTTGCAAAGAGATTTCCTTAAACTTTGTGATGAAAGTATTTCCTCGATAAGCAGCGTTTGTGTAGAATTCTTTCACAAGTGAAGAGAAAATTCTGGTACTGGTTTCCAAACACTTGGTGAACCCAGCATTCTTGACCAGATGAAGAATATTTTTGAATTTCTGCTCTGCATCTTCAAATTTTTCAAAACAAACAATATTTCCAAGAATAACTTGAAGAGATGCCATGAGGGTAAACAGATTTGAGAATAGTTCAAGGAGTGATTTTGATTTCTGAAAATTTTTCAAAATCTAGGGTTTCTATGTGTTTTGGGAGAAAGGGTATTGATAACTGATGAGAAAGAACCACCGTCAGTTTTAAAAAAAATTGACTTAAGCTAGTTCCCTCTTATTTTTGTAGAGGACACGTGTCAGATGCTTATTTGTAAAACGTGGGTCTAACTTTTGCATTTTTTCATAACTGAAGCACATCAAGTATTCTAACCCACTTGAGTTAAGAGAGCGTGAAGTTCACCTTCCCCGTTTGAGTTAGCTTGATCAGTTCGTAGAGTGAGCTGCTAGTTACTCAATAATCATCCTTTTAATAGATGACCTTGATTACTGATGTCATGAATTGTAGGTTGGTAATTAGCTATGAAGGAGTTTATGGGAGAGGTTTGTATGAAGTGCAATCGTAGACTCAATATGTTCTACGATCAAGATGATGATTATAGTGACTCTACGATTTGGGACAATAAGGCTAACTTGGTTATTAGTCATAGAGTTTGGAGACTATGACCGGAGAGATATGTGCATTTGGTTCATCAATCACATTGTTTTGGGACTGGAATTAGAAATGTAGTCCAACGATGAATAGATTTACCTTGCCTTCTGAAGATTTATTGTTTGAGACTAACTATTGAACATAGTTTGGATTCCTTTGATATCCTTGCACTTGTACAGAAGTACTGAAATAGATATTGAAGATTCGGAGTTGGCTGTAGTGATCATTCATCAATGACTTTCCTCAATACAGTCTTCTGATGAATTTTATACATCTGAGCTTGCTTTCTCACTCTATAACTTGGCTCTGCTGCTTTACGATCTTGCCTGTAGTGCAATCGTAGAGTTAAGATTTGAACTGCTCTACGATCTTTGTTAAAACTAGAAGCTTTAGATGTACTCAGAGATCTTCATTCAGTTTGTTTGATAGTTCAAGGTCAGCCTTCTGGATAATCTTTATGAAGATCGTTGTCATGACTCAGAATGCTCAAGTAGAGGTTGCTCTTTGATTCTGCTCGGTTCGTAGACTAGATTATGAGAGTCGTAGAATGACCCACTGTATTGACTCTACGATCCTGAGATTTAGATCTTTGATGCTGCATCAACTCTACGATCTTCCGATAGGTCTCATCAATCTGACACGCCTTATTCTAAGTTCGCCTGACAGACTTCTACGATCTTTCTTTGAGTGATGAACTTCCTTCTGACTTGAATGATCTTTACCTTGCCATGATATTAGTGACAACAGATCCAACGGGATTTACTAAATCAATAGGTAAGTTATCAGACTTAATGAATGCTTTCCTTTATAACCAGCTTCTTTCTCTTCTAGAGAATTCTAAGATTCAAGTCTTCTTCTTGCATCAGTATTCAAACTTCACTCAATCTTTCATAGATTGACTTCCTTGAAGAATCCAGCATATTTGTTGAGTAAGGAACTCTACGATATTTAACGTTGAGTCTTGGTACATTCTTCTCTAATTTCTTTAGATCGTAGGGCTTTTCTTTATTGACCTTGAAACTCCACCATTATTTCCTTCATGTTGCACTCTCTTTTCTAATTCCCTTTTGGTTATCTCCATCCAGAATGATTTGTGAGGATGTCTACTATTAAAGGACTTCCTGTTTAGCATTCTATAGATCTGACTTTTCCATAGAATGTCAAATAGATATTTCTTCAATCATTTCAAGCTTAAAGTTTCGTCTGATGCATTGATGTTTGAGAGCCTACTGCCAATGGCTAATTGCATGAATTTTTCTTGAGATGGACTTTCTTCTTTCTCGCAGATTGTAAGGTACTTTCTTAATCTTAGAATAAATCATCCGTGATTACTCTGTATTGCTTTGATCTTCTCACCCTTCTCATTCATAGTTGGTTTGAAGAAATTTGACATTGAGAGCTTTTGCCTTTTAAATCTGAGCACGTACACAAGGTGTGCCTTGCATGAATTTTCATTGAATAAGCTGCTTTGAACATGAATGAGTTTCTTCAACTCTTCTTAAACTTTAATGATCAGCAGAATGAATCTTTGACCCGGTGATCATAGATATACATATATATATATATATATATATATATATATATATATATATGTTGATTTTCAGGTCTCGGGCCTAGTATTTGTGTTTTAGGAAAAATAACTTTGATATTCATCATCAAAGACATGGCAGTGAGATATACATCTGTAATGTCTTTCAGAGAAGTAATTTCAGAAGACCATTGAAGACTTTTTGAAATAGATTCCTTTAAAACCAGTCATGTTTGAGATCATCCACTTGAAGATAGGAGAAATACTGCTTGTGGATTTCATCATTGATTACCATATGCTGTAGCTTTTGACAGAACTCCTGATACTGCTTTTAAATAAATTATGCAGTTCCTTTGTCACTCATTTTCAGATAAGATCTTTTGAATTTAAGACCTTATGCTTATCGTAAAGCTTAATGCTGAGCATGTCGAGTGAATACTTGGATTCGAGACTGATTTCAGCTGCTAACGTCCGGTATGTAGAAAATCATTTAACACTTTTAAGCATAGATTTCTGTTGGGCTTGCTTCTGCTATAAACTTTCTAACCGGTGAGAAGTAGTTATGTTAGTGCTTAACACAATGATGCTTCCTTTGAGATGAATATGATTCGGTGTCCTTTGGCATCAAGATTTGAACTTCCCAGTTTATTTGAAGGAAGAAATACAAGTTATTGTATTCTTGAGCGAATCAACTAATAATCTCATCAACAGAATATCCTTTTGATTTCTTCATCTCGCTGCATCAATTTAATTTTGAAAGTTCACTCGACAGCTTCTTTGCAGAGATCATCTGAATTTGTCTTAGATAGGATTTAAATGACAATGAGTATATAACATCAGATAGATTATCAACACTCAACATTCACAATTGTACCTGCATGAAAAGACACATTAATTTGCAAGCTTGTTCATAAGAAATGATTCACTTCAGTTCTTACACTCAAAACAGAGTTTTACTAGTGCCATAGGATCTACTCAAAGCATGAGCCTTTTATGTTCATGAGAACCTGCTCTGAAACCAATTGTTAGTTCCCGGAGGCACGCAAGTGATCTAGAAGAGGGGGGGGGGGGAGTTGAATAGATCTCTCAAAAACTTTTTGATTAAATTAAATAATATTACCAAATAGTTCATTTAATCAAGATTAGTTTGCACAGCGGAATATTAGTTTGAAAACTCCCCTTAAAGATTTATAAAACTTCTTAGTTGAGTTTAGACTGTATTGAAGATAGCCATTTGTCCAGTGAACCAATCATAGCAGTTATGTCTATATATGACCGAATGTAAATGACTGAATGTAAATGACACCAGAGAGTTTAAGTGGTTCAGAGACTGAATAACTCCTACTCCACTCTTCTACTTTAACAAGTAAGAAATCCACTAAGGATGGCTCATACAGAACCCTTCAAGCTCAGTAGGCCTGGAAACTCTGGTTCACTAAGAATCCTTCAAACCCAACAGGTTTGGCTAGTTTAGTCACTAAGACAAGGACATAAATGCCCTCTTCAAGTCCAGCAGACTTGGCTCCTTTAGTCACTAAGACAAGGACACAACTGCCCTCTTCAAGTCCAAC
Source organism: Hedera helix (assembly GCA_947179155.2). Lineage (NCBI taxonomy): Eukaryota > Viridiplantae > Streptophyta > Magnoliopsida > Apiales > Araliaceae > Hedera > Hedera helix. Next base: position 17,960,228 of record OX359268.1, read on the forward strand.
AGACTTGGTTCCTTGTTTGTTGATAGATGTTGGAGTTGCTACTGAGTTATACTTTATGTTCCATTGTCTTTAAATACTCAGTAGCATGATGTGATCATGCTTGAAATGATATTGAGTTCGACAATGATGCTTGACTTCTTTATATGCTCAATAGCTACTTGTGATCACCCATTGTACTGCTAAACTTTGGCAATTTAGCTCCTTTGGTACTTGATAACTTCTCGAGACGAACTTCTGAGATGACTGTGAAGCTCCTTCCTTTTGGTACTCAGTAGTTCCTTCTTATCATAGACATTTTCTTGCCTCTCGAGATATCCTTCTGAGATGACTGTGAAGCTTCTCCTTTTTGGTACTCAGTAGCTAACATGTTTGTATCAAGTTGGCATTTAGGCTTCTCTCTTTCACGTGCTTAGCAGCTTCTAACACTTATCTTGCAATAGAGTCATTTCTCTCTATGTCTCTCTCAATTCAGTGCAAGTGTTCTGGTGGATCGTAGAGTGGTCTTTTTGTTTCGCTCTACTATCTGTTTTTGTCCACCATCCTCTCTTGTCTGCTCAACAACAACACATTTTCTCTGTGAGCATTTGTCTTTATATATTTGTGCATATTTTACCGTTTACACAGATCCGTTGGGTTCCTTTGGCTTTGTGCAGATCCTTGATATCTTTGATGTTGACTTTCTGTTGCTTATGTCAGTGCTTTTTCCCTTTTCTGACATATGTACTGTCATATCAACCTGTAGCTTTTCTTTCTGCATTTTTAGCCGTTGCACTTCCAGAGTTATATATTAAGGTTTTATATATTTAACCTTCTGATCCATCATTAAATATCTTCATTGACTTTAATAACCAGCTGCTTTATTGCTGTCAGAGATGTCCTGTTAGTCTGACTATTTTCACCAGCTTGCTGAGTAGTAGGTCCTTACTTATAGTCGTCTGGTCACAAAGTCCTCTGTGACTCTGACATGCATCTGTTCCTTAACAGCACTTAATCTTTCTCTAATCTGGAAGAGGAATATTCTCTCTTCTCTCGCACCATATTGCAGTTCTGTTCCTTTACTGCTTCTGATAGTGAATTCGTAGAGTGATTGTCTGTCCATTCAGACTCTACGAATTCAGCTCCACTCGTTACTTGAAGTATGTCGGGTAAAAGGTTAAGTTGGAGCGATCTTCTCTCTTACTCTGCGATCTTGCTATTATGTTCAGATCGTAGAGTTGTTAACTGCAGGCTTTGCTTTTCAGTGGAATCGTTGAGTTGTTGTCTTCGTTAGAGCATCCTTTATTTTTGCTCAACGATTATACCATGTGTAGAATAAGTTTCTGCATGGTCTTATCTTCTGGTTTCACTCTATGATTTCTTCTATCTGTGCAAATCGTAGACTTAACGTATTGTGCTTGCTCTTTGAATCCTCTCTACTATCTTGCTAGTTTGTGCATATCATAGAGTACATTTCTTCTCTGATTCTACGTTTCCTGAAGGCTTGCTTAGCTGTTTGTTCGACGATCGTAGAGTTCTGCTCTACGTTTTGTACTTGATCAATTCTTCAATTCAGCTTGTATATTCTGTAGAACACTTGCACAACTGTCTCTCCTTGATGATCGTAGAGTTATCCTGGTATGGAGTCGTATAGTCCACTCTACGAACAGACTGAATCGTTGAGTCTTCTTTGCTTGGAATCGTAGAGTCCATTCTACGATTATATTGACTGAACATATATAACATAAGATCAACTTAACATATTTGATCTTTTCTAACTAAGTCCTTGTACATCATTACATCATTACTTTGAAAGGACTTTACAAACTTTGCCATATAATAATGATTTAATCTTATATTACTCTGCTTATAGTATTTATCTTTAATGCAGAGTAACTTCTACGGAAAGATCAACCTAACATTTCTGATCTTTTATCTTAAGTCCTTTGTACACATAATTCTTTTCAAAAGGACTTTACAACATTTGAACCAGATAAGTTTTACACTTTTTATAAGCAACATATAGTTTTCAACAAGATCATATTTGTGCTATATCAGTGTGCAAATCACAATATTTGAATCAGGTAATATATATCATACACACATGATCATGTAGATACATATTTAAATTAACATGTAATCACTTAGTCAATTAACCACATAAGCACTTTAAGACATATACGTACATTAATACATAAGCACGTAGGCAGATACATATGGACAATTAACCATATAAGCATATTTGCCACAATCATTTTTGCACAACAGTTATCATCATCAAATCAAACAACCTTCAACACTTATCTTTATTTAATTAATCATCATACAAGTTTGTCCTTATGTTTTTAAATCAAATCTTTATTCTCTTATTTACAAAACTTTATTATAAATAATTTTTAAACATTATTACATTACATTACACCATCGACAATGTTTCAAGTCTTAAATAATAAACTATTGGCATTTAATTACTTTTAATGTGATTATTGAAGATATGTTGATTTTAATTTAAGTCAAGGTAAAAATATTACAAAATTAAATTACTAATCCTCAATTGACTTTTATGATCAAATTTACATTTTTTAAATTAACAATTAGACACATGTATTTAAATTTTTTAAAAGACAACATTGAGATTATAGTACTAAATTGTATGTAGCTGATAATGTTTATCGACTTTTTGTAATTATATAAAAGAATAATATTATCAATTGATTTAAAAAATTGTCAATTTGTCCATAAAAGAATGGGGTATTTGTTAAAATTGCATGATTAAGATCTGAATACTTAATATATCTTAATAAGGTAAATAATTTGAGTGACGTAGTATCTGAACCTAAAAAATTATTTGGTAACTAAAAAATATAAAACATCTGAATGACATTATTTTACCATATTAAACAAATCACCTAAAAAAATTAACAAAAATATATAATATCACTACAAGAAATTAGGGGTGTAGTGAAGAAAAATTTGTGAAGGAATTCATTCATTCACATGATAAGTTTTCTAGGGAGGGAATAACGAAGGGAAAAAAATTAGTGACAATATAGTTATTCTGAAATAAATATCATTCACAATTTAGATTTTTTCGTTTGCAAAATTGAGATGGTAGAAGGATGTTTGGCACCACTATCTTTGATGAAAATTTGGGAAGAAAAATACTATTAATGAAGGGATTATTACTCGCTATATATTATTACTGAGATATTTTTTGCAATAGATAAAATTGGACGCTATTTTGTTAAAATAAGTTTTTTTATAATTAATTATAGTGAATATAAATTGTATTATATATAAATACCTTAAATTTTTTATAGCAGTAAATTTACTTTTAATAACACTTTTTAAGTAGTTTACAATGTCGATTATTTCTTTCAATAAATTATAAAGTAAATAACTTTACACTTCTTTAGACTTTAAAATTTCATACATTGATCATGACAAAATAAAAAAAAAAAGATTATAGTGGTGCTCTTTTGTGTAATAAACCACAAATATAAAAAAATAAAAATAAAAAATTACTCATATGTTCTATAGAAAGAGTTAAGTTTGAGTTTGTTCTTTAATTTATGATATATTTTAATTCAAATTGTAATGTAATTAATATTTTAATAGAAATTTATTCTTAATAATAATTTTTAAGTAATTTACAATTTAAATTTTTAAAAATTGTAAATTGACAATAAACAAAATCATAATAATTATGACTCTTTTTGTGAAACAAATTACAAATGTTAAAATATTACCTTTTTTATTCTACAAAAGAATTATATTTCAGTTTGCTATAATTAATTTATGATATCCTAAAATTTAAATTTAGATTTATTTTTAAGTTTTTAAAATAATTATTTTACATAAAATATTATTTAGTTATTTTTTTAAAATGTTATCAAACTCTTTTTTTTTTTTTTTGGAACAGAATCCTAATTTATTTAAAAGTTGTGTGTGGTCTGAAAAAAGAAACAGAGACTGATTTGGGTTTCTAGCCAAAATTTCAGACGTCGATTTTTAATTAGAGGGATGGATTAGGTTTCTTCTCTACCAAAATTGGTGAGATTGGTTAGGTTTCTTCTCTACCAAATTCACATGTCGCGCTGGTGCTTCTCCGTTCTAATTTCTTGCTATATGGGTGCTTATCTTCTTCCCTCTTGTCTCTTCACTCCGATTGTTGCCAGGTACCAATCCTATTTTGATATTATGTTACTCCATATGAGGTTCTAATTTAAGCCAACTGACAGGATTTTCGTGCTAAATGTTTCTCTGCACCTTATTTAATATGTAGCCTTGATGATCATCACAATTTAATATTATGCAATTGAGACTATAAGGTGGAATCCTTGAGAATCATGAAGGAATCGAATTTATAAGGTGAAATGGTTTATGTAGATTGGGTGTTGTGTGTTTATATTCATGAAAATTGAATTTCTAAACCATGCACGCTATGTGTTTGTTAAATTGCCTAAAAGAGGCTATTTTGACTAAAACATGAGAATTTATTGATATTCTTGGTAAATACATATGCATACATGAGTTATAAGATAACCTAAGCTATTGGAGTGTTTTAAATCAAGTTTAAAAGGGATTTATAGATTTTCTAACAAACTGATTGACAACCAAATCTATGCTAATTGGGCATTTTTAGCCTTTTGAATTTAGGACTTAATGAAGCCATTTTGGTCAAGTAGTAATTTTCTAAAATACTATGTAGCAAGGTATATAATTATGTCAAAGCCTAATGACAATTGGAGTTATAATGAACAAATTAAAATTCCTCAAAATTGCCTTGAAAATAAAGTCTTGTAAATTATGCAGAAACTAAGAAATTTGGCCAGTCTGAAACTGTCCTGAGCAGGCAGTTTCGGGCCACTATTTACAGGTTTTGCCAAACTCTTTTCATACATGTTATATTTTTGAAAAATACTATGTAGTATGAGGTAAAACATATCAAAAAATGGCTTTAATTAGATATATAACGAATGAGATAAAAATTCACAAATCTAGCCCAAAAGTCAAAAATGTTGAAATTTCCAGAATTTTTTTTTGTAGAATCTGGCAGTGCACAGGCTGTTCTGGGCAATTTCCAGATTGTTTAGCACGCCGAGCCATTTTTGGTTTGTTAAGTCAATTTTTGAGCGTTACGTAGTTTTTTGATATGTTGTTCAGTTTTTCGTGTAAAGTCTAAATATGTAATCAATGCGTAACACTTTTTGGACAACCCAAGAAGTGTGAAATTGAACTTGGAAGGAATTTTTTGCTATTTTGTTAACTGTGTTATAATTTCATGATATAATTATGTTGTGTAGTGTTATGAATCTAATAATAAACCAACAAGGTATAATATATCAAGCGTAGGATGAATTGAGGACTTATAAATTAATCTAGAAGTTTGTTGAATCTCAAATTTCAGTCTCAAACGTGATATAATTTATTGTGTTATATATAGGTTTCACGGTGAAGAATATGTATAAAGAATAATAATCACATGTAAGGCTATCACGTGGACGGTCAATGGATGTAAAACGATAAATGATTATCAAGGTAAGTTTTATAGTTTTATTTGTTATGTGTGAACTTGATATTGAAATATACGTTTCATGTTACAATGCTATATGAACTATTAAAGTCAACTTATGACTAAAGTTAATTGGGTCATGGGAACTCAATTTATTTTTGTTTTAGGAAATGTGAAAAATGATAAGTGATATACATCATGATACTATATTATAACTCATGTATGCATATTGGAGCAGTTTAACTTATACGTTAATTTACTTCATTTGGCTTCAAACTTAGTTTCTTATTCGATTGTGCTTGTGCTAGCAGATTGTTGCTTATATTTCTTAATTGTTTTCTATTTATATGCGCGCTTACTATAGTTTCTCTTAGTTTTAATTTAGTATTATTTTCAATTCTGTAGTAGGTTTAGGGGTTTGTGTGCATAAGATGTTGCAACTGATTAGTTTATAATTTTACCTATTATGATGCTTTATATTGGTTTATTTGATGAATATGAGTGGGAATCTGTGATTTATAATGCATCTAGTCATGTTTTAGGTATGTTTGTTGGGTGTGGCATGTTCTTAGTGAACATCAGTCTTATATATCTATATGCTCAGCTTGTAGTGGTTCCTTCTCTAAATTATTGGTCACATTAGATAGTATGTTTTATAAACTTGAATATTGGATTTAGGGAATTTTGTTATTCGTTGAATGGTGATCGATTGGTTTGAAATCCAGATCAGTTTTAGATTACAGAGCTTAAAATTTGATCTTGAATTGTATGGATATATAGTACTTCATTATAGAGCTAAGCAACTGCAATTGTATTACCTTCCTTAAGGTGGAATCGCAAAGAGCTTTTACGTTGAAGATAAGCCTTGTATCTTTTGTTTCTTTTAAGAGAGCTTTACATTTTGAAAATAGTTAGGTATCAGAATGTTAAGGTTCTGAAATATAAAACTAAACAACCATAACTATATTACATGCAATTCTTTAAGGTTTGATTGTAAAGATCTATCTAACAGTATTAAGTGGTGGTGCTGATTCGTACATCTTCCACAGTTTCATTATTTAAATAGCTCATTCTTATGTTGTTTGTACATCTTCCAAGTTTCAATCATGATTGTTTAAGAACCAGGACAATCATTAAATTTACTAGTATCCTTTAGTGAGAAGAATGTATAAATGTATGCCAGATCAAGAGTCATTATCGAATTCAAGGATTTTTATTCCACCAATTTTAGCAACTTGAGAAGAATTTTCACTTTTCTTACCTTTGTATTTATGTTAGTATAGATATTATGCTTTGAGTCAGTGATAGTGTTTAGTTAATAAGTTGGGTCCAGGTGATGGATTATGAGTCATGAATTTTTTTCCTATTTACCAGACAACCATGTCCTCAATTAAATATAGCAATCATATAACATACAAAAAAGTAACTTTGTTAAGAAAGAAGTTGAAAACAGTATTGAGAAATACTTTTTAGAATGTTAAAAAAGTACATATACACAATTTGCATGAATATACTTGTATGAGCGTCTCAATATGGAACAATTTATATGTACAATTTATACATAATTTATATGTACAATTTATATACTTGTACTACTTTTATTTATATATACAATTTATACACAGTTGGAGAATCTAATATTTGTATTTTTGAGGACTTCAGTCTCTTCACGCATGTATCTATACTAGTGAATAATGATATTAATATTATTATTTCTTTTTTTGTAGCTGTAATGAATTAAGATGCAAATTGACGAAATATGATTGCAAATGAGAACAAAATTGGAGGATAATTTAGATTTTTTTTAATATTGAAAATGTTGTTAATTTAATATTTTTTGTAAGATGTTTAAATTTTGATTGATTTTTATTATCAATTATGGATGATGATGTATGTAACGACCCTAAATCCGGGTACCTTGAACCTTAGACTTGGTACGTCACGATACATCATCTTCATACATGTTCTATAACTAATGCGGAATATTTAAACATAAATTGTTTATTCTACAACATTTCCCAAGGTTTCTAACCTTAACTTATATATATACCTTTAGATTCATAAAAAGGTTTACACAATTACTTACATCATATAATAATTTAATTATCATGCATAACACTATAATCTTGTCTTTTGCTTCTGTCTCCGTCTCTCCTCGGACATTCGTATTATTCTGAAATTTGTTATCATGATATAGCAAGAGTGAGTAACGACTTTACTCTGGAAGTTTAAATACAATAACGATATATAATGATTGAAAGAAATAATAAGCTTTTGGATTTTCAACAATATAATGATTGTGAAAGAGTACGAATCATAATTGCAATAATTGAATGATTGAATTAATTAATGTTGAGTGTCAATAATGACCATGAACAAATTTAACTGAAACTTATGGTAATGAAGGTGATCAGCCTTTCATACCTGATGAACACATGCAATAAGCACTATGTGCGAATCAACAATTTAAAGAGGTGGAATAATTATACAGAATTAAACCATAGCATGCTTGAAACGTAATAACTTGAGTTTGAGTTAGGAACTTGAACAATAAAATAATATATCCTGCTCGAATATAAATTGAGTAGGGTTTAGGAAACTTGCATGTCTGCTCAGCTCCAATTAATGTCTAGTTTTAACTAACTGGCTTTGAAAGACCTAACATTAATAAAGTTGGTCTAATAATTAGTACGACGTATTTGTACAACTATACGCTCACTAAGGAACTTATCTACCACACATAAGTACTAACACATAATTTACATCAGTCAAAACGATATTATTAACCTTATAGATGTGACGCCCCCAAATCTGGGCCCACACAGCCCAAACTTGAGTCGTCAAAAGACTACAACAAAATTATTACAACAAAACACAACGTACTACAATACAGTGTATAATAATACACAACTAAGTCTTCACTATTATTGTCACACTATTTTACAAAACGTGAAGACTATGATAACTATTCCTCGGACCCTCACTCCATTCCCCGGCTAGACCCTGTTATGTTTTCATCTCCTGTTGAAAAACAATGGAACAAAAGAAAGGGTGAGCTCAAATAGCCCAGTAAGAAATATCATGACTAAGATACTGACGAATAAATTATCATTAGCCTTCAACAGTTGAGTTCTTAATAGAATACAATAGAATACAAGGTTTATATCAAAAACTGCAGTTAAATTCTTAAACAATGTTCAGATCAATAATAGCAGCGGAATGAGCAACTATTAGAAGAATAATGCAGACTATAATGTCCACTCGCTTCTCTTTTTCGTAAAAACATCATCAACTTTTATCATCTGAAATACCATTAGTCATGATAATATAAATTCACAGTTCCTGATCATAATCATGCACATCAACAGTTCATCTTTGCACTACGGGCCAAAGATATTCAATATAGCATCAACGGTCATGATTATACCAGATTCAGCCTTTGGTCATAATCATACCAAACAACAGTTCATCTTTGCACTACGGGCCAAAGATATTCAATATAGCACCAACGGTCATGATTATACCAGATTCAGCCTTTGATCATAATCATACCAAACAACAGTTCATCTTTGCACTACGGGCCAAAGAGAACATTCACCACGTGCCATAAAAGACACCGAACAGATGTATCGCCTTTAACCTATTATATCGCCTTTAACCTATCATCTGTTCAACAAATATATCACATCTGTGCCCCCGGTCACAGATATTCACAACAGCTTGATTTTTGGATGATTAGAATGATATAAATGATGAACAGAAGAAATAGGATAACAATAAGTATCGGAAGTTTACTTTGTACAGATTCAAATAATGTCCAAATTGTCAACATGATGTGGAGTGAAATTTAAAAATGATATTCAAGATCCACAGTTCAGAATAACGGTTACAATTCAATAGAAAGGTTCACGTAAATAGGAAGGTTCAGTTGAAATAATGAAGTTCAACTATTATGGAACATATAATATTTTCAGGAATTATAGAAGCAATAGTTCCATAATAAATTTCGATTTAGGAGTATGAAAGAAAATAATATCCCTTACCGTAGCAGGTTTGATTAACAAAAGGTGAAGGAAATTAATACAAAGGGTTATTCACCAACAGGCGGCAATCCGCTCCGTAAGGTTATTCCCACAATTTAATAGAATTTGAGTACAAAGAGTTATTCACCAAACAGGCGGCAATCCGCTCCGTAAGGTTATTCTCAGAGATTAATAATGAATGAATACGAAAGGTTATTCACCAACAGGCGGCAATCCGCTTCGTAAGGTTATTCCCACAATTTAATACATGGAAATAAATGGCACATCTTATGAGTAAGAAAGAAACAATATTATTTTTGAGAATCAAATAATGATAATCCCTTACCATAGTACGTTTGAATAATGGAAGATGAAAAAGATGGTATCCCTTACGAGTAGTAATTTTAAGAGTATGAAAGAAAATGACATCCCTTACCTTGATATTGTGAAACAAGTTTATAGCCGAACAAATCCTTCATTGTTTGTCTATGTAGCAGTAAAGAATCTGACTTTTGAGTCTTCTAGAGTTTTTAAAATCTCTTTATGTTTTTAAAATAATGTTACTCTCGGAAAGATAGACGGTATAGACTCAAGAATCACTCAATTCGGAGTTAATATGAATGAGTTATGAATTTTCAAAACTAAGACTGAAAATAGTGACGAAAATCAGAATAGGTTACGGTTTTTAGTATTTTAAGGCATGAAGATGATTTCAGATGACTTTTCTTCCTTCTTCAAAGTTGTAGAGGACGAAAAACTGAAGAGACAGGCTTTTAATTCATTAAATTCTGATAAATAATGAATTTACTATGATTTTTCGAAAAAGTTACTGTACATAAGAAAATTCCACTCGGGAATTCAAAGAAGAATGCAAAAGATTTCAAAACTAGGAATGACTTAAGAACACTTAGAGAGAACTTACACAAAGAAGTATTTAGAGAGTGAAAGAAAGAATGAGTAAGAAAGTTTATGAAAAATCCTTAAGTTAAGGCTTCTATTTATAGCCAAAAATCTTATCATTCATTTAATCTAAACCATTCATTTAAAGATCATCTTTTAATCTACACCATCCATTTCAAATTTTATATTATCTTTAATCTACACCATTCATTTCATATCACCTAACTTTATATTATAAACAAATTAATTCAATTATTCAATAATAATTCACACTTTAATCTACACCATTCATTTCATATTACCTAATAATCACCTAACTTTATATTATAAACAAATAACTTTATCAATTCAATTATTATGACTAATTGTTATAAATACAGTATAGTTAGCTCTTACATATCAAGTCAATAAATTAATAAAATACAACTGTTTAAATAACATCATAATAGAGATAACAATAATGTAAAAGAAAGCATACGTTACTGTGTAATGACAATTATTGATTCAATAATGTGAATTACTGTGCATATGTTACTGTGACAATTATTAGGTTCAATAATTTTAAAAACAGTGCAGCAACAATTATTGACTCAATGATATAAAATACAGTGTAATGACAATTATTAAATCAATAATGCAAAATACTGTGTAACAACAATTATTGAATTGATAATATAAAATATTATGCAGTGACAATTATCGATGGAATGATGCGTAACAGTTACGGTGTCAATTATCAGACCAATAATATGAGACACTATGCAATACCGTGTGTTACAGAAAATACCATAAACTACCGTATGCTACTATTCTTTTATCACCGGTATTTTAACAGTTAACACCGTTGACTATTTTTATTTAAAAAGGTTACTTCTGTCGTTTTCTATATCCGACAAATATTCCGTTGTGGGGTCCACCAATAATTAGTTATGTCGGCGCCGTTGTACGACACGAATATTCCCCGACCAAACGAATATTCCCCGACAAAGCGAATATTGTCCGACAAAATAAAATTTGCACATAACATCCTTAACTTTTAACTTTATCGATTTAACCACTTACTGTTTCAAAAAAATATATATGAAGAAAAATTAAATTTTGTATTTCATAAAATTCGGGGTCTTACAATAGACCCTCAATCAAATTAGGTTAATAATTTAATAAGTTAGAAAATAATTTTCTCAAGTGTTAAACACTTATTAAACTATTAAACAATTTATTATAATTGTTTAAACAAAAGAGTTAAAAGACATTTTATTTATCACAATTTAATTACTATTTAACATTAATTAAATAGTAAGTAATTAAATACCTTTAGTTATTATTTAATAATAAATAATAACTTACTAGATTTATTTATTATTTAAAGTTAATCAAATAATAAATAATTACATTATATTAAAAATAATCAAACATCTTTAGTTATTATTTAAATAATAAAATTATATAGTAAATACTCAACTATCATTATTTATTATTTAAAGTTAATCAAATAATAAATAATTAAATACTCAATCTTAGTTGTCTTTAATTATTATTTAATAGTAATTAAATAATAATTAATTAATTTATCATCCTTGTTTATTATTTAATATTAATTAAATAATAAATAATTAATTTAATCATAAATTCAAAAGATATAATATTAAACTAACTAGATTAATATTTAAAACATTTAAATATTAATCCTAAATATTTATTATATTTGAAAAATATAATATTAAACTAACTAGATTAATATTTACAACATTTAAATATTAATCCTAAATACCTATTATATTTGAAAAGTATAATATTAAACTAACTAGATTAATATTTACAACATTTAAATATTAATCCTAAATACTTATTATATTTGGAAAATATAATATTAAATACCTAAATATCATTTTTGTATTATTATTATTTTTGTTATAATTTTAAATTAATTTTTGAACATTTAAATTAATTAAAAATATGCAGAATGACATTTCCGTAAATAAGTTGAAAAATCGGACCGATGACAATTTCGTAATTAATTATAAAACCGAACGGAGGGCAGTATCGTAATTTCAGCCGAAAATTTATTACCGCGCATTGCGCGCTTAGAAAAGATAAACGGCCCCAAAACGGTGCCGTTTTGAATATTAGCTGAACGGCTTCCGCGCGTGTCGCGCGGGTTACACTTTATGCTCCAAAACGACGTCGTTTTGGCTCCGCGCATTTCCGAAAAATCGCTGCCGCGCATTGTGCGGCCAGCCCTTTTTTTTTTTCAATAGCAGAACGTGAACAGTACTTTCTAATACCAACTTAATAAAATTTATACCTTCAAGTAAACTTTTAATCTCTCAATAAAAATCCAGAAAAATACCAATAACTTAACAACAATTTATAACATGAAAATATAATTTTTCATTATTTAATATTAAAAAATTTTATAAAAAATTTTACATCACATAAACTACCACAAATCATAACTTTTTGTGTATAACTCCAATTTGAATGATCCAAACTTTGTTTTTCTCATGATTTAATTTTCTATAATATTAGAACATTAAATTTAAATATTATAAAAATAATTTTTGGGCATTATTTTGAGACTTGATTTAACACCACTAAACACATGTTTTTAGCATATAAATTATACCAAAATACAAACCAAGTATATTAAACTCAAGTATGGCATAAATATTTCCACTACACATTATTAACTATATTAACATATTTATACTCACATGTTGGTTTATTTAATTTAAAAATAAATTACATTTAAAATAACCATTACCTCATTTTAATGGTTATCTTCATTTTTCTTCCAAAATGGGTTGTGCAATTTGAAGATATGAACCAAGAACTCCTTCTCTACCTTCTCCATGCTCTCTCTCAAAATACTTACTCTCCCAAGCTATTTCTCTCAAACTCTCTCTCTTTTGGAACTTGGAAAAAAAAATAAATGAAATGTAATGTCTTACAATTTCAAGTATACTTGCAAAATTCTTAGATACAAAAATTATATCTATAATTCATGATGCTCCTACTTGGATACTTGCACAAGAAATGGCTAAAGTACCTAAGTTGGTGAAAAGAGGCATGATTCATGTACAAAAAAAATCAATACATGCAACCATTTATTAAATAAATGAGAAATAAAATAAAAATATCATTTCACTCTCTTTCTCTCCATCCTTGCCGGCTGGATCATCAAGCATCTTGTCCCAAAAATCTTGTCCCAAGTCACTTTTGAATAAATAATACTTTCCATAATTAAATTCCAAATGGGCTCAAGCTTTGGGCTTTATTTAAAATACCAATTGGGCTCCTATTAAATTGTTTGGGCTACTAGTTTGCCAAATTTTATTATTCTTCACTTGGGCTACTAATTGTTCTATGTTGGGCTAATTTAATAATTTATACATTAATTATTCAATCCATGATTAAATAAATAATTAGATTGAATAAATAATTAAATACTCCAACCCATTAGTATTAAATTACAAAATGGACTAATAAATATTATTAATAATATTTTACATTATTTACATTAATTAATTATCATATTAATTAATTTATAAAATTTAATTCACTCATTATATTCAATTTAATTTAATATTTAATTAATGACAACTTGTCAATTATTTTGATATTAAAACTTTAGAGTGTGTTCGCTAATAATAATATATATATAATCTATATATATTATTTATACACATTACCTTACCTCGAAAACAATTTCACAATAAATTATGAAATTAAAATAAATACAATATATAATTTAATATATATTATTTAGGCCATAAATTAAATTATTTAATACATTTACATTAAATAATTCATTTCTCAACAATTATGGAAATAATTCCATTTACTCGAAAATACATTGAAAAAATAATATATTTACTCAATTTCTTATTTAAATAATTTATTTAATTATTTAATTAATATTACACAAATAATTGTATAATTAAATTTCTCACTCTCATAAATCATTTACAATGATTTATTTAATTATAGAATATATTCATTTAATATATTCAATTACTATTTAAAATTACTTAATTAATTTAATCCCTTTATATATATGTACATATATTTGAAATTAAATGTTGTACATATATACAATTACTAATCTCCCTTAATTAATTCAACTGCTTTATATAATTTATAATTATATAATTTACATAATTATTCCTCACAAATAATTTATCAACAATTTGCATAATTGTTGATTAATTAATAAATTAATTCTACAATAAACCTTTTAATTCAATTCGGATTAATTTAATATTAATCTATCTATTTATCACAATTTAATTAACCATTAAATTATGTTACTAAATATGCACGCATATATATATTCATATAAATACATATTTAATTTACACGCAACCACGTCGCATAATTACATAACTCCACTAATTAATTCTCTTAATTTAATTAGACTTGCTGTTAGTCAAGTTTATTGAATTATCATTTTACTTGCTAACTTATCAAAAAATTTGATATCACCATATCTAAGTTAGTCCGTTAAATTTAATTTGGACCTCTATTTATGTGAGGATCCGAATTTCCAAGATTTAATTAATAATATTAAATGATAATTTAATTGATAAAATTATCAAGGTTGTTAAATTAATTATTATTTTATGTGGTTTAAGGTATGTGAAGGGATTTAATTGGTAAATTAAATCTGTGCAGAGATGATGATGAATTGTGTTGATTTAGAATAATTGAAAAACTAAATAAATTATTTTAAAACAATTTATGAGAAATAAAAGAAATTTCATGTAATGGTACAATAAAATTGTATAATTAAAATTTTGATATTTAAAATATTTATATGTGTGTTGTATTTAATTATATATATATTATCGTAATATAATAAGTTATATTATAATATAACTTATTGTAACCTCTTGAATTGATGCACGACACGGCAGGAAATTATATAAGTAGTTAGTATACGGTATAATATTATAATGCTAATATAATATATTATAATAAGCACATGCAATTTGGGCATTTCAGATGAGGATGCCAAGCTTTTAAAAGGATAAGTATTGTAAAAAAAAATAAAAAAAAATAAAAAATAAAAATGCAAGACAATCACATTCTCACGTGATTGTCGAATCCGCTGGAAGATACAAGGAGAAAAGAGCTTGACTATTTATATTATTATACAAACATATATACATAGAAGGATATTTATTAAGAAAGAAAGAAAAATTTAAGAATATAGAGAGAGGAGGAGAAAGAGACGGCATCCCAGGGAAGGAGGGAGAAGAGGAACTCAAGCCATATGAAGCAAAGGAGGAAGGAGCGTGCGCCATCATGCAGGAAAGGAAGAATTATACTAGGAATTTGGAACAAAAAGAAAATTATCAAGGCTCAAGGAAGTTTATTTTAATAGTTATGGAGGTATACATAAATTATTCTAGTATATAATTAATTGTTAGAGGTTATTCTTTATTTTGTTAGATAATTATTGTTATGTGGTAATTTATTGTGGATTATTATAAAAATGGTTGTATGTTGTTATTTCAGTAGTGGGTAATGATTTAGAGGGAGTATTAAGCTTTGGGTAGATGTTTTAATGGCTGAAAATGAAGAAATGAAGAAGGACGAAACAGTTAGGAAAAAAAAATATATAAAAAAAAAAAAAAAAAATTGGGTTAATTTTCGCACAGTCAAAAACCGGGCAGATTCTGTCCATTTCTGTGCATAATCTGGAAAAAGTTCCTTCTACAAAATTGTAGAGAATTAAATTTCGGGTGGAATGGACTTAAAATTCGTAATTTTCTGATAAACGAGCTAATTTTTATAAATTTCGGAAGATTTATCGCATTGAAACATGATCTGTCCAAATTCTGTACATTTCGGTGCAGAATTTGAAATTTTTTTCTTCTACAAAGTTGTAGAGAATTAAATTTTGTGTGGAATGGACTTAAGATTCATAATTTTCGGATAAACGTGCTAATTACTGTGAATTTCAGAAGTTTCATTACGTTAAAATTAAAATTTAATTACTAAAAATATTTTGTGCTGAAATTTGTTCTGGACAGCATTATTGATATATTATTCCAGAATTTTTGAAAAATTTTGGTAATTTATTGAAGAGCATAGTATTTATTGTATTTTATAAGGCTATTTAAAGTTAATATAAAAATAAGTAAAAATTTATGGAAAATTCTATGAATGTTGAAAAATTACGAAACTTGGTGAATTTTTTTTATAATAATATAAGATAAATATTGATGGTGTTTGGAGGATATAAAAGTATGTTGAGTGATTAATTATATTTTAAAGGCTATTAAATAATAGTTTTATACATATAAATAATTACAGAAATTTGTCGGATAGTCCAGAAATTATGAAAAAAATTGGTCGAAAAGTCTAGGGTGATATTCTAGAGATTTTAAAAGGTTTATTGGACGAACGTGATGTTGGGATTATATTTACCTCTTTTAAATATTAAACCATTAATGTACGAATCGAGATAAATTATCAAGAAATAAGCACGAGTGAATGAACATCTTGGGTTATATCCAGCATGTCAATTGACATGTACGGTATATGTTATTAACCTAAACTGACGTGGTGTTGTTGTTGTAACTGACTATATTTAAAATAATTATAGGTCGTGCAATACGTTTTTGTTCGAGTTACGACTGTTAGTGAACTATGGACCGAGGCAAGTTCTTCAGTACTTTGAAATTAAACGTTTATCTGTTATGATATATAATTCTTGTTCAAACGCATATAAATTATATGTTATGTGATACGTGGATAATATGACAACAATGTGAACTTTGTGAAGTGATATGAATATATTTGAGATATATTGTTATAGAAGAAGCACACGCACATGATGTATGACACACACCAAGCATGTTAAGGTATGTGCTACGTGAAATATTAACTGTTGAACTTGCTGAGCCGTTGTGCTCATTACTTGCTCAATAACATTTTTGCAGGAAAGAAATGACATTCAAGAATATTGGATTTTGTTAAAGATGAATTGCCTAGAGGTAGAAAACGTGATTGTTATATTGTTAATGATATAATTCAATGTGAGAAATTTATTTATTTACTGTGATGAATTGTATGTATATATAAGTTGAATATGGATATGATAAGTTCAATTATGAACTGTGATTGATCAAGATAATTGTTACGATAGAAATTATTATATTTCGATTACGAATGTTACAACAAGGAATAATTGTATGAAAATAAATAACATTAGATTTTGAATGTTAGCATTATGACGCTCGTAATAGAAAGAAAAAGTAAAGGTTACGATTCAGGGACTAGGATCCAAATGTAAAGATTTGAAATATCCAAATAGTTTAATATAACGATTGAATCGAGAGAAAAAAAAATTATACCGAAAAATTGGTAATTGATGATATTAAAATCAAATAATGGATTGATTAAGGTGATTAAAGATTTATTAACGGACCAAAATTCGGACGGTAAGGGAATAATGTGTAATAAATATGGAATTTATGGTAATAATATGGGTCGAATTTCGGGGTCGTTACAGTTGGTATCAGAGCTAGAGGTTATAAACCTTAGGTAAATGATACCTTAGGCTATAACCTAAAGTAAGAAAGAGTACGGTTAGTTGCGTGTTCTGAAAACCCAAGCGTATAGTAAGCTCGTGACTCATGATTGTATGGTGGAGTCCCTTTAGCGAATGAGCGACTAAGGCCTGACTAGGACAAGCTCCTCAACCATATGATTATGGTAAGTTCCTGAGCCCAAATACGTGATAAGTTTGATGAACATGAGGGAATTAAAATAGAAAGATGTAAGTTAAGAAATACAGATCTCAGATATTAGCTAAAGTAAAGGAAATATGAAAGATATAAGATTATAAGGAAGAGATAAAAATGTTAAGAAAGATTTGAATGAAACGAATTAAGAAAATTTATAAGTTCAATTAAGAACATATCTGAAAGAGATCATAATAACATAGAAAGAGATCATAATAACATGATCAGGAACAATAAGAGGATCGTACTACGATACGATCACAAGATAAGGAAAGTAAATAAGAAATATATTGTAAAGAAAGGTTATGATGGGATCAAGTGAGAATGTGAAATAATAGAAAGACATGTTAATGGTCGAAAAGGCATAGTTTAATGTTATAAAGAGATATGGTACTATGAAAAGGTACAAGAAGAATACAGAGATTGATGAGACATGAATGACAAATGTTATGATAAGAGGCAGGAAACTTGGGTACAAAATTTCATTTGAGGACTCATGTGGTGACTGAGTTGCACAATCCTTTGTATGGGCGGGGGATTTGTGTTTACTTAGTTACTATGTGATAATCATTGAAATGTTAGAGTCGCGCTAAGAGTTTCTGATAGATAGATAATATTAAGTTTAGGCACGAGTTCTTAAAACTCATGCATGTGGTAAGTCCATGACTCATAATTGTATGGTATGTTTTGAGCCCCTCAGCATATGGATAGTCTTTGATTTGTTATCAGACTATATATTGCTAGGACAAGCTTCTAAACTCATATTCTTGTGGTAAGTTCCTAGACTCATAATGTGTGGCAATTTTGATGAACTATACGGGGGTATAGAAAAGCTGGAGTAGATAGAAATTTTAATGTGATAAATGAAAATAGTCCTAGCAATAAATTAAATATTTAAGTGAAAGAACCGAAGGTGGTAGATGTGTTAAAATGTTAGGAAATTTAGGATATTCCCACTCTTCTAGCTTTGCTAGACTTCAAAATTTTTGGCCTCAAGCTATTTTGGCACGTGTGTGCTTTGAAGAATATAAATGAAATTTTTAAACGATTTAAGAAGAGTCTATGCTACTTGTTTCGGCTAGACAAAAATATTTTTACATCAAAATGTATTTCAAAAAGAATCATCCACGCACCTTTTAACCCGGTGCAGATGTGATGAATGACGGAATGCTCAACGTGTTGTTGAGACGGTGCGGTACTATTTCGTCATATGATGATTCAACGCCATAAAGTATGGTTTATGGTGTAGGAATTATTAACGATGAAATTCTCAACGGACTGTCAAGATGATGCGGTAACATGAAGTCATAAATGATTTTGAATTATGAAGGTATGTCAGAACTATAAGTCAATGCCATTTGACTCGGCTTGATATTTTGAAAAGTTTTGACATGATGGATGTTTTAAAAATTTCTGCGGATTATAAATTGTTAAAAGAAAGTCTATGCTAATTGATCTGGCTAGACAAACGTTGAAGAAATATAAGTCTGAGCTATTGATTCAGCTAGACAAAATTTGAAATAAATGCATTGAATTCATATTCTTTGAAAGTTACACCAAATCAAATTACTTTTGAATGAGTTCTAAGGCTGAGATGAATAAAAAGATTAAGAATATTGCAGGTTGATCGAATGGTCACCTGACATAGCAAGACACAGGCATTGCAGACTGATCATCTGGCGTGCCAATGTATGGTGAAACATCCATCACTTTAATGACAGATTGATCCACTGTCAGGGTTTGCAGTATGAAGTACTCGGGGAGCGAAGTGCTGTAAACCGGGATAAATGTTCATTCAACATATCATGAAAGTTTTCCAAAATAAATTTTTTGAATTCCTCTACTCTTATGAAGATTGGATGGTAGGATGGGGTAGTATTTATAAATGTGAGCATTAGGAAAGTAATAATTGTGAAGTAAAGAAGTTAAGAAAGGTGGTGGATTAGAAAATTACAGTGTGCAATAACTACGAGAAAGGAAGGAAAGAAATAAAGATATGTCGAATAAATGTAAAGAAATTGTGTAAGTTACAAATGAATGAAGTATGAGTACATAGAAATTTCGAGGACGAAATTTCGAGGACGAAATTTTATGAAGGAGGGGTGAATGTGACACCCAGAGTTTTAGAATAATTCTAAATAAGAAATATGATGAATTAAGTAAAGGATATCATTTAAAACCTAGTGTTGAATGATAGAGTTATTAAGTAATGATTTATGGAATGTGAAGAAGATTTATGAATATGAAGAAGATTTATGAATATGAATTAAGAAGAGAGAGTTAAATGTGTGGAGTATAAATGATATGCGATAGAGGGTATGAAATAAGCGAATGGAGTACGGAGATGTATGATTAAAAGGAAGAAATTTTTTCAGAAAATAAGAAACTATCTTGATAAGTATATCAAGAAACGAGTTAAAGTTTTATTAATAAAACTTTCAGAGAAATATGAAATGAAATACTATAAAGAAATTGTGAATTAAATTAAGAATTTAATTATTCTGACAGTTGTGACCATTATGGTGTTATCCATGTAAATTATGGATATTAAGAGGTAAGTTATGATTATTAGTGAATTTAGTTGTTATTTATCAAGATAAAGGTATAGCAAAGTACTATGAATAAAATACGTATGATTATTACGGCAACTATGATTCCGAGGACGGAATCCTGTTAAGGGGGGAAGAATGTGAGGATCCGAATTTTCAAGATTTAATTAATAATATTAAATGATAATTTAATTGATAAAATTATCAAGGTTGTTAAATTAATTATTATTTTATGTGGTTTAAGGTATGTGAAGGGATTTAATTGGTAAATTAAATCTGTGCAGAGATGATGATGAATTGTGTTGATTTAGAATAATTGAAAAACTAAATAAATTATTTTAAAACAATTTATGAGAAATAAAAGAAATTTCATGTAATGGTACAATAAAATTGTATAATTAAAATTTTGATATTTAAAATATTTATATGTGTGTTGTATTTAATTATATATATATTATCGTAATATAATAAGTTATATTATAATATAACTTATTGTAACCTCTTGAATTGATGCACGACACGGCAGGAAATTATATAAGTAGTTAGTATACGGTATAATATTATAATGCTAATATAATATATTATAATAAGCACATGCAATTTGGGCATTTCAGATGAGGATGCCAAGCTTTTAAAAGGATAAGTATTGTAAAAAAAAATAAAAAAAAATAAAAAATAAAAATGCAAGACAATCACATTCTCACGTGATTGTCGAATCCGCTGGAAGATACAAGGAGAAAAGAGCTTGACTATTTATATTATTATACAAACATATATACATAGAAGGATATTTATTAAGAAAGAAAGAAAAATTTAAGAATATAGAGAGAGGAGGAGAAAGAGACGGCATCCCAGGGAAGGAGGGAGAAGAGGAACTCAAGCCATATGAAGCAAAGGAGGAAGGAGCGTGCGCCATCATGCAGGAAAGGAAGAATTATACTAGGAATTTGGAACAAAAAGAAAATTATCAAGGCTCAAGGAAGTTTATTTTAATAGTTATGGAGGTATACATAAATTATTCTAGTATATAATTAATTGTTAGAGGTTATTCTTTATTTTGTTAGATAATTATTGTTATGTGGTAATTTATTGTGGATTATTATAAAAATGGTTGTATGTTGTTATTTCAGTAGTGGGTAATGATTTAGAGGGAGTATTAAGCTTTGGGTAGATGTTTTAATGGCTGAAAATGAAGAAATGAAGAAGGACAAAACAGTTGGGAAAAAAAAATATATAAAAAAAAAAAAAAAAAAATTGGGTTAATTTTCGCACAGTCAAAAACCGGGCAGATTCTGTCCATTTCTGTGCATAATCTGGAAAAAGTTCCTTCTACAAAATTGTAGAGAATTAAATTTCGGGTGGAATGGACTTAAAATTCGTAATTTTCTGATAAACGAGCTAATTTTTATGAATTTCGGAAGATTTATCGCATTGAAACATGATCTGTCCAAATTCTGTACATTTCGGTGCAGAATTTGAAATTTTTTTCTTCTACAAAGTTGTAGAGAATTAAATTTTGTGTGGAATGGACTTAAGATTCATAATTTTCGGATAAACGTGCTAATTACTGTGAATTTCAGAAGTTTCATTGCGTTAAAATTAAAATTTAATTACTAAAAATATTTTGTGCTGAAATTTGTTCTGGACAGCATTATTGATATATTATTCCAGAATTTTTGAAAAATTTTGGTAATTTATTGAAGAGCATAGTATTTATTGTATTTTATAAGGCTATTTAAAGTTAATATAAAAATAAGTAAAAATTTATGGAAAATTCTATGAATGTTGAAAAATTACGAAACTTGGTGAATTTTTTTTATAATAATATAAGATAAATATTGATGGTGTTTGGAGGATATAAAAGTATGTTGAGTGATTAATTATATTTTAAAGGCTATTAAATAATAGTTTTATACATATAAATAATTACAGAAATTTGTCGGATAGTCCAGAAATTATGAAAAAAATTGGTCGAAAAGTCTAGGGTGATATTCTAGAGATTTTAAAAGGTTTATTGGACGAACGTGATGTTGGGATTATATTTACCTCTTTTAAATATTAAACCATTAATGTACGAATCGAGATAAATTATCAAGAAATAAGCACGAGTGAATGAACATCTTGGGTTATATCCAGCATGTCAATTGACATGTACGGTATATGTTATTAACCTAAACTGACGTGTTGTTGTTGTTGTAACTGACTATATTTAAAATAATTATAGGTCGTGCAATACGTTTTTGTTCGAGTTACGACTGTTAGTGAACTATGGACCGAGGCAAGTTCTTCAGTACTTTGAAATTAAACGTTTATCTGTTATGATATATAATTCTTGTTCAAACGCATATAAATTATGTGTTATGTGATACGTGGATAATATGACAACAATGTGAACTTTGTGAAGTGATATGAATATATTTGAGATATATTGCTATAGAAGAAGCACACGCACATGATGTATGACACACACCAAGCATGTTAAGGTATGTGCTACGTGAAATATTAACTGTTGAACTTGCTGAGCCGTTGTGCTCATTACTTGCTCAATAACATTTTTGCAGGAAAGAAATGACATTCAAGAATATTGGATTTTGTTAAAGATGAATTGCCTAGAAGGTAGAAAACGTGATTGTTATATTGTTAATGATATAATTCAATGTGAGAAATTTATTTATTTACTGTGATGAATTGTATGTATATATAAGTTGAATATGGATATGATAAGTTCAATTATGAACTGTGATTGATCAAGATAATTGTTACGATAGAAATTATTATATTTCGATTACGAATGTTACAACAAGGAATAATTGTATGAAAATAAATAACATTAGATTTTGAATGTTAGCATTATGACGCTCGTAATAGAAAGAAAAAGTAAAGGTTACGATTCAGGGACTAGGATCCAAATGTAAAGATTTGAAATATCCAAATGTTTTAATATAACGATTGAATCGAGAGAAAAAAAAAATTATACCGAAAAATTGGTAATTGATGATATTAAAATCAAATAATGGATTGATTAAGGTGATTAAAGATTTATTAACGGACCAAAATTCGGACGGTAAGGGAATAATGTGTAATAAATATGGAATTTATGGTAATAATATGGGTCGAATTTCGGGGTCGTTACAATTTATCTATCACTACTAGGTTATCAAACTTCAACCTTTATTAAAAATTAAATATTTTATTTTTAATTCATTTAAATATCCGGGATATTACAATGTATTTGATATTTGTCTCCTCTAATATCCCGGATATTTAAATGAATCAGAAATAAAATATCTAATATTTATTAAAGGTTGGAGTTTGATAACCTAGTAGCGGTAGATAAATAGAGGTCCAAATTAAATTTAACGGACTAACTTAGACATGGGGATATCAATTTTTTTTTAAGTTAGCAAGTACAGTGATAATTCAATGAACTTGCCTAATAGCAAGTCTAATTAGATTAAGAGAATTTAATTAGGAGATGTAATTATGCGACGTAGTTGCGTGTAAATTAAATATGTATTTATATGAATATATATATATGCTTGCATATTTAGTAACATAATTTAATGGTTAATTAAATTGTGATAAATAGATAGATTAATATTAAATTAATCCGAATTGAATTAAAAGGTTTATTGTGGAATTAATTATATTCATTAATCAACAATTATGCAAATTATTGATAAATTATTTATGAGGAATAATTATGTAAATTATATAATTATAAATTATATAAAGTAGTTGAATTAATTAAGGGAGAATAGTAATCGTATATATGTACAATATTTAATTTCATATATATGTATATATATATAAAGGGATTAAATTAATTATTTAATTTTAAATAGTAATTAAATATATTAAATGAATATATTCTATAATTAAATAAATCATTGTAAATGATTTATGGGAGTGAGAAATTGAATTATACAATTATTTGTGTAATATTAATTAAATAATTTAATAAATTATTTAAATAAGAAATTGAGTAAATATATTATTATTTTAATGTATTTTCGGGTAAATGGATGTATTTCCATAATTGATGAGAAATGAATTATTTAATGTAAATGTATTAAATAATTTAATTTATTGTCTAAATAATATATATTAAATTATATATTGTATTTATTTTAATTTCATAATTTATTGTGAAATTATTCTTGAGGTAAAGTAATGTGTATAAATAATATATATAGATTATATATGTTATTGTTAGCGAACATACTCTAAAGTTTTAATATCAAAATAATTGATAAGTTGTCATTAATTAAATATTCAATTAAATTGAATATAATGCGTGAATTAAATTTTATAAATTAATTAATATGATAATTAATTAATATAAATAATGTAAAATATTATTAGTCCATTTAGTAATTTAATATTAATGGGTTAGAGTATTTAATTAATTAATCAATTCAATTATTATTTAATTATGGATTGGATAATTAATGTGTAACAAAATTAATAATTAATCATTTGGGTTATAATTAAATAGCCCAATGATAAATTAAACGGACTTGACAAACTAGTAGCCCAAACAATTTAATTGGAGCCCAATTTGTATTTTAAATAAATTCCAATGCTTGACCCACTTGAAAAATACTTTATAAAACTATTAATTCTTAAAAAAGTGAGCAAGTGTCATTCAATTTGGGACAAGGAACCCTCAGCCGTATGGTGTTAGGAGAGAGAGGATGAAATTGATTGTTATTTTATTTTATTTTTCTTTTAATTAAATAAAGGATTGCTTGTTTATTTTTTTTAAGTACATGACACCATCCCTCTTCCACCAACTAAGTCATGGGCTAACTTTCTTGTGCAAGTATCCAAGTGAGGAGCATCATGACTTATAGATATAATTTTGTATCTAAGAATTTTGCATGTATACTTGAAATGGTAGACATTATACTTCATTTATTTTCTAAGTTCCAAAAGAGAGAGTTTGAGAGAAATAGTTTGGGAGAGTAAGAATTTTGAGAGAGAGCATGGAGAAGGTAGAGAAGGAGATCTTGGTGCATATCTTCAAGTTGTACAACCCATTTTGGAAGAAAAATGAAGATAGCCATTAGAATGAGGTAATGGTTATTTTAAATGTAGTTTATTTTTTTTAAATTAAATAAACCAACATGTGTGTATAAATATATTAATGTAGTTAATAATATGTAGTAGTAATATTTATGTCATGCTTGAGTTTAATATGCTTGATTTGTATTTTGGTATAATTTATATGCTAAAAACATGTGTTTGGTGGTGTTAAATTAAGTCTCAAAATAATGTCCAAAAAAATAATTTTTATAATATTTAGATTTAATGTTATAATATTATAGAACATTAAATCATGAGAAAAATAAAGTTTGAATCACTCAAAATGGAGTTATACACAAAAAGTTATGATTTGTGGTAGTTTATGTGATGTAAAAATTTTTATAATTTTTTTTTATATTAAATCATGAAAAATTAAATTTTCATGTTATAAATTATTGTTAAGTTATTGGTATTTTTTCTGGATTTTTATTGAGAGATTAATAGTTTACTTGAAGGTATAAATTTTATTAAGTTGTGTATAAAAAGTACTATTCACGTTCTGTGAGAGGGAATAGAAAAAGGACTGGCCGCGCAATGCGCACCAGCCAAATAAATCTGCCAGACAGCCGTACAAAACGACGCCGTTTTGCGCATAAAAAGTTAACCCGCGCGCAATGCGCAGACGTCGTTTCCGTTGTTTCTAAACGACACCGTTTTGGCCCAGGGTTTTTGTAAGGCGCGCCATGAGCGAAAGACATTTTTCGGTTGAAATTACAGTTTTGCCCCTCCATTCGGTTTTCTGATTAATTACGAAATTGCCATCGGTCCGGTTTTTTAACTTATTTACGGAAATGCCATTCTGGATAATTTAAATTAATTTAAATGTTTAAAAATTAATTTAAAATTATAACAAAAATATTAATAATACAAAAATGATATTTAGGTATTGAATATTATATTTTCCAAATATAATAGGTATTTAGGATTAATATTTAAATGTTGTAAATATTAATCTAGTTAGTTTAATATTATATTTTTCAAATATAATAAGTATTTTGGATTAATATTTAAATGTTGTAAATATTAATCTAGTTAGTTTAATATTATATTTTTTTTTAAATATAATAAGTATTTAGGATTAATATTTAAATGTTGTAAATATTAATCTAGTTAGTTTAATATTATATCTTCTGAATTTATGATTAAATTAATTATTATTTAATTACTATTAAATAATAAATAAATAATAATTAAGGATGATAAATTAATTAATTATTATTTAATTACTATTAAATAATAATTAAAGACAACTAAAATTTATTATTTGATTAACTTTAAATAATAAATAAATCTAGTAAGTTATTATTTATTATTAAATAATAACTAAAGGTAGTTAATTACTTACTATTTAATTAATGATAAATAGTAATTAAATGAAATTAGATTTAATGGAATAAAGAAAATGTCTTTTAACTCTTTTGTTTAAACAATTACAATAAATTGTTTAATAGTTTAATAAGTGTTCAACACTTAAAGAAAAATATTTTCTAACTTATTAAATTATTAACCTAATTTGACTGAGGGTCTATAAGGTTAATAATATTGTTTTGACTGATGTAAATTATGTGTTAGTACTTATGTGGTAGATAAGTTCCGTAGTAAGCGTATAGTTGTGCAAATACGCCGTATTAATTATTAGACCAACTTTATTGATGTTAGGTTTTTCAAAGCCAGTTAGTTAAAGCTAGACATTTATTGTAGCTGAGCAGACAGGCAAGTTTCCTAAACCCTACTCAATTTATATTCGAGCAGGATATATTATTTTATTGTTCGAGTTCCTAATTCAAACTCAAGTTATTATATTTCAAGCATGCTAGTGGTTTAATTCTGTATAATTATTCCACCTCTTTAAATTGTTGATTCGCACATAGTACTTGTTGCATGTGTTCATCAGGTATGAAAGACTGATCACCTTCATTACCATAAGGTTCAGTTAAATTTGTTCATGGTCATTATTGACACTCAAAATTTATTAATTCAGTCATTCAATTATTGAAATTATGACTCGTACTCTTTCACAATTATTATATTTTTGAAAATTCAAAAGCTTATTATTTCTTTCAATCATGATATATCGTTATCGTATTTAAACTTGCTGAGCAAAGTCGTTGCTCACTCTTGCTATATCATGATAACAAATTTCAGAATAATACGAATGTCCAATGAGAGACGGAGACAGAAGCAACAGACAAGATTATAGTGTTATGCATTATAACTAAATTGTTATATGATGTAAGTAATTTTGTAAACCTTTTTATGAATCTAAAGGTATATATGTAAGTTAAGGTTAGAAACCTTGGGAAATGTTGTAGAATAAACAATTTATGTTTATATATTCCGCATTAGTTATAGAACGTGTATGAAGATGATGTATCATGACGTACCAAGTCTAGGGTTAAAAGAACCCGGATTTGGGGTCGTCACATCTCCCTTTTATGATATGTATTTTCAAAACTTTAAATAGTTTTGATTTATGAGTAATTGGTCAATACTTTTTTATTTTTACTTTTTATAAATAAATTGAATAAATTGTTTATTAGGTTATTGATATTCGAATTCAGATATTTGAATAATTTTTTTATTCGAATAAAAAATGGAAACGTATATTATCCGTATTCGGATATAATTTGAAATACTAAATACGAACATTTTTTAAAAATTTGCCGAATACCTTATATGGTTTTACAAAAGCATGCTTATTGGGGCTATCTTAATTTAGGACAACATTTTAATAGTCGTTGCAAAAGGTTGTATAAAATATGTAATGAAAAAAATTGTTGCCAATGAATGTGATCTATACTAGGTCACGAAATTTTGTAACGACTTATGAATTTCGTTATGAAAAATGAAAGTCTTTCACAATATGTAATGAATGACAAATTTCGTTATTAAACATGCATTTTTAGCAACAACTTTATAAGTCATTGCACGAAAAGCCTTTGGCTAGCTTTGTATACAATATATTCTTTTGAAATGATATAATAATTAATTTCTCATTTAGTAAATATAAAATTTATGTGAACTTTTTTGTTATTTATATTTTAATGAGATATTAAATTAATAGTTTGTTAGTATAGTAAGTTCACAATATAATAAAATAATAAATTAAAAAGAATAATTTGGAAATTCATTATAATTTAGTGGTTCATTTGTCATTCATAAGTTCAACTTCTATGAAGGAATTTCTCTGTCACTAAATTCATAAAAAAGTTACAAATTATAATGAATCATAATCTGATTGGCATGATGGACTTGGTATACTGAATCATAATTTGTCAACGAATTGGAATTTTTTTTTTGTAATGAATTGTCAATGACTTACGAAATTTCATAAACGGTAAATTTTGTTGCTAAACATACATTTTTGGCAACTACAAAAATCGTTGTCGAATGTCCATAAAGAAATAGCAACGAAGAAGGTAAATAGGCGGGGATTTTTTTTTCCCACCTACAAATTGGCAACAAAATTTTACAACGACTTATGAAAACCTTTCAAAATCTGCAACGAATGACAAATTGCGTTGCTAAACATGCACTTTTGTCAACGATTTATAAAATCGTTGCCCAAAAAATTGTTGCCAAATGTCCATTTTTTTGTAGTGCTTATTTGTTTATTAATAAAATAATTATTTAAAGGCATTTCTTTATTTATGATTAACTGGTTGAATTAATTAATTGGATAAACCCATAGTTTTGAGCAATACTTTTGTGACACCCCAGGATTTTTAGAGTAATTCTAAATAAGGATTATGATGAATTAAGTAAAAGTTAGCATTTAAAACTTAGTGTTGAATGATGAAAGTATTAAGGAATGATTTATGATGTAAGCAATGTGCGAAATGACCTATGTGATTGACTGAATATGTTGAATATATTACAAAGAGAAATGGAACGTGAAGAAAATTTATGAATATGAATTAAGAAAAGAAGGTTGAAAGTGCAAAGTATAAATTATGTGCAATAGAGAGTATGAAATAAGTGGATTGAGTAAGGGTAAGTGCGATTAAGGAAATGAAATTTTTCAGAAAATGAGAAACTATCTTGATAAGTGTATCAAGAAACGAGTTAAAGTTTTTTTTTAGAGAATAATGAAATGTAATGTTACAAAGAAATTGTAAATTAAGTTAAGAGTTGAATACTCTAATTGTATAATCATTATGGTATTATCCATTAAAGATGTGAGTTACAGTTACTAAAGAGGTAAGTTATGGTTATTATTGGGTTTAGTTGTTATTTATTAAAGATAAAAAATGTAGCAAAATGATATAAATGAAATACGTAAGGTTATTACGGTAATTGTGATTCCGGGGACAGAATCTTGTTAAGGGGGGAAGAATGTGAGGAACCGAAATTTCGGGATCACTTTAATAATATTGAATAAGAATTTAAATAACAAAATTATTAAGGTTATTTAAATTACTTATGATTGATATATTTTATGTGATTTAAAGTGCGTGATGAGATTTAATTAATAAATTAAATCTGTACAGAGATGGTGATAAATGATGTTGAATTAAAATCATTGAAAGTAAATAAAGTGTTTAAAAATAATTTATGAAGAATAAAAGAAATATCATGTAATGGTAACAACAAAATTGTACAATTAAATTATTATGGAGGTATAAAAATTATTATTTGAATAGTGATACGTGGTAATGTGAGATATATGAATTAGATATGTATATATATACATTTGTATATATATGTGTGTATGTTTAATTGTTGCAATTATAAATTCTATTGATTATGAAATCAAGGGGTTAATAATTAAATTAATCCAAATTTAAATGAAAAGTTAATGAAGGAGTTAGTAATAATGTAATTATTGATTTTAGATTTAATCAATAATTAGAAAGGAAGTTTAGAAATTAATTAAGAAGAAAAGTAAATATATAAATTATATAATAATAGATTATATAATTTATACAAGGAAATTAGAGAAAAATATGAAGAAAATAATAATTATATAAATTATATAAAAATAATTCTATAATTTATATAAGAGGATTAAATTGAATAATGATGGAAGAAAAATTTTATAAATTGTATTTTGTGTAAAATGGAAATTATATAAGAATAAAAGTAATTATATAAATTATATAATAATAAATTATATAATTTATATTAGGAATGTAAATAAATGTAAATAAATCTTTATTTGATATTATGAATTTTGTTTCGAAGAATGGTACATGTATGTGTTGAAATTTTTTATACACACACACACACACACACACACACACACACACACCTTTGTTTGGAAATCAGAATTTATTTGTTAAGTTAAAGTATTAAGTGGATTAATATAATCCGAGTTAAATGGAAAGCTTATATTAAAGTTGGCGGGCCTTGTGTGACAACGTGATGTTACGAAATTTAAATGCACGAGTGTTGTGATTTAATTCACTCCGTTGAATTGGTAGATTAATATATGTTTGTAATAAGATGAAGGACTTATTTAATTTTATAATGGTGTTACGTATAATAATTTGATGTAACATGAATGTTGGTTTAATGTGATTTATTATAGCAAGCAGAACGTATTTGATTATGTTTTAATTTTTAATTCAAGGAATGGGTAATATATGAAAGTAGTATGCACATAAGCCAATCATATTTGATATGATGTAACATGTACTTTATAATCTTATTCATTTATTAATAAAAATTTATTTATACAAAGGCATTTTCTTTATCCATATTTAATAGATAACATTAATTATGATAAACCCTAGTTATTGAGCAATACTTTTAAAATCATGATGATGATCATGCTAATGAGATCTAAATTCAAGATAGCTCAAAAATTAAAATTGTTCCTAATCGTGAGATTACTAAAATGGGGATTAGTGAATCCGAATAGATTAGTAAATACTATGCTTGCTCTTATGAAGAGGACGATTGATCTTATAATCATTTTGTAGAGACACTAAAGCAAGTATGTAGGTGCTTATTAGAGAATAAGTTCACTGAACGCGACTCGCTTAAGGAAAACCTAATGGAGTCTTACTTACTTGTCAATAGGAGTTTCTTTTTGTGATAATAGTACAAGTGATCATTAGACTTGAGATCATCAAAATATCTTATGTATGATGAATTATATTTTGATATATTCCTTAAAACTTTTATGGTGTATCAAAAGGTATATTCGGATATAATAAGTTATACGTAGAGATAAGTGAATGATCAATAAAGAATCTACCACTTCTAGTTAAAAAAGAGAATGCCATATGCGATTCGATAAATGACAACTCAGTAGTCCTTGGCCAAAGCAGAATAAAAATTAGAAATTGGTTTCTAATTTACTTTAATTAGAGTTATTCATTTGAGAATCGAAATGCATATAATCAAAAAAAATAAGACTTGATAGTAATACCATGTCTTATATTTT
The DNA here is from genome assembly GCA_947179155.2 of Hedera helix. Lineage (NCBI taxonomy): Eukaryota > Viridiplantae > Streptophyta > Magnoliopsida > Apiales > Araliaceae > Hedera > Hedera helix. The sequence goes on from OX359268.1 coordinate 17,992,423, forward strand.
TTGATTGAGACATTGTGAGGTAGAATGATTGAATTGTACGGTAACTATTTGCTGAATAGGTTCTTTTGTGATTAAATATTAAAATTTATATTATCTGAAAAGTCATTGATCGCTAATGGGGCTTACCCTTATTATATATTAAATATTATTAATTAGAATAAATTAAATAATTTAATTTATTTATATAAATAAGATTAGAATAGTTCTAATTAATTTATTCTATAACCGATTTAATATGACGAACCTAAAGGGTTACACCGCAAAAAGAAAATAATTATTTAAGAAGTAAATGACATAATCGTAATAATGAATTAATTATACCTAATTTATACTATGGGGATAAAATAAATTAAATAACTTAATATTTATTATTTATTATTTTGAAAATACTAATTATGAATTAATAAGAGGAGTCTTTATATTATTATTGTTACTATTATCATTATTATTTAGTTCATAAATGGTTTAGGAATCAATTAATAAATGGTTTAGGAATTATAATTATTATATTAATATAATTAAGTTCCTAATTAGATTAAGAGTTTAATTAAAAATTCTATTCTTAAAGGTGTTAGGATGATTAACTATATCTATAAATAAGATAAGTCTTATTATGGATTGGGGTTATATACACTTCAATAAGTTTTGGGAGGATACTCACAAGTTCTCTAAATCTAAGAAATTAGAATAGAGAGAAAATTAGGGTTTGCCACCACCCACTTCTTGAATCCTTATTCTTCCTTGGTGGATCATCTCTAAAGGCCAAACAGTTGGGTGACTAACGTTGATCAAATGAATCTAATTGGTGGAATTCAAGGAGACCACGAAGGAATTGGAGTTGAACATGTACCTATGAAAATCTAGAATCTACACGGGTATAATTCTTTATCTCCTTTTAGTTAATTAATAATTATGCATAAAGGTTGATCATGGATTATGGTTTGTAGTAAAATTTTAAATTCTAATTTTACCACGTTTCCACTGTTTATATGTAATTTGATTGCATGTTCATGGATATTACAAACAAATAGTGGCATCAAAGCTAAACTTTATGCAAATTATTAATTGTTTTGATTCTATATATGTATGGGTATGTGTTTAGAATAATTTAATGGTGCCTACATGTTGTATAAAATCATGAGTTTTGAAAACAATTACAAAAATTATGCTTTTGATGAACAAATAATCAAAATCGTGACTATAGGAAAAATCGCAAAAAAACTTGATTCGGGGCTGAATGCCAAGGCACTCAAAGTTCTGTTTTGAATGCCAGGGTGCTCACCTGAGCATTGGGGCATTCAAAGCAGAATTTTTCTATTTATTTTTTCTTTCAGTTTTTAAAAGTTTTAAAATAAAAGGGTTATTTTACTTTGTTTTGTAATTAAAATAAAGAGCTATTTTAAATATGAAATTTGATTTCATACAACTTAAATTGCCTATTAAATAATATCAATTCATATATGGAATGATTTTAATTTCATTAGATGAATATTATTTATTGATATATATGATAATAAATAAATGAGATTGATTATGGACTATTGACTAATGTGTGATTGGATGTGAATGCATGAATAAATGAGTTTTATAAATGGGGTCTGCGCACCTCGTCTTTCTAATTTTTCTTACGTATAATTCTATCTCTTTCCTAAGTACTTTCTCTTGACTGCTGATCAATGTTTCTATTTATTGTAAATAGTTTTGTAATATGATTAGTTAGAATTATTTTGAAGAATTGGAGCAAAGAAGCAAGAAGCACATGAAGACTCGTTTGTGAAGGAGCCCGAGTTATTGAATGTATTTATTCTTGCACCCTAAGTTTAACTTTTTGGTTCACTTGATAGTTCTAGTTAACTAAACTAGAATAAAAGTCCATAATTAATCTAAGTAGAATATAGTATTCTATATGTGCGTGCATATATATATATATATATATATATATTATCTAAACATGCTTTGTATGTTAAATAATATGACGCGTATTTCATATATATATGTGCATGCGCGCTAAACAAGATGAGACAATTAACAACAAACCCCTCAAGGTAAATTATATTAAGCTGTAACATTCAAAGATATCTGAAATATCGAACGTCACCTTCTAGCATGATAAAATAATAGAGTATCAAATACTTAATATAAGTTTATTGTGCATACACAGGCTTATATCGATTATTTAAGATGTTGTTTTATCACATTGGATGCTTATAAAGGAATTGGATATTACTGTTTTGTTATGTACACACAATGACATTATTTTTCTCTTCACTTATATAGAAGTGCTAGGTTGGACTTAACTTAGATAATTTTGATTTGGATGTGCACACACATGATCATAATAATCTAAGAGGCGAAATACAAGGAGTTACATGTTGATATAATTGACAAGGAGTTGTCTACCTATTGAATAAACTATAGCTTGTTGTGCACACATAAGATTATATTTATGTCGATAGGATCCTTATCTCACTAACAAATCTTTAATTAGATTTGCCGAACTATATAAAGAGGGTAATATAGTTTGATGAAAAATAGTGGGAGAATACCAAATTAAATAAAGACCTAATTTATTTTGATAATTAAATAAATGAATGTATGCTAAAATGTTGTCTATTTTCACATGTAGAATTTTACAAATGTCACTCATTATCACTGCGTAGCATACTTGATGCTAACAAACTGACTGAACAGAATTACACGGATTGACTAAGAAATTTGAGAATTGTTCTCACTGTTGAAAAACTTTCCTATGTCCTAAATTCGTCTATCTCTGTAACTGTTACAGAAAATGCCTCTGAGAAATAAGTTGCTACTTTTAAGAAGTGAAAAAATGATGCAGTTGTGGCTCAATGCATTATACTCGCATCAATGACTAACGAGCTTCAGCGTCAGCACAAAAAGATGGATGCTCTTATTATACTGCTGAACCTTAAAGAATTTTATGATGAGTAAAGTAGGATTGCTAGATATTAGATATATAAGGAGCTCTTCCGATCTCAAATAACCGATGGTACTACTGTAGAGACTCATCTCATCAAGATGGTCAATTTGATTGAACAACTTGGACAATTAGGGTTTGTGATGAATGTGGAGTTGAGCCAAGATCTGATCTTGTAGTCACTCTCGGACACCTTCTCACAATTTGTTATAAATTTTCAAATGAATAAGTCGGATGTCAGCTTGCCTGAGTTACTGAATATGTTGAAAACTGCGAAGGGTCACTTCCCATCTAAACAGAACCAAGTCTTGTTGGTAGAAGATTCTTTGAAGAAAATGAAGAGACCCAAGGGAACTTCTCGAAAGAAGAATTTCAAGAAAGCTAAGGGCAAGGCAAAAGTAAAGGATAATAAGAAGGTAGATCCAGATAACAAAGAAATGTTCTTCCACTGCAATACGTTGGGTTACTAGAAAAGAAACCGTAAAGAGTATATTGCAAGTTTAAAGCAAAACCTTGGAGAAGTTTTAACCGCAGATCAAGGTTTGCTTATGATTGAAATAAATCTTTTTGTATGTCAAAGTTCTACTTGTGTATTAGATACCAGTTGTGGTTCTTACATATGTAATACTATGCAGGGACTAAGCAGAAGTAGACAGCTAAACAAAGATGAAGTCATCTTGCGCATAGGGAATAGAGCAAAGGTTTCTGCATTAGCCGTATGAACTTATTGTTTGGCATTGCCTACGGGCAAGTCCATCAGTTTAAATATTTGTTATTATGTTCCAATACTTATTAGAAATATTATTTCCATTCTTATGTTAGGCAATGATGTTTTTTACATTATAATTAAGAATAATAGTTATTCTATTTATAATGATAATGTTTTGTACGGTACTGGTAAATTGCACAATGGACTTTACTTACTTGACTTACATGAAGATATATTACAAATTGAACAAACTAAGAAAAGAAAAATAGATAATGTTAATTATACTTTTATGTGGCACTGTAGACTCGGTCATATTAATGAAACTAGATTAAACAAGTTGCATAAAGATGGACTTTTATAGTTATCTGATTATGAATCATATTCAACTTGTGAATCTTGTCTCATGGGTAAAATAACTAAATCTCATTTTAGTGAAAAAGGAGAAAGAGTTACAGAGTTGTTAGAGTTGGTACATACAGATGTATGTGGGCCTAGGACAACGCATGCACGAGGAGGTTATTCATATTTTATTACTTTTACTGATGATTATTCAAGATTTGGATACGCGTATCTGATGAAATACAAGTCTGAAATATTTGAAAAATTCAAAGAATTCAGAAGTGAAGTAGAGAAACAAACTGACAAGAGTATTAAGATTTTTTGATCGGATCTAGGTGGTGAATACTTAAGTAATGAGTTACTCAATTATCTAAAAAAAAAATGGTATAATGTTACAATGGACTCCACCAGGTACACCATAATTAAATGATGTATCTGAAAGGAGAAATCGAACATTTTAAGACATGATTTGTTCTATTATGAGTTTTATTGATCTTCCAATTTTATTCTGGGATTATGCCCTAGAAACAGCTGCATATCTACTTAATAAGATACTTTCTAAATTTGTCCTAAAGACTCCATATGAGTTATGGATAGGGAGAAAACCAAGTCTTAAGCATGTTAAGATTTGAGATTGTCTAGCTTACGTCAAAAGGTTTGAGAATAATACGCTAGAGACATGATACGATAAGTGCAAATTCGTGGGATATCTTAAAGAAAGTTTAGGATATTATTTCTATCATTCAACTGATCAAAAGGTGTTTGTTGCGAAACATGCTTTCTTTTTGAAAAATGAGTTTATCCTTGAAGAGGTCAGTGAGAGTAAAATAGACCTTGAAGAAGCTCAAGAACCGCAAAGCAATATGGGTCAAAGTGAGGTACCTAACTAAGTAATACAACCTAATGTTGAAAGTAGTATGCCCTCAAGCCAATCACATTTGATGTGATATGCATATACTTTATAATTTTATTCGTTTATTAATAAAAGTATCAAGACATTTCTTTATTCATGATTAATTAGCTAAATTAATTAAATGGATAAACCCATAATTTTTGAGCAATGCTTTTAGAACCATGATGAGGATCATGCTAATGAGATCTAAATTCAAGATAGCTCAAAACTAAAATTGTTCCCAATCGTTGGATCACTAAAAAGGGGATTAGTAGATCCAGATAGATTAATACATATTATGCTTCCTCTTACGAAGATGATGATTGATCTTATAATCATTTGTGTAGAGACACTAAAGCAAGTATGTAGGTGCTTATTAGAGAATAAGAAAACTAAACATGACTCGCTCAAGGAACACCTAATGGAGTTTTACTTGTCTGTCAATAGGAGTTACTTATGTGATAGTTGTACAAGTGATCATTAGACTTGAGATCATCATAGTATCTTATGTGTACTAAGTTGTACTTTGACATATTCCTTTAGACTTGTTTGGTGTCTTAAGGTGTATGCACTTCTTCTGACAATCAATTATCGCTCCATGGCTAAACAACCAATCCATCCCAAGTATTACATCAAACTCCTCCAAACGTATCAGAATTAGATTTACATTTAACTTCTAACCCTTGATTTTAGCACATCAATTTCTATGTATGTACTCTACAGGAATCACTTCTTTATTAGCAACTTCTATGTTTATTGAGTTTTCTAGTTTTTCTCTAGGCAATTCTAACCGTCTAGCGAAATCATTAGACACAAATGAACAGGTAGCACCCGAATCAAAAAATACATATGCATTTATATTATTGATCGGAATAATACCTGACACCACGTCTTTTGACTCCACGGCATCTTGCACCGTCATATTGAAAGTCCGTGCTGTCGGCTTTTTCTGTGGTACCGGTCCCCCGATAGCCAATTTGCTGTTATTGCCCTTGTAGCCGCTACCCCCATCATTTTTCCTTTTTGGGCAATCATTTATCTTGTGGTCAGAAGCTCCCCAGGAAAAACATCTCACTTTCTTTGGGAGGGGACAATTTGGAGAAATATGTCCCACCTAACCACAGTTGTAGCACGTGTTCTTGCCTTTCTTGCACTCCCCGAAATGATTCTTTCCACATATATTGCATGCCGTCCTTTTCTGAACATTTCCTTGTTGATTCCCCGAGCTCTTGTCGTTGCTATTGTTGTCCCATTTGCGCTTGTTGCTGTTAGTGTTATTATTATTGCCCCCACTATTACTGTTCTTACTTTCCCCTTCACTCTTCTTCTTATTCATCTCTTGATTATATTTGGTTAATGCATCATTTCCCCCTTCTGCAATGATTGACTTCTCTAGTAAGGTTGAGAATGAGTCAATCTGCAGTACTGCTACCTTATTGAATATTCAAGGTCTCAATCCGTTTTTTAGTATTTTATTTTTGGTTGCCTACGATAGCACACCAGAGACCTATAAGAACTTACTAGTGGCAAGAGATTTCAAACAAGGTCAATGAGTTGACTATGATGAAACTTTTCACTAGTAAAAATACTTATATACATTTGAATTTTTCTTGTAGTTGCAGCTTACTACACAAAAAGGATATATGTATGATACAACCAAGGAGATTTGTCTCCATAGAGATGAAGTAAATTAAGTATGTAAGTTACAACAATCCAATTATAATTTAAAACAAGTTTTTCGAAAATAAAACATCTATTTTGATAAGATAATCAAAACGTTGATGAACCAAGTGAGTACAAAAAGGGTTAGTGGGAGCCCTAAATAAATATTTAATAGTATATTAAAAACTTAGAAATCTTATCATCATTTGATAATACTTTAATCATATAAAATCAATATAAATTATTTAATATTCTTTAAACGTTTATCTAATATTATTAATCAAATAATAATATTTAAATCCTCTTATAATATTATTAATTATTTAATAATATTTTAATTATTTAATTCTTGCCAAATATTAATATTATATTAATTTATATTTTTGGACCTATTTCATTATCCAAAGATCCGACTTGTCTCGTTTTCTATGGCCCGATCTAACCCGGATAATAAAAGTTAATTTTTCAAAAATTCTAGACAACCGTTGCAGCGGTGCCCAGTCGAACATTTCACCACTGCGGCGGTGAAATCTACTACTGCGATGATAGTTCTGTTTTCTCAAAATCCTAATTTTTCAACCTTGATTTATTTGGTTCAATCTTTTATAAAATGAAATATACACATCAAAAAGACACCAAAACATATTTGTTATCTTATTAACTTCTTGTTCTTCAATATTTCATTGATCGATCTCATTTTCGAAACATTTTTGACATAAAATTTTGGATCGATTGACTATGGTTTCAAAAACTGCATGTTTTACGATACGATAAAGACCATAACTTGTATATTTCTTCACATTTTTCAAATATTCAAGTTGGGTTATTCTTATGACTCCTAAAACTATCTTTCAATCCATAGAACTCATAAAAATAACATCCTAACTTATTTTTCAACACATCAAACCACCAAACAACTTAGGGCTTTTTACCGATAATTATATGCATTTATCTTCCACTTTATTTACATACCAAGCAAAGTAATACACTTATTAAGCATACTAAACTATGAATCTACATATTTATATCATAGTTCTAGCATTTAAGAATTTAAAAATAGTTTTTAACCATTAAAATATTATTTTGACAATTAAATCTATTTAACATTCTCCTTCAAAACTCCATCCTTATACATTCGAAACCCTACATGGTTTCCACAATACAAATTTCTCCCACAATCAACCATGAAAAAAACATTTAATATAAATTTTAACCATAAAAATGAAAGAGTTTAAAGGATGAAGAACTTTTCAACTTTCTAAGCTTGGATGCACTTCTTCTTCTTCTTCCAAAGTAGAAACTAAAGATGATGAATCCACTATGGCTGCTAGAACAACACTCTTAATATATTATCTCTCAAGAACTCATTTACAAAGCTCTCACTTCTCACTATAATTCTCTCTCTATAAAAATATAAGCTAGTAGCAAATGAAGTAAACTTTTTACAAGCCAAGCCAATGGTTCTATTTTAAAATGTATACATACATATATACACTATAAGTCTACAAAAACACCAACTCATCTTATCTTCATGCTCATCAATTGCTAGATTTTAGGAATTTCACTTACACAAAGGACAAGGGTTAGTGAGACTTAGTAAATAACTTATCTTTTCCAAGATTTTGTAAGCAACTAAAGGAAAACAGTCCACCGCAATGTGGGGCCCCTAGGGCTGTCGACCAACCATCCATTTGCTACCAAATTTACTTTATTTTTATGTCCTAATAATGCTTATATATATATATATATATATATATATATATATATATATATATTGACCATATTTGACTTCACGTTAGGCTTCACATTTGACTCTAGAATTAATTCTATTGGGCTCATTCATTTAATTTGTGTGAGCTCAATTAAATAATCCAATTGGGCTACCAATTAATACATACAAGTATATATTACATGGACTATTTATAAATTAATTGTTTATGCTACCAACTTAGTTCTTTTAGACCTTAATTAATAATTCAATTAGGTAAAACACATAATCTAATTAGACTTACATCATTTAAATAATTAGTGCTAATATGTTGCCTTAATTTTATTACTTGAACTCTTCTTTATTTAATTCCTTCATTAATTATCTTACCTTGCTACAATTTAATAAATGAACAAATACACAATTATATTGATATATTCATTCAATGACATAAGAGCACAATCAATTAACATAAAAAATTGCTTCATTGATATTTATTTAATAATTATCATTACAATATAACTTAAAATTCATGGTTATTACAGTCTCCCCCCTTATAAGAATTTTATTTCCGAAATTACAATTTAAGGCTACCAAAAAAGATTTGGATAATTACTCATAATCTTTTCTTCAAGTTCTCACGTAACTTCTTCGGCGTTTTGGTTCCTCCAAAGCACTTTGACAGAATGTATAACCTTATTTCTTAAAGTCTGCTATTTCTTATCTAATATTTGAACATGAATTTCTTCACATGATAAATATTTCTCAACTTGAATCAGCTCATAGGATATGACGTGCTTATAATCATACTTGTATGACCGTAACACTGACACATGAAATATATTATGAATATGCTCTAATTCAGGAGGTAGAGGTACCTCGTACGTCACTTCACCCGCTCTTTTCAATATCTCAAAAGGTCCTATGAACCTCAGATTCTGTTTCCCTTGCTTTCTAAATATGATCTTCCCTTTTCAGGGTGACACTTTTAAAAACACAAAACTTTTCACTTCAAAATCTTGCTTCTGACGATGCAAATTTGCATACTTCTTCTGTTGATCCTGAGCTCCTCACCATTGGCCATTCTCTTCCTTATTTTGTCACACTTTTCATATTTGTCTTGAGCCTCCTTAACCTTGTCCAATAAGGTTGGGCTTGCTTCCATTTCCATTAACTTTTCTTCTGAATCTTTTGGATTTTTCACCTCTAACTCCATTCGAGTAATTTCTTTTTCAAGTTCTTCTTGGTCTGTCAATACAAACAACTTTTCTGTACTCTTTTTGCTGAGAGCATCTGCTACAACATTGGCTTTGGCAGGATGACATAGAATTTCACAATTATAATCTTTGATCAATTCTTACGACCTCCTCTTCCTCACGTTCAACTCCTTTTGTGTGAAGATATACTTTAGACTTTTATGGTCTGTGAATATCTCATATTTTTTCGCATATAAATAATTCCTCCAAAATTTAAGGGCAAACACTACCACTGCCAACTCCAAGTTGTGGGTAGGGTATATTTTCTCACAATCCTTTAATTGTCTTGATGTACACAATGATCTTACCATTCTGCATAAGCACACAACATAGTCCCTTGTGCGATGCACACTATAGATTGTAAAACCTTCCGTATTGTTTGGTAAAGTCAACACAAGTGCCCCACTAAGTCTCGTTTTCAACTCTTAAAAACTTTTCTCTCACTTCTTCGTCTATACATACTTTATTGTCTTCCTTGTCAAATTTATTAATGGCGTTGTTATCTTCAAAAAATTCTTGATAAATCTCCAATAATAACCCGCTAACCCTAAGAAACTCCTAATCTCCATCGATGTCCTTGGTTGTTTCCAATTTATCATCGCTTCCACCATTACAAGATCCACTGAAACTCCTTCCTTGTCAATAACATGACCTAAAAATTGAACTATCTCCAAACAGAATTCATACTTTGAAAATTTTGCATACAACTACTCATTCCTTAATATCTCCAATACCAATCTTAAATGTTCGGCATGATCATATTTAGTTTTTGAATAAATCAAAATATCGTCAATGAACATAATTATAAATTTATCCAAGTATTATTTGAAAACTCTGTTTATTATGTCCATAAATGCGGCTGACGCATTCATCGGTCCAAACGACATCACCAAAAACTCATAATGGTCATAACGAATTCTGAATGTTGTCTACAATCAACCAAATAACGTCGTATCCCTTTTGCGTTGCTGGAAGTCCTACTACAAAATTCATCGTGATATGCTCCCATTTTTATTTAGAAATCTCTAACGGTTGTAATTGTGACGCCCCCAAATTCGGGTTTCATAACCTCGTGTTTAGTGCTCATAATCCAATACATAATAACAACTAAATACATAGTCTTCATTAATCTTAGCGGAATAATACATCACCGTTCCTTACAAAAAGGTAATACAATTCCTAAGGTCTTCTAACCTTAACATACATCATACATATCTTAAGGGATTCACAAAGGATTTACAACATTTAAATAACATTAAATACTTACACTAATAGCATGATAATTCTACGCTTTGGTTTTTTCCTTGCCATTCTCTTTCTTGAAACATTCGGGCTTAACTGAAAAATAGGTCATGATATAACAAGAGTGAGCAACTAGCTTGCTCAACAGGCTTATTAGTGAAGGTTCTTATTTATACTGCTACCAAAGATATACATACACTTCATATAAGCCTACATAATTTTCTAGCTCATCTTAACCTTAAAGTTTACCAATGCTAGATTTTAGGGATTTTCTTGCACAAAGGACTTGAATTGGTAATGGTGTGTAGCTTAGTTCAACAACTCTTGTACCCTTAGAACTTAAAATCAAGCAACACAAAATTTGAAATCCACAAAAATTGATTAATGAATCTACATTAATTAAATAAACTGAGCTAAGTATTTATACGACGTATAAATATAGAAGGTAAATACTCCCAAATATGAGTAGAATGAGTTAAAAACATGTGTATAATGTAAATTATCATATACGTATAAAATTAATGAACATAATGACCTAAAAGTCGTAAAATGGGTAATATGAACTTAAATTGTAAACAATGATGGATTTTGAGAATTCAATCAGAGTATAGTATGACACCATATATGTGTTATATGAATCTAAAAGAAAATTAATTTCTTAAAAGATTGACGCGGGAATCACTATTTATGAGTTGAGTATTTTTTGTTTTTATCAAAGGTTCGCTCTTTGAGAAAGGGTTTTTATTAAACATGTGAACATTTCTAATATTTGAAAAGACGGAAATTGGAATGGTCTAAGTATGTAACCGGGAAGGTTCGTATAGAAATAAAAATGTAATTATAGTTAAGAAAAGTGGTTTAGTTGATTTATGGTTAAATAACTAACTAAGTGAAAGTAATATAATCGAAAAGGAATTAGCTAGTTAGTTGATCTACTTAATTAATTTGTAGAAAGATTAATCCATGTCCGTGACACCACTAAATTCGGGCTCCTTGAACCTCGACTTTGGTGCTCACTATTCATACATTCTACTTTCATTTACCGCAACTCAAAATTTCTAATAATATATATTACATCCATTAATATTCAAGTTAATACAAAATATACCTACCAAACCCCCAGGGTCATCAACCTTTACATACATACAGCGTTACTAGGATAAGCATTCCACATCTACAACTGCAAAATGGATTTAACACTACCAGCAGGGGACATTCATCATTTCTTTATTCCGACATCTTTCCTTTGCCTTTGTCTTTCTTATTTATACCCTCAGGTTTAACATCTTTGTCTGCGTTACATTAATCAGGCAAGAATGACTAACTGAAGTGTTCAACAAGTATAATGAATTGAATCACAATACATTATAAGAAACAGAATTTATAAAAATAACGTAACCAACAAAGTAACATGAACTCATTTCAAATGAAAGAAAATAACAGAAGGAAATATCCTTTGAAACATGATAATGAGAATCATACTGAGGGTTACAAGACCATTGAACATATGTTAATCAATGGTAACATTGATAACCTGTACGTGTCATAAGGAGCATAAAACCTTAAATCCGTACTCGAGGTGATAGGCCCCTCGTACCTATGATTGTGCACACCATACGGTAGCACATCGCGGAGTATCGGAATTTAAAGCATCTGACGAGCTATATCCACTGAAACAGGGTTGTTCATCTCAGTTCCTAAGAGTCCGCACCAAAATAATTTGGTTTGGCTTAGCACTTAGCGATAATGAGTAATTTGAGATTCAATTGTATCAAAAGTCTAGCTGGACAATTGGCATAGACTCATAATCATCAACTCACTCATCAACAATTATGATTCGTAAAAATTTTCATTTAAGAGTGAATATGAGTAACAACAGAGATTTTCAATTTTAATTGAAAATTTTACATCAATCGAAATAAATATTCAAGAAAGTGGAATAATGATAAAACATAGGAAATAGAACTCAATTGGGATTTTAATATCTAACATATGATAAATGGTTCAAGATTAGGGTTTAGGAACTTGACTCGATATCCGATTATGAAATTAATGGCTAATAACTCATTCTTGGTCAACCTATAATAATAACGTAATCAAATAATAATAATGTAATAACCCACAATATAAATATTTTACCCGTCGGATCTATATTAAGGTTTACAATTAATTATAACCTAATTTGGTTATTTAATTTAACCGTGCCATTTCTATGTCCTCACGTAAAGCATTTAAATACTAATTGAAATTATTCTTCAAAATTGAAAAAATGTTAAATTTAATTTATAAATCATTTTTATATGTTTTTTTTTTATTTTTATATAATTTTTAAACTTTTATTTAATTAATTAAAATCCTTGATGGCATTTTTTTAGTTTTGTCGAAAAACTGGACCTGTGGCAAAACCGTAAATAAACCGAATTTGATCCGTCGTGCATGGCGCAACCCTGCCTCACCTTCCAACCAAACAACGTCGTTTACTGGGCCGATTACCAAAAAAAATTTGGTCGCCGTGCATGGCGCGACCCTGCCTTCCCTCCTCGAAACGTCGTCGTTTCGTTCCCAATTTCGAAAAAAAAATTAGCTGCAGCGCAATGCGCGGGCGGCCTTTAATTGTTTTCTTCTTCCTTCGACGTTAACAGTAGCCCAACAAGAAGGTTTTAAACCATTTTTGTTCTTCATTTCCACAAACATGAATACTATAAACATCATGTAATCTGTAAGTTTACCTCCAAAAATTATATAGAATAATTATTCTAATTATTTACTAATTTTTCACAAAAATATTTTTTCACCAAAAATACTAAAATAAATCAAATAAAATAATTTTATACCTTCCAGAAGCTTGAAAACCTTTCTTTGAAGCTTGTTCTTCACCTTAATGGCACCAAAAAATTTCTCCCTTGGTGGTGATGATGGTTCGGGTGGCGATGATGGTGGTGGAAGGGGAAGGAAATAAAGGGATAATATGGTTTTGTTGGTGTGTTTGGTAATTGGTTTTATTATTATTAATTCTTTACTCTTATATATATATACGTCTTAATTGTGTGAATAAATTTTAGGTATTACTCCAAGTCCACCGACTTTGAGTTGAATTGGTAAAAAATTTCATGCACCGTTCCAATTTAATACATTACGTAGTTATTTCGTGTAATAAATATTTTATATAATATGCGTAAAATATTTATTTTAATTTACCAAAATTCATAAAATGATTTATAATTAATATTTATATATTTTTAATGTACTTTACTTGATAAATTTTGTACACGCACAGATATGCATGTAATTATATGAGATACTTTATACTTTTAAAATTAATAAAATAACACACATAATTTAATAAAATTAAATTTTTTCACGTTTCCACTTTGTTACATATACATTACGTAAACATCCATGTATTTTCTACTACTACATAATATATACATATATTAATTATTATTATTCTTATTATTATTATTATTATTATTATTATTATTATATATTATTATTATATATATATATATATATATATATATATATATATATATATATATATATATATATATATATATATATATATATATTATGTATTATAATAATTTCTTTCACATATTTAAATCACAAAAATATTAAATCTCATAGAATAGAAATAATTCTATTTTACATAAACATAATTATCTTATTAAAATAAGAATTTTCCTATTTATTAATTATTCTTTTTCACTATATCATATATTTTATATAAACTATACAATACAATATTGTGTAATTTATATAATTATTAACCTTTTCCTTACAAAATTTTTATTCTCTTCATATAAATTATATATTTACTCTTATATAATTTATATAATTATAAATTCCTCTATATTTAATTGTATTTCCTTATATAAAATATATAATTTATTACTATATATATTTTATATAATTAATTCTTCTTCTTAATAATTCCCAACAATTCCCCATAATTATTAATTAATCTATAATCAACAATTTTGACCTTGTTAATTCTCTCATTAACTGTTAATTTAATTTAGGATTAATTTCCAATATTAATCCCCTTTTTATTGACACAATTCATTAAAAGCAGTAACTATAACAATAATATATATATATATATATATATATATATATATATATATATATATATATATATATATATATATATATATATATGCACATAATTAATTTACACCATTCATATTACCTACCTAGCTTAATTAATTAAAATATACACACTTTATTTATTTAAGTCTTTTTACACATCATAATATCCCGAATATTACAATGTCAATGCGTAAAACCAATTAATGTGGTGAAAGTAGAACAATCTGAGCACATATGAAATGGACCAATGGGAGAAGAGTCAAAAACTTACTTAAAATGTTAAGTTACCTAAAAGGGAAAAGTTTCTTTAAATAAAAACTTCCTTTAAAAGGAAAGTCTAGATATTTTGACAAATGACAAAAATACCATTGAGAAGTTAATTAATGACATTGGTGTCCTAAGAAAATGAAATGTCTAAAATATCCTTGACTAGATTTGGAAAAAGACTAAAATGCCCTTAGTTAGTTAACTATGATTAAGTTAACTTAACCTAACTTGGGTTAACTCTCTACTAAAACTAGCGAAGCAAGAGTTCATCATTCATTTGGCGCATGAGTTAAAACCCTAAGAGGGAGAAAGAGCAAGAGAAGCCATAAAAGAAAAAAAGGAGAAAAGTTTGATATTTTGAGCTTGGATGGTTAAATGATGATGGAGTAAGGATTAAATTTGAAGGCCTCGTCATGGTGAATCTTCCTATATAAGGAAGTGGGCCATCCAATAAGGTTTAACAGTTTTTTTTAATTAAAACTTTGATTTATATATGTTTATGTATATATTTATGATTAAATGTCTAGTTTATGGAAGGTTATGTGTTATAGGATGGAGGTTCATGGTGAAACCTTAAGTTATAAAGTTGAACGTGAAGGTGTTATGTGTATTTACATATTTTATAGCATGTTAGATACTTTAATGTATAGGAGGTATGATTTTGAAAGTTGAAACTAATTATGGTAGTAATATGTTCAATAAACACATTTTGAAAGTAAATGAATTTTGAAAGATTCATATATTTGTAGCATAAGTCTACAAAGTTGGTAAATGAACTCTTTAATGAGTATGAAAAATGAAGTCTAAGAACTTGAAAAGAGTTTTACAAAAAGTTATGTTAAGTGGATGAAAATCTAAATCAAATATAATTTTTGGCAATTTTGAGAGTTAAGTGGTAAGAGTAGGTTTGATCACTTGGTTTTATGTAATTACATGTGTATACATTGGTTTTGTAGTAATCGGATAAAAATTAGAATGAAAAGGTGTTTTGGACGATCGAAATCGATCGTTTTGAGTAAAAATAATTTTTACGGAAAAATAATGCATTTTGAAAACTTGGGTTATTTTTAAAGGTCTAGATAAGTTTTATATGTGTTATGGATGCTAAATCTTGGAATGAAGTCTAGAAGTGAATGACCAAAAATCACTAGTTGACGAAAAAGGTTGAAAATGTGTTTAAACACTATTTTACGGACTAATGCTTCAATGATTTTAAGAAGCCGTTTGAGTTAAATAGTATTTTTGTAAAATAATATGTAGTAAGATCTAACTATAGTACAAATTTGAACTTATTTGGATGTAAAATGAATAAGCTAAAAATCTAAAAAGTGACTGCAAAAATCAGGAAAACTAAGTTTAGCAAACTGCGTTGGGGCACAATTAACTAAGAACATCGCATTGGGGGCGCCATCAGAGCTCACTGAGGCACAATGTCCTGTACCCAAAAAAATTTTATGTTGTCCAAAAAACTATGTTTTGAGGGTATATGATAGACTTATGTTATGTAAACCATAAATTGATAATAGTCAATTTGGTAGGTGTTAAGGCATAATTGAACAATGTAAGGTATAATGTAATGTACCGAAAGCTAAGTAAGAACATGTTTATATTTGTGTAAAAAGTCGGTAATGTGCTGGGATGTATTATTAACATATGTAAGGTGTAATACATCGAAAGTGAAGTGATTAAATTGTTTAGTGTTTATGTTATAAGTCTCGAAGGAGATAAGTGAAGGCATTATAACCATATATTGATTTATAGGTTGTACGATGACAGTTAGAGTTTCGATAAACTAACCCCAATAAGACGGAGTATGAAGGACGTTCAATGCGCATAAATGTTAAGTATGGATACGGGTATCAGGCAAGTTTTTCAGAACTTTTTGAAATGTAATAAATTGTTCTATGTGAACTAATTGGCAACAATGTGTAGGATTTTTTTGTTATCTAAAATCAACGTGGATATGTTTTGAAATGTGCACTTTGTGCAACTATAAGATTTTAACTGTTAAATGCAGTATATGAGATTTATCTTTGAAAATGCACAGCATGATAGATATGATGCATAAATAATACGCATATCATGAAAGGTATAATGCATGCGTATAAACTGAGAGCATGAAATGTGATATCTATTAGACTTACTGAACCGTCATGCTCATTCTTTCATTAAATTGATATTTTCAGCTAAGGAAGAGAAGGTCATAGGTTCCGGTAAAGCTAAATGGTACGGAATGGTAATTGCATAAAGAAGCATAAAGGATGTTGTTATATTAAATTGTGTAATATGACTGTAACACCCTCAAATTTGAGTCCCTTGTGCATCACTGTACATCATTCTTTGAATATCTACAACTTTTATCACTAATATAATTAATAATAACTCATTTGTTTAAAACTTTAAAACTCTCTTCTATTCCAAAATCGTAATCTTTACATAAAGTTCATTCAACTTAGATCAAATAAATAATGATCTAGTTTATTACAAAGTGTATGAGCTTTTCTATTAAGTCTTTCTCTAGTCCTCCTTGTATTTCAATAACGCAAGTGTCTAACATATACAAATATTTTACTAACAATTTACTTTTTCAACCTACAATGTTACAACATATCATAACCTGCTAGGGTTACAATAAGATACAATATAAATCCAGTCAGTAAGTTTTATTGTCAAAACTTAACTCTATCAACTTCAAGTAAAAATCGTTTTCTTTTCGTTTACCAATATAGGAATTTTTCTGTTTCTCGAACTAGATTGAGCACGATGGCTTAGTATGTTTAATACTAGTTCATGCATCATGCATGCTAAAAAATATATCCATATAAGACATTTTATATATGCTTCTCAGTTCTTGTACATCACATTTAAAACATGCTTCATAATTTATATTAAATCATGCTTCACAGTTTGTACATACTTTACATGTAATCGTACTTCATGCTTATCACATACTTCACAAATAATCACACTTATTGATTTCACAAAACACAAATATCATCAATATAGCTTCATATCAATAGTTTAATATCACATTGTAGCATAACAATGCACATGGCAACAAGTTTTGAGAAACTTGCTTGATAAGTTTATCCGACATACACTAATATTTTACGTCTTTTGTCCAACCTACAATCATTTATGAGATTGACATACATAGTTGTCATAATGTGACTTATGATATTTCATTTTAGATTTTACTTAATATCCGTAACTTCTTCTTTTTTAACTTTTACGTTAACCGCTTTTAAAACTAATTTAATTTATAACTCCTTCATACTAACTCAGAATTGGCTCATCTTTTAAATCACATTGGGCTCAATGCTTTAATTGTCTGGGTTTCCCATAACATACTAACACATCTCCCTCATCTTGGGCTAGCATTTTAATTTAAATGAATTCCTCTTACTAAATTCTTTAGGCTAGTTGGTTGGACCTAATTAAATACCAACATAAGACCTAACTTATAATTTTTTCATTTATTATATTGGGTTATCTTGAATCCATTATTGGACTTTATTATTTAATTTGATAATTAAGTTAACCACTTAATTTGCCTACTCATTAATATCTCTATTCAAGGCAACATTCTAGCTTTTCTACTTACTAAAATAACTTTAACTCATAACTCATATAATTAACTTAATTCATTATATTACATGACTTTCCTTCTTGCTATTTATTAGTTTTGTTGAGTATTAATTTGCTCATCTTCTTATTTGTCTATATGTATACATATAAGACACAAAATTATACATGTATACCTTTACTTTATTGCAACCATAACTTCATTACCTCCTTTTTCATATGTGAAAAGGTCTAAATTTAACATGTACGAATATTCGTAATTCCTCCAAAAAAAAACTTTATAGCATTCTTCTTTTTCTCCAAATATAGGTTTGACATCTTAACCTTAATCATGTTCAATTTTATTTTCGAATTTCATAAATATCCAAGATATTACATTCACACTTACTTATAAGAATTTTGCCATCGAAATTACAGTATACTTATATTTACTCATTTCCTTCTTTAATGATCTCTTTTTGACCATCTAGTTTCTATGACTACTCTTCTTTAAGAAGTTCATACTTCTATCCATACAATTTTTAAAATATGGAATGTCTTTCAGGAATCTTCAAAAATCGTTCAATAATTGTGAAGGAATGAAACATCAAAACTATATTCAATAAAAGAATTTTTAGAATATTTACTACTGAGTTGGCCACTAAGGACCTTGAACATGTAGGAGGACTTATCAATCTTAATTGACCACTTTGGGAGGACTTATCGGTTCTCTAACTGATTATCTTGGGCTTGAGGACTTATCAGTTCTCTAACTAACCACCTCGGGCTTGAGGACGTATCAGTTCTCTAACTGACCACCTCATCGGAGCTATATGCTGACATAAATCATCCTTATTTCAAAAATTGTTCACCTCAGACTTAATACAAGATGTCGTACCAACTATTTGGATTGGAAGGTTTCAATCAATATTTTCAAATCCATCATTTCTTAACAAAGGTGTTTAACCAAAACAAATGACATAGACTTGTATCGTTAAATTGTTCATACATTATGACCTTTAAACTTCAACCCGTTCAAATAAACTGATAATTATTTTGTGGCGTTGTCATGCCACACCATTTTTTAATAGCCGGTAGATGACTCTATCATTTATCATAACTACACCATGACTTTAATGATGTGTGATGATTTTATAAATACATTTTGATATTTTTAAATCAATTTGGTCTAGCCGAAAAAATTAGCATAGACTTTTCTTTGAATGTTTTTAAAACAACCAAAAATTATTTTATGTTTTATCATGTCACCACATATAATAATGTTTTGTCTCGACAACCCAAGTTACTGCGCCTAGTTGATAAAATAAGAAAAATCATCATTTTTTTTAAAGGCACAAAAGTGCGAATTTGACACGATTTTAAGAATTTCATAATCTTATATATTTAAAAGATTTAGAATATCCTAAAACCTCAAAACACCTCCAATTTTTCCTCTGCATTCTTTTTCAACTTAATAACTTTATTAATCCTCGATCCTATTAATGTTCTCCAATCAATGAGAACTCTTAAATCTCTATCTATAACAATTTTCAAATCTATACCCCTACTGTTCATTAAACTTACCACACATCATGAGTTCATGATCGTAACACAAGAATATGTGTTTAGGAACTTGTCCTAGTAATATGTACTCTAAGTACAAATCAATGACTATCTATATGTCGAGGGGTTCAAAAACATACCATACGATTACGAGTCACGAACTTATCATAAGTATGAGTTTGAAGAACACGCGCCTAAGCTTAACATTCTCTAACTATCAGATATACACATGAGGAAATAATCACCTTCCTATCATATATATAAGAAATAGCGCGACACAAGATTTCAACGATTATCATTATTGAAAGTTAAGTGGTCGTAAAATCAAACACAATCGTTACCCATACAAAGGAATGTTCGACTCAGCCACTAACATGAGTCCTCAATTGAAATCAACAAACATCTAATTTTTTCTTAACTGTATACGAATTCTCTTAATCCATATTTTATAACTCATTACGAGTTCATATCTCTAGATTATTTCATGACTTTATTAGCATTCTTTATGCTCCTCAAAATCTTATTATAAGACATCTTCTATTATTTCTTAAAATTAGGTACAACATGACTCTTTTTCACTATTTTTATATGTCTTCTTGACCCTTATTTGGATCTTTTTATACATATCTTCATTTTTCTCTTTATGAATTTTCTATATTCATTTCTTATTACTTAAACTCTACTTAAGTTTATTCATTTATCATTTTTTTTATCTTCTACTAAGGTTATAGCCCAAGGTATTCTTACCTAAGGTTTTTAACCTTATAGTTTTGATACCAACTGTAACGCTACCAAATTTGGGTCCCATGTGCATCACTATACATCCTTCTTTGAAGATCTACAACTTTTATCACTAATATAATTGATAATAACTCATTTATTTAAAACTTTATACCTCTCTTCTATTCCAGCATCACAATCTTTACATAAATTTCATTCAACTCTGATAATATAAATCATGATCTAGATCGTTACAAAGTGTATGACTTTATCTATACAGTCTTTCTCTAGTCCTCATTGTATTTCAATAATGTAAGTGTCTAACATATACAAATGTTTTACTAATAATTTATAGGTTTTCTAACCTACAACGTTACAGCATATCATACACTTCTAGGGTTACAATAAGATACAATATAAATCTAGTCAGTAAGTTTTATTGTCAAAACATAACTCCAATGACTTCAAGTTGAAACCTTTTTTTTTTCTTTGGTAATAGCATTTTTTTTTTCTCAGACTTCTCTGAAAATGGGTTTTAAAGCAAGAGTGAGCACGATGGCTCAGTAAGTTTAACAGTTTAACACATAACACATAGTTCATGCATAATGCATGCTTAGCAATACATCCATGTATGACATTTTATACATGTTTCTCAGTTCTTACACATCACATTTAAAACATGCTTCATAACTAATATCAAATCATGTTTCACAACTTGTACATACTTCATATGTAATCATACTTCATGCTTTTTACGTACTTCATAAATAATCACACTAAATGATTTTACATAACACAAATATCATCAATATAACTTCATATCAATAGTTTAATATCATATTGTAGCATAACAATACACATGGCAACAAGTTCTGAAAAACTTGCCGGACAAGTTTATCCGGCATACACTAACATTTTGCGTCTTTCGTTCAACCTACAATCATTTATGAGATTGACATACATATTAGTCATAATATGACTTCTGACATTTCATTTTAGACTTTACTTAATGTCCGTAACTTCCATTTTTTTTTAACTTTTACGTTAACCTCTTTTAAAACTTATTTAATTTATAACTCCTTCGTACTAACTTAGAATTGGATCATATTTTAAATCTAATTGGGTTCTACACTTTAATTATTTTGGTTTTCCATACATACTAACACATCTCCCACCTCTTGGACTAGCATTTTAATTCAAGTGAACTCCTCTTACTAAATCTTTAGGCTAGTTGGTTGGACCTAATTAAATACTAACACAAGACCTAGCTTATAATTTTCCCATTTATGATATTGGGTTATCTTGAATCCATTGTTGGATTCTATTCTTTAACTTGATAATTAAGTTAACAACTTAATTAGCTAAGTCCTTAAATCTCCATTCAAGGCAATATTCTAGCTTTTCTACTAACTAGCATAACTTTATCTCATAGCACATATAATTAACTTAATTTTTTATATTACATGACTTTCCTTCTTGCTCCATATTTAAACTAATTAATTTATTAATTTTATTGAGTATTAATTTACTCAACTTATTGTTTAATTATATATATACATATAAGGCACAAAACTATACATACATATATATATATATACACACACACACACCTTTTCTTTACTGCAATCATAACTTCATTACCTCCCATTTCATCTGTGAAAAGATATAACCTTAACATATACGAATATTCGTAATTCCTCCACAATTTTTTGTTTTTATTTTTATAGCATTCTTCTTTTTCTACAAATCTAGGTTTGGCATCTTAACCTTAATCATGTTTGATTCTATTTTTGAATCTCATAAATATCTGGGATATTACAATGACAAGTCAGTAGGGGAATGTAAACCTGTAAAGGTATAAGTTGTATAAAGTTTTTGCTTAATATTAAATGTTATCATTTATTAATGAGATGTATGGTTTTGTAAATCTATGGAGATAGCTATTACTATAAATTTTAATTATATAAATTTGTAATGGGATATAATTAACGTATCAACATAAGTCGAGTGTTGTATGTATCAAACTCGAATGAATGGAATAGATATGCGTAAGAAGGGTTATGTATGGACAGTTATAAATGGTGATGGTGTAATGCTACGAGATACAACTTTCCTTATTCATTTCCAATTACAACTGGATAACATAATCATTATTCTTAAAACCATATTATATATTCATAATGCATCATAACGACGATCTCGTGCGTTAAAACTTAATCTTTATCCTTTAAAATCATTATTTACTTTACATTCCTTACTTGTCTCAAGATCATAACATTCATTTACCCTTCATTAGAACTTAGGTCAACCATATTTATCAATTGTGACCTGATGTAATACAATTTAAAACCATATATAATTATGATATAACACATCATATCCTGTAACTAAATTTCGCCATTTATCTAACCATTATGACCCTGCTTGATTATACCTATTCTGTACTTGATCTTCATCACAAAGCTTTGTACCATACATAATCTTGTTTCATACATCTGTACTATACATGCGAGTTCTATTATATATATCAATCTTGACTTACAAAACTGCATAACCTTATCTTTTTACAATTTTTCCCTGGATAACATATACATGCACATTTTATTCTATGGATTATAGGTTTACATTTAACTATCTGAATGGTCACATTACATAGATACACATAATAAATTTCTTTCATAGTTATCTATGCCTCCATTAATCTTTACCTTTAGCCGCACCGGAACCTCCGGGCTTCTCGTACTTTTACCTGAAATGTTAGTTCATGGCAAGAGTGATCACATAGGCTCAGCAAATCAATTAGATAACACATTTCATGCTTACAATTTATATTCATGCGTCATGCATCATTTACTTTACCATACTACGCTTAATGCCATATATTTCACTTAATAGTTACACACATAATTGCACGGAGTGCACATTTCAACAATTAAATATTTCATGTAGAACAATTAGTACATTTAAGATTGAACAACTTGTCTGGTATGCTTTATATACTTAACATTTACCGCCTCGCTTGGCCTTTTTATCCTTTCTTGCGTCAGGTTGCTAGTCTGAACCTTACCTATCAACATTGTACCTATATATCAGTATAGAATCATAAAACTTAATATAACTTGTCAAAATTATCTCATAATGACACGAAAATTCATCTCTAATCGTTTCACATTTGATGTATTATACCTTGTGTAGGTCAATAATACATCATAACTCGTTACCGACATTTTTCATAACTTATGATTTGACTTAACTTTAGGCATATTACATTATGTCATTTATCATTTTATTATATATTGACACCCTTTATATTGGTCATTCTTTATCTATCTAGGGTTTACATAGCTTATCTTAGCTTTAGACACTTTAAATTTTTTCTGTGAACAATACATTGTGCCCCGGCCGTGAAGTCCTCTCGGCCCATGAACAGTACACTGCGCCTCAGCGTAGTGTTCAGCACAAAACACTGCATCCCGACGCAATCTTGTAGTTCCAAAAAATTTTGATTTTTACTGCTGCTTTGCTGATTTTTAACTCCTTCAATACACATCCAATTAAGTCCAAATTTCAAACAGTACTAGGTCTTACTACCTAGTATTTCAAAAAAAATTACTTGCCCCATTTAGCTTCTCAAAATTAGTGAAACACTAGCCCATAGGAGGGTGTTTAAACTCGTTTTCAACCTTAAAACAAAATTTTCCAACTTTGTGACTTTTGGCCTGCTTTAAAACTTCATTCTAACACTCAATAACATTCATATACGTCATATATGACATGCCCAAACTTGTAAAACCAAAAAACATTGCACGAGACGAGATTTGTCTGTTCAAATCCATTTCGATTCGAAACGATTAATTTCAATCGCTCGAATTACTGTTTCATTCAAATTTCAATCCGTTGATTTCCAAATCAACCTAAACACGTGTATTTACATAAAATTAGGTCATTTGACTTCATTTCACCTTTAGTTCTTCAAAATTGCCAAAAATCACCCTTTAGTGCCATTTTCAACAACTTTGTAAACTTTTCAAATTTTAAAACTAAACTTAACTTGACATCTTAAACTCAACACACCACATAGGCTACCACATACACATTTAACCACTTTGTGTAATCACATAACTTCTACATGCACCTTCTAATGTACTTTACAGATTACGATTTGGTTTAATTATGAATCATAGCCTAATATTGAACTTTACTTTCACATATCATACTTCTCAACCATTTGTGATTCTTTGAAGCTATCTAGTATAAAATTCCTCATGCTTCAAACATGTTCAACTTTCCTAGCTAGGTTTTCATCAAAATTTCCAATATATTACATATGATCAACCAACCAATCATGATTTTTAGTTTGAATAAACACATGATTCTCCATAAATCATGATTTCTATACTTTTAAATATTATCATGTTATCTTTTACAAAATTTTTATACCTTCTTGGATGGCCACCTTTTTCTTACATAAATCCTAACTTTAACCATAAATACATACTTTGACAAACATAACTTAAAGTTTCAAGCTTAGAAAACTTTTATTCCTTCTTGGATGACCAACTTTCTTATATAGAGAGCTTCCTCATGACAAGCTCATCCTCTTTTCTTCTTGCTCCTTGATCATTTAAGCATCCTAACTCTATGATTTCTAGCTTTTCCTTCTTTCTTCCATTGCTTCCTCACTTCTCTCTCTCTCTCTCTCACTTAGGGCTCAGATTTTTTCCAGCAAGAAAATGAAGAAGAACTTGCTTTACTTGGTAATATATGAGAGTGAACTCAATATGTGTTAACTAAGCTTAACTATTGTTAAATCAACCCAAGGGCATTTTGGTAATTTCACACTTTAAGTCAACGACACTTTTGACATTTCATCACTTAGGACACATAGGTCATTACTCAATTTATCAAGGGTATTTTGGTCATTTTGCCTTTTAGGATACAATGGTCATTAACTAGATTGTTGAGGGCAACTTGGTCATTTTTTCCATTTGCTAGATTTTCAATTTTTCAAGCTAATTTTCTTTTTAAGGCAATCTTATTTTCTTTCTCATTAATTCACTTCATGCTAGTTTAAATCAATTCTTCTTTCGATCGACTGAGTAGATCCACTTTCCGTCGTACTACGTTCACATAAACTCATTTCACGTCTTAAATAGCCCTTTTTATCGCGAATCGACTATATAACTTTCTTTTAACTATAACATATAGTTCTCGTTCCTTACGAACCTTCTTGGTTCCACATTTAATCAATTCCAATTTCCGACATCTCAATTAGTTGAGATATTCACTTTTCCCATAAATCGTTTCCTTAAAAAGAGAACCGCGCTCGGATTATCAAAATCCATTATCTTTTTATCCTTTTTTCACTCATATAGATATTTCTACAACTTTTACGTCATCTTTCTTATTTACATAACATCCACGTGTTAATTTGCAAAATTCTTGAATACAACGTTCTTTCTACTCATTCTCAAGGTTATTACATTCTGTACTTACACATTGTATAAATATAATTCATTTCATCAATTAATATGGATTTATTAATCCATTTCAAATATTGAACTTCATAACCATTATTATTCAATCAATTTCTCATATACCAATTAGATCAAACTGTTCCTTCTTTTCTGCACATTCATGCACACATTATTGTACCTTTTCGTAAGCTAGCCTCTCGAGGCCTAATCATTAAGCTCGTTATTAATATCTATAATAAAAGCTTACTTCACATATTTTCTTCTCATTTCCTCTATTCTTAGTTTTAATTCCTTCATTCTTTATTAGATCAAATACATACATATTCACATATTCAACTTATTACATACAGAAACAACACAATGTCTTACCTTAATTCCTTTCAAATGATCCTATTGTGGGCATTATAATTTATCCTTCTCTTTAATCCATCACATTGCCATTCAACCATGAGAATTTATATTCATAAGAATTTTATGATCTGTTACGTTGCTAATACACTTTAATAAATAGTTGATCCTTGTACATTCTACAGACCCTTATTTACATCAAGAGTCATTCTATATTATTTCAACCACATAGGTCATTTATAATACATTGATCACATAATAATTCATATTTAATCACTCTTAATACATTCTGTCATTCAAGCTACGTTTTGTCTGCTAACCATTACTAAATTAATCAAAATCCTCATTTGAAAATCTTGTAAAAATTCGAGATGTCACATTCACCCCTCCTTCAAAAAATTTCATCCTCGAAATTGTTGTGTACTCATATTTTGCTCATTTGCAACATACGCATCTCTTTGCATTCATTTCATCTCAACTAGGTTTTCAACTAACCTTTGCATTCTCTCCTCTCTTTACCCATCTTACCCCTTTCTATCATTCATTCCAGGAGATTGAAATGTCTTTCAGGAATCTTCACAATTGCTAAATAACTGTGAAGTAGTATGAATAAATAAGAATAGATTTTCCATAACACTTTGGCTTTTCAAAACAAACTTTTGTTTTTGCTGAGGGGTCACAAATACCATGAACACGTTAAGAATATTAACAATCACAAAGGCTGAGAATACCCACGGGTTATAAAGACCAGGAACATGAGTTACGGTACAACTACGCCACTCTATTTCCTGGGCCATCACTAGTATGCTAGGTGATCAGCCTATTGTACCATTTCTCTGCTTTTTGGGTTGAACCACGTTAACCAACACACATATCATATCCCTTTTTCAGGGTTATTCGCCTTAAACTTTAAAAACATTTTCTTCATCTATTTCTGGATTCAAAATCATTTACTCATTTCTTTAGTAAAATGGTCTAGCTGAAACAAATGGAATAGACTCACATCACTAACTGTTCGTTTATTTCAAACTTGAACTTTTCAAGAATGCTGTCATTAGCTCAAAACTTGAACCCAAGAAAAATCTTTTAAAAAGGCTTCATAATACCGCACTATCTTAGCAGTACGTTGAGAATTCGGTCATTCAAGGCCTCTTAATACCGTACCGTCATAGAAGTATGTTGAAAATTCTGCCATTTTATAATTCCACTCCGTATTCAACAGTGTGACAATGATTTCATAAATATATATTGAAGTTTTTAGATAACTTTTCCTAGCTGAATCAATTGGCGTAGACCATGAATCACAAAATTTTAAAAATTCAATTTGATATTTGAACAAAATATTTCAATATACCAACGTGCAAGAATAAGCACATTTTAAAACTTTGATGATTTAGCATAGCTAGATGAGTGGATTGCCTACCCAATCCTAAAAATCTCTTCTTTCCTATTTCTTTAATCTTAGCCAAACTCTGAGAACTATTTCTCTTAACTTATGACTCTCTTTTCTAACCCACCCAAGTTCATCAAACTTGTCACGCATTTGGGCTCAAGAATTTACCATAATCATATGGTTTGGGGAGCTTGTCCTAGTCAGGCCAAAGTTGCCAAATCGCTGAGGGGCTATACCACACGATCATGAGTCATGAACTTACCATACGTTTGGGTTTTCAGAACACGTAACTGACCTTAATTTTGTAAGCTTTTTAAATTCCAAAACTAAACTTATCTTGACATCTTAAACTCAACACACCACATAGGTACCACATACACATTTAACCACTTTGTGTAATCACATAACTTCTACATGCACCTTCTAATATACTTTACATATTATAATTCAGACTACATGCAATTCATAGCCTAATATTATATTTATTCTCAAACAAATCATGCTTTTACACTATTTATGAACTTAGATTCCTAACTAGCATGAAATTTCACACGCTTTAAACATATTCAACACCTCTAACTAGGTTTTTATTTCATTTAACCAAAATTAACTCATGATCCTCCATGAATCATGATTTATAGCCTTGAAAACATGCATAATAGTGCACCACCTTCGGTTCTACCATTTTCAAGCTTACGGTTTTATGATTTCCCAAACATATAGCATACAATACACATGATCTTTACATAATCACTCTTTATAGCCAAAGATTCATACATGACTATAACTAAACTTCCATTTAAACTCTTAAACTTGAAGCTTTAAAGTAAGAGCATGATTATACCTTCTTGTATGGCTAACTTCTTTACATAAAAAGCTTCCTCATGACGAAGGCTTCGTCTTTTCTTCTTGCTTCATGATCATCTAACGCTTCGATCATCAAGATTTCAAGCTCTTTTTTCTCAACTTTCATGGCTTCCATGGTGTTTCTCTCTGTTAGGGCTGTTTTCTAGCAAAACAAAATGAAGAAAATTTGCTTGCTTGGTAAATTATATGAGAGTTAACTCAATTTGAGTTAACTAAGCTGTATGGTTAAATCAACCCAAAGGCATTTTGGCCATTTCACACTTTAGGTCAAGGGCACTTTTGACATTTTTTCACTTGGGACACATAGGTCATTACCTAATTTGTCAAGGGTATTTTGGTCATTTTTTCCTTTAGGACACAATGGTCATTATTTAAATTATTGAGGGGCATTTTGGTAAAAATCATATTTCGCTAGAATTTGATTTTCATTCCATTTTGCATTTTCAAACCAACTTCACTATTTCCTTTTGTTAATCCATTTCATGCTCGTTTAAATCGATTCTTCTTTCGATCGATCGATTAGGTCACTCACTTTTTGTCGTACTACATTCACATAAACTCATTTTATGACTTAAATATCCATTTAATTGCAAATCGATTACATAACTTTCTTTTTAACCATAAAATAAATATCTCGTTCCTTACAAATTTTCTTGGTCCCATATTTCATAAATTCCAAGTATCGACATCTCCAATAATCATAACACTCACTTTTTCCTTAAACCACTTTCTAGAAAGTAAAACTCACTTGGATTACCAAAATCCATTATCATTTATCCCTTTTACGCTCATATAGCTATTATACAACTTTTACGTTCTTTGGTACATTACTTAGCACACATACGCCAATTCAAATTAAACTTGCAAACTAAATTCCTTCTACTCACTTTTAGGAGTATTATCTTGTATACATACACATCGTATAGATATTTACCTCATTCCAATCAATTAAGACCAATTCGGTAATGACCACGAAATTGATTAGACATTATAATTATGATTATTAAATAATTAGTAATGAATTAAAAAAAATTGTACTAATTAATATTGAATTAGATAATTAAATAGATATACTTGTGTATGTGTATATTTATTTAAAACAATGAAGCAAGAGGTTATAATTAACTAAAACAAATCTAATTGGATTATATTCTAAATCCAAATGAGTTGTTAAACTAGGTCAATTAAATTTACCTAGTAGCCCAAGTAATTAAATTAAACCTTAGTCCATGTAATTAATTAAAACAATTCCAATGCTTATTTTAATTAAAGGTAGCATAGTTATTTAAATGATAGCCTAATGTGTTAATTAAATTGAGCCCAAACCAATTAATTGGATGAGCCCAAAATATTAAATACTAGAGTTCAAGATGGAGCCCATTAGGAAGTCAAAATTGGTCAACAATTGAGCATGTGTGTGTGTGTGTATGTGTGTGTGTGTGTATATATATATATATATATATATGTATTTATGCACTTAAAAAGCTAGAAAATAAATCAAAAACATGGCCAAAAATGGCCATGTTGGCCGGCCAAAGTGGGCCCCACAAGGGGGTGGTGCGTTACTTCATATTGCTTTTAATTCACTCCATGTCATAGTAGCTCACCAAACCTTGTCAATCACATTATCATTCACCTAGTCAATTCATGCAATAGTAAACCCAATTAAGCCTTAATTTCACCAACATTGGTGAATTAGTAAGGTTAATGAAGGATTAGCAATTGGCTATAAATAAGATGCTCCACACTTGTGTCAAGTTTATTAGTTCACTTGTTAGATAATACAAGAGAGAAAATAGAGAGCTTTTGAGAGAAAAGGAAGAAACATTTGAGAGTTGTGAGAAGATAACTTGAGCTTGAGCTTGGTGGATGACACAAAGCTTCACTACATACTTTGGTAGGAGGAGAAGAAGAGCACACAAATCTCAAAGGTTTAAAAGTGCTCTAACCTTCTTAAATTTTATTTTTGTAGTCTAGATAGCTTTTGAACGGTTAAAATTTATTTTTAACCGATCAAAACTTGTTTTGATGATCTAGAAGTCTTTAACTATGTAATATACGTATATTTATAGTTTGATGTGGTTATATCATGGTTTGGTATGTGTGGATTGCATAAAAATGTAGGAAATGTTCATATCGAACTTTACCGGTAAAACCTAACTAAGCATGTTGTGTTTAATGTTGTATTTTGAAATGTACAAGTTGGAAAATGAATTTTTATGGCTAGAAAGTTGGATATATGAGTTTTAAAGAAAACTCAAATTGAAGCTTTCAAAAATATTGAATAACAAAGAAGTTATAGCTTTTACCACAAAAGATGTGGTTTTTAAACCCTAGGTGGTTCGATCCGTAAATTTCATATAAAACGTTTTAAAAAAGATGATCGAACCATGAAATGTTGTAAAACAAGAAGTTAGGAACACATTAACACTAATTTTATGTCTTTTGGATGTGTAGATTCATTTAGTACAAGTTTTAATCAAAATAAGTCAAGTTGGAATTTACCAAATTCTGGACACGAAATACCCGAGCGTCAGCTGCGCTATCTCAGTTCAAAACTGAGCGCCGGCAGCACTCAGGCATTTTTTTTTCAGCGCCAGCAGTGCTGGAATCAGTTCATTCCAAACACCGGCGGTGGTGAGCCGAATTTCCAATTTGCTGGGTCGGGTCAGTTTTGGCCGGGCCGGGTCGTTCCGGGTCAGAAAATGAAAAATGTTTCAAAAATTATTTTATTATTTTTGGACTCAATAAGTGTATTTTTAAAATTTAGGATAGTTGAATTAATAAGTAAAAGAAGATAAATATTATTAAAGATTTAATAATATGAATTAAGTTAATAAAATATTATTAAATAAATAATAATATTAGAAAATTATTAAAATATTATTAAAAGTATAATAATATTATAAGGTCAATAAAATATTATTAAATGAATAATAATATTAATAAGAGAATAAAATATTATTAAATGATTAATAATATTAGACAATTAATAAAATATTATTAAATGATTAATGATATTAGATAACTTGTAACGACCCCGAAATTCATCCAGCTTATTCCCTTAAATTTTGTATTTATTAAACATTATTTTCCTTACGTCCAAATTTCGGTCCGTTAATAAATCTTTAATCTCCTACTTTAATCCAATAATTGATTTTAAAATCATCAATTATCAAAATTCTCATATAAATTTTTCTTTTTCTCGATTCAATCTTTATATTAAAATATTTGGATATTTAAAATCCTTACATTTTGGATCCTAGTCCCTGGATCGCAACCTTAACCTTTTTCTTTTTTTACAAATATCATAACGTTCAACATTTAAAATTTAATAATAATATATCTTCACATTTGTTCTATTCAATCGTAATTCACAATTTGACCATTTAACAAATCTTTATTGTAACAATCATCTTAAACAACCCTAGTTCGCCATGTAACTCTATTCGTCCCATCCGGACCAATTTGTAAATAGATACAACACATTCACATAAATTTTACCAATTCACTCACATTGAATACAATTCACTCACATTGAATCATGACATTGAAATTATAACAGTTATGTATCCAACCTTCTAGATAATTCATCTTTAGCACAATCTGATATTTCTGAAACTCATTTATTAACCTGCAAAAGTTTATTTTAAGCAAGTAATGAGCACAACGGCTCAACAAGTTCAACAGTTATGATTCACGTAGCACATACCTTATCATGCTTGGTGTGTGTCATACATCATGTGCTTGTGCATCTAATATAGCAATATATCTCATATATATTCATATCGTTGCACAAAATATACATTGTGGTCATATTAATCACGTATCACGTAGCACATAATTTGTATGCAGTTAAAACAAGAATTACTTATCATAACATTCCAACATTTAACAGAAAAGGGACTGAAGAACTTGCCCGGCGTCCAGTTATTTAAATTGTTAGCTCAAACCCTTAACTCGATCAACCTATGATCATAAAATAATCAAATAATAATTATTTATCTCTTTATGATATTAATTTACTTAATTAATATCATCTCTGGGTCAATTATTAATTTATATGGTTAATTATATTAACCTCGTCCTTTAAAATATTAACATAACTTAATATTTAATGCCTTCACTACGGACAACCCGGCTCCTCGGATAATATTTAACATATTTGGTTGTCCGAAAATTTTATTTAAACATTTTCTAAATTATAACCTTATTAGATTAATATTTAAACATTTAAATATTAATCCCCAATATTTAATATTTTTACAAAAATATTAAATTTAATGCTCAAACATCATTTCTATATTTTTAGTATTTTTCTATAATTTTCTATGATTTTTAAACAATTTTTAAACATTTATTTTAATTAAAAACACTTTCTGGGGGCATTTTGGTAATTTTCGCGCCCTTAGGGACATAGCCGGAATTTCTCGGAAAGTCCAGGGGCATTTTCGTCATTTTCGCGGCTTTAGGACTCATTCGGTATTTTCCCTGAAAGATAGGGGGCAAAATCGTAATTGACCGAGGGTCAGGGACACGTTCGGTATTACCGAAGAAGGCTAGGGCACGCTGGTAATTAACCCTGTTGCTGATCGCGCATTGCGCGGCCCCGTTCGCTGCTTACGCCAGCCAAACGACGTTGTTTGGCCTGGCAGTCGACACAGTTACAGCCGCGCATGGCGCGACTCCCCTTTACCCCCCAAAACGACGCCGTTTCAATACCGGCGTCCGAAAAAAAATGGACCGCGCGCATGGCGCGGTCGTCCCTGCATAATTTTCTTCTTCGCATCAGTAACAGTATATCAACTTATCCCAAAATTTTCCATTTTAATCACCAACTTCACAACATAATTATTCCATAAATCATCAAATTCATAGATATATATCTAAAAATTATTTAAAATAATTATTCTAATTATTTACTAATTTTTCATAAATTTATCTTATCACCAAAAATCCAAAATAAAACAAATATATTGCTTTTATACCTTCCCAAAGCTTTGCAAATCCTTCTTTTGAAGCTTTTCTATACTTGATGACATCCTCTTGGTGGCTCATGAAGGTTTCCGGTGGCAAGGTGGTGGCTTCGGGTGGTGCCAATAGAGAGAAAGAGAGAGTGTTTTATTATTTTATGTGCATCCTCCCTTTATTTCCTTATTTCTTTCCTTTTTAATAACCAAAGAATTTAACTATTTTGAAAACAAAGACAAGTCCACCGCCTCTCTCTCTCTCACGCCAACCAACTTGCAAGTTTCCGGATTTTCTAGAGAATTCCATGCAAAACTTTAGTTAATTTAACACATTACGTAATTATATCGTGTAATAAATATTTTATATACATTATATAAAATATTTATTTTAATTCACCAAAAATCATAACATGATTTATTATTAATATTTATACCATTTTTGGGTACTTTACTTGACAAATTTTGTACACGCATAACGCCATGCATGTAATTATATGAGATAATTTATACCTCCAAAAATCATAAAATAATTCATATGACATATAAAAGCTATTTTTCATAATTTTTCACTTCGTTACTTGGACAACATGTTACACTAACATGTTAACGTTTCTGAAATATTATCTTTCATAAACGTCATAATAATTCCATTATACATAAACATAATTTTTAATAACTTAAAACATTCCTTTTTCTAATTTATTATTCAATTTCTTTAGTATTCATATTAATTTCTTTATATATAAATTATATAATTTAATATTATATAATTTATATAATTACATTCTCCTTTTAAATAATTTCTTAATTTCCTCCAACTTTATTCCATTTAATCACCTTATATAAATTACATAATTATTCTTATATAATTATTATTTAATTATCATTTTCTTCATACCTTATTTTAATTTCCTTATATAAATTATATAATTATTATTATATAATTTATATAATTACCTTTCCTTCTCAGTTAATTTCTAAATTTCCACCATCAATCTTAATTAAATTTAAAATCCATAATTACAACTTTATTAACTTCCCCATTCGCTTTTCATTTAAATTTGGATTAATTTAATTATTAATCCCTTAATTTCCATAATCAATAACCTTTATAATTATCACTTAAACATATATATTTATATATATACAAATGTATATATATATATAAATATATACATATCTAATTTAATATATTTCACATTACCACGTAACCTCAATTAAATCATAATTTCTGCATTTTCATAATAATTTAATTGTACAATTTATTGTACAATTACCTAAAATTCTTTTATTCTTCATAAATTGTATTTACACAATTTATTTACTTTTCAATTATTTTAAATTCACATAATTCGTCACCATCTCCGTACAAATTTAATTTATCAATTACATCATATCACATACCTTAATTCACATAAAATAATAATTTCTTTAACAACCTTAATAATTTTATCAATTAAATTCTCATTTAATATTATTAAAGAAATTCTGGAAATTCGGATCCTCACATTCTTCCCCCCTTAACAGGATTCCGTCCTCGGAATCATAATTGCCGTAATAATCATACGTAATTTATTTATAGTACCTTGCAATATCTTTATCTTGGTGAATACAACTCATTCCATAATAATTATATTTTACTCTTTAATATTCTTAACTTACATGGATAACCTCATAAAATCATAATTGTCAGAATATTCAATTCTTAAATCACATTCACAATTTCTTTGTGACTATAAAGCTTTAGCTCTTTCCTTGATGTATTTATCAAGATATGTTCTCATTTTTCGAAAACTTTGTTTTCCTCTAATCGTACATATCCTTACTTAATCAACTTATTTCATACCTTCTATTACACCTCATATATACTCTGTACATTCATCATTTTCTTCTTAATTCACGTTCATAATCTTCTTCATATTTCATAATTTATTCTTTAATACCTCCATTATTTAACATTAGATTTTAAATACTAACCTTTACTTGATTTATCATAATCCTTATTTAAAATTATTTTAAGAATCCTGGGTGTCACATTCACCCCTCCTTCATAAAATTTCGTCCTCGAAATTTCTATGTACTAATACTTCACAATTTGTTTACATTTATTCCACATATTTTTCTGTCCTTTCTTTCTCACAGTCATTGCACATTACCCTTTCTTAATCCATTACATTCCATACTTTCTTTACCTCACCATCATTGCTTTCATCATCGCTCACAATTAAAGAATATTACCCCATCCTACCATCCAATCTTCATAAGAGTAGAAGGATTCAAAATTTTTATTTTAGCAACTTTCATACTTTGCTGAATGAACTTTTATCCCGGTTTACAGTACTTCGCTCCCCGAGTACTTCATACTGCAAACCCTGACAGTGGATCAATCTGTCATTAAAGTAATGGATGTTTCACCATATATTGGCACGCCAGATGATCAATCTGCAATGCCTGTGTCTTGCTATGTCAGGTGACCATTCGATCAACCTGCAATAGTCTTAATCTTTTTGTTCATCTCAGCCTTAGAATTCATTCAAAAGAAATTTACTTAGTTATAACTTTCAAAGAATACGAAGTCAATAAATATAATTTAAAATTTGTCTAGCTGAATCAATAGCTCAGACTTATATTTCTTCAACGCTTGTCTAGCTAGACCAATTAGCATAGACTTACTTTTAACAATTTATAACTCGCAGAAATTTTTCTAAAACCTTTATCATGTCAAAACTTTTCAAAACGTCTAGCCGAGTCAAATGGCAATGACTTATAGCTTTGACATACTTTTATAAATCAAAATCATTTATGACTTCATGTTACCGCATCATTTTGACAGTCCGTTGAGAATTTCGTCATTAATAATTCCTACACCATAAAGCATACTTTATGGTGTTGAATCATCTTATAACGAAATAGTACCGCACCGTCTCAACAACACGTTGAGCATTCCGTCATTCATCACATCTGCACCGGGCTAAAAGGTGTGTGGATGATTCTTTTGAAATACATTTTGATATAAAAACATTTTTGTCTAGCCGAAACAAGTAGCATAGACACTTTTAAAATTGCTCAAAAATATTCCTTTGTATTTCTCAAAGCACACACGTGCCAAATCAACTTGAAGCCAAAACTTTCGAAATCTAGCAAAGCTAGAAGAATGGGAATATCCTAAATTCCCTAACATTCCTTCAGTTTCTTTCACTTAATTATATTATTCATTGTTAGGACTAGTGTTATTTATCATATTAAAATTTCTATCTACTCCAACTTTTCTATACCCCCGTATAGTTCATCAAACTTGCCACACATTATGAGTCCAAGAACTTACCACAAAAATATGAGTTTTAAAGCTTGTCCTAGCAATATGTAGTCTAAGAACAAATCAAGGACTATCCATATGCTGAGGGGCTCAAAACATACCATACGATTATGAGTCATGGACTTACCATATGCATGAGTTTTAAGAACTCGTGCCTAATTTTAATATTATATATCTATTACACTGCTAACGCGACTTTAACATTTCAATGATTATCACATAGTAACTAGGTAAACACAAATCCCCCGCCCATACAAAGGATTGTGCAACTCAGTCACCACATGAGTCCTCAATTGAAATTTCGTACCCAAGCTTTCTACCCCCATATCATAACATTTATGTCATTCATGTCTCATCATTCTCTGAATTCCTCTTGTACTATTTCATAGTACCATATCTCTTTATAGCATCAAGCTATACCTTGTTGACCATTAACAGGTCTTTCTATTATTTCACATTCTCACTTGATCCCATCATGACCTTGTTTTACAATTCATTCCTTACTCGTTTCCCTTATCTCATGATCGTATCGTAGTACGATCCTCTCACTGTTCTTGATCATGTTATTATGATCTATACGTTTTGGATTACCTTGTCATCCTTATTGTTTAAATCAGGTGTCCCCTGATTTTCTTTGAGATTCATATTTGGAATCATTTCAATATTCTTTCGGATATATTCTTAATTGAACTTATAAATTTTCTTAATTCGTTTCATTCAAATCTTTCTTAACATTTTTATCTCTTCCTTATAATCCTATCTCTTTCATATTTCCTTTACTTTAATCAATTTCTGAAATCTGCATTTCTTAACTTACATCTTTTCCATTCTAATTTCCCCCATGTTCATCAAACTTATCACGTATCTGGGCTCAGGAACTTACCATAATCATATGGTTGAGGAGCTTGTCCTAGTCAGGCCTTAGTCGCTCATTCGCTAAAGGGGCTCCACCATACAATCATGAGTCACGAGCTTACTATACGCTTGTGTTTTCAGAACACGCAACTAACCATACTCTTTCTTACGCTAGGTTATAGCCCAAGGTATCATTTACCTAAGGTTTATAACCTCTAGCTCTGATACCAACTGTAACGACCCCGAAATTCATCCAGCTTATTCCCTTAAATTTCGTATTTATTAAACATTATTTTCCTTACGTCCAAATTTCGGTCCGTTAATAAATCTTTAATCTCCTACTTTAATCCAATAATTGATTTTAAAATCATCAATTATCAAAATTCTCATATAAATTTTTCTTTTTCTCGATTCAATCTTTATATTAAAATATTTGGATATTTAAAATCCTTACATTTTGGATCCTAGTCCCTGGATCGCAACCTTAACCTTTTTCTTTTTTTACAAATATCATAACGTTCAACATTTAAAATTTAATAATAATATATCTTCACATTTGTTCTATTCAATCGTAATTCACAATTTGACCATTTAACAAATCTTTATTGTAACAATCATCTTAAACAACCCTAGTTCGCCATGTAACTCTATTCGTCCCATCCGGACCAATTTGTAAATAGATACAACACATTCACATAAATTTTACCAATTCACTCACATTGAATCATGACATTGAAATTATAACAGTTATGTATCCAACCTTCTAGATAATTCATCTTTAGCACAATCTGATATTTCTGAAACTCATTTATTAACCTGCAAAAGTTTATTTTAAGCAAGTAATGAGCACAACGGCTCAGCAAGTTCAACAGTTATGATTCACGTAGCACATACCTTATCATGCTTGGTGTGTGTCATACATCATGTGCTTGTGCATCTAATATAGCAATATATCTCATATATATTCATATCGTTGCACAAAATATACATTGTGGTCATATTAATCACGTATCACGTAGCACATAATTTGTATGCAGTTAAAACAAGAATTACTTATCATAACATTCCAACATTTAACAGAAAAGGGACTGAAGAACTTGCCTGACGTCCAGTTATTTAAATTGTTAGCTCAAACCCTTAACTCGATCAACCTATGATCATAAAATAATCAAATAATAATTATTTATCTCTTTATGATATTAATTTACTTAATTAATATCATCTCTGGGTCAATTATTAATTTATATGGTTAATTATATTAACCTCGTCCTTTAAAATATTAACATAACTTAATATTTAATGCCTTCACTACGGACAACCCGGCTCCTCGGATAATATTTAACATATTTGGTTGTCCGAAAATTTTATTTAAACATTTTCTAAATTATAACCTTATTAGATTAATATTTAAACATTTAAATATTAATCCCCTATATTTAATATTTTTACAAAAATATTAAATTTAATGCTCAAACATCATTTCTATATTTTTAGTATTTTTCTATAATTTTCTATGATTTTTAAACAATTTTTAAACATTTATTTTAATTAAAAACACTTTCTGGGGGCATTTTGGTAATTTTCGCGCCCTTAGGGACATAACCGGAATTTCTCGGAAAGTCCAGGGGCATTTTCGTCATTTTCGCGGCTTTAGGACTGTAACGACCCCGAAATTCGGCCCACTTTATCTCCATAAATTTCGTATTTAATAAACATTATCTCCATAACGGCCAAATTTCGGTTCGTTAATAATCCTTGATTACCCTCTTTAATCCCTTGATTGACTTTAAATCATGAATTACCAAATTTTTGGTATAATTTTTTTTTTTTTTTTTTTTTTTTTCTCAATTCAATTCAATCGTGTTAAAATATTTGGATATTTAAAATCCTTACATTTCGATCCTAGTCCCATGGATCGCAACCTTTATTTTTTTCTTTCTATCATAATGCTCAACATTTAAAATTTAATGTTGACTATATCCATATCAATATTCACTATCTCCCAATGCATAGATAGACATATAATATCCTTTATCAGTTCAACATTCAAATTTAATGTTGATTATATCCATTCAATATTCCTTGTTTCATGATTCATAAGTAAATCATTTAATAATCTCTATCATAACATCTATCTTGAACTACCACAGTTCATAATTCAACTTTACTTATTCAATCTGGATTTCATTTGTACATGCATATATCACATCAATAAAAACTTTGTAATCGTATCCACATTGAATCATAATATCAACAGTTCATAATAATGTTCACAACCTTTTATAGCAAAATCCATCATAATCCAATATTCTGGATATTCATTTCTTGACCTGCAAAATTTATTTTAAGCAAGTAATGAGCTCAACGGCTCAGCAAGTTCAACAGTTTATGTTGCACATAGCACATACCTTATCATGCTTGGTGTGTGTCATACATCACGTGTTGTGCTTCTACTTGAGCATTATATCTCATACATATTCATATCTTTGCACAAATCACACATCTTTGTCATATTAATCACGTATCACATAGCACATAATTTGTGTGCATCAATATTATCATATCATAACAGTAACCATTTAACATTTAAGGGACTGAAGAACTTGCCTGGCGTCCAGTTATTTAATTGCTAGCTCAAAACCCTTTCTCGATCAACCTATGATCATAATATAATCAAATAATAATTATTTAACCTCTTATGATATTAATTTAATTAATTAATATCATCTCTAATCTAATTAACCCTACCCGACAATTTAATTTTAGGGTATTGGATTAATTATTAATTAATACGGTTAATTATATTAACCTCGTTCTTAAATAAATTAATTTAACTTAATATCCAATACCTTTACTACGGACAACCCAGCTCATTGGGTAAAATTTAACATTATTGGTTGTCCGAAAAATTTATTTAATCATTTTCTAACTTGTAACCTCATTAGATTAATATTTAAACATTTAAATATTAATCTCTAATATTTAATATTTAATCAAAAATATTAAATTTAATGCCCAAATATCATTTCTATATTTTTAGTATTTTTCTAGAATTTTCTAGAATTTTTAAACAATTTATAAATATTTATTTCAATTAAAAATCACTTCTAGGGGCATTTTGGTAATTTCCGCGCCCCTAGGGACATAACCGGAATTTCCCGGAAAGTCAAGGGTATTTCCGTCATTTTAGCAACATTAGGGACATGTTCGGCATTTTTCGAAAAGTCCAGGGGCAAATCTGTCATTTAAGTAGCGTTAGGGACACGCTGGTCATTACCGCAAAAGTACAGGGCAGTATGGTAATTTCACCACATTTCGGTCGGTCGCGCATTGCGCGCGCCGACCTTCGCCGTACAGCCAACGCCAAACGACGTCGTTTGGCGTGGCCAAATTTGCTGCCGCGCATTGCGCGACCTGCCCCCCTCGGCGCCCCATCGAAACGACGCCGTTTCATCTTGGCGGCGTAAAAAAAAACTGACCGCGCGCAGTGCGCGGTCCAGCTTTTACTATTCCCTTCTCTTCTTCCCGTAACAGTAACCAGCCAACACAGTTTTTAACCATTTTTATACCAAATTTTTTTCCCAACAAAAATGCTCCAAAAATCACATAATTAATACCTAAATATCCAAAAATTATTTGGAACAATTATTCTATTTATTTGCTATTTTTCCACAAAATTATTTTAGCACCATAACTACCAAGATAAATCACAAAAATAATAATAATAATAATAATTTATACCTTCTTTGAAGCTTACAACCTCCTTTAGATGACACCAAAAATTTCCTTGGTGGTAGCTATGAAATTCCCGGCGGCAAGGTGGTGGTCGGGTGGTGGAAGTTGGAAGTGAAAAAGAGTTTGATTCTTTTTCCTTTTTCCTTTTCTTTC
This sequence comes from Hedera helix, assembly GCA_947179155.2. Classification (NCBI taxonomy): domain Eukaryota; kingdom Viridiplantae; phylum Streptophyta; class Magnoliopsida; order Apiales; family Araliaceae; genus Hedera; species Hedera helix. Next base: position 18,034,489 of record OX359268.1, read on the forward strand.
CTTCTTTCTTCTTCCTTTTATATTATAATCACTTAACTAATTTTAATACTTGGACAATTCCACCGCCTCAAAACCCAGCCAACTTTTCCTTCTCGATTGTTCCAAATAGAAAATCACGCATGCAAATTAAATATTTAAATACATTACGTAATTATAACGTGTAATAAATATTTTATATAATAATTATAAAATATTTATTTTAATTCACCAAAAATCATATCATGATTTATAAATAATATTAATACCCTTTTGGGTACTTTATTTGACAAATTTTGTACACGCATATCGTCATGCATGTAATTATTTGAGATACTTTATATCTCCATAAATCATAAAATAATTCATATGACCTATAAAAATTATATTTCATAATTTTTCACTTCATTTCTTGCACAACATGTTACATTAACATGTTCACATTTCCGAAATATTATCCTTCATAAAAGTCATAATAATTATATTATGCATAAACATAAGTTTTAATGAATTAAAACATTCCTTTTTCCTCCTTTAATTTCATTTCTTTACATTTTACATTTCTTTCTTATATAAATTATATAATTTAATTTTATATAATTTATATAATTACATTCTCCTTTCTAAAATTCTTCCATAATTATCAATTAATCATATAATCAAAAATTATACATTTACCAACTCTCTCATTAATTTAATCCACTTATATAAATTATATAATTATTTTTATATAATTTATATAATTATAATTTCCTTCATATGTCACTTCAATTTCCTTATATAAATTATATAATTTATTATTATATAATTTATATAATTACATTTCCTTTCAATTAATTTCTAAACTTCCTCCATAATTCTTGGTAAAATCTAAAATCCATAATCACAATTTCACTAATTTCCTCATTACCTTTTCATTTAACTTTGAATTAATTTAATTATTAATCCATTAATTCTCATAATTTATGAAATCTATAATTTCAATTAAACATTCACACATATATATACAAATGTATATATATAAATATATACATATTTAATTCATGCATTTCACATTATCACATAACCTCCTTTAAATCATAATTTTTGTACTTCCATAATAATTTTATTGTACAATACATTGTACATTTACCTGAAATTTCTTTTATTTCTCATAAATTGTTTTTAAACAATTTATGTACTTTTCAATTATTTAATTCAACACAAATCATCAACATCTTTGTACAGATTTAATTTACCAATTAAATCTCATCAAATATCTTAAATCACATAAAATATCTCAAAATAATTTAAATCATCTTGATAATTTTATCAATTAAATTCTCATTTAATATTAATAAAGAATTTCTGAAAAATCTGGATCCTCACATTCTTCCCCCCTTAACAGGATTCCGTCCTCGGAATCATAATGGCCGTAATATTCATACGGATGTTATTTATAGCACTTTACTATACCTTAATCTTGATGAATCACAATTAATTCCATAATTATCAGAACTTACCTTTTAATATCCATAACTTACATGGATAACCTCATAATGATCTTTATTGTCAGAATATTTAAATTCTTAACTTAATTCACAATTCCTTTGTAATATTACATTTCACAATTCTCACAAATTTATTCATAAACGTTTAGCTTGTTTCTTGATACACTTATCAAGATAATTTCTCTTTCTCTGAAAATTTCTTTTCTTTAATCCTACGTAATCTTACTTCATTCACTTATTTCATTCTTATATCATACTTCATTCATATTCTGTACATTCATCCTTCTCTTCTCAATTCATATTCATGAATTTTCTTTTCATTCCATAATCATTTCTTAATACTTTTATCATTCAGCACTAGGTTTTAAATACTAACCTTTACTTGATTCATCATATTTCTTATTTGGAATTATTTTAAAATTCCTGGGGTATCACATTCACCCCTCCTTCATAAAATTTCGTCCTCGAAATTGCTATGTATTAATATCTCTTTCATTTGCAGCAAACACATTTGCTTTACATTTATTTCACATATCTTTCTTTCATTCCTTTCTCACAGTCATTGCATATTGCAATTTTCTAATCCATCATATTTCATACTTTCTTTACTTCATAATCATTACATTCATTATTGATCACATTTAGAAATACTACCCCATCCTACCATCCAATCTTCATAAGAGTAGATGAATTTATTTCAGAAACTTTCATACTTTGCTGGATGAACCCTTATCCCGGTTAACAGTATTTCACTCCCAGAGTACCTCATACTGCAACCCATGAACTTTCATAACATTCTGAACATGATCCCGGTTTACAGTACTTCGCTCCCCGAGTACCTCATACTGCAAACCCTGACAGTGGATCAGTCTGTCATTAAATGATGGATGTTTCACCATACTATGTCTTTCTATGCCAGGTGATCATTTAATCAACCTGCAACATTCTTAATCTTTTTGTTCATCCCAGCCTTAGAATTCATTCGAAAGAAATTAAATTTCTTATAACTTTCAAAGAATATGAAATCAATACATTTCAAAATTTGTCTAGCTGAATCAATAGCTCAGACTAAATTTCTTCAACGCTTGTCTAGCTAGATCAATTAGCATAGACTTTCTTTCAACACTTTATAATCCGCAGAAATTTTTTAAAACATTCTTCACGTCAAAACTCTTCAAAACGTCTTGCCGAGTCAAATGGCAATGACTTATAGCTTTGACATACTTCATAAATCAAAATCATTTATGACTTCATGTTACCGCGTCATCTTGACAGTACGTTGAGGATTCCGTCGTTAACAATTCCTACACCATAAACCGTACTTTATGGTGTTGAATCATCTTATAACGAAATAGTACCGCACCATCTCAACAACACGTTGAGCATTCCGTCATTCATCACATCTACACCGGGCTAAACGGTGCATGGATGATTATTTTAAAATACATTTTGATGTTAAAAATATTTTTGTCTAGCCGAAATAAATAGCATAGACACTTTTGAAATTGCTTAAAAATTCATTTGTAATTTTTCAAAGCACACTCGTGCCAAATCAACTTGAGGCCAAACATTTCGAATTCTAGCAAAGCTAGAAGAGTGGGAATATCCTAATTCCCTAACATTCACCTTCTGTTCCTTCACTTACATATTAACTTTATTGCTAGGACTATTTTCATTATCATATTAAAATTTCTATCTACTCCAACTTTTCTATACCCCCGTATAGTTCATCAAACTTGCCACACATTATGAGTCCAGGAACTTACTACAAGAATATGAGTTTTAAAGCTTATCCTAGCAATATGTAGTCTGAGAATATGTCAAAGACTTTCCATATGCTGAGGGGCTCAAAACATACCATACGATTATGAGTCATGGACTTACCACATGCATGAGTTTTAAGAACTCGTGCCTAAACTTAATATTATATTTCTATCAAAAACTGTTAGCGCGACTCTAACATTTCAATGATTATCCCATAGTAACTAAGGAAACACAAATCCTCCGCCCATACAAAGGATTGTGCAATTTAGTCACCACGAGAGTCCTCAATTGAAATTTCGTTCCCAAGTTTTCTGCCCCCTTATCATAACATTTCATTTCTGTCATTCATCATTCTCTGAGTTCTTCTTGTACTATTTAATAGTACCATTTCTCTTTATAGCATCAAGCTATACTTTTTCGACCATTAATAGGTCTCTCTGTCATTTCACATTTCATTCATGCCTTATCATTCCTTGAATTCTTCTTGTACTATTTTATAGTACTCTTTCTCTTTATAGCATTAAGCTATACATTTTTTTGACCCTTAACAGATCTCTCTGTTCTTTCACATTCTCACTTGATCCCATCATGATCTTGCTTTACAAGCTATTTCTTATTCGCTTTCCTTATCTTATGATCGTATCGTAGTACGATCATCTTGTCGTTCCCGATCATATTATTATGATCTCTTTCTATGCTCTTTAGATTACCTTTCATCTTTATCTCTTAAATCAGGTGTCCCCTGATTTCCTTTGAGATTCATCTTTGAATCATTTCAAATATTCTCTTTCAATTACGTTCTTAATTGAACTTATAGATTTTCTCAATTCATTACCTTCATTCTGATCTTTCTTAACATCTTTATCTCTTCCCTTATAATCTTATTTCTTTCATATTTTCTTCACTTTAATCAATATCTGATAACATCTTTCTCAATTTATAGCTTTCCATTCTAATCCCCCCATGTTCATCAAACTTATCACGTATTTGGGCTCAGGAACTCACCATAATCATATGGTTAAGGAGCTTGTCCTAGTCAGGCCATAGTCGCCCATTCGCTAAAGGGGCTCCACCATACAATCATGAGTCACGAGCTTACTATACGCTTAGGTTTTCAGAACACGCAATTAACTGTACTCTTTCTTACTTAGGTTATAGCCTAAGGTATCATTTACCTAAGGTTTATAACCTCTAGCTCTGATACCAACTGTAACGACCCCGAAATTCGGCCCACTTTATCTCCATAAATTTCGTATTTAATAAACATTATCTCCATAACGGCCTAATTTCGGTTCGTTAATAATCCTTGATTACCCTCTTTAATCCCTTGATTGACTTTAAATCATGAATTACCAAATTTTTGGTATAATTTTTTTTTTTTTTTTTTTTTTTCTCAATTCAATTCAATCGTGTTAAAATATTTGGATATTTAAAATCCTTACATTTCGATCCTAGTCCCATGGATCGCAACCTTTATTTTTTTCTTTCTATCATAATGCTCAACATTTAAAATTTAATGTTGACTATATCCATATCAATATTCACTATCTCCCAATGCATAGATAGACATATAATATCCTTTATCAGTTCAACATTCAAATTTAATGTTGATTATATCCATTCAATATTCCTTGTTTCATGATTCATAAGTAAATCATTTAATAATCTCTATCATAACATCTATCTTGAACTACCACAGTTCATAATTCAACTTTACTTATTCAATCTGGATTTCATTTGTACATGCATATATCACATCAATAAAAACTTTGTAATCGTATCCACATTGAATCATAATATCAACAGTTCATAATAATGTTCACAACCTTTTATAGCAAAATCCATCATAATCCAATATTCTGGATATTCATTTCTTGACCTGCAAAATTTATTTTAAGCAAGTAATGAGCTCAACGGCTCAGCAAGTTCAACAGTTTATGTTGCACATAGCACATACCTTATCATGCTTGGTGTGTGTCATACATCACGTGTTGTGCTTCTACTTGAGCATTATATCTCATACATATTCATATCTTTGCACAAATCACACATCTTTGTCATATTAATCACGTATCACATAGCACATAATTTGTGTGCATCAATATTATCATATCATAACAGTAACCATTTAACATTTAAGGGACTGAAGAACTTGCCTGGCGTCCAGTTATTTAATTGCTAGCTCAAAACCCTTTCTCGATCAACCTATGATCATAATATAATCAAATAATAATTATTTAACCTCTTATGATATTAATTTAATTAATTAATATCATCTCTAATCTAATTAACCCTACCCGACAATTTAATTTTAGGGTATTGGATTAATTATTAATTAATACGGTTAATTATATTAACCTCGTTCTTAAATAAATTAATTTAACTTAATATCCAATACCTTTACTACGGACAACCCAGCTCATTGGGTAAAATTTAACATTATTGGTTGTCCGAAAAATTTATTTAATCATTTTCTAACTTGTAACCTCATTAGATTAATATTTAAACATTTAAATATTAATCTCTAATATTTAATATTTAATCAAAAATATTAAATTTAATGCCCAAATATCATTTCTATATTTTTAGTATTTTTCTAGAATTTTCTAGAATTTTTAAACAATTTATAAATATTTATTTCAATTAAAAATCACTTCTAGGGGCATTTTGGTAATTTCCGCGCCCCTAGGGACATAACCGGAATTTCCCGGAAAGTCAAGGGTATTTCCGTCATTTTAGCAACATTAGGGACATGTTCGGCATTTTTCGAAAAGTCCAGGGGCAAATCTGTCATTTAAGTAGCGTTAGGGACACGCTGGTCATTACCGCAAAAGTACAGGGCAGTATGGTAATTTCACCACATTTCGGTCGGCCGCGCATTGCGCGCGCCGACCTTCGCCGTACAGCCAACGCCAAACGACGTCGTTTGGCGTGGCCAAATTTGCTGCCGCGCATTGCGCGACCTGCCCCCCTCGGCGCCCCATCGAAACGACGCCGTTTCATCTTGGCGGCGTAAAAAAAAACTGACCGCGCGCAGTGCGCGGTCCAGCTTTTACTATTCCCTTCTCTTCTTCCCGTAACAGTAACCAGCCAACACAGTTTTTAACCATTTTTATACCAAATTTTTTTCCCAACAAAAATGCTCCAAAAATCACATAATTAATACCTAAATATCCAAAAATTATTTGGAACAATTATTCTATTTATTTGCTATTTTTCCACAAAATTATTTTAGCACCATAACTACCAAGATAAATCACAAAAATAATAATAATAATAATAATTTATACCTTCTTTGAAGCTTACAACCTCCTTTAGATGACACCAAAAATTTCCTTGGTGGTAGCTATGAAATTCCCGGCGGCAAGGTGGTGGTCGGGTGGTGGAAGTTGGAAGTGAAAAAGAGTTTGATTCTTTTTCCTTTTTCCTTTTCTTTCCTTCTTTCTTCTTCCTTTTATATTATAATCACTTAACTAATTTTAATACTTGGACAATTCCACCGCCTCAAAACCCAGCCAACTTTTCCTTCTCGATTGTTCCAAATAGAAAATCACGCATGCAAATTAAATATTTAAATACATTACGTAATTATAACGTGTAATAAATATTTTATATAATAATTATAAAATATTTATTTTAATTCACCAAAAATCATATCATGATTTATAAATAATATTAATACCCTTTTGGGTACTTTATTTGACAAATTTTGTACACGCATATCGTCATGCATGTAATTATTTGAGATACTTTATATCTCCATAAATCATAAAATAATTCATATGACCTATAAAAATTATATTTCATAATTTTTCACTTCATTTCTTGCACAACATGTTACATTAACATGTTCACATTTCCGAAATATTATCCTTCATAAAAGTCATAATAATTATATTATGCATAAACATAAGTTTTAATGAATTAAAACATTCCTTTTTCCTCCTTTAATTTCATTTCTTTACATTTTACATTTCTTTCTTATATAAATTATATAATTTAATATTATATAATTTATATAATTACATTCTCCTTTCTAAAATTCTTCCATAATTATCAATTAATCATATAATCAAAAATTATACATTTACCAACTCTCTCATTAATTTAATCCACTTATATAAATTATATAATTATTTTTATATAATTTATATAATTATAATTTCCTTCATATGTCACTTCAATTTCCTTATATAAATTATATAATTTATTATTATATAATTTATATAATTACATTTCCTTTCAATTAATTTCTAAACTTCCTCCATAATTCTTGGTAAAATCTAAAATCCATAATCACAATTTCACTAATTTCCTCATTACCTTTTCATTTAACTTTGAATTAATTTAATTATTAATCCATTAATTCTCATAATTTATGAAATCTATAATTTCAATTAAACATTCACACATATATATACAAATGTATATATATAAATATATACATATTTAATTCATGCATTTCACATTATCACATAACCTCCTTTAAATCATAATTTTTGTACTTCCATAATAATTTTATTGTACAATACATTGTACATTTACCTGAAATTTCTTTTATTTCTCATAAATTGTTTTTAAACAATTTATGTACTTTTCAATTATTTAATTCAACACAAATCATCAACATCTTTGTACAGATTTAATTTACCAATTAAATCTCATCAAATATCTTAAATCACATAAAATATCTCAAAATAATTTAAATCATCTTGATAATTTTATCAATTAAATTCTCATTTAATATTAATAAAGAATTTCTGAAAAATCTGGATCCTCACAAGGACTCATTCGGTATTTTCCCGGAAAGATAGGGGGCAAAATCGTAATTGACCGAGGGTCAGGGACACGTTCGGTATTACCGAAGAAGGCTAGGGCACGCTGGTAATTAACCCTGTTGCTGATCGCGCATTGCGCGGCCTCGTTCGCTGCTTACGCCAGCCAAACGACGTCGTTTGGCCTGGCAGTCGACACAGTTACAGCCGCGCATGGCGCGACTCCCCTTTACCCCCCAAAACGACGCCGTTTCAATACCGGCGTCCGAAAAAAAATGGACCGCGCGCATGGCGCGGTCGTCCCTGCATAATTTTCTTCTTCGCATCAGTAACAGTATATCAACTTATCCCAAAATTTTCCATTTTAATCACCAACTTCACAACATAATTATTCCATAAATCATCAAATTCATAGATATATATCTAAAAATTATTTAAAATAATTATTCTAATTATTTACTAAATTTTCATAAATTTATCTTATCACCAAAAATCCAAAATAAAACAAATATATTGCTTTTATACCTTCCCAAAGCTTTGCAAATCCTTCTTTTGAAGCTTTTCTATACTTGATGACATCCTCTTGGTGGCTCATGAAGGTTTCCGGTGGCAAGGTGGTGGCTTCGGGAAGTGCCAATAGAGAGAAAGAGAGAGTGTTTTATTATTTTATGTGCATCCTCCCTTTATTTCCTTATTTCTTTCCTTTTTAATAACCAAAGAATTTAACTATTTTGAAAACAAAGACAAGTCCACCGCCTCTCTCTCTCTCACGCCAACCAACTTGCAAGTTTCCGGATTTTCTAGAGAATTCCATGCAAAACTTTAGTTAATTTAACACATTACGTAATTATATCGTGTAATAAATATTTTATATAATGTATATAAAATATTTATTTTAATTCACCAAAAATCATAACATGATTTATTATTAATATTTATACCATTTTTGGGTACTTTACTTGACAAATTTTGTACACGCATAACGCCATGCATGTAATTATATGAGATAATTTATACCTCCAAAAATCATAAAATAATTCATATGACATATAAAAGCTATTTTTCATAATTTTTCACTTCGTTACTTGGACAACATGTTACACTAACATGTTAACGTTTCTGAAATATTATCTTTCATAAACGTCATAATAATTCCATTATACATAAACATAATTTTTAATAACTTAAAACATTCCTTTTTCTAATTTATTATTCAATTTCTTTAGTATTCATATTAATTTCTTTATATATAAATTATATAATTTAATATTATATAATTTATATAATTACATTCTCCTTTTAAATAATTTCTTAATTTCCTCCAACTTTATTCCATTTAATCACCTTATATAAATTACATAATTATTCTTATATAATTATTATTTAATTATCATTTTCTTCATACCTTATTTTAATTTCCTTATATAAATTATATAATTATTATTATATAATTTATATAATTACCTTTCCTTCTCAGTTAATTTCTAAATTTCCACCATCAATCTTAATTAAATTTAAAATCCATAATTACAACTTTATTAACTTCCCCATTCGCTTTTCATTTAAATTTGGATTAATTTAATTATTAATCCCTTAATTTCCATAATCAATAACCTTTATAATTATCACTTAAACATATATATTTATATATATACAAATGTATATATATATATAAATATATACATATCTAATTTAATATATTTCACATTACCACTTAACCTCAATTAAATCATAATTTCTGCATTTTCATAATAATTTAATTGTACAATTTATTGTACAATTACCTAAAATTCTTTTATTCTTCATAAATTGTATTTACACAATTTATTTACTTTTCAATTATTTTAAATTCACATAATTCGTCACCATCTCCGTACAAATTTAATTTATCAATTACATCATATCACATACCTTAATTCACATAAAATAATAATTTCTTTAACAACCTTGATAATTTTATCAATTAAATTCTCATTTAATATTATTAAAGAAATTCTGGAAATTCGGATCCTCACATAACTAATAAAATATTATTAAATGATTAATGATATTAGATAACTAATAAAATATTTTTAAATGATTAATGATATTAGATAATTAATAAAATATTTTAAATGATTAATAATATTAGACAATTAATAAAATATTTTTAAGTGATTAATAATATTAGACAATTAATAAAATATTATTAAATGATTAATAATATTAGATAATTAATAAAATATTATTACATAATTAATGATATTAGATAATTAATAAAATATTATTAAATGATTAATAATATTAGATAAATAATAAAATATTATTAAATGATTACTAATATTAGATAATATTATTAAATGTTAATAATATTAGATACTTAATAAGATATTATTAAATAGTTAATAATATTAGATAATGAATAAAATATTATTAAATGATTAACAATATTAGTTAATCTTAGAAGATTTATAAGGTATTATTAAATGATGAATAATACTATAAGGCCAATAAAATATTATTAAACTGTTAATAATATTATATAATTGTTTGAACTATATTAAATAGTTAATATAGGTTTTTTGTATTTGAAATATTATCAAGTAGTGATAATATTTCCTAAGTGTTTATGTACTCTTAATTATTCAATTATGTGGTTCGCAAGAGTTATAAAGGTCATAATACTTACAGGTATATAATACTAATTTAAGATCAAACTAATTTAATTGTTAGGTCCATACAATGATTATTAAATTAAATTAGTTAGTCGTAGACAACGCACGAGGCAATTTCTTCTTAACCCTAACTTGTATTTATTGTTGCAAGTTTTCTTCAACTGTAATTACATTAAGCAATTCAATTATTATTGAGCAAGTATCTACACTCATAGTTATTTGACAGAGCTTAAAGTAAATTAATTATCTAAAATTATTTCACATCATTATTTGTTATTATATTCGTATATAGTGCTTTTACAAACGTTATAGTTCATTAATTCAAGAACTGTTTAAGAATGTCTAAGCTAATTATTTTCGGCTAGACAATGCATGTTTAAATTCATCAAATTGAATATTTTAAAAGTTTATCCAAACCAATTGTTGGTGTGAATTCTTATAGTAAGACTGAGGATGAACAACCCTAGTTAAAGGGGATTTTTATTTGTCGAAAAATCGAATTTGCGCAAGAAATCTAAATGTTATGCATATACATAAGACATAAGAGGACTGATCCGCTCAAGTGTCCCATTTTTTTGAGGTGTCATATATATATATATATATATATATCTATTCTACCTTAGTAGCAGTTCATGGTCATTAAAAATCACTCAGCAATAAAGTGTCAATTCATTCTTATATTGAAACATTCATTCCTGATTTCTTCCACAACTGTTATTCATTGTTGAAAGCCCTAATGATTATTTCCCTTTTTATCATGATATCTCTTATGCTGTTGTTTATAAACTTTCTGAGCCATTTAGTTGCTCATTCTTGCTATATCATGACTTATTTTCAGCTAAGCCTGAATGTTCTAAACAAGACAAAGGCAAGGGGAAAGCAAACGCTTAGATTAGTAGATGCATGCTAGATTTAAATTACTGCTATGTAATTTCCTTGTAAATCTTTTGTATTCCCTTAAGATATGTAATATTTATGTTAAGTTTAATCGACCTTGGGAAGTGTAGCCTTTTTTATAAGGAACCTATTGTATTATTCCGCGAAGTTTAAATGCAATTTATGTATTTAATTATTAGTAAGTATTGTACAGTGGAGAACAAAACCCGAGGTTATGGAACCCGAATTTGGGGTCGTAACAAATTCCATGGCAATTCCATATATTCACATATCAAAATTTTAATATTCCGTTAAGCCTTAATTGAACGATTAGGTCAAACTGCTACTCCTTTTCTACGCATACTGACTTATCCTGTCATTTTCATACTCTCGCCTTTCTAGGCCTATTCATTAAGGTAGTTATTAATATACATAACTAAAGCATCAATTCACATATGCTTTCTTCATTTCCTTTACTCTCTAACTTAACTTTTTCTCTTTCTTTATCTACTCAAATATACATCTACACATATTCAATCTATTACCTACTGACACAATATAGTGTCTTACCATAATTCTTTTCAAATTATCCTATTGTGGGCATTACTGTGAGGATCCAAATTTTCAGAATTTCTTTAATAATATCAAATGAGAATTTAATTGATTAAATTATCAAGATTGTTCAAAGTAATTATTATTTTATGTGATTTATGGTATGTGATGAGATTTAATTAGTAAATTAAATCTGTGCAGAGATTATGATAAATGGTATTGAATTTAAGTAATTAAAAAGTAAATAAATTGTTTAAAAACAATTTATTAAGAATAAGAGAAATTCCAGGTAAATGTACAAAAAAATTGTACAATTAAATGGAAATGCAGAAATTTAGATTTAAAGGAGATTATATGGTAATGTGAGAAGTAAGATTTAAAAATGTATATTTATATATGTGAATGTTTAATTGTGATAATTATAAATTTCATTAATTATGAGAATTAAGGGATTAATAATTAAATTAATCCAAAGTACGATAAAAGTTAATGAGGAAATTAAGTAAAATTGAAATTATTGAATTTTAGATTTTATCAAGAATTTTGGAAGAAGTTAGAAATTAATTGAGAAGGAAAGGTAATTATATAAATTATATAATAATAAATTATATAATTTATATAAGAAAATTAAAATAAGGTATAAAGAAAATAATAATTATATAGATTATATAAGAATAATTATGTAATTTATATAAGGTGATTAAATGGAATAAAGTTGGAAGAAATTAAGAAATTATTTAAAAGGAGAATGTAATTATATAAATTATATAATATTAAATTATATAATTTATATATAAAGAAATTAATATGAATATTAAAGAAGTTGAATAATAAATAAGAAAAATGAATGTTTTAAGTTATTAAAAATTATGTTTATGCATAATTAAATTATTATGACGTTTATGAAGAATAATATTTCAGAAACGTGGACATGTTAATGTAACATGATGTCCAAACAACGAAGTGAAAAATTACGAAAAATAATTTTTATATGTTATATGAATTATTTTATGAATTTTGGAGGTATAAATTACCTCAAATAAATACATGCATGTCATTATGTGTGTACAAATTTGTCAAGTAAAGTACCCAAAAAGGGTGTTAATATTATTTATAAATCATGATATGATTTTTGGTGAATTAAAATAAATATTTTGTATATATTATATAAAATATTTATTACACGTAATAACTACATAATGTATTAAATTATTTAATTTTTTTTCATACTAATCCGAATTTGGCTAAGTCGGTGGTGGTGAGAGTCGGTGGACTCTTTATTTCTTTCCAAGTCGGTTAATTGTGGGTATTAAAAGCAAAAGCAATGCAAGTAAAGGAAATAAAATAAAAAAAAAAAGAGAGAAAGAAAGCAAAAACATATTTTCCTCTCCTTTCTCCTTCTTTCTCCCAACCAAGAACCATCACTACACCACCTTACGCCACCGAACATCCATGGCTAGCTAGGGAGAGAAATTTTTGGGTCATCCAAGTGAAAGAAAAGCTTCAAGGAATGTTAAATAATTAAATTATTTGATTATTCATGTATTTTTAATGATAAATTAGTATTGTGAAAAATAGTAAATAATTAGTATAATTATTCTAAATAATTTATAGATATATATCTATGAATTATGTGATTTTTGGAATTATTTTGTGGTGAAATTTGTGAGTAAAATGGTGTTTGGATGATAAGTTGATGCACTGTTACGCGAAGTAGAAGAAGAAGGAAAGGAAAAGGCTGCCGCGCAATGCGCGGCAGCCATATTTTTTTCGGACGCTGGGCATAAAACGGCGTCGTTTAGGAGAAGTTGGAGCAGGACCGCGCCAAGTGCGGCTGTATCTGGGTCACCGCCAAGCCAAACGACGTCGTTTGGCTGGCGCAGGAAGGGCCGCGCGCAATGCGCGGTGGTCGTCACGTTGGTTAATTACCAGCGTGCCCTCGACTTTTTCTGGAAAGGACCAGCGTGTCCCTTGGCCTCGTGAATTTACGAAAATGCCCCTGAGCTTTTCTGTTAATACCGAACGTGTCCCTAGCTTTGTAAAATGAACGGAATGCCCCTAAACCTTCCAGAAAATGACAAGCGTGTCCCCTAGGGTGCGGAAATTACCAAAATGCCCCCAGAATTAGTTTTTAATTAAATAAATGTTTAAAAATTGTTTAAAAATCATAGAAAATCATAGAAAAATACTAAAAATATAGAAATGATGTTTGGGCATTAAAATTAATATTTTTGTAAAAATATTAAATATTGGGGATTAATATTTAAATATTTTAAATATTAATCTAATGAGTTTAAAAGTTAGAAAATGATTAAATAAAATTTTCGTACAACCAAATATGTTAAATTTTATCCAATGAGTCGGGTTGTCCGTAGTGAAGGTATTAAATATTAAGTTATGCTAATATTTTAAGGAATGAGGTTATTATAGTTAGCCATATAAATTAATAATTGGCCTAAAGATGATATTAATTAAGTAAATTAATATCATAAAGAAATAAATAATTATTATGTGATTATTTTATGATCATATGTTGATCGAGTTAAGGGTTTGAGCTAACAATTTAAATAACTGGACGCCAGACAAGTTCTTATGTTAAATGTTGGACTGTTATGATATGTAATTCTTGTTTTAAATGCATAAAAAATTATGTGCTATGTGATACGTGATTAATGTGACCACAATGTGTACTTTGTGCAATAATATGGGATATATTGCTATAGTAGAAGCACAAACACGTGATGTATGACACACACCGAACATATTAAGGTATGTGCTATGTGAAGCATAAACTGTTGAACTTGCTGAGCCGTTGTGCTCATTACTTGCTTAATAAATATTTTTGCAGGAAAGAAATGAATTTCAAGAATATTGGATTATATAGCTGTAGACCCCCAAATTTTGCACTTGTATACTAACCCTGACAGGAGGGCAAAATCGTCAATTGACCCAACATACGAAAAGGAGAGGTGGGCGCCAAAACGCAGTTCCCACCACGGCTTACGATCAAGGCTGTCAAACGCAAAACGAGAATTGAGTCATCTGAGGCGAGACCTACGGGCAATCCGGACAAAGCCCGATGCGATCGCCGAAGAAGGCCAAGGACCACGGCAATTACAGCATTAGGGTGGGGTCTCGATGCTGGGAAACCATTCCCAGAATTGATTCATGTATCAAGGAACAACATTCCAAAATAATACAGCAGAAATTGGCGAATTAGTACCGCGTGGCACGAAATTCGAGAAAAATGAGCCGGACAGCCGCGGATGCAATCGCGGCCGCCGACAAAAAGACTTTCGCGCGGCTCGAGGGCGGCACACGGCAGCCGAGGAGACGGCCACAGCAGGCAGCCGCAGATGCATCTGCGGCTGCCTGCTGAACCAGTATAGATCGCCATTTCTTCCACCCGAGAGCAAAAGAAGAAAAAGAAAAGAAGAAAAGAGGAGAGAGAGAGATCGCGCGGGAGAGAGAGAGAGGTCGAATTTGTGTTGTTAGATTCAAGCAACGTATCCCATTTGTTGTGTGCATTGGTTAGTGATCTTGTGGTGTAATCTATTTTGTGATATAGAAGCTTGAATCGGCATTTTGCAAGGTGAAAAGGATTTTTTTGTTTGAGTTTATATGGCTTGTATTGTTAGTGTAGCATTGTGATTGGTTATTTGATATAGTTGCTGTTGTAATGGTGATGATCCGTGGATTAGGTGTCGTTAGCGAGGGTTCCATCGGAACATATTTCCTCCTAACGCCCCGATGATATCCGTATGGTGATTTTTCGTTCGTTATGGTTATAAGTAATGCGTAGTATTGATTTGTTGATATTTGGGTTTATGTAATGTGATAGCAATGTTAAATTTCGTTAGATTTGGTTTAGCGTTGGTTGTGCAACGATTTGGGTGAATGTGAGCCTAGGGAGGAGATCCTCGTGGTCAAATCCCGATGATGGACATTTTTGGTATATGTAATCATCATATGGGATTTGTGGTTGTGTAAATGTAATATTGGGCCTTAAAGCGATACCGAATCGGGATCGGGTTAAGGCCCCGTAATAATAATAAATATGTGATTGTGGGTGTTTGGGGTTGTTTGGATGGCTCACATGCCCGTAGATAGCCCCGACACGTGTTGGGATGTTTGTTTAAATTTACGACACCACAATGGTTTTCAAAAATAAGACAAATAATGAAGATTTTGTAAAAGTGATCAAATTAGGATATTAGACACACGAGGTTTAAAATCAAGGGTTTTTTGGCAAACTTTAATCCATGGTTGATGAAAAGTCTTTAGTTGGTTTTAAAATGTCACAAAAAATGATTTCGTAAAATAAATAAACGTTTTCATTAAACTTTGTGCATAGGGTTAAAGAGTTCTAGAAGTTGCCTTCGTTTTATTATATTCACTGTTAGAGGGCACTGTATAGTCTCGATTCCTATTTGGCAAACGTTTAAAAATATTGTTTTCTAAAATGAAATCTAATAAAAAACCCCATCATTTTCGAAATTAAAATTAATCTTTATTATAACAAACGAATCCTCGTCATTTGGGTCAAAAGACGTCTAAAACGCTTTCTCCACAAAACACATTTTGACATATAAAATCAAAGCCACTTTACGCAAAAGTACACCATAACCTCCATTTAGGCACACACACACACACGCGCGCGCAACTCACACATTTTTAGGATTTTAGAAGGATAGGAAAACATCGAGATTGCGGTAACCGTATTTCACGGAAGTCGGGGGGTGCCTAACACCTTCCCCTCGCTTAAGCAAGCCACCAAACTCTATGAATCTCGGTTTGCGGATCAATTGAATCGGAGTCACATGTGAGCCATCACGATTACGAAAATAAAATTCGGATGAGTTGGTACATCCATTTCAAATATACCAACTGGCGACTCTTGTGACACCCCCAAATCTGGGCCCACACAGCCCAAACTTGAGTCGTCAAAAGACTACAACAATAGTATTACAACAAAGCACAACGTACAACAATACAGTGTATAATAATACACAACTAAGTCTTCACTATTATTGCCACACTATTTTACAAAACGTGAAGACTATGACAACTATTCCTCGGACCCTCACTCCATTCCCCGGCTAGACCCTGTTATGTTTTCATTTCCTGTTGAAAAACAATGGAACAAAAGAAAGGGTGAGCTCAAATAGCCCAGTAAGAAATATCACGACTAAGATAATGACGAATAAATTATCATTAGCCTTCAACAGTTGAGTTCTTGATAGAATACAATAGAATACAAGGTTTATATCAAAAACTGCAGTTAAATTCTTAAACAATGTTCAGATCAATAATAGCAGCGGAATGAGCAATCTATTAGAAGAATAATGCAGATTATAATGTCCACTCGCTTCTCTTTTTCGTAAAAACATCATCAACTTTTATCATCTGAAATACCATTAGTCATGATAATAAAAATTCACAGTTCCTGATCATAATCATGCAAATCAACAGTTCATCTTTGCACTACGGGCCAAAGATATTTAATATAGCACCAGCGGTCATGATTATACCAGATTCAGCCTTTGGTGATAATCATACCAAACAACATTTCATATATGCACTACGGGCCAAAGAGAACTTTCCCCACGTGCCATAAAAGACACCGAACAGATGTATCGCCTTTAACCTATTATATCGCCTTTAACCTATCATCTGTTCAACAAATATATCACATCTCTGCCCCCGGCCACAGATATTCACAACAGCTTGATTTTTGGATGATTAGAATGATATAAATGATGAACAGAAGAAATAGGATAACAATAAGTATCGGAAGTTTACTTTGTACAGATTCAAATAATGTCCAAATTGTCAACATGATGTGGAGTGAAATTTAAAAATGATATTCAAGATCCACAGTTCAGAATAACGGTTACAATTCAATAGAAAGGTTCACGTAAATAGGAAGGTTCAGTTGAAATAATGAAGTTCAACTATTATGGAACATATAATATTTTCAGGAATTATAGAAGCAATAGTTCCATAATAAATTTCGATTTAGGAGTATGAAAGAAAATAATATCCCTTACCGTAGCAGGTTTGATTAACAAAAGGTGAAAGAAATTAATACAAAGGGTTATTCACCAACAGGCGACAATCCGCTCTGTAAGGTTATTCCCACAATTTAATAGAATTTGAGTACAAAGAGTTATTCACCAAACAGGCGGTCATCCGCTTCGTAAGGTTATTCTCAAAGATTAATAATGAATGAATACGAAAGGTTATTCACCAACAGGCGGCAATCCGCTCCGTAAGGTTATTCCCACAATTTAATACATGGAAATAAAAGGCACGTCTTATGAATAAGGAAGAAACAATATTATTATCGAGAATCAAATAATGATAATCTCTTACCATAGTACGTTTGAATAATGGAGGATGAAAAAGATGGTATCCCTTACGAGTAGTAAATTTGAGAGTATGAAAAAAAATGACATCCCTTACCTTGATATTGTGAAACAAGTTTATTAGCCGAACAAATCCTTCCTTGTTTGTCTATGTAGCAGTAAAGAATCTGACTTTTGAGTCTTCTAGAGTTTTTAAAATCTCTTTATGTTTTTAAAATAATGTTACTCTCGTAAAGATAGGCGGCATAGACTCAAGAATCACTCAATTCGGAGTTAATATGAATGAGTTATGAATTTTCAAAACTAAGACTGAAAATAGTGACGAAAATCAGAATAGGTTACGGTTTTTAGTATTTTAAGGCATGAAGATGATTTCAGATGACTTTTCTTCCTTCTTCAAAGTTGTAGAGGACGAAAAACTGAAGAGACAGGCTTTTAATTCATTAAATTCTGACAAATAATGAATTTACTATGATTTTTCGAAAGAGTTACTGTACATAAGAAAATTCCACTCGGGAATTCAAAGGAGAATGTAAAAGATTTCAAAACTAGGAATGACTTAAGAACACTTAGAGAGAACTTACACAAAGAAGTATTTAGAGAGAGAAAGAAAGAACAAGTAAGGAAGTTTATGAAAAATCCTTAAGTTAAGGCTTCTATTTATAGCCAAAAATCTTATCATTCCTTTAATCTAAACCATTCATTTAAAGATCATCTTTTAATCTACACCATCCATTTCAAATTTTATATTATCTTTAATCTACACAATTCATTTCATATCACCTAACTTTATATTATAAACAAATCAATTCAATTATTCAACAATAATTCACACTTTAATCTACACCATTCATTTCATATCACCTAATAATTACCTAACTTTATATTATAAACAAATCAATTCAATTATTCAACAATAATTCACACTTTAATCTACACCATTCATTTCATATAACCTAATAATCACCTAACTTTATATTATAAACAAATAACTTTATCAATTCAATTATTATGACTAATTGTTATAAATACAGTATAGTTAGCTCTTAGATATCAAGTCAATAAATTAATGAAATACAACTGTTTAAATAACATCATAATAGAGATAACAATAATGTAAAAGAAAGCATACGTTACCGTGTAATGACAATTATTGATTCAATAATGTGAATTACTGTGCATATGTTACTGTGACAATTATTAGGTTCAATAATTTTAAAAACAGTGCAGCAACAATTATTGACTCAATGATATAAAATACAGTGTAATGACAATTATTAAATCAATAATGCAAAATACTGTGTAACAACAATTATTGAATTGATAATATAAAATATTATGCAGTGACAATTATCGATGAAATGATGCGTAACAGTTACGGTGTCAATTATCAGACCAATAATATGAGACACTATGCAATACCGTGTGTTACTGTAGAGTACCGAGTGCTACAGAAAATACCAATAACTACCGTACGCTACTATTCTTTTATCACCGGTATTTTAACAGTTCCGTTGACTATTTTTATTTAAAAAGGTTATTTCTGTCGTTTTCTATATCCGACAAATATTCCGTTGTGGGGTCCACCAATAATTTATTATTTCGGCGCTGTCGTACGACACGAATATTCCCCGACCAAACGAATATTCCCCGACAAAGCGAATATTGTCCGACAAAATAAAATTTGCACATAACATCCTTAATTTTTAACTTTATCGATTTAACCACTTACTGTTTCAAAAAATATATATATGAAGAAAAATTAAATTTTGTATTTCATAAAATTCGGGGTCTTACAACCTCCCCTCCTTATGAAATTTCGTCCCCGAAATTGACGTACCAGGCATTTCATAGTTAACCTCTTGATTTCCAAATGCCATACTAAACTGTTGTCACAAAATAATTGTTAGTTCAAACAAACTGACTCATCACTTCCTGTTCCTACATTCAAATCGACTCATTAGATAATAAAATCTATTTTAGGTAGGACACACTAGCGACTGATTCTATTCGTCTCTCCCCTCCTAGTTCTACCCCAGATCTCCATTAAAGACCATATCCCTAAGCTCTGATGCCAACTGTGACACCCCCAAATCTGGGCCCACACAGCCCAAACTTGAGTCGTCAAAAGACTACAACAAAAGTATTACAACAAAGCACAACGTACAACAATACAGTGTATAATAATACACAACTAAGTCTTCACTATTATTGCCACACTATTTTACAAAACGTGAAGACTATGATAACTATTCCTCGGACCCTCACTCCATTCCCCGGCTAGACCCTGTTATGTTTTCATTTCCTGTTGAAAAACAATGGAACAAAAGAAAGGGTGAGCTCAAATAGCCCAGTAAGAAATATCATGACTAAGATAATGACGAATAAATTATCATTAGCCTTCAACAGTTGAGTTCTTGATAGAATACAATAGAATACAAGGTTTATATCAAAAACTGCAGTTAAATTCTTAAACAATGTTCAAATCAATAATAGCAGCGGAATGAGCAATCTATTAGAAGAATAATGCAGATTATAATGTCCACTCGCTTCTCTTTTTCGTAAAAACATCATCAACTTTTATCATCTGAAATACCATTAGTCATGATAATAAAAATTCACAGTTTCTGATCATAATCATGCAAATCAACAGTTCATCTTTGCACTACGGGCCAAAGATATTTAATATAGCACCAGCGGTCATGATTATACCAGATTCAGCCTTTGGTGATAATCATACCAAACAACAGTTCATATATGCACTACGGGCCAAAGAGAACTTTCCCCACGTGCCATAAAAGACACCGAACAGATGTATCGCCTTTAACCTATTATATCGCCTTTAACCTATCATCTGTTCAACAAATATATCACATCTGTGCCCCCGGCCACAGATATTCACAACAGCTTGATTTTTGGATGATTAGAATGATATAAATGATGAACAGAAGAAATAGGATAACAATAAGTATCGGAAGTTTACTTTGTACAGATTCAAATAATGTCCAAATTGTCAACATGATGTGGAGTGAAATTTAAAAATGATATTCAAGATCCACAGTTCAGAATAACGGTTACAATTCAATAGAAAGGTTCACGTAAATAGGAAGGTTCAGTTGAAATAATGAAGTTCAACTATTATGGAACATATAATATTTTCAGGAATTATAGAAGCAATAGTTCCATAATAAATTTTGATTTAGGAGTATGAAAGAAAATAATATCCCTTACCGTAGCAGGTTTGATTAACAAAAGGTGAAGGAAATTAATACAAAGGGTTATTCACCAACAGGCGGCAATCCGCTCTGTAAGGTTATTCCCACAATTTAATAGAATTTGAGTACAAAGAGTTATTCACCAAACAGGCGGTCATCTGCTCCGTAAGGTTATTCTCAAAGATTAATAATGAATGAATACGAAAGGTTATTCACCAACAGGCGGCAATCCGCTCCGTAAGGTTATTCCCACAATTTAATACATGGAAATAAAAGGCACGTCTTATGAATAAGGAAGAAACAATATTATTATCGAGAATCAAATAATGATAATCTCTTACCATAGTACGTTTGAATAATGGAAGATGAAAAAGATGGTATCCCTTACGAGTAGTAAATTTGAGAGTATGAAAAAAAATGACATCCCTTACCTTGATATTGTGAAACAAGTTTATTAGCCGAACAAATCCTTCCTTGTTTGTCTATGTAGCAGTAAAGAATCTGACTTTTGAGTCTTCTAGGGTTTTTAAAATCTCTTTATGTTTTTAAAATAATGTTACTCTCGTAAAGATAGGCGGCATAGACTCAAGAATCACTCAATTCGGAGTTAATATGAATGAGTTATGAATTTTCAAAACTAAGACTGAAAATAGTGACGAAAATCAGAATAGGTTACGGTTTTTAGTATTTTAAGGCATGAAGATGATTTCAGATGACTTTTCTTCCTTCTTCAAAGTTGTAGAGGACGAAAAACTGAAGAGACAGGCTTTTAATTCATTAAATTCTGACAAATAATGAATTTACTATGATTTTTCGAAAGAGTTACTGTACATAAGAAAATTCCACTCGGGAATTCAAAGGAGAATGTAAAAGATTTCAAAACTAGGAATGACTTAAGAACACTTAGAGAGAACTTACACAAAGAAGTATTTAGAGAGAGAAAGAAAGAACAAGTAAGGAAGTTTATGAAAAATTCTTAAGTTAAGGCTTCTATTTATAGCCAAAAATCTTATCATTCCTTTAATCTAAACCATTCATTTAAAGATCATCTTTTAATCTACACCATCCATTTCAAATTTTATATTATCTTTAATCTACACCATTCATTTCATATCACCTAACTTTAAATTATAAACAAATCAATTCAATTATTCAACAATAATTCACACTTTAATCTACACCATTCATTTCATATCACCTAATAATTACCTAACTTTATATTATAAACAAATCAATTCAATTATTCAACAATAATTCACACTTTAATCTACACCATTCATTTCATATAACCTAATAATCACCTAACTTTATATTATAAACAAATAACTTTATCAATTCAATTATTATGACTAATTGTTATAAATACAGTATAGTTAGCTCTTAGATATCAAGTCAATAAATTAATGAAATACAACTGTTTAAATAACATCATAATAGAGATAACAATAATGTAAAAGAAAGCATACGTTACCGTGTAATGACAATTATTGATTCAATAATGTGAATTACTGTGCATATGTTACTGTGACAATTATTAGGTTCAATAATTTTAAAAACAGTGCAGCAACAATTATTGACTCAATGATATAAAATACAGTGTAATGACAATTATTAAATCAATAATGCAAAATACTGTGTAACAACAATTATTGAATTGATAATATAAAATATTATGCAGTGACAATTATCGATGAAATGATGCGTAACAGTTACGGTGTCAATTATCAGACCAATAATATGAGACACTATGCAATACCGTGTGTTACTGTAGAGTACCGAGTGCTACAGAAAATACCAATAACTACCGTACGCTACTATTCTTTTATCACCGGTATTTTAACAGTTCCGTTGACTATTTTTATTTAAAAAGGTTATTTCTGTCGTTTTCTATATCCGACAAATATTCCGTTGTGGGGTCCACCAATAATTTATTATTTCGGCGCTGTCGTACGACACGAATATTCCCCGACCAAACGAATATTCCCCGACAAAGCGAATATTGTCCGACAAAATAAAATTTGCACATAACATCCTTAACTTTTAACTTTATCGATTTAACCACTTACTGTTTCAAAAAATATATATATGAAGAAAAATTAAATTTTGTATTTCATAAAATTCGGGGTCTTACAACTCTGGTCAAATTGGCTCATAAAAATTCGACATTTCAAAACCCCGTCGACACTAAGCCGACCCTTTTAAAAATCACATTTAATTTAAAAGGCTAAAATTGGAAAGGGACTTTTAATTATTAAAAAACGAAATGACGAAAATCCCGGCGTCGACAATAGAGACGGGTTTTCCTAAAAGGTTGTGAACGTTATTATTATATGTTTATATTATGATTCAAGGTGGATAATTTGTCAAAGTTATATTGATATGTTGTATGTACAGATAAGTTGGATCCGAATATGACGAGTATAGTTTAAATTGTGAACTGTAATTGTTCAACATGAATATTATGATAGAGACTATTATATGTTTGACTATGAATTACGACATAAGAATATTGTATGGATATAAATGAGATTAAATGTTGAATGTTGACCTTTATGATACGGGTTACAGAAAGAAAAGAATAAGTAAAGGTTGTGATCCAGGGACTAGGATCGAGATGTAAGGATTTTAAATATCCAAATATTTTAATACAACGATTAAATCGAGAAAAAGAAAAATTTATATGAGAATTTTTGATAATTGATGATTTTAAAATCAATTAATGGATTAAAGAAGGAGGTTAAAGATTTATTAACGGACCGAAATTTGGACGTAAGGAAGATAATGTATTATAAATACAAAATTTAAGGAAATAAAGTGGGTCGAATTTCGGGGTTGTTACAATTACAATCAATCATTCATTTTAAATCCATTATATTCACATTTAACCATCAAAATTCATATTTGTTTCGATTTCAAAATTTGTTACGTCACTTATACATTTTACATAAATAACTGGTCTTTATACGTTCTATAGACTCTTATCTACATCAAGAGTCCTTCCATATCATTTCAACCACATAGGTTATTTATAAAATGTTGATCACATAATAATTTATATCCAATCACTCTTACAACTTTCTGTCATTCAACACTAGGTTTTAACTACCAACCTTTACTAGACTAATCAAAATCCTCAATTGGAAATCCTATAAAAATTCGGGATGTCACATTCACCCCTTCTTAAAAAATTTCATCCTCAAAATTTCTGTGTACTCATATCTTACTCATTCCCAACAAACACATCTCTTTACATTAATTTCATCTCAACTAGGCTTTCAACTAACCTTTACATTGTCCCTCTCTCTCAACCCATCTTCCCCCTTTCTAACATTCATTCTAGAAGATTGGAATGTCTTTCAGGAATCTTCACAGTTGTTCAATAACTGTGAAGCAGTATGAATGAATAGGAGTGAACCTTTCCTTTAACATAAATCCCTTTTGCTTTGAAACAAACTTTTGCTTTTGCTGAGGGGTCACAAAGACCATGAACACGTTAAGAATATTAACAATCACAAAAACAGAGAATATCCACGAGTCATAAATACTAGGAATATGAGTTACGACGCAACCACGCCACTCTTCTTCCTGGCCTATTGGTACGCTAGGTGATTAGTCTATTGTACCCTTTTTCATTTCTTTTTAGGTTGAACCATGTTAACCAACCCACATATCATATCCCCTTTTTAGGATTATTCACCTCAGACTTTAAAAATATTTTCCTTTACCCATTTCAGGATTTAAAAATATTTACTCATTTTTTTAAATGGTCTAGCTGAAACAAATGGCATAGACTCACATCTTTAAACTGTTCATTCGTTCCAAACTTGAACTTTTCAAGAATGCTATCATTGGCTCAAAACTTGAACCCAAGAAAATCTCTTAAAAAGGCTTCATAATACTGCACTATCTTAGCAGTATGTTGAGAATTCAGTCATTAAAGACATCTTAATACTGTACCGTCATAGAAGCATGTTGAGAATTCCATCATTTTATCATTACACACCATATTCAATGGTGTGACAATAATTTCATAAATATATTTTAAAGTTTTCAAATAACTTTGTCTAGCCGAATCAATTGGCATATACCATAAATCACGAAATTTTGTAAGAAATTTTTTTCGATAATTAAACAAAACATTTTCAATGCACCAATGTGTGAGAATAAGCATATTTTAAAAACTTTGATGATCTAACATATCTAGAAGAATTGATTGCCTACATAATCCTAATCATCATTCCTTTCATTCCTTTAACTCATTCTATTATTCCTTAACATTTCTATTGCTTATTGCTTTCCTATTTTCTTGTCCTTAGCCAATCTCTAAGAACTATTTCTCTCAACTTATGACTCTATTTTCTAACCCACCCATGTTCATCAAACTTACCACGCATTTGGGCTAAAAAACTTACCACAATTATATGGGTTGAGGAGCTAGTCCTAGTCAGGCCAAAGTCACCCATTCGTTGAGGGGCTCCACCACACTATCATGAGTCACGAACTTACTATACATTTGGATTTTTAGAACACGTAACTAACCTTACTCTTTCTCTCTTCCTATGTATTTGGTACATATAGAAGAAAATTATCACCTTCTCAAGATACATAACCGATACCGGGATGTTGGATCTCCACTGATTATCATTATAGGAAGCCAAGTGGTCGTGAAACCAAGTAGAAATCCCCGCCCATACAAGGAAGTGTACAACTCAGCCACTATCATGAGTCCTCAATGAAAAATCCCACATACCCTAACATTTCCTTAACTTTCCTTTACTCAGCTTTTTCTTACTCTGATATGAATTTCATTAATTCATATCTTAATGTTCACGACTTATCAAGAGTCCCTTAATCTTATCTTACCATTTATGACTCATCAATAGTCCCTTAGCTTTGATCATTTATGATCTCATAGCTCTCTTTACTACTTTTCAATATCTTATCTTAAGATATCATTTATCATTTCTGAATCCTGAATTCTCAAAATTTATATCTTTATTACTCAACTCCTCTAGAGTCTATTTCTTTACTATTTCCTTCTTTATCACAAAGGTCATAGCCTAAGGTACTCCTACCTAAGGTCTATAACCTGTCTACTCTGATACCAACTGCAACGCACCTGAAATCCCACATTCCTTATTCATTTCCAATCCCATCTGGATAACATAATTATTAATCTTAAAACCATATTATATATTATCATCAATCATCTTAACGGCGATTTCGTGCATTAATACATAACTTTTAACCTTTTAAATCATTATCTGACCATAATACGGTCCATAAATCTATTTATTTATCTTATAATCATAACCTGTCACGGGATCATAACATTCACGTACCATTCATTAGAACTTAGATCAAACATTTATTAATTGTGACCTAGTCTATTACAATTATCATAATTATATATATTATGATTTACATAACATAACCTGTGAATAAATTTCAATATTTATCTATCCATACATAATCCTATTTACCTTATACCCGTTCTTATTTGCTTGTACCTGTTTCATACATATGTATAATACATACGAGTTTACTACATATAAAACTTAACTACCAATAAGACCTTTATCTTATCCTTTTACAACCTTTCTCAAAATAAATTACATTTACTACTGTCACTATGATTTACAAACTATTCATTCTTAATACAATCATGGTTTAATATTTAAAACCAAAAACCTTTCATCACTTGCATATATACAACTTTACATTTAACTAGCTTGCTTGCACATTGCACAAATTACATATAATAAATTTACTTCCCTCTTATCCGTACATTCACATTCATTTACCTTCGCTTAATCGGAACATCCGGCCTTCTCGTACTTTACTTGAAATGTTAGTTCATAGCAAGAGTGAGCACATAGGCTCAGCACGTAAATCAGATAATACCTTTTATTTTTATAGTTTATATTTATGCATTATACATCTTCTACTTTACCATGCTATGCTTAATGGCACATATTTCACTTAACAGCTAATACACATAGCTGCACGGAGTGCACATTTCAACTATCACATAGTTCACGTAGAACAATTAGTACACTTAAGTCTAAAAAACTTATCTGATCTACATTTATCTTACACTTAACCTTTACCGCCTCGCTTGGTCTTCTATTCTTTCTTACCTCAGGTTGCTAGTCTGAACCTTATCTGTCAACATGATACCTATATATCAGTATAGGATCATAAAACTTAATACAACTTGTCAAACTTATCTCATAATTACACGACCATTCGACTCTAATAATTTCACATTTGATGTATTATACTTTCGTAGGTTAATAATACATACTAACTTGTTACCAAAAAATTTCATAACTCATATCATGATTTAACTTAACTTTAGGCATGTTATATTATGCCAATCATTACTTCATTATACCTTAACACCCGTTACTTTGGTCATTCAATAGCTATATAGGGTTTACATAACCCATCTTTATCATTCCATGTCTAAACGTTGCATTTCAAACACTTTATAAAATTTCTTTTTCTGTGAACAGTACATCTCGCCTCTGCGAGATGTCCTCAGCCAAACTTGGCCCCCGCACCCCCTGAACTCGCCCCGGCCAACTTCTTCAGCAGCACTATGCCCCGGCGTAGTTTCTAGTTAAGATGATTGCGCCCCAGCACAGTTCTGTTGTCTAAGATTCTGTGATTTTTGTTGCTACTTTGGTATTTTTTAACTTCTTCCTCACGTATCCCATTAACTCTAAATTTGGAACATAACTAGTTCTTATTACCTAGTATTTTACTAAAATTTTACTTGCCTCATTTGGCTTCTCAAAATCAGTGAAACACTAGCCCGTAGTAGAGTATTTAACTGAAAACCAAAATTTACCAACTTTGTGATTTTTGGCCATTTGTTTTAAAACATCATTCTAACACTTGATAAAGTTCATATACATTATATATAACATGTCCAAACTTTTAAAACCATAAAACTTGGCACAAGACGATATTTGTCCATTAAAATCCATTTATGGTTGAAACAATTGATTTCGATCATTCGAATCGCCTTTTCATTCAAATTGTAATCCGTTGATTTTCAAATCAACCAAAACACGTGTATTTACATAAAACTAGGGCATTTGACTTCATTTCACCTTTAGTTCATCAAAATTGTCAAAAAACACTCTTTAGTGTCATTTTCAATAACTTTGTAAACTTTTCAAATTCCAAAACTAAACTTAACTTGACATCTTAAACTCAACACACCACATAGGCTATCATATACACATTTAACCACTTTGTGTGATCACATAACTTCTACATGCACCTTCTAATGCACTTGACAGATTATAATTCGGGCTACATGCAATTCATAGCCTAATAATGTATTTATTCTCAAATAAATCATGCTTTTACACCATTTATGAATTTAGATTGCTATCTAGCATGAAATTTCACATGTTTTAAACATATTCAACACCTCTAACTAGGTTTTCTTCTCATTTAACCAAAATTAACTCATGACCCTCCATGAATCATGGTTTATAGCCTTGAAAACATGCATAATAGTGCACCACCTTTGGTTCTACCACTTTCAAGCCTAGGGTTTTATGATTTTCCAAACATATAACATGAAATACACATGATCTTTATATAATCACCCTTTATAGCCAAAGATTTATGCATGACATTAACTAAACTTCCATTTGAATTCTTAAACTTCAAACTTTAAAGTAAGAGCATGATTATACCTTCTTGTATGGCTAACTTCTTTACATAGAAAGCTTCCTCACGACAAAGGCTTCATCTTTTCTTCTCGCTTCATGATCATCCAACCCTCCGATCATCAAGATTTCAAGCTTTTCTTCTCAATTTTCATGGCTTCCATGGTCTTTCTCTCTCCTAAGGTTGTTTTTCCAGCAAAACAAAATGAAGAAAACTAGCTTGCTTGGTAAATTATATGAGAGTTAACTCAATTTGAGTTAACTAAGCTATATGGTTAAATCAACCCAAAGGCATTTTGGTCATTTCACACTTTAAGTCAAGGCCACCTTTTGACATTTCTTCACTTGGGACACATAGGTCATTACCTAATTTGTCAAGGGTATTTTGGTCATTTTACCCTTTAGGACACAATGGTCATTATTTAAATTGATGAGCGGCATTTTGGTAAAAATCCAATTTCACTAGAATTTGATTTTCATGCCATTTTCAATTTCTAAACCAACTTCGCTATTTCCTTTCATTAATCCATTTCATGCTCGTTTAACTCGATTCTTCTTTCGATTGATCGATTAGGTCACTCGCTTTCCATCGTACTACGTTCACATAAACTCATTTTACGACTTAAATAGCCATTTAATCACAAATCGATTACATAACTTTCTTTTTAACCATAAAATACATATCTCGTTCCTTACAAACTTTTTTGGTCCCACATTTAATAAATTCCAAGTATCGACATCTCCAATAATCAAAACATTCACTTTTTCCTTAAACCACTTTCAGAAAAAGCAAAACTCAATTGGATTACCAAAATCCATTATCATTTTTCCCTTTTACGCTTATATAACAATTATACAAATTCAAATTAGACTTGCACACTAAATTCCTTCTACTCACTTTCAGGAGTATTACCTTGTATACATACACATCGTATATATATTTATCTCATTCCAATCAATTAAGACCAATTCCTTGGCAATTCCATAAATTCACATAACAAATTTTAATATTCCGTTAATCCTTAATAGACCGATTAGGTCAAACTACTACTCATTTTCTACGTATACTGACTTACCTTGTCATTCTCATATTATCATCTTTCCAGACCTATTTATTAAGCTAGTTATTAATATACATAACTAAAGCGTCAATTTACGTATGCTTTCTTCGTTTCCTTTACTCTTAAACTTAACTTTTCCTCTTTCTTTATCTGCTCAAATATACATCTACACATATCCAATCTATTACCTGTTGACACAACATAGTGTCTTACCATAATTCTTTTCAAATTACCCTATTGTGGGCATTACAATCAATCATTCATCTTAAATCCATTATATTCATATTTAACCATCAAAATTCATATTTGTTTCGATTTCAAAATTTGTTACGTCACTTATACACTTTACATAAATAATTGGTCTTTATACGTTCTATAGGCCCTTATTTACATCAAGAGTCCTTCCATAACATTTCAACCACATAGGTCATTTATAACACATTGATCACATAATAATTCATATTTAATCACTCTTACAACTTTCTTCCATTCAACATGAGATTTTAACTACCAACCTTTACTAGACTAATCAAAATCCTCAATTGGAAATCCTGTAAAATGCAAGATGTCACACGAAGTCTCTTTGTTGCCTGTGTTGATTCGCATACTTCTTTTTATCGATCATGTGATGCTTATAATCTCTCGCGTATGACTTAGACTACCTCAATGGTCTGTTGGACTATTTCTATTTCTGGCCCTAGCATTTGTCGTTCCCTAACTTCGTCCCGGCACAACGGTGTTCTACACTTCCTGTCGTACAAAACTTAATATGGTGGCACTCCTATACTAGCATGATAACTGTTGGTGAAGGTAAATTCTACCAATGGTAACTAATCTGCTCAACTTCCCTTGAAGTCCATGATGCAAGTGCGTAACATATCCTTCAATGTTTGAATGGTTCTCTTATTTTGTTCATTTGTTCGTGGGTGATATGTCGTGCTTAATCTCAACTGGGTTCCTAAACATTTTTGAAGACTTTTCCAAAAGTTTGATGTAAATTGTGGATCTCGGTCTGACAATATAGAAACATAAACTCCATGCCTAGAGATAACTTCGTTAATGTATAGTTTTGCTAGTTGATCTAGGTTAAAGCTGACCTTTATAGGTAGGAAATGGGATAATTTGGTGAGACGGTCCACTATTACCCAAATGGTACTGTGACCTCTTTGTGTGGTTGGAAGGCCTACTATAAAATCCATGGTGATGTGTTCCCACTTCCACTCAGGAATTTTTAAGGGTTGTAATAATCCACTCGGCTTTTGGTGTTCGGCTTTAACCCTTTGACATGTGAGACATTTACTTACCCACTATTTTCCTTTCCATATTCGACCACTAAAAGTGTCGACTCAAATCTTTATACATTTTAGTGCTACCTGGGTGGAAGGTGAACTTAGAGCTATGGGCTTCAGTTAAGATTTCATCATTTAGTGCTTGCACTAAAGGCACCAAAATTCTATTTACGTACCTCAGTACCCCATCTTTATCTATTCTAAAATGGATATTCTTGATCTGAGTTATTTTATTTTTACACTTTGACAATCTTCATCTTTCTCATGTAGTTCTTTGACTATATCCAGCAAAGTCGAACCACTCTCCATTATGAATAACTTTTTAGTAGAGTTAGCTAGAACTCTCATCCCAATTTTAGGTTTGTTAACTTCTTTTATTAGTACCTCATGAGTTGTTATTACATTTAATTTCCCTTGATTATTTCTACTTCACACATTTGCAACGATGCTAGCTTTATCAGAATGATATAAAATCTCAAAGTCGAAATCCTTTATCAACTATAGCCACCTCATCTGTCTCATATTCAATTCCTTCTGTGTGAAAATATACTTTAGACTTTAACGATCTATGTATAATTCACACCTTTCCCCATACAAGTAATGCCTCTATATTTTTAAGGCAAAAATTAATGTGGCTAACTAAGGATCGTGAGTAGGATACCTCTTCTCATAATCTTTAAGTTGACGTGACGCATACGCAATCACCTTTCTATGTTGCATTAACACACAACCTAATCCCTTATGTGATACATCACTATAAACTATAAAGCCCACAATATCATCTAGCAAAGATAACACGAGTGTCATGCTCAATCTTTTCTTTAACTTTATAAGCTTTCTTCACATTTATCTGTCTAGACGAATTTTATCATCTTTCGAGTTAAATTGGTTAGCGGGATTGCTATCTTTTGAAAAATCTTTTATGAATCATCGGTAGTAACCCGCTAAAATGAGAAAATTTCTTACCTCTGTTGGAGTTGTTAGTTGTTCCCAATTCATAACTATTTCTATTTTTGCTAGATGTACAACAATTCCATTCTTGTTAACCATATGACCCAAGAACTGAACTTATTGTAACCAAAATTCACACTTGGAAAACTTTGCGTAAAGTTGTTCTTTTTGTAATATCTCCAATACGCTTCTCAAGTGTTTGGCATGCTCTTCCCGTGTTTTTGAGTATATCAAGATATCATCAATGAACACCACATCGAATTTGTCTAAGCATGATTTAAACACTCAATTCATCAAATCTATGAATATTGCCGACGTATTCGTCAACCCAAAGGACATCACAAGAAACTCATAATGTCCGTAGCGTGTTCTAAATATTGTCTTCGACACATCTTCTTTTCTTACCTTTAATTGATGATAACATGATCGTAGGTCGATCTTCGAAAAGTATTTGGCCCCTTTCAACTGGTTAAAAAGATCTTCAATTCTTAGTAAATAATACTTATTCTTTATAGTCAATTTATTTAATTCTCGATAATTGACGCATAACCTTAAAGTTCCATCATTTTTCTTTACAAACAACACAGGTGTTCCCCAAGGTGAAACACTGGTTGTATGTACTTTTTGTCTAAGAATTCTTGTAACTACACAAGCAACTCCTTCAAATCTACTGATGTCATCGTGTATAATGCCTTCGAGGTTGTCATTGTACTAGGTGTAAGGTCGATAACAAATTCAATCTCCCTTTCTAGAGGAAAACCTGGTAAGTCCTCAGGAAACACATCTGGAAATTCTCTTACTATGGGTATTTGATCTAGCTTTACTCCTTCCTTGTGAGTGTCAATTATATATGCCAAATAACCCGTAAGACCCTTCCTAAGTAATCTCTTTTATAGCATTACTGTTAAACAACGGGATTACTTAGGTGAATAACCGTTGAACATTACCTTTGACTTTGATGCAGTCAACATGTCCATAGGCTTTTGTTGGCAATCAATCATTGTATTATGAGTAACTAGCCAATCCATCCATAGGATTACATCGAATTTCCCCAATTGTATAGAAATAATGTTCACAAGAAAGTTATGTCCCTTAATCTATACGTTACAATTTTTATGCACAGTTTTAACGGGAATTACTTCTTTGTTTGCAATATCTACATTGAAAGGTATCTATAAGTCTTCACATGGCATGTTCAATATTTTAGCAAAATTACTAGATACAAACACACTACTAGATACAAACACACAAGTAGTACCAGAGTCGAATAACACATGCATTTAAAGAATCAATTGGGATGATACCTGTCACCATGTTTTTTGAATCAACAACATCATTCACCGTCATGTTAAATATTTTTGCAATTGGACGATTCTGGCGTCCAGCTCCTGCTACTGTTGGCTTGGGGTTATTATTGGTGTTTTAGTTGTGCCCCCATTCTGATTTTTGGATCTTGGACAGTATCTAGGTATATGCTCCCTCGACCCACAATTGAAACATTTATTGTTATGTTTATTAGTATGAGGGCATCGATTTGAGTAATGTTCATTCTCTACACAAGTATAACAAATGGCTTCTCCCTTATGACACACCCCTTTGTATCCCTTTTCCACAAGTGCCATAGAGATCAAATCTCTTGATGTTATTATTGGGGTTATTGTTGAAATTGTGGTTTCCACTGTAGTTATTACTACCCTTATTATTGTTGTAGTTATTACTTCCCCCTCTTCCAGAATTATTGAAGAAGTGGCATCCCAGTTTCTTTTGTTGTGTTTATTGTTTCCTCCTGAACTTGCTTCTCCTCTCAACCTCCCTTCATTGGTGTTCTTCCTATCTTTATAAAATTTTGTTAAAGCCTTATTCTCGTTTTTAGTAATTATGACTTTTTCCAGAATCTCCGCAAAGACTTTTACTTGTAAGGTTGATACCTTACTCTTGATCTGGGGTTTCAACCCCTCCTAGAACCTGCGAGCTTTTCTTGCCTCTGTATTAACTTGATGCTGGGCAAAGTGGGCTAACTCATTGAATTTGGCTGCATACTGAGATACAGTTAATTCACCCTACTTTAACTCCAGAAATCTTACCTCTGTATGATCTTGCATTGAGCACGGGGAATAATTTTTAAGGAAAAATTCTTTGAACTTATCCCATGTTTGAGCTTTTATTGGCTCATCTATCTCCCTAAACTAAGGTGGTTCAGCTAACTTAAAGTCTTTGAATAAAGTAGTTGTAGGGGTGTTTGTTTCAGCATGTGGTGGGTTCACTTGTCTACCCTGTAAGACTCCTAACAAGATATCTACTAACTGTTATGTCGAGGTTGCCCCTCTATTTTCTACCTCTACTACTAGTTGTGGTCTTCTTCTTGGTGGCATTATGCTATAAACAAGAAAAAGACAGGTATAACTACAAGTATGTAAAGAAAAATATAGTAAACAACTTGATTTTACAAACATAATTTGTATATTACATGCTAAAAATTATATATCCAACAAGTGATTTATATATTACCATTAATTAAAGCAAACCATTCCCTATTTATAACAAAACCTGGGAATACACTAGTTACAATAACTGATAACCCGTACACTAGGGCATCACTTCTTTTTCTTCTCTAGCTTTTTCTTCTTCTCCATTAGGTATTCTTCTAGTTTATGTATCCTTGCTTCTAGCTCTACATCTTCCTTCTTTAGAACGGACTTGTATTGACTATTCATGGACTCTACCTCTGATATGCCAACATTAGATGTTACCTTTTCGTAAAACTGATTACGTGGTGCAATCATTTGCAAATGTTCGGGTTATAGTACCAACTCTTGTCAAACGACGAGCTATTTATCTTTAGACATCTTGCAAAAGAAATTTTACTTGATTAGTATTATGGTAAAACAATTTTACATAAAAAAAGAAAAGTATTTTAGGTTTTTTTTTTTTTTGTATTTACGTATTTTAGGAACTTACTATCTCTAAATATCATATTCTAAGGCATTTCGACCTTATAGCTAAAGTAAACATCTTTGATACCAAAATGTGACGCCCTCAAATCTCAACATCATCCACAGCAGATTTGGTGTTCACGTCTAACCGATTTTCTATAGATATTCCATAATGTAATAGTTTTATCTATCCAAGGTTCACAGTATTCCATCACATATGGTCGTTCTCGTTAGAACAGTTAATCTATTTTAATGCCCTCAATTAAATGTACAATTTATGTCTTGTGGATACCTCTTTTATGTCAATAGTTTATATCTATCTGAAATTCACAGTATTAAGTAATAAATTTATTCTTGGAATAAAGGAGCAACTCTCTAGTCTTACAGAACTCCTTTAATTACTTAATGCCCTCACTCAGATTTATAGTTTGTATGAACACTGTACTAAATTAGTACAAACATTCCAGTAATTAAAAGATCAGAGTATAAAGCAGTTGTAATGCCCCCAAATCCGGGTTCTCTATGTTGGTTTGCAAAAATATGGCATACATATAATCAAATTATATAAGCGCAACGGAAGCAAGAAAAATCAGATTTTAAAATTTTTATACAAACCAATAATTAGGATTTTTCTTATGCGACTATTATTAATTGAGGAAGGATAAAATAATTTATACCTTTGTAGAACCAAGTTTCCACAAGTACAAGTTCATCTCCCTTTAATCTTTCACTTTCTTCTTCAAATTCACTGATTAGATTTCACAGATCAATGTTAGCTCCCCAAGTGTGAAGCCTCTAGAGGTGATCCACCAAGAGATCTATGAATTAAAGAAGTAGATTATGGTTTCTTCAAACAATAGGTGGCTAGCCCTAATTTTCTCTCTCTCTCTCTCTCTCTCTCTCTCTCTCTTTAACTCCTTAGATGTAGGGAATTGTGGAGTACTCTCTCTATTCTAATGAAAGAATGCGTAACCTTAATCTATGATAAGACTCCTCTTATTTATAAATATAGTCAACCCTCCTAAACTATTTAAAATTAGGATTTTAATTTAATTCTCAATTTAATTAATTACAATTCCTAAACCATTTAGGAACTTAATTATTTACTAATGAGAGTACTTCTTATTAATTAATTACTAAACCATTTAGTAACTTAATTAATTATTATAATTACAATTCCTAAACTATTTAGGAACTTAATTATTTACAATAATACTACTACTTATTAATTAATTCCTAAACTATTTAGGAACTAAATAATAATACTAGTAGTAGTAGTAATAATAATAATAATAATAATAATAATAATAATAATAATAATAATAATAATAATAAGATTCCTCTTATTAAT
This sequence comes from Hedera helix, assembly GCA_947179155.2. Classification (NCBI taxonomy): domain Eukaryota; kingdom Viridiplantae; phylum Streptophyta; class Magnoliopsida; order Apiales; family Araliaceae; genus Hedera; species Hedera helix. The sequence continues at coordinate 18,071,435 of OX359268.1, forward strand.
TTATAATTAGTATTTCTAAAATACTAAACTATAAATATTAAGGTATTTAATTTATTCTATCACCATAGTATAAATTAAATATAATTAATTTATTATTACGATTATGACATCCACTTCTAAAATAAATATTACTCTTTTGCGGTGTGACTCTTTAGGTTCTCCATATTAACTCTTTAATTCATAACAAATAATTATTCCACAATAAAGGTAAGCCCCTTTAGCGATTAGTCGACATTTCAGATAATATAGATTTTAATATTTTATTGTAAAAGAATATTTCAGCGAATAGTTACTGTACAATTCAATCATTCTACCATACAATGTCTCAATCAAATATAAGACATGAAATTTCTGTCAAGTTTTATTAATTTGATCATATGCATTTCAATTTAAAAGTAGTATGCCTTCAAGTCAATCACATTTGATGTGATAAGCATATATTTTGTAATCTTGTTCATTTATTAATAAAAATATCAAGGCATTTCTTTATTCATGATTAATTACTTGAATTAATCAAATGGATAAACTCATAGTTTTCGAGCAATGCTTTTAGAACCATGATGATGATCATGCTAATGAGATCTAAATTCAAGATAGCTCAAAACTAAAATTGTTCCTAATCGTTGGATCACTAAAAAGGGGATTAGTAGATCCGGATAGATTGCTACATACTATGTTTGCTCTTATGAAGAGGATGATTGATCTTATAATTATTTGTGTAGAGATAGTAAAGCAAGTATGTATGTGCTTATTAGAGAATAAGTTCACTAAACGTGACTCGCTCAAGGAACACCTAATGGAGTTTTTGTAATGACCATGAATTTCATTAGTCATTGTAATTATAATTAATATATAATTAGCAATGAATTAAAATTTTTGTATTAATTAATTATGCATTAGATAATTAAATAAATGTACTTGTGTATGTGTATTTTTATTTAAAGAAATAAAGCAAGGTGTATAATTAATTAAATCAAGTCTAATTTAATTATATTTTAAATCCAAATGAGGTATTAAACTATGTTAATTATATTAACCTAGTAGCCCATGTAATTAATTAAACCCTAGCCTATGTAATTAATTAAACAAGCCCAATGCTTGATTTAATTAAATGTACCCTAGAATAATTGATGTTAGCCCAATGTGTTATTTAAATTGAGCCCAAACCAATTCAATAGATGAGCCCAATATATTTAATCATAGGGTCCAATATGGAGCCCAATAGGAAGTCAACATTGATATATATATATAATTAAAGCATTAAAAATAAACCAAAAATGGGTGATTAAATCCCATTTTTGCTGAGATTTTAGGGGGCCCACTTGGGGTTGCTTGATTTTCATGTTGCTTCTTATATACAATTTGTCATAGTAGGTGAACCACGCAAGTCAATTAACAAGTTTTTCACCTAGTCAATCCACGCTATAGTAATCCATATTAGCTCTTAATTTGACCAACATTGGTTGATTAGGAGAGATGATGATCGATTACCAATGTGCTATAAAAGAAGTAATCCACACTTGTGTTATGTTTGCTTGTTCATTTCCTAGAGAATACAAGAGAGAAAATAGAGAGCATTTCTTAGAGAGAAAGAGAGAAACACTTGTAAGTTGTGAGAAAAGGCTAGAGAATGATCTTGGTGAATGTCCAATAGCCTCATCACATACTTTGGTAGTAGAAGAAGAAGAGCATTCAAGACCACAAGGTTTAAAAGTGCTCCAACCTTCTCAAATTTCATTTTTATAGTCTAGATAGCTTTTGAATGGTTAAAATCTATTTTTAACCGATCAAAACATGTTTTGATGGTCTAGAAGTCTTCATGTAATATCCCATATATTTACAAGACTTGCAGATAAGATTTTGAATAATCAATTAAAAGTTATGGTTTAAAACCTAGAGTTGGAGATGTGTAGAAAATGGATGAACATTTTTTTTTTACATAATTTATTTGTTAGAAATAAAATGAGGGAATATTGTAATGATGCATGTAGAGAATGTATTAAGAAAATAAATTCAATTGAGAATTATATTATATATATATATATATATATATATATATATATATACCTAAAGTGTGCTTGTTAGCCAAATAAGAGGATGAGTAAGTTAGTACTCAATTAAACTAATAAATTAATTGGTTTAAATATGAAGTAAGAAGGAAAGTCATGAAATATAATTAATTATGTTAATTATATTAGTTATGAGTTAAAGTTATAGAGAAACTAGAATGATTGTCTAGAATGACATTATTAAGAAGTTAATTAATTAAGTAATAAACTTAATTATTAAATTATTGTATAGAATTCAAAAGTGAATTTAAAACAAGCTCAATATCTTAATTGTTGTAAGTCTTGTTGTTAATTATAAGATGTTCAAATAATTAAAGGATTTAATTCCATGTAGAGTCCAAGTAATTTATTTACTACTAGTGGACTAGCCTAAAAAGAATTATAGATGTTAGTCCAATATGAGAATATTTGCATGAAGTGGGTAATTAAATAAGAGAGCCCAATAAAAAGTAAACTATGTAGCCTAAACCATTAAAAGTCAAATGATGGTCAATGTGTTGGAAGAAGCATTTCAAGTATTGATTGAGTGTAGAGAATTAACTAGTGTAGCGTTAATTGAATAACCCTAGTTGGTAGACAAGAGAGAGCATTAACCAATTATTAGTTAATTGCTAGGTAAATAAAGGTGGTGTTGAGAATTAACTATGGATGAGTTAATTATGTAACTCAATGTGGTAGAATAATTTAATGCAAGTCTAATTGGATTATATTATAAGTCCAAATGAGGTGTTAAGCTAAGTTAAATAAATTAACCTAGTAGTTCATATAATTAATTAAACATTGATCCATGTAATAATTAAACTAGCCCAATGCTTAATTTAATTAAATGTAGCTTTTGTTAGTTAATGTTAGCCCAATGTAATAAATAAATTGAGCCCAATTAAATTAAATGAATGAGCCCAACTTATTTAATTCCTAAGTCTAAAGTGGAGCTCAATAGGAAGTCAAAATGTTGGTCAATTGTTACATAAATAAGTATATATATATTTATATGTATAAATATGTATATATGTATATATAAGCTATAAAAATAAAGCAAAAATTGGGGATTTAATCCTATTTTTGCTGAGATTTAGTGGGGCCCCAATGGGGTGTCTAGCTAGCTTTGTGGTTGAGTGGAAAATACTCCATTAGTTGTTTGTTTTGAGTTTTGATGGAAGTCATTCATATTGGTCATTCAAGATGGTCAATCAAGCTAGTCATTCATGAGAATAGTAAGCATACTTAAGAGCACTAATTGACTAGTATTGGTTGATTAGGAGAGCTAATGGTGTATTCCTAGACTTCTATAAATAAAGATGAGCAAAGTCTTGTATTGGTTGTTTACTCATTTGCTTACTTGAACTAACCTATAGAGAGAGAGAGGCTCTAGAGAAAATAAGAGCTACATGGTGAAAGTTGTGAGTTTGAGATCTCAAACACTAAGGGTGTTAGTCATTTTCGGGTAGAGCAAAAAGATCAAGAGGGAATTCCAACCATTTTCAAGAAGAAGAATTCTATAGAAGGTTTAAAAGTTTCTCAAACCTTATTTATTATTTTGTTAAATATAAGTTTTAGTAATATTGATTATGGAAGGATCTAAGTGATGAAGATCTATGGTGAGCTATGCTAGATATGTGTTCTATATGTGTGATACATAAAATGACGGAAGAAATAGTCATATAAGCATGTTTGGTTGTAAAACCTTAGTTAAATAACTTGGTTGATGATTATGAGTTGAGATGTGTGGGTTATATTTATGATCTAAGAGTCTTGAAAGATAGGTTTATGTATTGTGAAGATTGAAAATTTTGAAAAAATAAGCAAGTTATGACTTTTACCGCAAAATAGGGCGTTTTGAAACCCTAAGCGGTTCGATCTTAAATTTATTGTCAAAACATTTTCAAAAATATGATTGAATCATAAAATATTATAAAAAAAAGAAGTTAGGAAGACAACAACACTAAGTTGGTGTCTTTTGGAGGTGTAGAGTTTATTTTATTCAAGTTTGAACCTTTAAAACCAAGGATTTGTGATTTTAGTTTTCACTTCGTCTTGTGAGCAGTTTTTAGTCTAGTTATGTTCGGAATTTGGATTTGTGATCTAAATATAAATTGTATATCATGAAATTCTAATGAATTTAGACTCAAAAATCACCTCAAAATATTTTCGTATGACAAAGTTATGGCCAAACTACTGAGAGAGGTTTCGGCAGCCAAAGTACACGGCATCTAGACGCCCAAGTGTACGCCCGGGCCTTGTTGGATTCTGCCTATGGGTGTCTAGACGCCCCAAAAAGGCTTTGGAGCGGCGTCTAGACGCCCGTGCTTATATAAAAAAAAAATTAATCCAGACTTGTTCAGAACTGAATGTTTCGCTTGTCGGGCATTGTAAAACTTAAAAGATAATTTCATTATTGAAATAAATATAAGCTATTGTAAGAGAGTCTATTAGTGACTAAATGATAGCTAAATGTTTAAGTTAAAGATTAAGGTTAACACAATTAAAATGTTAACTATTGGTATTGATTGAAGATTATTAAAATATTATTAAATGATCAATAATATTGGTATATGATTAAAAAGTTATTAAACGATGAATAACATTAGTAAATGATTAAAATATTATTAAATGAGTAATAATATTAATATGTGATTAAAATATTATTAAATAATTAATAATATTAATAAGTGAATAAAATATTATTAAATGGTTAATAATATTAATAAATAACTAAAATATTATTAAATGATTAATAATATTAGTAAGAGATTAAAATATTATTAAATGATTAATAATATTAATAAGAGAATAAAATATTATTAAATGGTTAAAAATATTAATAAGTGATTAAAATATTATTAAATGATTAATAATATTAGTAAGAGATTAAAATATTATTAAATAACTAATAATATTAATAAGAGAATAAAATATTATTAAATGGTTAATAATATTAATAAGAGATTAAAATATTATTAAATGGTTAATAATATTAATAAGTGAGTTAAATATTATTAAATGGTTAATAATATTTGAATGTAATTGTATATTATCAAAGGTAGATAATATCTTAGGGTATTTGGTACATTATTAAATGTCCAAATCATTAAGTTATACAAAAGAAGAATACTTAACCGATGTAAATAGTCCCCTTGTGACTAATTTAAACAACTTAATAAAAGTAGTTCGTACGATGAACGTATAGTGAATGTGTAAGTTGGTTAAGTGTACCCGTTATGTTCGAATTATATTTGGGCTAGGATTTTTGTCCAGAACTTAAGGGTTCGTTTATCGGACATCTTAAGAGTTAATAATTTGAAGTTAAGGTCTTAAGTTAAGACTAATTTATAGTCATTATAACTAATGATTATGTCAATTTTATACATAAATTGTAGGTTGAACAAAAGACGCAAATAGGCGTAAACGGTAAAAGCAAACCAGACAAGTTTTTCAGAACTTGCTCCTATGTGCAATAATATGCTATAATGTGATTTAAATTAATAGTATGAAGATGTATTGATGATGTTTGTGGTAGATGAACAACATGTGGTGTGACTACATGAAAACTATATACAAGAATGAAACATGATTTGTTAAATGGTAGTTGATAATTGTATGTGTTGCATGAGAGGTATGAAGTATTATTAATATGAAAAGCATGATGTAAGATTAAGATGCAAATAGTGCAAGTTATTTGAAGTTCTCGATAGAGAACAAGGAACGGGAAATCATATTACTTTCATTGAAGATCTAAATATCTATTGTAGATATTAGTCCGAATTGGACAGGTAAATGATTGTGTAGTATAAGAATTAGCTGGTATATAATATGAGTGTTAAATACTCAAATTGATTGTAATAGAATGTCGTATCATGTATGATATTGAGACATACTAGGAATGTATAAAGATTGCGATTCTAGAATAGAAAGAGATGTTGTAAAATTATAAATAAATGATTATTTAATAATTATAATATTGTTGTAAGTCATGAACAATAAGGAAAAGGTAGTACTCGTGTTGAACCGGATCTGAGGTTTGAGGGACCCAGATTTGGGATCGTCACAAGTTGGTATCCTGATAGGTTATAAACCTTAGGTAAGAGTACCTTAGGCTATAACCGTAATAGAAGATAAGTAAAATGGTATAGGAATAAACTCAAGTAGAGTTTAAGTAATAAAAGATGAATTTGAAAAAAGTCATATATTGAAGATTATCCAAATGTGGATTTGAGAAGATATACGAGGAATGAAAAGGTTCGTGTGGTACATAATTTGAAGAAATGATAGAAGATATCTTATAATAAGATTTTGAGAAGCAGAAAGAAAATGCTAACAAGGTCATGAAATGATCTAGAGAGATGAACTCGTAATGAGTATGATGTACTAAAATATGAATGGAGAGAATTCGTATTCAGTTAAGAAAATTAGAGGCTTGTGGGCTTTTAATTGAGGACTCATATTAGTGGTTGAGTTGTACGATTCCTTGTATGGGCAGAGAATTTGTGCTTGGTTTTAGAATCGCTTAGCTTCCTATATTAATATAGTAGTTGAGTTGAACAGTTCTTTGTATGGGCAGGGGATTTGTTCTTCGTTTAACGACCGCTTAACTTTCTATATTGATTAGTGGCCGAGTTGACCAATTTCTTGTATGGGCAGGAGATTTTGTTTGGTTTGACAACCACTTAGCTTCCTATAGTGATAATCGATTTGAACCTGGTGTCACGCTATTCGATGTATATATGGTGAGAAGGTGATTCTTTTCTCATAATATATTGGACAGGTAGAGAATATTAAGATAAGTACGTGTTCTTAAAACTCATACTGATGGTAAGTTCGTGACTCATAATCGTATGATGGAACCCTTCAGCGAATGGACGATGTTGGTCTGACTAGGATAAGTTCCTCGACCCATATGATTGTGGCAAGTTCTTGAACTCCTAATGTGTGGTAAGTTTGATGAACAGTTAGTATGGGTAAAGTTAATTAGCAAGATTAGAGTTATACTATATGTAGTTATTAAGCTAGAAAAGAATGTGGAGGAGAAATTTGAGGTATTTTGAGGTTTTAGGATATTCCAAATCTTTTAGCTATGCTAGACTTTGAAATTTTTAAAATCGTGCTAAATTTGCACTTTCGTGCTTTTGAAAATGTCAAAATGTGTTTAGTAATCATTAATGCATTTAGTGCAGAGATGATAAACGATGAAGTCATCAATGTAGTAACCTAGTGTTGGATGTATTTTTTAGCCCACTATGGTATGATGTAGTATGACAAAGTCATAAAATGATTTTCAGTATTTTAAAACATTTAAAGAGGAGTCTATGCTAATTGTTTCGGCTAAACAAATTGATTTGAAAATATCAAAATCTATTTATGAAATCATCACACGCCATTAAAGCCATGGTGTGAGGATGAAAAGGACGGAATCCTCAACGTACTGTCAAGATGTGCGAAGTCATAAATTAATGACGGAATCCTCAACGTACTATCAAGATGATGCGGTATCATGAAGTCCTATAAATGAATTTTAGTTATTTTAACTAATCTAAAATGATTTTTAGTTCGTAATATACGAACATTTCAATGATGTAAGTCTATGTTATTTATTTTGACTGGACACTTTTGGTTAGAAATGGTTCAAGTTGTATTTCCAATCCAAATTATTCTGGTGCGGAATTTGGTAGTAAGTCTGAGGTGAACAAGTGCAAGAAATAAGTATATTCTGTCTGCTAAAGAAGATATATTTTCGTCGGCATATAGCTCTGACTGGCGCCCAATAACTAAGACGTTCTGCACGACGTATGGTACAATAGGTTGATCACCTAGCGTACACTTTTGAAATGTTTTCAGTCTTTGTGATTGATAAACATAGTGTTTATAAAATATTTACATTAGTAAATATCGTTTATTTGGAATTCAGTTGAATGACTGATAATTCCTCTCAAATGTTCATGGTCTGTATGACCCCTCAGCATATTATGAAAGCTTTAATGAATATTTTAATTTTCAATTTATTCTTTTGTAAGATATTGATTTTCAATTTATGCTTTTGCAAGATATTCAATTGTTCTAAAATTGTGAGTTTAGAAGTATGAACTTCCTAAAAAAGGGTGGTCATAGAATTTAATGAGTAAAGAGATATTCTCAGAGATGAAAATTGATAGAAATGAGTATGATAAAATTTCGGGGACGAAATTCTTATAAGAAGGGGTGAATGTAATATCCCATATATTTACAAGATTTGTAGATAAGATTTTGAATAATCAATTAAAGGTTATGGTTTAAAACCTAGAGTTGGAGATGTGTAGAAAATGGGTGAATATTTTTTTTTAATATAATTTATTTGTTAGAAATTAAATGAGAAAATATTGTAATGATGCATGTAGAGAATGTATTAAGAAAATAAATTCAATTGGGAAGTGAGTAAAATATTATTAAATGATTAATAATATTTGAATGTAGTTGTATATTATCAAAGGTAGAAAATATCATGGGGTATTTGGTACATTATTAAATGTCCAAATCATTAAGTTATATAAAAGAAGAATGTTTAACCGATGTAAATAGTCCACTTGTGACTAATTTAGACAACTTAATAAAAGTGGGTCGTATTATGAACGTATAGTGAATGCGTAAATTGGTTAAGCGTACCCGTTATGTCCGAACTGTATTTGGGCTAGGATTTTTGTCCAGAACTTAAGAGTTCGTTTATTGGACATTTTAAGAGTTAATAATTTGAAGTTAAGGTCTTAAGTTAAGACTAATTTATAGTCATCGTAACTAATGATTATGTCAATTTTATACATAAATTGTAGGTTGAACAAAAGACGCAACTAAGCGTAAACGGTAGAAGCAAACCAGGCAAGTTTTTCAGAACTTGCTCCTATGTGCAATAATATACTATATTGTGATTTAAATTAATAGTATGAAGATGTATTGGTGATGTTTGTGGTTGATGAACAACATGTGGTATGCTACATGAAAACTATATATAAGAATGAAACATGATTTGTTAAGTGCTAGTTGATAATTATATGTGTTGCATGAGAGGTATGAAGTATTATTAATATGAAAAGCATGATGTAAGATTAAGATGCAATGCATGTGTATTACGTGAAGCATGTAATGTGTTATGTGTAACTGTTAAACTTGCTGAGCCGTCATGCTCATTCTTACTCAAAACAAACAATTTCAGATAGTGCAAGTTATTTGAAGTTCTCGATAAAGAACAAGGAACAGGCAAGCATATTGCTTTCATTGAAGATCTAAATATCTATTGTAGATATCAGTCCGAATTGAATAGGTAAATGATTGTGTAGTATAAGAATTAGCTGGTATATAATATGAGTGTTAAATACTCAAATTGATTGTAATAGAATGTCGTATCATGTATGATATTGAGACATACTAAAAATGTATAAAGATTGCGATTCTGGAATAGAAAGATTTTGTTGTAAAATTATAAATAAATGATTATTTAACAATTATAATATTGTTGTAAGTCATGAACAATAAGGAAAAGGTAGTACTCGTGTTGAACCGGGTCTGAGGTTCGAGGGACCCGGATTCGGGGTTGTCACACTTCATCTATTTATATATGTATATTCATAGTTGGATGTGTGTATATCATGATTTGGTATGTGTGGTATGCTTAAAAATGGTAAAAATGTTCATATCAAACTTTACTGGTAAAACTCTAACGTAGCATGAAATGTTTAATGTTGTACTTTGAAATGTACAAGTTGAAAAAAATGATTTATATGGTTAAAAAGTTACCTCTATGAATTCTTAAGAAAACACATCTTGAATCTTTCAAAAATGTGAAAAAACAAAGAAGGTATGGATTTTCTCTCAAAGCATGTTGATTTTAAAATCCTAGGTTGCCTTGTGAACAGTTTTTAGTCTAGTTTCGTTTGAAATTCGGATCGATGATCTAAAGAGAAATTGTAGATCATGAAATTCTAATGAATTTAGACTTAAGAATCACCCCAAAATGTTTAAAAATGAAGAAGTTATGGCTGTTAATACAACGGGGGGTCGTGTAGCCAAAAATTTAAGTTTCGGACAGACTGGCCAAGCGCACCTGTGCTCGGTGTGAACGCAGCTACACCCGAACATTCTACCTAGCAGATTTTGGTAGGTCCGAGTCGGGTCGGGTCGGTCCGGGTCGAGTTTTTTTTGATAAATTAAGTTAAAATAAGTGTAAAATGAATGTATTTGGATATTAAATCAATATATTGAGTTTATTAGTAACTAATTGATAGCTAAATGTATAAAATAAAGGCTAACATTAACACAATTAAAAAGTTAACTATTGGTATTGTTTGTAATAAAATATTATTAAGTGGTTAATAACATTAATATGTGATTAAAATGTTATTAAATGATTATAACATTTGTAAATGATTAAATATTACTACATGGGTAATAATATTAATAAGTCAATGAAATATCATTAAATAGGTAATAATATTGGTAAATGAATAAAATATTATGACTAATAATATTAGATAATGGATAAAGTATTATTAAATGATTAATAATATTAAAAGACGAATAAAATATTATTAAATGATTAATAATGTTAGATAATGATTAAAATATTATTAAATGATTAATAATATACATAGGACATAAGAGGACTGATCCCCTCGAGTGTCCTGTTATTTTTAACAAGGTGTTAGATATTGTATATCTATTCTACCTTAGTAGCAGTTCATGGTCATTAAAGACCACTCAGCAGTAAAGAGTCAATCCATTCTTATATTGAACTTTGATTCTTGATAGCTTTCACAATTGTTATTGTTGGAAACCTTAAAGTCATTTCCCTTCATCATGATATATCTTATGTTGTTATTTATAAACTTGCTGAGCCATGTAGTTGCTCATTCTTGATATATCATGACTATATTTCAGCTAAGCCCGGATGTTCTAAAACAGACAAAGGCAATGGGAAAACAAATGTGTAGATTAGTAGATGCATACTAGATTTAAATTACTATTATGTAATTCCTGTGTAAATCTTTTGTATTTCCCTTAAGATATGTAATTTTACGATTAAGGTTAATAGACCTTTGGAAGTGTAGCCTTTTGAAAATGAACAATTTGTATTATTCCGCGAAGTTTGAATACAATTTATGTATTAAATTATTGTTAAGTATTGTACAGTGAGAACAAAACCCGAGGTTAAAGAACACGGATTTGGGGTTGTCACAGGTTGGTATCAGAGCTGTAGGTTATAAACGTTAGGATTGCGAAACCTAAGTTATAACGTTAGTGCTAAACTCATATCGAGTGCGTTAGGAGATGAATCAAGGAGATTCATCATGGTTGTTTATTTTTGGAGATGGATTGAGAAAATCCATCGAGCCGAGATGTACATGATAAAATATCATTTCATTTCATCAATGAATATATTTTATTGCTGTACTAACATATGTTATTTTTATGATTGTAGGATGCCTGAGATTAGACAGTCGAGTCATACTATTGAGGAGGTGATTTACACTGATATCCACATGGATACAACACAGCCACTGATGGTTGTACCTATTGAGGAGCCTGGGTCTGATCCAGATGAGGGAGATCGTGAGGAGCCCGTTAGGGTGGAGTAATGAGACCATATAGTGATGATGAGGCCGAGTCGGAGGACGAGGAGCCAGCAGAGTACGCTGATGGAATGGGCACTACTGCCAGTGACATCATTGATACGCTGACCACGATGAACGACGAGCTAGAGGAGCAGAATCAGATTCACCAGCAGACTGAGGACCAGTATAGGGATGCAGCTTACATGTTCTCTGGCGAGAACATGGAGCTGAATGAGAAGATAGCCGAGATGGGGGCCAGACTAGCAGTAGCTGAGCTGAAGGTTCAGCAGACACAGGCAGAGAAGGAGGCCATTAGAGGCCAGTTGCAGCAGGCAGTAGATGCTAGGGTGGGTATGGAGATCCAGAGAGATTCAGCTCATGGGCAGATGCTGGAGCTGAAGGATGAGGTGAGAGAGATGAGGGTGAGGATCGATAGACTTAGCTATGTCTGTCATTCTTCTTATGGAAGATTATAGAGTAGGGTGTACTATTACCCAGCTGAGGAGGGTTAGTCCATGCATACGATCAACAGGAGCGTGGTGATGGCTATGGGAGATGAGGAGTATGATGACACTGTGCGTCGAGGGATGTGCAAACTGTAGTAGTAGTTTTCTTTATTTTTGCATGTATATAGATGCAGTAGAAATCCAGCTTTTGTTTTGGCAGAGGGTTAGTATGATGTAAATCTCAACTCTATGAAGTTGTGGGATATGTTTTCAGTTAGATCCCGTCTTTTGTAGTATTTCAGGGATAATAACATTTATAAAAGTATGTTTATGATGTAAAAGTGTTATGCACTGTGGTTTTAGCATATGAATATAAATGCAGTTCTGTTTGTGTTTATATATGTCGAGCTGATTAACTGTACTTTAGTTTAAATTGCTTAAGCTACAAAACAAAAGCGAAAAGATGAAACCACTTTAATAATTAAATTTTCTTTATACAGAAAATGTCGCCACCTAGAAGAAATCAACGACTACCCCCACCAGCACCAGAAGAGTCGGTTAATGCAGGAGGCATACCGCCAAACCCAGTACAAGAGTTTGTGGAAATGTTTATGGGAGCATGCCATGGACGAAATGCTAATGCCACTGGAGCCACCAACCCTGCCACTCCACTAGCAAGCTTTAAAGACTTTAAACTGATAGGACCACCTGAATTCTGAGGAACCACGGATCCTATAGAAGCACAGACATGGATAGAGGAGATGGAAAAAGTCTTCGAGGTCGCATGAGTAGCAGAGGAGCACATGACCTCATTTGCTACCTTTATGATGAAGGGGGAGGCGAATTATTAGTGGAGAGCCAACAAAAGCAGAGCAGGAGAGGGAACGATCGCGTGGGTGCGATTTAAGGAAGTATTCTTAGAGAATTACTTTCTAGAAAGCACACAAGCCAGGATGGAGGTCAAATTCCTGGAACTCAAGCAGGGTAACATGTCAGTATCCGACTATGCCGCCAAGTTCAACGAATTGGCGAGATTTGCTCCACATCAGGTGGACACTGAAGCAAGGCGATCAAGAAGGTTTGAGCAGGGGCTGAAACCCTGGGTTTACAATAGGGTCGTTGTTCTTCAGATTACCAACTTCGTAACTTTACTTGATAAAGCTATAATTGCCGAAGGGGGAAATGAAGCCCTAAACAAACAAAATCAAGAACGAAACAAGAAAAGAAGCGAGGGAGGAAATAGAGAAGGTATCAGCAGTGGGGGCAGTAACTCGAACAAACGTAAGTGGAACAACAGCAACAGTTCGGGGACACATTAAGGAAGTGAAGCAAAGAAAGTAAGCAAATGCAGCCAGTGTGGGACGAATCATGTAGGGGAGTGTATGAGGGGAAATAATGTATGCTACAATTGTGGGCAAGAAGGGCACATCACTCCCAATTGTCCCACACCAAAGAGGAGGGGTTGTTTCTCATCCGGAGCTACAGACCATCAATTCAAGGATTTTCCGAAGAGGAAGAATGGTAGTAGAAGTACGGGTTATAAGGGGAACAATAACAAACTCACCATTGGAGGCCCGGTGCAACAGAACAAACCAACAACACGGACTTTCAACATGACGGTGCAAGATGCCGTTGAATCAAAAGTCATGGTGTCAGGTATTATTCTGATCAATGATATAAATGAATATGTATTGTTTAATTCGGGTGCTACCTGTTCATTTGGGTCTGATGAATTTGCTAGACGGTTATAATTGCCTAGAGAAAAACTAGAGAACCCAATGAACATAGAAATTGCAAATAAAGAAGTGATTCCTGTAGGGTATATACATAGAAATTTTTGCGCTGAAATCAGGGGCCAGAAACTGAATGTGAATCTTATTCTGATACGTTTGGGGGAGTTTGACGTTATTCTTGGAATGGATTGGTTGTTTAACCACAGAGCAATAATTGATTGCCAGAAGAAGTGTATACACCTTAAGACACCAAACAAGTCTAAGGTCGTATTTTATGGCAGCAAGTCGTCAAGATAATCTTCTTATCTGACAATGATGCAGACCAATAAATTGTTAAAGAAAGGTTGTGTAGGGTATTTGGCTCATGTGGTGGATACACAAATGGTGAATCCCGAGATGGAGCAAATACCAGTAGTTAAGGAGTTCGTGGATGTTTTTCTAGAGGAACTGTTAGGTTTACCGCCAGATAGGGAGATAGAATTTGTGATTGATTTAGTACCGGGGACATCACCGATATCAAAGGCACTATATAGGATGACTCCGGGAGAAATGAAGGAGTTAATGGTTCAGTTACAGGAGTTATTGGATAGGAAGTACATTTAGCCGAGTGTTTCTTCATGGGGAGCACCTGTGCTATTTGTGTAATATCCCAAATATTTCAAAAGTGATCTAACAAGATCTAAGCAAGGTTGTCAACTCAAAACCTAAAGAAGGATTTCTCAAGCATACCTTGAGTTATCTGAAAGAATATATACGACTCGAAACTACAATCGTATACAACTAAGAGGTTAAAATCTTTAACCTAATTTGTGTTATGTGATTAGTAAAGCTTGAATTGAGCTTTTAAATGTGCTGTATAAATTATCTATGTGTAGGATTTTGTGTTTTGGTTCAAGTAGTTAACCTTAACACTTATTAAAAATCAGAAGTCAATTTAGGGCAAAAACCTAAATTAGAAAAAGAGTTAAAAACTAAACCCTAACCCTAGGGTCTAAACCCTAGAAAATAACCTAGGCCCTTGAGAAAAATGTGAAGGTTAAATTGACATTCTGTTTCAAGATTCAACCTTCCCACGCTTTAAAAACACGTAATAGTCAGTAAAAGTTTTTCTCGAAAAACGTGTAAAAAGCACTATTCACGAAGAAATGTGTTTCATTCGTTTGATCGTTTCTTTCATCTGTAGGACTTCTTGTATTTCACGACATAGTGATAATATGAGGTTTAGATGCCAGGGAATCAATAAAATTTTCTTGGGAAAAAGACGAAAAAGACACGATTTACGAGAAAACGTTTGTCGTATTTTTGAACGTTCTTTTCAACGTTTGGACTTTTTCTATTTCACGACATAGCATTTATACGGGGAATAGATACCAGGGAGCCACTGATATTTTTCCATAAATAAAACGTAAATCGCTCTTCAAACGAAAACGATTTCCGCTTTTGATCAAACCGTTGATAGATACAGTGTTTGTATGCAACACCGGTGCGTAATAAGCAATAAAAGATTTTCTCGAAAAGTGTGTTGGGAATAAGACGAAATAGGGAAAAGACAAACATAAATATTTTTTTTGACTTTTTGGTCTTCTAACTATTTTCTGAGAAATGGTCGTCAAAAACACTATTCACCGAAAAACGTGCCAAGTCTTTTGGACTTTTCACTTTACAGAAAAGTGTTCATTCGGAACAAAACTCAGTAATATCAAATTTTTAAATCAGTAGAAGTTAACCAAATTAGTTGGAATCAGACTGTTATATAATTAACTGCTAATTCATCCGTATTGTTTTCATCAAACGGATCATGAGATAGGTTAACATTAAATTTGAATAATCAAATTTATCAGATTAATACCTAATTATATTATTCAATCATAATTAGTGTCTAGAATGAAAGAAATTTATCAATCGCGTCGCCCGGTAGGTGTATTTGAGAAAAATACACGGAAGGTTATCCGAGATTAATTCAAGAAAAACTTTGAGGGTCAGACGAGACATCATATTAATACTGTATGATGTATTTTATGAATAAAATATGTATAAGTAATTAAAACTTATATTACTAATGCGAAATATTTTAAATTAATCGTACGCGATTTATCCGATATGCTGAAAACGGAAGAAAGAGTGGGTAAGAGTGTGGCTGGCACATGCTAGCGCATGCCTGGCACACGCTGGCACACGCTGACACACGCCTGGCACACGCTGGCACACGCCTGGCACGCTCTAGATATTATTTTAGTTTTATTAATTAAATAATGTGCGAAAAGACTAAAATGCCCTTGGTCTTTTTAACTAATGACCAAATTACCCCGACCTTTGATTTTCCTATAAATAGGAAGCTAAACTCATTCATTTCTTCATCTTTTTCCAAAGCTTTTGCAATAGCAAAATTACTCTCTATATCTATTACTCCTAGTTATAATTCATGTATTTGGAAATTGCAAAGAAATAGTTAAAGCTTGCAATAACAAAAGGTACGATTTTTAGTTATTGTAATGTTTATTTTTATCGATGAGGCTCAAGAACATAAGTCGTAGCCATGTACGATTTTTCGTTCTGCGTGTTCCTTATGACTTGAGCAAGTCGTTGTTATGTTAAATTTTATTTCATAGTTTAAAGTTCAAGAACATACGTCGTATCCATGTACGGTTTATCCGTTCTCCGTGTTCTTCGTATGTTCTGGAGTATTATTATAAATTGTTATAATTAAGTAAACACGTCGTTATAATGACCAAATTTTGTCAATTATAAAGTGTTATAATCACATATGTAAGCAGTTATAATGCTCAAATTATTTCAAGTATGAAATCCAAAAGCTCAAGAACATAAGTCGTTACCATGTACGATTTTTCGTTCTTCGTGTTCTTCGTGTGTTCTTGAGCAAAAGTCATAATTTCTACATAAGTAGGTTTATGATTTGGTAATTTAGTGTTATGGGATGATGAAACATGATGGCCTTGCTAAATAATGCTTGTGGCATCAAGTTTTAGTAGTCGAAACGAAGAACGATGAAACTTTGTTCTTCGTGTTCTTCGTGTTCTTCGATTCGTTCTTCGTGTTCTTGAGAAAAAGTCATGAAATCTTATATAAGTAGGTTTATGATTTTGTTATTTTTATGTTATGAAGTGATACGGAGTGTTAGAACATGTTATCTTAGCAAATTAATGCTTGAGGTATCATGTTTTACCAATCGGATCAAAGAAAGTTAGGTCTAATATAGTCGCAGAATATTTTTGCAAATTTCCGAAAATTTAAAGTCTGAATATGCCTTAGTAACCTAAATGAAAGTTGTAGATCATGAAATTATAAGCAATTTAGACTCAATAATCACTTCAAAATATTTTCGTACGACAAAGTTATGACTGTCGCAGTAAAAGAGGTCAAAGCTGAATTTTTAAGGGGCATTCGGATTTTAAGGCTTAAAAATGAGTTTTTGAGTTAGCCAATTTTTCAATTAATTCCACCTATGGAAATAGTCTAATTAAGTTATTCTAAGACTTATTCAAAAGAAAATTTTGATAAACTAACATTCAGGGTCGCGTAACCCTTTTTGTAGGCGTTTAACGATTTCCCGGGAAAACCCTAAAACGGTTTCAAGGCAAGTCTTCTAACTCTTGCTATGTGCTACTTGTGTAGTATTGTTAAAATGTTAAATGAGATGTGTAATGTCATGTTATTATGCAATAGATGATATGTGAAGTCTTTAACTGATGTTTACAAGCCTTTTAACTGTTATGTTTTATGTTTACGATTTACGAACATGATTTATACACTTTGTGTGTCAATGTGATATAAATTGTTGGAACGTGAGTTATATGTGATATTAAATGGAGAATTATGTTCAGTTAATGCATGTTAAAGTTTATATGAAAGTATAAACTGTGTATGTGCTGTATGTTAGACTTGCTGAGCCGTCGTGCTCATTCTTGCGAATAAAACCTTATTTGCAGATTAAAGATGAACGCTAAGAAGATCATGAACTTAAAGATGCAGCATAGATTAGGTTTTCATGTAAATTGATTGTATTTGTATATGTCATAATGACTGTTGTAATACGAACAAACAAACATGTAACCGAATATTAAATGAATGATATAAATAATTATCATCAGAATGTTGTTATGTCTTTATTTTGATATAACCTAGAATTGTTAAAATTTAACATAGTATTGATAATGATCTATTTATCTGGATGAGGATCGGTAAATAACTTGTGAGTGCTGTACATCTGAGACAGAACTAAGCAACGTTGACTGGTCAAATCCATCGTTAAGGTTCCTCGGACCCAGGTATAACTCGTTATTACTATTCTGAATACCATATAAGTAGGATTATTGATATGAAGAGATATCTTTGTATATTGATACTTGTAGTACGAATGAGACCGTTACAAGTGGACGTATATAGAATATTGAAATCCTAAGGTTAAAATTAAACCGTTATATATGGTTTTATCCATTTATACGGATGAAATACAAGTTGATACTTGTATACTTATGAGACTGAGATCAAGTTAAGATCCAGGGACAAAGTTAAGAAATTTTTTTAATGTATAGTCTAAAATAAGACTAATTCAACCAATATGATTATGGGATCATTGGTTAAGTTGATAGATGTACGAAATTAACGCACAAGGTCCGCCGCATCGAAAGCGCGGGGATTTTGGGGGGCGTTACAATTTGTAAAGAAGAAAGATGGATCGATGAGACTTTGTATGGATTATAGGGAGCGGAACAAAGTGACAATTAAGAACAAGTACCCGTTACCACGAATTGACGATCTTTTTGATCAGTTGAAATGGGCGAAATACTTTTCAAATATTGACTTGACGACTGGTTATCATCTGTTGAAAGTCAGGAAGGAGGACATACCCAAGACGACATTCAGAACTCGATATGGCCATTATGAGTTTCTGGTGATGTCGTTTGGACTAACGAATGCGTCGGCCACATTTATGAACATGATGAACAGAATATTCAATCAGTACTTGGATAAATTTGTAGTTGTGTTCATTGATGATATTTTGGTTTATTCCAAAATGGAGGAGGAGCATGCTGAACACCTAAGATTGGTGTTGGAGATATTACGGAAGGAGCAATTATATGCTAAATTTTCAAAGTGTGAATTCTGGTTTGAGAGAGTTCAATTTTTAGGTCATGTTATTGACAAGGAGGGAGTTTTAATAGATCCAGCAAAGGTAGAAGCGGTGATGAATTGGGAACAACCAATGACGTCGACGGAGGTTAGAAGTTTCTTAGGGTTAGCGGGTTACTATCAAAGATTCATTCAAAACTTTTAGAAGATAGCAACACCATTAACTAATTTGACGAGGAAGACAGTGAAATATGTATGGACGGAAAAGTGTGAGAAAAGATTTTAGGAGTTAAAGAAGAGACTTAGTGAAGCACTTGTGTTGACTTTACCAGACAATACAAGAGGTTTTACGGCCTATAGTGATGCATCGCACAAGGGACTAGGCTATGTGCTTATGCAGAACGATAAAGTCATTGCGTATGACAATTAAAGAATTATAAGAAGGGATACCCTACCATGACTTGGAGCTGACAGCGATAGTATTTGCCCTGAAGATTTTTAGGCATTATTTATACGGAGAGAAATGTGAGATATTCACAGACCATAAGAGTCTGAAGTATATCTTTACACAAAAAGAGTTGAATATGAGGCAGCGAAGATGGTTAGAGTTGATTAAAGACTATGATTGTGAAATTCTATATCATCCCAACAAGGCCAATGTAGTAGCAGATACTCTAAGTAGAAAAAGTAGGGAGAAGTTATTCGTATTAATAGATCAGGAACAATTGGGTCAAGAGATGGCTTAAATGGAGTTGGAGGTGAGAAATCCAAAGGAGTCGATAGAAGTGGAAGCAAGCTCAACCTTGTTAGATAAGGTGAAAGAGGCTCAAGACAGGGATGAAGAATGTGACAGAATAAGGAAGAGGATGACCGAAGGAGAAGAGGTCAAATTCAAAGTTGATAGTATGGGATTGCTAAGGTTTGAAAATCGTGTTTGGGTACCGTTAGTGCCTGAATTACGAGAGGAGATTTTGCAAGATGCTCACAGCACGAGATACTCGATACATCCAGGGAGTACGAAAATGTATCATGATTTATGTCAGCATTTTTGGTAGCCGAATATGAAGAGAGAGGTTGTAGAATGTGTCAACCGATGCCTAACTTGTCAGAGGGTAAAGGCTGAACATCAGAGATCAAGTGGATTGTTACAGCCGTTAGAAATTCTTGAGTGGAGATGGGAGAATATCACAATGGATTTTGTGGTGGGACTTCCAGCAACACAAAAGGGATACGATGCTATATGGGTGATTGTGGATCGACTAACAAAGTCAGTGCACTTTTTGCCGATCAAGATTAAGTTTAGTTTAGATCAGTTGGCTAAATTGTACATCAAATAGATAGTTTCAAGACATGGGGTGCTGGTATCGATTGTGTCAGACAGAGATCCGTGCTTCACGTCAAAGTTTTGGAGGAGTCTTCAGGAAAGATTGGGGACAAAGTTGAGAATGAGTACAGCGTATCATCCGCAGACTGATGGGCAAAGTGAAAGGACCATACAGACATTGGAAGATATGCTCAGGGCCTGCGTGATGGATTTCAAGGGTAGTTGGGAAGACTGTAATAGCCCGAGATCCCACCTTCCTTAATTAAGTCCAGTTATATCTAGATTACATAGTGATTTACTTAAAACCTTATTAACCGGGATCTCATGCGTTAAACTTTAACCTTTGACCTTTAACATCGTTCTGTTGACCATAAATGCAGTCCTTTTTTTTCTTTTTTATCTTAAAACTTATTTAACTTACATTCCTTACCTGTCTCAGGATCGCAACATTCACTTTACCTTTCATTAAACTTAGGTCAAACGGTTAACAATTTTGACCGAGTCTATTTCAATTCATAATCAAGTATATTACGATTTACATAACCTGTAATAAAAATTTCGCCATGACCTGTCTATACATGGCCCGTTTGCATATACCTATCGTGCACCTGCTACTATTCATATATATCTGTATACATTCTACAATATCATGCATATCCCTATTCATACATCTATACCATACATGCGAGTCCTAGTTTATATCAGACTCGACTTATCATAATATTATAGTCATACGACTTCATTACATCCTCTACTTTAAATAGTACATACATGCTCATTTATCTATATGAATTTACAAACCATACATTTTCACATATCATCTAGATTTGTCATTTAAAATCAACTATTACATAACTTGCATTTATACAAATCTACATGTCACAAATTTCCTCGCGCTTGTCCATGCATTCACGTTTCTTTACCTTAGCTTAACCGAAACATCCGGCCTTCTTGTACTTTACCTGAAAAGTTAGTACATGGCAAGAATGAGCACATAGGCTCAACAAGTAATTCAGATAACACCTTTCATGCTCACAATTCCAAATATGCATCATGCATACTTTACCTTAACATACTATGCTTAATGTCACGTAGTTCACTTAGCAATTTAATCCACATAGTTGCACATAAGGCACATTCAACTCACAGGCTATCACGTAGCTCACATAGAATATCTAATACACTTAAGTCTGAAAAACTTGCCTGTACGCCTTTATATACTTAACCTTTATTGCCTCGCTTGGCCTTTCTATCCTTCATTGCATTGGGTTGCTACTTCGAGCGCTATCTGTAAACACACAATCTATATTCATCATTATAGGATCATAAACTCATTTAACTTGTCAAACTTAATTCATAATTACATGACCATTCGTCTCTAATCATATTACATTTGATGTATTATACCTTACATAGGTTTATAAAACACCCTAACTTGATTTCGACCTTTTTCACAACCCTAAACATGCTTTGGCTTGGCTTTAGGCATGTTATATTATGTCATTCATTATCTCATTATACCACAACACCCTTTACATAGTCTAATTTTATCAATCTAGGGTTTACATAACTTATCCCTATCATTTAGTATCAAAACATTTCATTTCGGGTCAAAAATATCATTTTTTTTTAAAGTCTGCTACCCACGGCCCCGGCCGGATTTTGGCCTAGAAAACCATGGCCCCGGCCAAAACCTCTCAGCCAACCACGGCCCCGGCCGGGGTTTTGCCTACAAAACCATGGCCCCGGCCGTGGTCCTCTTTTCTGCCAAAACTGAAATTTTGATTTTTGCTGCTGCTTTGGTGAATTTTAATTCTTTAACCGTACATCCAATTGATACCAAATTTGGTACACATGTAGACCTCATACCATAGTATTTTATAAAATTTTCATTTGCCTCATTTGGCTCTTTAAAATCAGAGATACACTAGTCTATAGGAGGCCTATTCAACTCAGTTTCAGACTTGGCCAAATTTCAGATTTTTCAGAACCAACTTTTGCAATCCTTGTGATTTTTGGCCATTTGCTTTAAAACTCCAATCCAACACTTGGCATAGCTCATATAACCTATATATGACATATCTGAACTTTCAAAACGATAAAACTTCGCACGAGGCGACTTTTATCCGTAAAAATCCGTTTAGGTTCGAAACGATCGTTTTCGATCGTTCGACTTGCCATTTCATTCAATTTTAATTCCATTGGTTACCAAATCAACCTAAACACATGTATAAACATGAAAGTGACTTATTTGACTTCACTTCATCTTTAAATTCTCAAAATTGCCAAAAATCACTCTTGAATTGGATTTTCATAAACTTTTGCAAAACTTTTCATTTCCAAACTTAACCTCAATTTCAATTCTTGACTCCATGCACCACATAGGTTATCACAAACATATTTAACGACTTTGCACGTCTCTATAACTTCCATATGCATATTCTAATGCACTTTACAGATTATTACGCATTCTATACAAAAAGTATAGCCTAATATAGTATTCTCTCTCCACATATCATACTTCTCAACCATTTAAGCATCTTATATGCTATCTAACATGAATCTTTTCATATTTTAAACTTGTTCAACTTGTCTAGCTAGGTTTTCATCAAATCTATCAACATATAACATATGATCATATCTTAAATCTTGATTTCTAACTTTAAAATCATACATAATAGTATACCCCCTTTGTTCTTCAACCTTTGAGCCTAGGGTTCCATAAATAATCACATATATAACACATAAACTTCATAATCAACCCTTATCTTTCAAGGATACATGCATGGCCATACCTAGACTTGAATTTAAACACTTAAACATCAAAGTTCATTACTTAAACTTTGTTATACCTTCTTAGAGCTTGTCTTTCTTCATGCAATAAGGCTTGCTCAAGGTTGTATGCTCCATTTTGAGGATGATTTCCACTTGGCTTGAACTCTTTCTCTTGGATTCTCCAAGGTTTCTTACAAACCCTAACTCTTTCTCTTCCTCTCTTGCTCTCCCTTTGCTAGAACTTTCGAAATGCTGAAAATAATCCAAAGTTGGATACTTAACATATACATATATGCACTCATTATTCTCCAACACTTAACTATAGCTAGTTAAGTTTAATCCAAGTATGGTTAGGGACGGTTAAGGCATTTCACATGAACTTCTAATGGCATATATGACAATTCCCTTCAAAGGATACCATGGTAACTCTTTAACTTGTCAAGGACATTCATGGTCTTTAAACCACCCTAGGACTCATTTGTCATTAATCAAATTACTAAGGGCACTTTGGATTTTACTCACAAAATCTAGAGAAATAAAATTCCATATAAATCATATTATGCTTAATTTTGCATCAATTCAAATCCATTTTGATCCAAACTTGTTTCCTTAGGCTTGAATTTTTATTCTTGCATCAAATACTTCATAACTTGCTTGTCCCATATCACTTGTCACACTTTGAAATATCAATTTCATTAATCACATATTAATTACTATAATATTTTCCAAAATTTCATATTATTCATTTAATTTCAATTTCTATAAACCTTTTGATTCCTCAATAATTCAATTCCAATTTCCGACATCTCAAATAGTCGAATTACTCACTTTTCCATAAACCGCTTCCTCGTGAAGCGAACCTCGACCGGATTACTCAAAATTCATTGTCATTTCTCCTTCTAAACTCATATAGTCATTTTACAATCTTTACGTTCCTTGACTTATTTTTATATTCCACAAAATGTTAATTCTCAACATACATGCTATCCACATTCCTTCTACGCACTTTCGGGGTATTACATTCTGTATTCACACATCTCATTCCAATCAAAATATCAATTTCTTTATAATTTTACCCATTCACATATTATGCACTTAACATTCCTTAATAATCTGATTAGGTCATACGATTTCTTCTTCACCGCACTTACATACTCGGCTTAACTTATCATCCTCATATATTCGCCTCTTCAGGCCTATTCATTAAACCTACTATCAATATCCATAACTCAAAACATCAATTTATGTACATATTTCTCATTTTCTCTAACCTTTAGCTTTTCTTGCTCTACCTACTCAAATACATACATATACACATATTCACGTATTCAATCTATAGCTTGCTGAGACATAATATCGTGTCTTACCATAATTCTTCTCAATTACCTTATTATAGGTATTACAGTAAATCATTTGTCTCAAATCCGTTATATAACCATTTAATTATCAGAATTCATTTTCATTATAATTTCTTCATATCTCGATTCTCCCATGCACCTTAAATAAATCATTGGTCCTTATACATTCTATAGACCTTTATTTACTCTCAAAATCCCTTGTCATCAATTCAACCACATAGGTCCCTCTTTGAAATTTCAATCACACAGGTTCTTTCTAACACATTGATAACTTACTAATTCAATTTAATCACATAATAATCTCATTTAATCATTTAACTAGATTTCCTTTACTTAATTATCCATAATTCTTACTTAGAATTTTTAGAGTTGTGTTTGTTAGCCAAACAAGGAGATGAGTAAATTAATACTTAATAAAATTAATAAATTAATTAGTTTAAATATGAAATAAGAATGAAAGTCATGAAATATAATTAATTATGTTAATTATATTAGTTATGAGTTAAAGTTATAGAGGAGCTAGAATTATTGCCGATGATAGCAATAATAAGAAGTAATTAATTAAGAAATTAACTTAATTATTAAATTGAGGTATAGAATTCAAAGGTGAGATTAAAACAAGCCCAATATGTTAATTATTGTAAGTCTTGTTGAGGATTTATATAGAGGACCAAATAAATTTAAAGATTTAACCTCATGAAGAGTCCAAGTAATTTAATTACTACAAGTGGACTAGCCCAAAAGGATTATATGTGTTAGCCAATATGGGAATATCTACATGAAGAGAGTAATTAAATAAGAGAGCCCAATAAAAAGTAAGTTATATAGCCCAAATCATTAAAAGTCAAATGATGGTCAATGGTTGGGAGAAACATTTCAAGTATTGATTGAGTGTAGAGAATTAACTAGTGTATGGTTAATTGAATAACCCTAGTTGGTAGACAAGAGAGAGCATTAACCAATCATTGGTTAATTGCTAGATAAATAAAGGTAGTGTTGATAATTAACTATGGGTGAGTTAATTATGTAACCCAGTGTGGTAGGATAATTAAAGGTAAGTCTAATTGGATTATATTTTAAATCCAAATGAGTTATTAAACTAGGTCAATTAAGTTTACCTAGTAGCCCATGTAATTAATTTAATTACTAGTCCATGTGAATTATTAAATAAGCCCAATGCTTATTTTAATTAAAGGTAGTATAGTTATGTAAATTCTAGCCCAATGTGTGATATAAATTGAACCCAAAAAATTAATTGAATGAGCCCAATAGAATTTAATTCTAAGATCCAAAGTGGAGCCCAATAAGTTTGTATAGGTGAATATGTATACATATATTGGTGTATATATATATGGATACTTATATAATTAGATAGGACTTAAACATAAAGTCAAGTTGGATAAATAAATGGTCAATCCCGAATTTTGGGGCCCACGTGGATATAAAGCTAGTTTGTTGGATGATTTTGGAGTGTAAATTGGTGCAAGTAACCCCCAACCACCCTAGTCAATCAAAGGGTAAATCAAAATGTCTATCAAGTAGTCATTGTAAGACCCCGAATTTTATGAAATACAAAATTTAATTTTTCTTCATATATATTTTTTCCTGAAATAGTAAGTAGGTAAATTGATAAAGTTAAAAGTTAAGGATGTTATGTGCAAATTTTATTACGTCGGACAATATTCGCTTTGTCGGGGAATATTCGTTTGGTCCGACGGCGCCGAAATAACAAATTATTGGTGGACCCCACAACGGAATATTTGTCGGATATAGAAAACGACAGAAATAACCTTTTTAAATAAAAATAGTCAACGGAACTGTTAAAATACCGGTGATAAAAGAATAGTAGCATACGGTAGTTATTGGTATTTTCTGTAGCACTCGGTACTCTACAGTAACACACGGTATTGCATAGTGTCTCATATTATTGGTCTGATAATTGACACCGTAACTGTACGCATCATTTCATCGATAATTGTCACTGCATAATATTTTATATTATCAATTCAATAATTGTCATTACACAGTAACGTATGCTTTATTTTATATTATTGTTATCTCTATTATGATGTTATTTAAACAGTTGTATTTCATTAATTTATTGACTTGATATCTAAGAGCTAACTATACTGTATTTATAACAATTAGTCATAATAATTGAATCGATAAAAGTTATTTGTTTATAATATAAAGTTGGGTGATTATTAGGTGATATGAAATGAATGGTGTAGATTAAAGTGTGAATTATTGTTGAATAATTGAATTGATTTGTTTATAATATAAAGTTGGGTAATTATTAGGTGATATGAAATGAATGGTGTAGATTAAAGTGTGAATTATTGTTGAATAATTGAATTGATAAAGTTATTTGTTTATAATATAAAGTTAGGTGATATGAAATGAATGGTGTATATTAAAGTGTGAATTATTGTTGAATAATTGAATTGATAAAGTTATTTGTTTATAATATAAAGTTAGGTGATATGAAATGAATGGTATAGATTAAAGTGTGAATTATTATTGAATAATTGAATTGATAAAGTTATTTGTTTATAATATAAAGTTAGGTGATATGAAATGAATGGTTTGGATTAAATTAGAAAATTTTGTTTATGATAAGATTTTTGGCTATAAATAGAGGATTTAACTTAAGAAATTTTTCATAACATTCTTACATACATTTCTTCCACTCTCTAAATACTTCTTTGTATAAGTTCTCTCTAAGTGTTCTTAAGTCATTCATAGTTTTGAAATATTTTGCATTCTTCTTTGAATTCCCGAGTGGAATTTTCTTATGTACAATAACTCTTTCGAAAAATCATAGTAAATTCATTATTTGTCAGAATTTAATGAATTAAAAGCCTGTCTCTTCAGTTTTTCGTCCTCTACAACTTTGAAGAAGGAAGAAAAGTCATCTGAAATCATCTTCATGCCTTAAAATACTAAAAACCGTAACCTATTCTGATTTTCGTCACTATTTTCAGTCTTAGTTTTGAAAATTCATAACTCATTCATATTAACTCCGAATTGAGTGATTCTTGAGTCTATGCCGTCTATCTTTCCGAGAGTAACATTATTTTAAAAACATAAAGAGATTTTAAAAACTCTAGAAGACTCAAAAGTCAGATTCTTTACTGCTACATAGACAAACAATGAAGGATTTGTTCGGCTATAAACTTGTTTCACAATATCAAGGTAAGGAATGCCATCTTCTTTCATCTTCTATTATCAAAACTTACTACGGTAAGGGATGTCATTTTCTTTCATACTCTTAAAATTACTACTCGTAAGGGATACCATCTTTTTCATCTTCCATTATTCAAACGTACTATGGTAAGGGATTATCATTATTTGATTCTCGATAATAATATTGTTTCTTCCTTACTCATAAGACGTGCCTTTTATTTTCATGTATTAAATTGTGGGAATAACCTTACGGAGCGGATTGCCGCCTGTTGGTGAATAACCTTTCGTATTCATTTATTATTAATCTCTGAGAATAACCTTACGGAGCGGATTGCCGCCTGTTTGGTGAATAACTCTTTGTACTCAAATTCTATTAAATTGTGGGAATAACCTTACGGAGCGGATTGCCGCCTGTTGGTGAATAACCCTTTGTATTAATTTCCTTCACCTTTTATTAATCAAACCTGCTACGGTAAGGGATATTATTTTCTTTCATACTCCTAAATCGAAATTTATTATGGAACTATTGCTTCTATAATTCCTGAAAATATTATATGTTCCATAATAGTTGAACTTCATTATTTCAACTGAACCTTCCTATTTACGTGAACCTTTCTATTGAACTGTAACCGTTATTCTGAACTGTGGATCTTGAATATCATTTTTAAATTTCACTCCACATCATGTTGACAATTTGGACATTATTTGAATCTGCACAAAGTAAACTTCTGATACTTATTGTTTATCCTGTTTCTTCTGTTCATCATTTGTATCACTGTTATTTGTACTAATCATCAAGAATCAAGCTGTTGTGAATATCTGTGGCCGGGGGCACAGATGTGATATATTTGTTGAACAGATGATAGGTTAAAGGCGATACATCTGTTCGGTGTCTTTTATGGCACGTGGTGAATGTTCTCTTTGGCCCGTAGTGCAAAGATGAACTGTTGTTTGGTATGATTATGACCAAAGGCTGAATCTGGTATAATCATGACCGTTGGTGCTATATTGAATATCTTTGGCCCGTAGTGCAAAGATGAACTGTTGATGTGCATGATTATGATCAGGAACTGTGAATTATATTATCATGACTAATGGTATTTCAGATGATAAAAGTTGATGATGTTTTTACGAAAAAGAGAAGCGAGTGGACATTATAGTCTGCATTATTCTTCTAATAGATTGCTCATTCCGCTGCTATTATTGATCTGAACATTGTTTAAGAATTTAACTGCAGTTTTTGATATAAACCTTGTATTCTATTGTATTCTATCAAGAACTCAACTGTTGAAGGCTAATGATAATTTATTCGTCATTATCTTAGTCATGATATTTCTTACTGGGCTATTTGAGCTCACCCTTTCTTTTGTTCCATTGTTTTTCAACAGGAAATGAAAACATAACAGGGTCTAGCCGGGGAATGGAGTGAGGGTCCGAGGAATAGTTATCATAGTCTTCACGTTTTGTAAAATAGTGTGGCAATATTAGTGAAGACTTAGTTGTGTATTATTATACACTGTATTGTAGTACGCTGTGCTTTGTTGTAATAATTTTGTTGTAGTCTTTTGACGACCCAAGTTTGGGCTGTGTGGGCCCAGATTTGGGGGCGTCACAGTTGGCATAAGAGCTTGGGGATATGGTCTTTAATGGAGATCTGGGGTAGAACTAGGAGGGGAGAGACGAATAGAATCAGTCACTAGTATGTCCTACCTAAATTAGATTTTGTTATCTAACGAATCATTTTGAATGTAGGAACAGGAAGTGATGAGTCAGTTTGTTTGAACTAACAATTATTTTGTGACCACAGTTTAGTATGGCATCTGAAAATCAGGAGGATAACTATGAAATGCCCGGTACGTCAATTTCGGGGACGAAATTTCATAAGGAGGGGAGGTTGTAAGACCCCGAATTTTATGAAATACAAAATTTAATTTTTCTTCATATATATTTTTTCCTGAAATAGTAAGTAGGTAAATTGATAAAGTTAAAAGTTAAGGATGTTATGTGCAAATTTTATTACGTCGGACAGTATTCGCTTTGTCGGGGAATATTCGTTTGGTCCGACGGCGCCGAAATAACAAATTATTGGTGGACCCCACAACGGAATATTTGTCGGATATAGAAAATGACAGAAATAACCTTTTTAAATAAAAATAGTCAACGGAACTGTTAAAATACCGGTGATAAAAGAATAGTAGCATACGGTAGTTATTGGTATTTTCTGTAGCACTCGGTACTCTTCAGTAACACACGGTATTGCATAGTGTCTCATATTATTGGTCTGATAATTGACACCGTAACTGTACGCATCATTTCATCGATAATTGTCACTGCATAATATTTTATATTATCAATTCAATAATTGTCATTACACAGTAACGTATGCTTTATTTTATATTATTGTTATCTCTATTATGATGTTATTTAAACAGTTGTATTTCATTAATTTATTGACTTGATATCTAAGAGCTAACTATACTGTATTTATAACAATTAGTCATAATAATTGAATCGATAAAAGTTATTTGTTTATAATATAAAGTTGGGTGATTATTAGGTGATATGAAATGAATGGTGTAGATTAAAGTGTGAATTATTGTTGAATAATTGAATTGATTTGTTTATAATATAAAGTTAGGTAATTATTAGGTGATATGAAATGAATGGTGTAGATTAAAGTGTGAATTATTGTTGAATAATTGAATTGATAAAGTTATTTGTTTATAATATAAAGTTAGGTGATATGAAATGAATGGTGTATATTAAAGTGTGAATTATTGTTGAATAATTGAATTGATAAAGTTATTTGTTTATAATATAAAGTTAGGTGATATGAAATGAATGGTATAGATTAAAGTGTGAATTATTATTGAATAATTGAATTGATAAAGTTATTTGTTTATAATATAAAGTTAGGTGATATGAAATGAATGGTTTGGATTAAATTAGAAAATTTTGTTTATGATAAGATTTTTGGCTATAAATAGAGGATTTAACTTAAGAAATTTTTCATAACATTCTTACATACATTTCTTCCACTCTCTAAATACTTCTTTGTATAAGTTCTCTCTAAGTGTTCTTAAGTCATTCATAGTTTTGAAATATTTTGCATTCTTCTTTGAATTCCCGAGTGGAGTTTTCTTATGTACAATAACTCTTTCGAAAAATCATAGTAAATTCATTATTTGTCAGAATTTAATGAATTAAAAGCCTGTCTCTTCAGTTTTTCGTCCTCTACAACTTTGAAGAAGGAAGAAAAGTCATCTGAAATCATCTTCATGCCTTAAAATACTAAAAACCGTAACATATTCTGATTTTCGTCACTATTTTCAGTCTTAGTTTTGAAAATTCATAACTCATTCATATTAACTCCGAATTGAGTGATTCTTGAGTCTATGCCGTCTATCTTTCCGAGAGTAACATTATTTTAAAAACATAAAGAGATTTTAAAAACTCTAGAAGACTCAAAAGTCAGATTCTTTACTGCTACATAGACAAACAATGAAGGATTTGTTCGGCTATAAACTTGTTTCACAATATCAAGGTAAGGAATGTCATCTTCTTTCATCTTCTATTATCAAAACTTACTACGGTAAGGGATGTCATTTTCTTTCATACTCTTAAAATTACTACTCGTAAGGGATACCATCTTTTTCATCTTCCATTATTCAAACGTACTATGGTAAGGGATTATCATTATTTGATTCTCGATAATAATATTGTTTCTTCCTTACTCATAAGACGTGCCTTTTATTTCCATGTATTAAATTGTGGGAATAACCTTACGGAGCGGATTGCCGCCTGTTGGTGAATAACCTTTCGTATTCATTTATTATTAATCTCTGAGAATAACCTTACGGAGCGGATTGCCGCCTGTTTGGTGAATAACTCTTTGTACTCAAATTCTATTAAATTGTGGGAATAACCTTACGGAGCGGATTGCCGCCTGTTGGTGAATAACCCTTTGTATTAATTTCCTTCACCTTTTGTTAATCAAACCTGCTACGGTAAGGGATATTATTTTCTTTCATACTCCTAAATCGAAATTTATTATGGAACTATTGCTTCTATAATTCCTGAAAATATTATATGTTCCATAATAGTTGAACTTCATTATTTCAACTGAACCTTCCTATTTACGTGAACCTTTCTATTGAACTGTAACCGTTATTCTGAACTGTGGATCTTGAATATCATTTTTAAATTTCACTCCACATCATGTTGACAATTTGGACATTATTTGAATCTGCACAAAGTAAACTTCTGATACTTATTGTTTATCCTGTTTCTTCTGTTCATCATTTGTATCACTGTTATTTGTACTAATCATCAAGAATCAAGCTGTTGTGAATATCTGTGGCCGGGGGCACAGATGTGATATATTTGTTGAACAGATGATAGGTTAAAGGCGATATAATAGGTTAAAGGCGATACATCTGTTCGGTGTCTTTTATGGCACGTGGTGAATGTTCTCTTTGGCCCGTAGTGCAAAGATGAACTGTTGTTTGGTATGATTATGACCAAAGGCTGAATCTGGTATAATCATGACCGTTGGTGCTATATTGAATATCTTTGGCCCGTATTGCAAAGATGAACTGTTGATGTGCATGATTATGATCAAGAACTGTGAATTTATATTATCATGACTAATGGTATTTCAGATGATAAAAGTTGATGATGTTTTTACGAAAAAGAGAAGCGAGTGGACATTATAGTCTGCATTATTCTTCTAATAGATTGCTCATTCCGCTGCTATTATTGATCTGAACATTGTTTAAGAATTTAACTGCAGTTTTTGATATAAACCTTGTATTCTATTGTATTCTATCAAGAACTCAACTGTTGAAGGCTAATGATAATTTATTCGTCATTATCTTAGTCATGATATTTCTTACTGGGCTATTTGAGCTCACCCTTTCTTTTGTTCCATTGTTTTTCAACAGGAAATGAAAACATAACAGGGTCTAGCTGGGGAATGGAGTGAGGGTCCGAGGAATAGTTATCATAGTCTTCACGTTTTGTAAAATAGTGTGGCAATATTAGTGAAGACTTAGTTGTGTATTATTATACACTGTATTGTAGTACGTTGTGCTTTGTTGTAATAATTTTGTTGTAGTCTTTTGACGACCCAAGTTTGGGCTGTGTGGGCCCAGATTTGGGGGCGTCACAGTCATTCCATGCATAGTAAGAAAGATTAAGCTCCTAATTGACTAGCATTGGTTGATTAGTAGATGTTAAGCAAGTCTAGAGAGGTTCTATAAATAGAATGCTCCATCCATTTGCTAGGTTTGTTAGTCATTTTGTAAGAACTCCAAGAGAGAATAGAGAGAGCATTCTGGAGAAAAGCAAGCAAGCTTTGGGAGATTGATGATCCACTAAGGAAAATTACTAGAGAATGATCAAGGTGGAGTCACAAGTCAAGACCATGTCAAGAGGAAGGAGAGCATCCATGTCTAAGAGGTTAAAAAGTGCTCTAAACTTTATTTAGTTCATTTTTGTAGTCTAGATATGATTTGAACGGTTAAAATATATTTTTAACCGATCAAAAGTTATTTTGATGGTCTAGAAGTCTAAATCTATGATATATAGGTAGATTCATGATTTCATATAGTTAAATCATGTTTTGGTATGAGCGGTATGCTTAAAAATGGTAGAAATGTTCATATAGATTTTTACCGGTAAACCCTAGTTGGGGTTGTGATTTATAGCCTTTCATTTTGAAAACTAGAGATTGTGTATGAGATTTTTTTCTTTGATATGGTAAATATATAAGTTAAAAATAAAACCTAGTTGGTATAATGTTCATATGAGTTGTTATGGTTAAGATATGATTTTTAAAACCAAGGATTGTGAAGTTAGTTTTCACTTTTCCCTTGTGAGCGATTTTAAGCATAGATCCATTTAGAATTTGGATTTGTGATCTAAAGAGAAGCTTTAGAGGGGGAAATTCTAATGAGAATGGACTCAAGAATCAGCCCAAAATGTTTTGTAATGAAGGAGTTATGACAGTTTTAATCAAAGGAGCAAAAGTTGAAAAATCTGAAAATGACATTTCTGAAGTTTCTGCAACACAAGGGCCGGGGCCCTTGTTT
This sequence comes from Hedera helix, assembly GCA_947179155.2. Taxonomy (NCBI): domain Eukaryota; kingdom Viridiplantae; phylum Streptophyta; class Magnoliopsida; order Apiales; family Araliaceae; genus Hedera; species Hedera helix. Next base: position 18,105,081 of record OX359268.1, read on the forward strand.
TGCACTAAAAAGGAGGGTCGGGGCCCTTGGTACTGTTCACGGCCAGTGAGTTTTTTCTTTCCGGGTCGGGTCGGGCCGGTTCGGGTCTTTTAAGTCCAAAATGGATAAAATTGCTTAAAAATTAATATAATTAATTTGGGACCCAAGTTTAATAATTATTTATTATTTATAATAAATAATAAATAGAGTAAATAAAAGTTATTATTATAATTAATTATTATTTAATTGATAGTAAATAATAATTAAAGTAAATAAATACAATAACTAATTATTTATTATTATATAATAAATAAAGAAGGATATGAAGTTAATAAAATAATTGTTTATTATTTAATTAATATTGAATAATAAATAGTTAATTAATATTAAATAATAAATACCTAATTAATTATTATTTAAAGGATATTAAATGGTAATTAAAGAAAGATGAAGTTAATAAGGTAATTATTTATTATTTTAATAAATAAGGATAATTAGTTAATTATTATTTAAAGGATATTAAATAATAATTAAAGGGAGATAAAGTGAATAAAATGATCATTTGTTATTTAATGAATATTGAATAATAAATAGGGTTAATTAATTAAGAGATTATTATTTAAATAATCATTAAAAGATTTGAGGATTGTTAAATGATTAAATATGTAAGTAACTAAAATGTTATGAAATGAGTACTAACATTAGTATATGATGAAAATGTTATTAAATAATTAAAGACATTACTAAGTGATTAAAATATTATTAAATGGTTATTTATATTAATAAGTGATTAAAATATTATTAAATGGTTAATAATATTAATAAGTGATTAAAATATTATTAAGTGGTTAATAATATTAATAAGTGATTAAAATATTATTAAGTGGTTAATAAAATTAATAATAGATTAAAATATTATCAATGGTGAATAATATTAGTAAGAGATTAAAAATATTATTAAATGGTTAATAATATTAATAAGGGATTAAAATATTATTAAATGATTAATAATATTTGAATGTAGTTATATATTATCAAAAGTAGATAATATTTTGAGGTATTTGGTACATTATTAAATGTCCAAATTATTAAGAAGAAAGTTTAATTGACTTAAACCAATGTAAATAGTCATTTGTGACGAATTTAGACAACTTATTAAAAGCGGGTTGTACGGAGATCATATAGTGTCTTTGTCCGGAACTTAAAGGTTCGTTTGTTGGACATCTTAAGAGGTAATAATTTAAAGTTAAAGTCTTATATAAAGGCTAAGTAATAGTCGTTGCATCTAATGATTATGTCAATTTCCTATATATATTGTAGGTTGAACGAAAGACGCAAATAAGCGTAAATGGTAGAAGCTAACCAGGCAAGTTTTTCAGAACTTGCTCCTATGTGCATTAATATGCTACAATTTGATGTTACATTATTAACATGAAGATATTTGTGATATATGAATAACATGAGATATGGTTACATGTGAAATATGTACCGATATGAAGCATGATTTGTTAGATGCTAGTTGTTTATTGTATGTGATGCATAAGAAGTATGAAACATTCATAAAATGAAATGCATGAAATGTATGATGTAAGAATAAAATGCAGAGCATGTATAATATGTGAAGCATGTAATGTGTTATATGTAACTGTTGAACTTGTTGAGCCGTCGTGCTCACTCTTGCCTAAACCAACATTTTCAGATAGTGCAAATTATTTGAAGTTCTCGATAATGATCAAGGAACAGGAAAGCATATTACTTTCACTGAAGATCTAAATGTTTGTTGTAGATATCAGTCCGAATTGGACAGGTAAATGATTGTATAGTATAAGGCTTAGTTGGTATGTTATATGAGTATTAAATACTCGAATTAATTGTAATAGAATGTCATATCATGTATGATATTAAGACAAACTAGGAATGTATAAAGATTGCGATTATGGAATAGAAAGAGATGGTGTAAGATTGTAAATAAATGATTATTTAGCAATTATAATATTGTTGTAATTCATGAACAATAAAGAAAAATAGTACTAGTGTTGAACCGGATCCGAGGTTCAAGGAACCCGGATTTGGGGTCGTCACACAATCCATGCTATAGTAATCCATATTAGCTCTTAATTTGACGAAGATTGGTTGATTAGGAGAGTTGATGATAGATTACCAATGTGCTATAAAAGAAGCACAACACATTTGTGTTATGTTTGCTAGTTCATTTCCTGGAGAATACAAGAGAGAAAATAAAGAGCATTTCCTAGAGAGAAAGAGAGAAACACTTGTAAGTTGTGAGAAATGGCTATAGAAGGATCTTGGTGAATGTTCAATAGCCTCATCACATACTTTGGTAGTAGAAGAAGAAGAGTATTCAAGACCACAAGGTTTAAAAGTGCTCCAACCTTCTCAAATTTCATTTTTGTAGTCTAGATAGCTTTTGAACGACTAAAATCTATTTTTAAACGATCAAAACTTGTTTTGATGGTCTAGAAGTCTTCATCTATGTTATATATGTATATTCATAGTTGGATGTGTTTATATCACGATTTGGTATGTGTGGTATGCTTAAAAATGGTAGAAATGTCCATATCGAACTTTACCGGCAAAACTCTAACGTAGCATGAAATGTTTAATGTTGTACTTTGAAATGTACAATTTGAAAAAAATGATTTATATGGTTAAAAAGTTACCTCTATGAGTTCTTAAGAAAACTCAACTTGAATCTTTCAAAAATGTGGAAAAACAAAGAAGTTATGGATTTTTCCTCAAAGCATGTTGATTTTAAAACCCTAGGTTTCCTTGTGAGCAGTTTTTAGTCTACTTTCGTTTGGAATTCGGATCGGTGATCTAAAGAGAAATTGTATATCATAAAATGCTAATGAATTTAGACTTAAGAATCACCCAAAAATGTTTAAAAATGAAGAAGTTATGGCTGTTAGAGCAACGAAGGGTCGTGCAGCCAAAAATTTAAGTTTCAGACAGACTGGCCGAGCGCACAGCTGCTCCCAAACATTCTGCCTAGCAGATTTTGGTAGGGCCAGGTCTGGTTGGGTCGGTCCGGGTCGAGTTTTTTTGATAAATTAAGTTAAAATAAGTGTAAAATGAATGTATTTGGATATTAAATCAATATATGGAACTTATTAGTAACTAATTGGTAGCTAAATATATAAAATAAAGGCTAACGTTAACACAATTAAAAAATTAACTAATGGTATTATTTGTAACAAAATATTATTAAGTGGTTAATAATATTAATATATGATTAAAAGGTTATTAAATGATTATAACATTTGTAAATGATTAAATATTTTGGTAAATGAATAAAATATTATGATTAATAGTATTAGATAATGCATAAAGTATTATTAAATGGTTAATAATATTAAAAGACGAATAAAATATTATTAAATGATTAATAACATTACAAGATTAATAAAATATTATTAAATAATTAATAATATTAGATAAGGAATAAAATATTATTAAATGATTAATAATATTAGGTAATGATTAAAATATTATTAAATGATTAATAATATTAATAAGATAATAAAATATTATTAAATGATTAATAATATTATATATTAAATAAAATATTATTAAATTATTAATAATATTAATAATGTGATAAAGTATTATTAAATGGTTAATAATATTAAAAGATTAATAAAATATTATTAAGGGATTAATAATATTAGAAGGATAATAGAATATTATTAAATGATTAATAATATTATAAGACTAATAAAATATTATTAATTGTTAATAATGTTAGATAAGAATGTGAACTATATTAAGTAATTTATAAAGGTTTTATGTGATATTATCAAGTAATGATAATATTTCCTAAGTGTTTAATATACCCTTAATTATTTAATTACGTGGTTAGATATAACATGTATAGATGTTATCATATGAATGCGTATATGATACTAATTTGAAGATCAACTTGATTAATTGTTAGGTCTATCTAAAGAGAATTAAATTAAATTGGTTAGCAGTAGACCACGCACGAGGCAAGTTTCTTCTTAACCCTAACTTGTATTTATTGTTGCAAGTATTTTTCAACCTTATTTACATTGAGCAATTCAATTATTTTTGAGCAATTATCTACACTCGTAGTTATTTGACAGACCTTTGAGTGAATTAATTATCGAAAATTACTTCACATCACTATTGTATTGTATTCGCACATAGTGCCTTTGTAAATGTTATAGTTCAGCAATTTATGAACTGTTTAAAAATGTCTAAGCTAATGATTTCGGCTAGACAAATGCATGTTTAAATTCATCTAATTGAAAATTATAAAAGCTTATCCAAACCATTGTCTGGTGCAGATTCTTATAGTAAGACTGAAAAAGAACAACCCTAGTTAAAAGGGGATTTTTATATTGTCGAGTAACCGAATTTGTGCAAGAAATCTAAATGTTATGCATATACATAGGACTGATCCCCTCGAGTGTCCCGTTATTTTTAACAAGGTGTCAGGTATTGTATGTCTGTTTTACCTCAGCAGTAAAGAGTCGATCCATTCTTATATTGAAGTTTGATTCTTGATATCTTTCACAATTATTATTGTTAGAAACCTTGAAGTTATTTCCCTTCATCATGATATATCTTATGTTGTTGTTTATAAACTTGTTGAGCCATTTAGTTGCTCATTCTTACTATATCATGACTATATTTCAACTAAGCTCGAATGTTCTAAACCAGATAAAGGCAAGGGAAAAGCAAATGCGTAGATTAGTAGATGCATACAAGATTTAAATTACTGTTATGTAATTCCTGTGTAAATCTTTTGTATTTTCCTTAACATATGTAATGTTACGATTAAGGTTAATAGACCTTGGGAAGTGTAGCATTTTGAAAAGGAACCTTTTGTATTATTCCACGAAGTTTGAATACAATTTATGTATTTAATTGTTGTTAAGTATTGTACAGTGAGAACCAAACACAAGGTTAAAGAACCTGGATTTGGGGTCGTCACAGTTTTACTTATCTGTTAATAGGAGTTCCATATGTGATAGTCATACAAGTGATCATTGGACTTGAGATCATCATAGTATCTTGTATGTACTAAGTTATACTTTGACGTATTCCTTAAGACTTGTTGGTATATCAAAGGATATGATTGGGTAAAATAAGGTACACATGGACATATGTGAATGATCAACAAAGGATCTACCACTTTCAGTAAAGGGAGAGAATGTCATATGCGATTCAATAAGTGAAAACTCATAAATCCTTGGCCAGGGTTGAATGGAATTAGAAATGAGTTTCTAATTTACATTAACTAGAGTTATGCATTTGTGAATTGAAATGCATATGATTAAATAAATAAGACTGGACAGAAATATTGTGTCTTATATTTGATTGAGACATTGTATGGTAGAAGGATCGAATTGTATGGTAACTATTCGCTGAAAGGTTCTTTTACGATCAAATGTTGAAATCTATATTATCTGGAATGTCGACTAATGGCTAAGAGGGCTTACCCTTATTGTGGAATAATTATTTATTCTGAATTAAAGAGTTAATTCGTAATAAATGAATTATAATTGTTCTAATTTATTACTCTACCGCTCCTAAACAACGCCGTTTAGTCCCCGATTTCTGGAAAAAAAATAGGTCGCCGCGCATTGTGCGGACGGCCCAGAATTCCTTCTTCTTCTTTCTCCGAAAACAGTAGCCAACAAAGCAATATTACACCATTTTTTTTTTTGCACAAAATTTTACAACATAACTACTCCAAAAATCATATAATTAATAGATATACATCCATAAATTATTTAAAATAATTATTCTAATTATTTTCTAATTTTTCATAAAATTAATTTAGCACCAAAGTTACACAAAAATAATTTAAATAAAAGGATTTATATCTTCCAAAGCTTTGAAAATCTTCCTTAGAGGCTTGTTCTACTATGACGCCCCCAAATTCGAGTCTCAAATACCCGGATCCGGTTATCACGATACAATACAAACATCCACCTCTAAACAGCATATAATAACTAAATGCGAAATAATAAACATATGTTGTTCATTCAAAAGGTGTTACTAGTCCCAAGATACGATAACCTTATACAAAAGTACACAAATACCCTTAATAAAGTACTTAGGGTTTATATTACATAACAAGTAATTTAGTTAACTGAAAGGCTGCATCTTGAACTCTATCACTTCATCTTTCCCTTACCCTTGTTCTTCCTAGAAGTCTCGGGTTGCACTGCAATAAAGTTTCATGATGTAGCAAAGGTGAGCAAGTAGTTTGCTCAACAAGTTTAAATAACAGCAAGAAACAATATATTATAAATGAAAGGGAATAGCTGAACAATTCAACTGTAGACACCCAAATTTTGCACTTGTGTACTAACCTTGACAGGAGGGCAAAATTGTCATTTGACCCGACATACGAAAAGGAAAGGTGGACGCCAACACGAAGTCACCACCACGACTTACGATTAAAGCTGCCAAACGCACAATGAGAATCGAGTCATTTGAGGCGAGACATATGGTCAATCCAGACAAAGCCGATGCGATCGCCAAAGACGGCAAATGACCATTACGTTTACAGCATTAGGGGGCATCACTCCTGGGAAACTATGCACAAAAACAATTTATGTATCAGGAAACAGCCTTCCAAAATAATACAGCAGAAATTGGCAAATTAAGACCGCGTGACACGGAAATCGAAAAAAGCAAGTCGGGCAGCCGTGAGTGCACCTGCGGCCACCGACAAAGGGGACAGTGCGCGACTCGAGGAGACAACCCGGCAGTCGAGGATTCGGCGCGGGCGGCTAGCGAGCCCAGCCGAAGATGCACTTGCGGCCAGCCGCAGTTGCACCTGCGGCTGCCTGCGGAATGCTATACATTGCCATTTCCACCCGAGAGAAAAAGAAGAAGAGAGAAATTTAAGTTTTTAGAGAGAGAGAGTGCGCGGGAGGAGAGAGAAAAGCTCGGGTCTTTGATAGATTCAAGCAACAAATCCGTTTTCTTTTGCCAATTAGTCAAGTGTTCTTGTGGTTTTGTCCGATCCGTGAAATAAGAAGCTTTCATCGGTATTTTGCAAGGTGAAAAGGGTGTTTTCTTGGTTATTGTATTGTTTGTATTGCTAGTATAATCTCGTTTTTCGGATTGTTTAATGTAGTATGTTGTTATATTGATGATGATCCGTGGATTAGGGGTTATTAGCGAGGGTTCCATCGGAACGTAACTTCCTCCTAATGCCCCGATGACATCCGTGCGGTGATATATCGTTTATTGTGATAATGAATAGTTCGTAGTGTTGAGTTTGCGATCTTTGAGTTATGTAATGTAATAACAAGTCTAGTATTGTTAGATTTGCCTTGGTATGGTGGTGCAGGGATTTGGGTAACTGTGAGCCTAGGGAGGAGATCCTCGTGATCAAATCCCGATGAATCCCGATGATGGACATTTTTTGTGTATGTAATCATTGGATATGGTTCATGGTTGTATATATGTAATATTGGGCCTTAAAGCGATACCAAACCGTGATCGGGTTAAGACCCCGTAATAATAAAAATATGTGATTGTGGGTGTTTGGGGTTATTTAGACGGCTCACATGCCCATGGATAGCCCCGACATGTTTTGAATGCTTGTTTTGATTTACGACACGAAAAACGGTTTTCCAAAATAAAGCAAATGATGAAGATTTTCTAAAAATGATCAAATTAGGATATTAGATTCACGAGGTTTAAAAATTAAGAGTTTTGGCGAACTTTGATCCTTGTTTGACAAAAAGGCTCCATGTGATTTTGAAATGTCATAAAAGATGTTTTCGTAAAAAATAGATAAACGTTTTCATTAAACTTTGTGCATAGGGTTAAAGAGTTCAAGAAGTTGCCTTCATTTTATTTGAATTTACTGTTAGAAGGCAATGTATAGTCTCGATTCCTATTTGACAAAAGTTTAAAACCTATTGTTTTCTAAAAATGACATATAATAAAAAAAACCTCATCGTTTTCGACATTAAAATCAATCTTTATTATAAAAAAAAATGAAGCCTTGTCGTTTGGGTCAAAAGACGTCTAAACACTTTCTCGATAAAACACATTTGTCATATAAAATCAAAGCAACTTTTATGCGAAAATTCACCACAAACATTCATTTAGGCACACGCGCACACATATGCGCACACCCACATTTTAGGATTTAAGAGGATAGAAAAACATCGAGATTGCGGTAACCGTGTTTCATGGAAGTCGGGGGGTGCCTAACACCTTCCCCTCGCTTAAGCAAGCCCCCGAACTCTATGAATCTCGGTTCGCGGACCAATTGAATCGGAGTCACATATGAGCCAGCGATTACGAAAACAAAATTCGGATGAGTTGGTACATCCATTTCAAATATACCAACTGGCGACTCTGGTCAATTGGCTCATTAAAAAATTGACATTTCGAAACCCCGTCGACAATAAGCCGACCCTTTTCAAAAAAATCACATCTTAATCTAAAGGATAAAATTGGAAAGGGCTTTTATTATTAAAAAACGAAACGACAAATCCCGGGGTCGACATCAACAATATGAATAACATAAGCAGGAATAATGATTTGCTTTTAGTTTCAAGATAGTCAAATAGACTATGAACTATAAATATCCACTGGAGTCAATAGCAGATTAACCCAATGGTTACTACCAGGAAATATGTACCCAAGGGGATCAGCCTCAGTACAATATGTGTATGCATAACATTTAATTTTCGTATTTTGTACCTGATATTAGATACAGGGTACTCCCCTATAATAAAGGGGTGTTCATAATAGTTGATAGACACATAATTATGTATTTTAATATTCCCATTTTTATTATTTAATATGTTTATTTAATTTAATTAATACATTTTATTTTGTTTTGCAGGAAATAGATAAATAATTGAAGTTGAGTTGGAAAAGGAGTTCTAGAAGCTTGCAAGTTGATTTTTATTTGGACTCCAACAAAGAGTTGGATACCATGTAAAAGTTGAAGTAAAAAAGGAAATAAGAATTCAAGCAATTCCAAATTAGATTAGGGTTCAATTTATTTTCTCTATAAATTAGAGTCTTATTTTAGAGAGTAGGATATAATTTATTTTCTTATTCTTCTTCTAGGAGTAGGAGCATGGAGTTGTTTTGCTACTTTTATAACAATTGTTTATTAGTTTAATAAAGTTTCTTTTTAATATTATTTGATTAGTTTTTATTTTGTTTCATGTAATTTATATTAGTAGTTTTAAATTTTGTTTTTCTTTATTATAAATTCTATGGATAACTAAATTTCTAATATTTAGGATGAAGATGAAATTAAATATTGCATACTAATTATTTTCTTTTCGTTCCGATATTAATGTCTAATTGTTTATTTCTTCAATTTTACCTTCGCGCATAATTTGTTTTGATTTTATATTAATTGCGAGGTTTTGATAGGTTATTGTTAAGATATGAGTTTTTCATAATTCATGCTTGCTCGATAAAGTTTTGATGAGTTATAGTTAATCCTTAAATTTTCATAATTTATGCTTGCCCATATTAATTATATAAATCACTATTTTTAAGGGAAGGAAAAATAATTAGAAATTAATTAAGGAAATGAAGAATTTAATTATTATGTTAGTATTTAATGGATTCGGATTCTTAGGTAGTTTTTCACATTACTAGTTTTCATTATTAATTTCTAATTTGCAATATTTAGTTAATTAATCATCTCCACCACATTTTATTTCTAATTTGTTTGGAATATAAATTAAGGGAACATTAAAATTAATTTAGTTTATGTGGTTCGACCTGTACTTGCCCGTTCTTTAATTTGATGCTGTGCAGTTGTAGTTACTATTTTTTATCACATCAATCACCTATATACATACTTTAGTGTCTTTACACAAATGATTATAAGATCAATCATCATCTTCATAAGAGCAAATATAGTATGTACTAATCTATCTGGATTAACTAATCTCCATTTTAGTGATCCTACGATTGGAAATATTTTAGTTTTGAGCTATCTTTAATTTAGATATCGTTAGCATAATCAACATTATGATTTTAAAAGCATTGCTCCAAAACTATGGGTTTATTCATATAATTAATTCAGCTAATTAATCAGGAACAAAGAAAGGCCTTAATATTATTATTAATAAATCGAATAAGATTACAAAGTATATGCTTATCACACCAAATGTGATTGGCTTGAGGGCATATTACTTTCAAAAATCGTGCTTGTGCCTCCTTTATAGTCTCATCTTGTCCAAGCTTGAACATTTTATAGTCATGCATGAGCATGCTACGCTTTACTTCCCTAACTTTTGAAGTTCCTTTAGCTTTCTTCTACTTTCTTACTTAGTGAATATAGTGAAAACTTAGGATGGTTATGAGGCTTAATATAATAGGAGTATACTCCTCCTTTTCATCAATTAAGAACCCCCAACAAGAGCTATAATATCGCAACTCAGCCTCAATTCATCATTTCCCTAGTCGCTCCAACCGACGGCCTCCAATGGTCACTTCTTCTCTATTATCTGGTGGGCATTACTCCATCTCATCCCCTACCTTAGTCGCACCATTTGTCCCAAAATGATAGACAAAAGAATGCAACAAAGCTACGCTACATGAGTTGCACAGTTTGGGTTAGAATATACAACATACCACTCATTTGTATTATTTAGTTAGAGCAAGAGTTGGGCTTAGTTCTCAAATAATTGGGGTTGCTGAATTGGGTCAATAAAAAAATAACTTTAGGTCAAAAATATCAGTATAACAAGGCCTGATGTTGCTCATGCACTTAGTATAACAAACAAATATCAGTTTAATCCTAGAGAAAAACACTGGAAGGCAATGAAAATATCCTAATTTACTTAAGAAAAACTAAGAATGTATTTCTTGTCTATGGTAGGTCTGATTTAAAACTAGAGGGCTATATAGACTCAAGTTTTCAAACTAGCCAAGATGATAGTAAATCCGTTTTGAGTTATATATTTACCTTAAACGGTGGTACAATGAGTTGGAAAAGTTTCAAATAGCAAATGGTTACCAATTCGGTGACAGAGGTAGAGTACATAGCTGCAAAGGAGGCTGTTTAGATGAAGAAGTTTGTAACTAAACTTAGGGTAGTTCTTAGCATTTAAGGACCAACGCCTTTATTTTGAGAGAACACAAAAGCTGTTGCATAAGACAAGGAACCCAAGTCTCATCAAAAATCCAAATATGTGTTGCGACGATTTCATTTAATTAGAGAGAACATTGAAAGAGGAGATGACATCCTGGAGCAAGTAGACTCTTAAGATAACATTGCAGATCTATTTACTAAAGCAATAACTCAATAGCAGTTTAAGAATATAAGTATTAGATACCAAGGCAAGGCTTTCGTGCAAGTGAGAGATTGAAAGTAGTAGACACACATGTCAATCATATTTGATATGATATAGCATATACTTTGTAATCTTATTCATTTATTAGTAAAAAGTTTATTTATACAAATGTATTTTTTTATCCATATTTAATTGTTAATATTAATTGTGATAAAACCATAGTTGTTTAACAATACTTTTTGAATCATGATGATAATCATGGCAATGAGATCTAAATTCAAGATAGTTTAAAACTAAAATTATTCCCAATCATGGGATCACTAAATTGGGGATTAGTGAATCCAGATAGATTAGTACATACTATTTTTGCTCTTATGAAGAGGATAATTTAACAAAGAATCTACCACTTCTAGTAAAATGAGAGAATGTCCTATGCTATTAGATAAATAATAACTTAGTAGTCATTGGCCAAGACATAATGAAAATTAGATATGAGTTTCTAATTTACCATGTCTTGTATACATATAATCAAATAAACTAAGACTTGACAGTAAAACCATATCTTGTATTTGATTGAGACATTATATGGTAGAAGAATTGAATTGTACGATAACTATTCATTGAAAGGTTCTTTTTATGATTAAATGTTGAAATCTATATTATCTAGAAAGTTGTTGATCGCTAAGGGGACTTATCCTTATTATGGAATAAATATTATTTATTTAAATAAATTAAATATTTTAATTTATTTATTTAAATAAGATTATAATTGTTGTGATTGATTCATTCTACAACCGATTTAATATGGGGAACCTAAAGGGTCATACCGTAAAAAGAAAAATATTTATTTAAGAAGTAAATGACATAATCGTAATAATAGATGAAACATATTTAATTTACACTATGGTGATGGATTAAATTAAATAGCTTAATATTTATTATTTAGTATTTTGAAAATACTAATTATAAATTAATAATAGAACTCTTATTGTAACGACCCCGAAATTCGACCCACTTTATCATCTTAATTTTCATGTTTATTTAACATTATATTCCTTACATCCAAATTTCGGTTCGTTAATAAATCTTTAATCACCTTAATTGATCCATTAGCTGATTTCAAAATCATCAATTTCCAAATTTTCGGTATAAATTTTTCTTTTTCTCTTTCTCAATTCAAACGTTATATTAAAATAGTTGAATAATTAAAATCCTTACATTTCAATCCTAGTCCCATGGATCGCAACCTTTACTTTTTCTTTCTCTCACTTGTATCATAAAGCTCGACATTCAAATTTTAATACCATTCATATCCATACAAATATTCCTTGTGTCATTATTCGTAATCAAACATATAATAATTTCTACCGTAATAATTATCCTGACCAATCACAGTTCATCATTGAACTTCTATCATATTCAGATTCAACTTATATATACATACAATTCATCACCGTAAATTAACAAATTTCTCACATTGAATGTTAATATTAACAATATAACAGTCACGTTTTCTACCTTCTAGGCAATTCATCTCTAACATAATCCAATATTCTTGAATTTCATTTCTTTCCTGCAAAAATGTTTATTAAGCAAATAATGAGCACAACGGCTCAGCAAGTTCAACAGTTATACTTCACATATCACATACCTTATCATGCTCAGTGTGTGTAATACATCATGTGCTTGTGTTTCTACCATAACGATATATCTCATATATATTCATATCGTTGCACAAAGTACACATTGTGGTCATATACTCACGTATCACATAGCAAATAATTTTTATGCATTTAAATCAAGAATTACATATCATACAGTCCAACATTTAACATAAAAGGGACTGAAGAACTTGCCTGGATCTCCAATAAATAGCTCAAAACCTTAACTCGATCAACCTATGATAATAAAATAATCAAATAATAATTATTTATCCTTTTTATGATATTAATTTAATTAATTAATTTCATCTATAATGTAATTAACCCTACCTGGCAATTTATTTTAGGGTACCGGGTTAATTATTAACTAATAAGGTTAATTATATTAACCCCGTTCCTTAAAAATAATCATTTAACTTAATATAAATACTTCCACTACGGACAACCCGGTTTATCGGATAAATTTTAGCATATCTGGTCGTCCAAAAATTTTATTTAACCATTTCCTAGATGGTAACCTTATTAGATTAATATTTAAACATTTAAATATTAATCCCCAATATTTAATATTTTTACAAAAATATTAAATTTAATACCCAAACATCATTTCTATATTTTTAGTATTTTTCTATATTTTTCTATGATTTTTAAACAATTTTTAAACATTTATTTAATTAAAAACAAGTTCTGGGGGCATTTTGGTAATTTTCGTGCCTTTGGGGACATAACCGGAATTTCCCAGAAAGTTCAGGGGCATTACCGTCATTTTAACGCGCCAAGGGACACAATTGGAATTTACCGGAAACTCTAGGGGCATTTCTATAAATTGCCGAGGTTAAAGGACACGACGGCCCTTTCCGGAAAAGACTAGGGGCATTACGGTAATTCCCCGCGTACGTCGGCCAAAACGACGTCGTTTCCTTGCCTGTTCCAGAAACTTCAGCCGCGCAACGCGCGACCTATTCTGCCCTAAAACGACGCCGTTTTATAACCAGCGCACGAAAAAAAATAGGCCGCCGCGCATTGCGCGGCTACCCTGTTTCTTCTCCTTCCTGCTGCCGAAACAGTCGCCACCTTTCCCACATTTTTCCATTTTTTGCACATAAAAATCTCAACATAAATATTCCACACATGATATAATCAACATATCTTCATCCAAAAATTGTTTAGAATAATTATCCTAATTATTTACTAATTTTCTACAAAATTATTTTATCATCAATAAATATAAAACAAATCAAATAAATTAATTTATACCTTCTAAAATTCTTTCCTTGAAGCTTAGAATTCATCCTCATGATGGCTCCAATATCTTCTTTTCCCTCTTGTAGCCATGGTGGTCGGTGGTGGCTAGGATGGTGGTGTTCGGTTGGAAGAGGAAGAGAAACCTTTGTGTTCTCTTATTTCTTTTCTTTCTTATCCCTTTTATTTTCTTTTTGTTTGCTTTTTATACAACTTGCAACTTAACCAAATTCTAAACAAAAAACCATTCCGCCGACTTTGAAGCTTCCAGATTTTTCAAATTGCGTATAGCTTGTATAAATGAGGTATTTTTATACATTACGTAATTATATCGTGTAATAAATATTTTATATAATAAGTATAAAATATTTATTCTAATTTACTAAAAATCATAATATGATTTATCAATAATATTAATACCTCTTTTGGGTACTTTTCTTGACAAATTTTGTACACGCATAACCACATGCATGTAATTATATGAGGTAATTTATACCTCCAAAAATCATAAAATAATTCATATAACTTATAAAAATTATTTTTCATAATTTTTCACTCCGTTACTTGGATAACATGTTACATTAACATGTTCACGTTTCCGAAATATTATTTTTCATAAAAGTCATAATAATTCCATTATACATAAATATAATTTTTAATAACTTAAAACATTCCTTTTTCTTATTTATTATTCAATTTCTTTAATATTCACAATAATTTCTTATATAAATTATATAATTTAATATTATATAATTTATATAATTACACTATTCCTTTCTAATTATTTCCATTTTTCACAAATACAATTTATAAAATTTTCTTCCATCCTTAATTAATTTAATTTTCTTATATAAATTATATAATTATTCCTTATATAATTTATATAATTATAATTTCCTTTATACATTACATTAATTTTCTTATATAAATTATATAATTTATTATTATATAATTTGTATAATTACATTTCTTCTCAATCAAATTCTAAATTTTCACCATAAATCTAAAACCAATTATTACAATTTTATTAACTTCCTCATTCACTTTTCATTTAAAAATTGTATTAATTTAATCATTAATCCTTTTACTTCCATAATTAATAACATTTATAATAACCACAATTAAACATAACACATATATATACAAATGTATATATATTCATATCTAATAACATTATTTAAAATAATAATTCCTGCACCTTCACAATAATTTTATTGTACAATTTATTGTACCTTTACATATAATTTCTTTTATTTTTTCATAAATTATTTTTAAACAATTTATTTACTTTTCAATTAATTTAAATCAACATCAATTATCACCATCTCTATACTGATTTAATTTTATCAATTAAATCCCTTCACATACCTTAAATCACATAATATAATAATTAATTTAAACAACCTTGATAATTTTATCAATTAAATTCTCATTTAATATTATTAAATAAATCCTGAAAATTTGGATCCTCACACTTATAATTATTATTAATATTATTATTATTTAGTTCTTAAATGGTTTAAGAATTAATTAATAAGATTATTCTCATATTAGTTCTTAATAAGATTAGAAGTTTAATTAAAAGTATTATTCCTAAAGGTGTTATAATGATTGACTATATCTATAAATAAGAGTAGTTTTATTATGAATTAGAGTTACACACACTTCCACAAGATTTGTGAGAGTATTCACAAATTCTCTAGATCTAAGTAATTAGAAGATAATGAAAATTAGGGTTTGCCGCCACCCACTTCTTGAATCCATATTATTCCTTGGTGGATCACCTCTAAAGGCCAAACGCTTGGGTGACTTACATTGATCAAAGGAATCCAATCAATGAATTTGAAGGAGAACGCAAAGAACAAAGAAGTTAAACTGGAAACGTTGAATCTTCAAAGGTACAATCTCTAACTCGTTCTTTGTTAATTAATAATCGTGTATAAATGTCGATCATAGTTATTGTAATGACTGTGAATATTCTATCGCATTGTAAATATATTTAGGAAATATTTATCAATGAAGTGAATTAAATTTTTGTTTAATATATTGTGCATTCATGTCTTTGTGTGTGAGGGTTTTATTAAAGGGAAATTCACTTGGTTGGTTATTTTAAAACTAGTCGACTAACCTAAGATTTCTTTTTTTATATATCGATGATCGATAATTTAGAAACCCTAAGTAATAGTACATTCGATTTTGTGTTTAGCAAGTCTAATTGGATTATGTGTTTTGTTAATATTGCATTTAATTAAGCTTCAATGTGTTTTTAATTGGTAGCTTGACAAATGAAACTGGGTGTCTAAAAAAGGAATTATTAAATTAATAGTCCAGGAATTAATAAATGAAAACCATAATTGAGCCGATTGGGTTAAGAAATGAATTAAGGTGAACCTAATTGCTACTAAACCCTAATTATGATCCAAACATTAATTAGTTAAGGGGTATGAATTGAACATATTAATTTGGCCCAAATCATGAACCTAATTAAGGTTAGGGCCAAAGTTGGTATGAATTAATTGATAGCCCAATAAAAATCAATGTTGGAATTAATTGTAGGCCCAATCATTTAATTAATTGAGGCCCATTATGATTATTTGTAAAGTCCAATAAATTAATTAAATTCTAGCCCAAGACTTAGCCCAAGGTGAGTGATGTTGGTGACTATATATATATATATAGACACACACACACACACACACGCACGCACACACACACACACGCACACACACACACACACACACACACACACTTAATTAAGTCATTAAAAGAAAAGAAAAATAAAATAATTTTAGGGGTAAGTAGGGCCCATGGCCGACAGCTAGGATGGACTTTTGGGGAGCTTAGTAGCTTTCCTTGGAAGCTTAGGAGACTTGGGAGAAGCAAGGAAAAAATAGCAAGGCTAGTAGCCTAATATGATGGATGGTTGATGTGTATACTCGCACTTTACACAAAGTGTAAGTATACATTTTAACCAATAGAAGTTTGTTATACTCATAACCATCCATTCATTCTTTAGTCATTCACCAAGTCTTAAAGAGAAAAAGGTTGATAGCAAAAAGGAAAGCTAGTAAGAAAGAGTGAGAGAACACTTAGAGTTCTTACTAGATAGTTAAAAAAATACCAAGAGGTTTGCTTGGGGGGTCTCAGCAGCCTTGGAGTGTTCTTGATTGTCCAACTATATCATCTCTTACTTTGGAAAGCAAAGAAAGCAAGCACTAAGAGCAAAAGGTATAAAACTTTATAAAAACCCTAGTTTATGCTCTTTTTTTTTTGCTCTATATATATTTTCTATGGTAGAAAATTAGTTTCAAATCTCTCTATGCTTAAAACCATGCTAGATTAGTAGATTTATAATTTAATGGGTTTAACATAGGTATTTATATGCATTTATATTGAAAAATTCGATCAAAGACATGAAATCGATATTTACCGGTAGAATCCTAAATTGGTTAGCCGCTTCCCGGATTTACTGTTCACATTTTGTAAGTCATGTTCAAGATCCGTCAACTCCAGGTGGTAGAACTATAAGATACAAAAAAAATTCAAGTGGAACGACTGAAAAATATTAAAAGGGCTATTTTTTGGTGATTTTTCTAGCAAAATAGTTCACTACTGAAAAAATCACAAAAACTTACTGCCCTGATTTTTAAAGGGCCTATTTTGGCCACTTATTTTGTGTTTAGAATTCCAATATTTGTATACCTAATAGTATATGATATAAAATAGCCACTGTACAAAAATGAATTTGATCCGACCTCAGATGAGTGAGTTATGACCCAATGATTTTTTATGTTTTAAAATATTATAACTGTTATACCTTAAAACATTGAACTCAAAAACTTATAATATTTTAACTGGAAGTAGCATATAATGGCAGGAAGCTACCATATAAATTTTAGAATTTTATGATACAAACTCGAGTTTTAATAATTATTATAAATTTTGGATAGATATGACCAATTTAAAAATAGTAAATGAGGTTAAAAAATTAAAAGAAAATTATTTTGTCTTTAAAATGAAATTTAGTAATTTTATCCAAGCGATACTAAAATAATAAATCAAGTAGGTATTTTTGATAATTACCTTTAACTTAAGAAAAATAAAGATAATAGCATAAAATAATTATGTACTATTTAATTAAAATTAAATAATACATAAAGGTAATTATTTATTATTTAACTAATATTAAATAATAAATAAAGTGATTAAAAATAATTAAATTAATTATTTATTATTTAAATGCTAAATAATAAATAAAGTAGAGGAATTAAGAATTTAATAAAGTAATTTAAACCATTTACTTTTAATTGTTACTAAATTATTAAAATATTATTAAATAATAATATTGGTTAAATTATTATTAAATGATTAATAATAATAGTAAGTGATTAAATTATTATTAAATAATTAATAATAATAATAGATGGTTAAATATTATTACAGGATTAATATTATTGTAATAATATTAACAATCAATTAAGATGTTGTTAGATAATTAATGACAGTAGTAAGTGAATTAGATATTATTAAGTGTATTATGATATTGTTTAGTAATTAAAATATTTTTTAAGGGTGATAATATTGTCTTGTAACTTATGTGTTATTAAATAGGGAAGTATGTGCTTAATTGTCATTTAATTAAGAATTATACGTGAATTCCTATGTGAGTTACTAATTGAAAGATAAATATATCTAATATTAGGTCTTTCGAAGGAAAACAATTAAATTGTGTAAGTCATAGACAACGATCAAGATAAGTTTCCTAACTCAAACTCGAGTTATTATTTTCAATTATGTTAATGGTTTAACTTATTATCAATGACTTCACATCAATGATATTTATTAATATTCGTACTTCGTGCATTAGAATTCTTGTTCTATTATTGAACTGTGAAACATTTAAAGTTCTTCTTTCATGAACTATTTAAAATAAAATAATCTACGCCAATTGTTTTGATTAGACATATATATGTTGATTTTTTTTGAAAGCTATCCAAATCGGTGGTTGGTGCGGATTCTTGGATTGAGAGAGTAACCTTTGATAGGAGACTATAAGTGTCAGTTATCCGATATAGTCAGAGTTTAATGTTATGGATACACGTGATGTATAAGAGGCTGATCTCCTAAAGTAAAAATTGATAGTTTAAATATATAAAAGAGTCATTCGAATGATTGATTCCTTGTCAATGTTCATGGTCTATTGGACCACTCAACAGTAAATAGTTAATACTCGCTCTTCCATTTAACTTTGATTAACTTGTCAGTTATTTTATCAACTATTTCAAAAGTTGAGTTATTCTATTGTTATTCTTATTCATTCATGATATGCCTTTGTTATTTATTTTAAACTTACTGAGCAAAGTAGTTGTTAATTCTTGCTATATAATGAATTAATTGCAGTTAAGCTAGAGAGTTCCGAGAAGGACAAAGGCAAGGGAAAGCTTAAGGAATAGTTATATGTACTACTATTCTATCATGTAATCATGAAACCTTTTTGTATTAATAGTGTATTCATGATGCATTTTGCTTACGGTTATAGACTTTTGGACCGTAGTGAACATTTTATAATGAACAACTTATGTTTATTTATTCTGCATTAGTAATATATATTTCTTAGAGGTGTTTGTATGTATTAGATCGTGAGCACTGGGTTCGAGGTAGCAGTACTTGAATTTGGGGGCATCACAGTTATGGTTTGTGAAATTTTAAATTCTAATTTTGCCATTATTCCTCTGTTATTGTGCAATTTGATTGTATGTTCATGAATATTACAAACCAAAACCTTTTTACTCAAGGCATCGGTGACTACATTGGTCTTCCCCAGGTGATACGGAATTTCACAATTATAGTCTTTAGACAGTATACTATATGATGCAAACTACTATGCACTAAGTTAGCTACATATAAATATAAAATATGATTATGTTTATGTGCTATGTATGATTAAATTGTCTTATTAATATTTAAAATGTTTTACAGACAATAAGATAATAGTAAATAATGAGATAATAATAAAAAAAATTATTAAATAGAAAATATCGCTTGGAATGAGACAACTAGGACAGCAACCACCAAAAGAGTGGGTGAACAACGAGGATAGGGTTCAAGAGGATCCTATGCAACGCTTAGTGGACCTATTAGTAGGCGCGATGCAAGGACGGAACACCGCAGAGGTAAACCCTAACACGCCAACGACTCATTTAGCAAACTTCAAAGATTTTAAAGTCATAGGGCTCCTACAATATAGGGGAACTACTATAATGTTACGAACTTCTAAAGAAAGGTAATCCAACTTTATATGAATAATAAAGATTGAATTGTACTTCAAATGTGTTATGTGATTTTTCTATGTGTTTGATTTTGTGTTTTGATTCAAGTATTCAACCTTAACACTTAATAAAATCAAAAAGTTATTTTAGAATAAAATGAAAATAAAGTTAAAACCTAATCCCTAAGGGTAGAAAACCTAAGGGTTATAACCTAAACATTAATCACTATTAATAAATATGAAAAGAATACGAGAATTATACGAAAAAATTACAAGAATAATACGATAATAATACAAAAATTATACAGTAAAAATATGAAAAGTCAACCGATAAATAGTAAAATTTAACTAACTTGAAGACTTGAAAATGAACTAAGTTGAATAGTATTTAGTTGTAAACAAATTAGGTTAGGTGTAACTAAGTTGGTGTAATCAAACTAAGAAAAACTAGTACAATTACACTAACTAGTTGGTTACTAAATCCATGTGAAATGAGATCAACTAATCACAAGTCAAGTGAACATAAATAAACTAATTATGAAAGAGATGATTTAAGCACGAAGAAAGCACGAAGTGCCCGACCAAAGAGGAAGAGAAAGCCAAATTACGCACTTCTATGATTAGACATTTTTATGTCTTAAAGTATAATTTACTCTCACCTTGCTAGTCTATAAATACAAGCATCCATCCTTCATTAATCCTTACCATTTACAACCTATTTTGAGAGCAACAAAGTTATTATCAAAGTTAAATAGAGTTCTTGTGAGTTAGTTTTCTCATTCAATAATTGAAGCCTTGCAAAAAAATAAAAAAAATAAAAAAAATAGTTAAAACTTGCAACTTCAACAAGTATCATCTTACTTGTTATTATGTTTAATTTCAATTCATAGTTATAGCTAAATCGAGCAAATACAAGTAGCAATAATGCTCAGATTTTTTATGTCTAGATTATCGAAATCACAATCGCCAGTAATTATAATATTCACTTTATTTCAAGAATATAGTCGAAAACATGATAAACACTAGTTGTTACCATGTTTGATTCATTCTCCGTGTTCTTGAATAAAAGTCATAAATTTCTATATAAGTAGGTTTATGATTTGTCATTTAATGTTATGGAGTGGTAAAAATTGATGACTTAGCCTTTCAATGCTTATGGCATCATGTTTCACTTGGCTAGTTCAGAAAGTATGAACCTAGTTGTCATATTGACCTTATAAGCAATTTTTTGATTCCTTGCATTTGGAATCTTAAAAATCTAATCTATCAAAGTTGGAGAGGGGAATATTCTGATGAGAATTGACTCAAGAATGACTCCAAAATTTTTTATCAAGAAGAAATTATGCATGATTTAGTTTTGGAAAGTTAAAGCTCCAAATCCTTAGAGAACAAGCTGATTTGTGCTCTCCTTAAGGCCTAAAATAGAGTTTTGGTGCGTATAAATTTTGCAATTCATAACACCTATACAAATAGTTAAAATAAGTTATTATAAAACTTATGAAGATGTATTATACGATAAACTAACCATCGTATGCTCATAACTCATTTATGTAGGGTTTACAAAAACAAATTTAAGCGTAGTGTTAATGCTAATTACACACCAAGGCAAGTCTTCTACCTAAAACCTATGTTTACAAAATTTATACTTGATTTATACACTTTGTGAAACAATATGTTATAAATCCTTGAAATAAAAATTATTGCTATTAGTTTCAGCATAACTTAAGAAATGATTATTTATTCGAGAAATATTGAATTATGATTCTTTATTTAAGCCTTTAGTCAAATTAAATTATTTTGGTACGACCTCTTAATGTGAAGCAAACTGAGACGAACAAAACTTTAAACATTTTATGATTAGTTCAATATAGTGTATGTGACATCCCGGATTTTTACATGAATGTTAAATAAGAATCTTGGTTCATTAAGTAAAAGTTAGCAGTTAAAACTTAATTTTGAATGACAGAAAGTAGTAAGAGTGATTAAATATAAATTATTATTTAATCAATGTGCTGGAAATGACCTGTGTGGTTGAAATGGTAAAGAGGGACCTATGTGGTTGAATTAGTAAAGAGGGACTCTTGATGTAAATAGGAGTCTATAGAGCGTATAAGGATCAGTCACTAATTTAAAGTACATTAGTGACTCGATATATGAAGGAATTATAATAAATGCAATTTATAATGGTTGAATGAAAATAGAATGGATTAAAGGTAATGATATGATGAAATACCTATAGTAAGGTAATTAAAAAGGAATTATTATAAGACAATGTGTTGTGGTAGATTGGATGTACGTATATGTTTGTTCTAATAATGAAAGAAAAGTTAAAATCAAGAAAATGATGGAGATGAGGAAATAGTGTGAATTGAGCTTAAATTATGAAATTAATAGCGAGCTTAATGAATAGGTCTGGACAGCTACGTAACAGGAATGACAAGGTAAGACATGATAGAATATGCGAAAAAGGAAGGAATAGTATAACCTAATTGGTATATTATGGATTAAAGGAATGATGTGTGAATGTTTAGAATTTTAAGGAATTGATATTGAATGATTGAATTAAGATAATCGTGATACGATGTGTAAAGACAAAATGGTAATACCCTCAAATGTGAGTATAAGGAACGTAGATTTTATATATGTTGAGAATTGACATTATGTGTGTTGAGTGAATAATAGAAAGGACGAAAAGTTATAATGAAGATATTATGAATTTAACAAGATAAATGATGATGGATTTTGGTAATCCGGTCGAGGTTCGTTTCTCGAGGAAGCAGTTTATGTAAAAAGTGAGCATGTCGACTTGATGAGATGTCAAAAATTAAAATTGATTGAATATGGAACTGAAATGGTTCGAAGCAAATTAAGATTTTATTGATATGTATTTGAGCATACTGATAAATTAATGAGTATGTAACTGATCGAATTAATGTTTTGAAGTGCGACAAGTGTTATGGGACAAACAAGTTATGGAGTATTTGATTGTTGAATAAAATTCAAGCCTAATGAAACAAGTTTGGATAAAAAAGGACTTGAATTGGATTAAAAAAGATTAAGTTATGATTTAGGAGAATTAAAACTCTCAAGGAATTGTGGCTAATGACCATGCTACCTTTGTCAAATTATGAAATGACCTTCATGTCCTTCTTATGAGAATTGATCATTATGCCATTGCTAGTGGAAGAAAAATGACATAATTACCCCTAACCATGATAGTGTTAAGCTAACCATGTGCGGTTAGTTGTTGGAGAATTGATAAACTTATATATGTGATTATATTTTCATGTATCAAGCTAGCACACTTTATTTCATTTTTCCAAGTTCCAAGTGAGAGCTTACGAGAGAAAGAAGAAAGAAGCTAGGGTTTGAGCAAAACCTTGGAGAAATTACTGCAAAAGTGTACAAGAGAAGCTTATTAAGCTATCAAAGTGGAGCATACATCATGAACAAGGTTCATGGCTAGAAGAAGAAAGGCTACATGAAGGCATAAATGAGTTTTAACATTAAAAGTTATCTTTTATGTGTTTTTATGTAAGAACAAAAGAAGCTATGCATGAATTAATGGCTTAATGTAAGTATTTTCTGAGTTTATATGCTTATGTTTGGTTTATGATTAAACCCTAGACTCAAGTTGGTAGAACAAAGTTGATGGACTATTCATGTTCATGTTACAAGCTAGAAATTATGATTTAAGATATGATCATGTATTATATGTTGCTAAATTTGATGAAAACCTAGACTAGAAGGTTGATCATGGAGAAATCATGTGTAATTTTATGCTAGATATCATCAAAGAGTCATAAATGGTTTAAAAGCATGACATGTGTGAAAAAGTTACAATATTATACTATGATTTGCATATAGACCAAATTATAATCTGTAAAAGTGCATTAGAAGGTGCATATAGAAGCTATGCGAATACACATAGTGGCTAAATATGTATGTGGTGCATAGAGTCCAAGATTTCAAGTTGAGCTTAAGGGTATGATTTCTTAATTTGACAAAATTCCACCAACGTATGATTTTTGGCCATTTTAGATAATTAATGGGTTAATAAGGTCAAACAACTAAGTTTTACGTAAATACATGTGTTAGAGTCGTTTTGAAAGTTATTTAGTGTCAATGGCGACAATTGTGAATTTTAAATGTTTTAAAATGTTCTTCGACGCTTAAAACGAACTATTTGAAAAATGAAACAATTTGAAAAGTTTTAAATATTTTGAAGGCCCATGCAAGTAAATTATATGTTATATGTGTTATGTGACATGTTGGAATCAAGTTTTTTTTATATAAAAAAAGAGCCTAAAAATAGCATGGATTTTTGAAAGAAGAACTTTTTAGAGAAACCAGTAATGTGCTAATATGATGGTAAGGTTTTGCATACACATGTGTGTAACCAATGCATGAACCAATATTATGATTATCTAGTACCTAATCGGGGTAAGATATTACTAGTAGATGTAAACAAAGGTAAAGGATATTAAGGTAATAAAATAGGAAATGGTATAATATAATATACCTATAGCTATATAAAGCATTGTAATGCTTGTGTGCTAGGTTGGAGACAAGCTATGATGTATTATTAACCTAAATAAGGTATAATACATCAAAAGTGAAATGAATAGAGATAAATGGTTAAGCGATTATGGATAAAGTTTGATAAGTTATATTAAGTCTTATGATCCTATAATGTTATATAGGTGCAATGTTGGCATAAAAAGTTCGGACTAGCAACCCTATGCGAGGAAGGATAGAAAGAGCAAATAAGAAGCGTAAATGTTAAGTAAATAAATGAAGATCAAACAAGTTTTTAAGACTTAAATGTAATAATTGCTTAACGTGAACTATGTGATAGTAAAAGATTTAAAATGTGCACTCCGTGCAACTATGTGCCTTAACTGTTAAATGCCATACGTGACATTTATTCATAGCATGGTAAAGTAAAGGACACATGACGCATGAATATAAAATGCAAGTATGAAATGTGTTATCTGTTTGACTTATTGAGCCTTTATGCTCACTCGTGCTATGAACTAACCTTTTCTTGTAAAGTACGAGAAGGCCAGATGTTTCGGTTAAGCTAAAGGTAAAGAGTGCTAAATGCATAGATAAGCGTGAAGAAAATTTGTTATATGTATTGGTGTAATGTGCAAACAAGCCAGATAAATGTAAACCCATAATGGTATATGTAATTAACGTTTAGGTTTTAATTATGAGCTTAGTTGTTAACAAGGGATGTATGATTTGTAAATTCATAATGATAGTAGTGAATGTAATTTGTTTTGAGAAAGGTTATAAAAGGATAAGATAAAGGTATTATTGGTAGTCGATTTTTATATGTAGTAAACTCGTATGTATTGTACAGATGTATGAAACAGGTACAAGTAAACATGAACAGATATAAGGTAAACAGGACTATGTATGGATAGATAAATGTTAAAATTTATTCACAGGTTATGTCAAGTTAAGTCATAAATTATATATATGATTCTGATAATTGTAATAAACTAGGTCACAATTTATTAATGTTTGACCTAACTTCTAAAGTATAGAAAGTGAACGTTACGATCATGAGACTGGTAAAAAATATAAAATAAATAAACAGATTTATGAACCGCATTATAGTCAAATATTGATTTTAAAGGTTAAAGGTTATGTATTAACGCACGAAATCACCATTAAGATGCTTTATGATTATATAATATGATTTTAAGATTAATAATTATGTTATCCAGATGTAATTAGAAATAAATAAGGAATGTTGGGATTTCGGTAGCGTTACAGTGGTATCAGAGCTGATGGGTTATAGACCTTAGGTAAGAATACATTGGGCTATGACTTTTGTGGGAAGAAGGAAATGGTAAGGAAATGAACTCTAGAGAAGTTAAGTAAGAAAGAAATGATTTTTGGGAATTCATGATTAAGAAATGGTAAATGATATCTTAAGATAAGATAATGAGACATGGTAAAGGGTTAAAGGATCTTAAATGATCAAAGATAATGGAACTCTTGAAGATTTATGAATTGCAAAGAGATGAATTGATGAAATTCATTTCAGGTTAAGGAAAGGTAAAGGAAAAGCCAAGTAAGGACAAGTTAAGGAAATGTTAGGGTATGTGGGATTTTTCATTGAGGACTCATGGTATTGGCTGAGTTGTACACTTCCTTGTATGGACGGGGATTTTGTACTTGGTTTCACGACCACTTAACTTTCTATAATGATAATCAGTAGAGATCTAGGGTCACGATATCAGTTATGTATGTAGAGAATGTGATTCTTTTTTTCTATATATATCTGATATATAGGAAATGATAATGAGTAAGGTTAGTTGTGTGTTATGAAAACCCAAGCGTATAGTAAGTTTGTGACTCATGATTGTATGGTAGATGTGACGACCCCAAATTCGGGTTCCATAACCTCGGGTTTGGTTCTTCACTGTACAATACTTACTAACAATTAAATACATAAATTACATTTAAACTTCGTAGAATAATACAAAAGGTTCCTTATAAAAAGGTTACACTTCCCAAGGTCGATTAACCTTAATCGTAACATTATATATCTTGAGAGAAATACAAAAAAATTATAAGAAAATTACATAACAGTAATTTAAGTCTAGCATGCATCAACTAAACTAAGCGTTTGCTTTCCCCTTGCCTTTGTCTATTTTAGAGTATTCGGGCTTAGCTGAAATATAGTCATGATATAGCAAGAATGAGCAACTAAATAGCTCAGAAAGTTTATAAACAACAACAATAGATATATCATGATGAAGGGAAATAACGTCAGGGTTTTCAACAATAACAATTGTGAAAGATATCAAGAATCAAAGTTCAATATAAGAATGGATTGACTCTTTACTGCTGAGCGGTCTTTAATGACCATGAACTGCTATTAAGGTAGAACAAACATATATATATCTGACACCTTGAAAAACGAGACACTCGAGGGGATCAATCCTCTTGTGTCCTATGTATATGCATAATATTTAGATTTCTTGCGCAAATTCGATTTCCCGACAAATAAAAATCCCTTTTAACTAGGGTTGTTCATTCTCAGTCTTACTATAAGAATCCACACTAACAATTAATTTGGATAAGTTTTTAAAATATTCAATTTGAAGAATTTAAACATGCATTGTCTAGCCGAAACAATTAGCTGAGACATTTTTAAACAGTTCTTGAATTAATGAACTATAACATTTGTAAAAGGACTAAGTGCGAATACAATAACAAATAATGATGTGGAATAATTTTAGATAATTAATCCAGTTTAAGCTCTGTCAAATAACTACGAGTGTAGATACTTGCTCAATAATAATTGAATTGCTCAATGTAATTACTGTTGAAGAAAACTTGCAACAATAAATACAAGTAAGGGTTAAGAAGAAACTTGTCTCATGCGTCGTTTACGGCTAACCAATTTAATTTAATAATCCTTGAACGGACCTAACAATTATATCAGTTTGATCTTAAATTAGTATCATATACTCATAAGTATGATGACTTTTATAACTCTTAGGAACCACATACTTGAATAATTACGGGTATTTAAACACTTAGAAAATATTATCGCTACTTGATAATCTTTCATACACAAAGAACCTATATTAATTATTTAATATAGTTCAACCGCTTATATAATATTATTAACAATTTAATAATATTTTATTAGCCTTGTAATATTATTCATCATTTAATAATACCTTATAAATCTTCTAATATTATTAATCATAAGATTTTATTCATTAACTAATATTATTAATCATTTAATAATATTTTATTCATTATCTAATATTATTAACTATTTAATAATATTTTATTAAGTATCTAATAGTATTAATCGTTTAATAACATTTTAATCATTATCTAATATTATTAATCATTTAATAATATTTTATTAGTTATCTAATATTATTAATAATTTAATAATATTTTATTAATTAACTAATATTATTAATTATCTAATATTATTTTATTAGTTTTCTAATATTATTAATCATTTAATAATATTTTATTAACCTTATAATGTTACTAATCATTTAATTCATTTACTTATATTATTAATCCAAATTCTTCTTTAATTATTATTTAATATCAACTAAATAATAATTTATTAATTATTACCCTTATTTATTATTTAATATTAATTAAATAATAAATAATTATTTTATTAACTTTATTCAACAATTAAATAACCTTTGATGAACCTATTTGCATTATTTATTATTAAATAATAAATAATTACTTTAATTACTTCAATAGATTATTCTTATTTTTCTTTATTTATTATTTAATAAATTAAATAATAAATAATCAATTACTTTTAATTCCCTTTAATAACAATTAAATAATAACTAATTAATCATTGTTAATTATTATTTTATTTAAATAATAATTAATTTTCTTAAATATTCTTAGTTTACATTATTTATCATTTAAGGTTTATTTAAATAATAAATAATTATTTTATTTGGATCTCATATTAATTATTTTAATATTTAAAACATTACACGACCTGTTTAGTTAATTAAAACCGACCCGAACCTACCTGAACTGACCCGAAACCATTTTCGACACGACTCGACCTAAACCAAGCCACGTCAGCTGACCCAGGCGCTCAAGATGGCGCCCAGTGCTGAGTTAGGTGCCTAGGCGCCCTTATCCAGGATTTTTTAAAGCAGAATGTTTGTTATTTTGTGTTTTATTTTGTGATTTTTACCTCCTTTGTTCAAACTTGCATAAAATGAAATCTACAAATCCAAATGACCTCAAATTGGTCCTGTTGGATTCGTATCTTCTTGAACTACAATATTCCATCATTGAAACACATTTTTGGATATGTAAAGATCAGAAAAAATGGGCTCAAAGTGGACTGTTGTGCATTAGGGTTTTAAAATGACATATTTTGCGGTAAAAGCCATAACTTCTTCATTTATTCCATATTTTTGAGAGGTTTAAGTTGGGTGTTCTTTATAATCATATATGTAACTTTCTAGCCATAGAAATCAATTTTCCAACTTGTATATTTGAAACTACAATATAAAACATAACATGCTTGACTAGGGTTTACCGGTAAATGCTAATATAGATTGTTCTTCCATTTTTATGCAATCAACACATACCAAAACATGTATTAAACATATCAAACCATGAATATACCAATATAACATAGTTTTAGACTTCTAGATCATCAAAAGAAGTTTTGATGGGTTAAAAATATATTTTTGATCATATAAAACATACATAGACCATAAAATGAACTAAGGAAGAGTTAGAGCACTTTTGAATCTCTTGGACTTGTGTGCTCTTCTTCTTCTCCTTCCAAAGTAAGTTATGAGACTATAGGTCATCCACCAAGCTCTTCTTCTAGCAATATCATCCACACTCAAAGTGTTTTTCTCTCAACTATCACTAGAACTCTCCTCTTTTTCTCTAAAATTGCTAGGAAATGAAATGACCAACCTATTAAAGCTTGGTGGAGGTCTTATTTATAGGACTCTGGTAACCCTTCATTAACTCCCTAATCAACTAGCATTGGTCAATTAAGAGGCTAATTGTGATTACTATTTGATGGATTGACATGAAGAATGACAAGGTGATTGACATGGGTTGTTGAACTACCAAAACCAAGTGTGTATATGAAGCAATAAAGAGCAAACAAGCTATCCAAGTGGCCTCTCAAGTGAAGTGCCGGTAATCCCCTCAAAATAAATCCAATTTTGGTTTATTTTTATAGATTATATACACATATATACTCCTATATATATATATATATATATATATATATATATATATATATATATATACACACACACACACTTATATTTAATATTTTGACCATAATTTTGACTTCCATTTGGGCTCTATTTTGGGCTTGAGAATACATTCTATTGGGCTCATTCAATTAAATTGTTTGGGTTCAATTTATTTAACACATTGGGCTATCATTAAATAAACTATGCTACCTTTAATTAAAATAAGTATTGGGCTTGTTTAATTAATTACATGGACTAAGGTTTAATTTAATTACTTGGACTACTAGATAAATTTAATTGACCTAATTTATCAACTCCTTTGGATTAAATAATATAATCCAATTAGATTTGCCTTAGTTAATTATAACCTCTTGCTTCATTGTTTTAAATAAATATACATATACATAATTATATTTATTCAATTATCTAATGCACAATTAATTAGTACAAATTTTTTAATTCATTGCTAATTATTTAATAATCATAATTACAATGCCTAATCAAATTCATGGTCATTACATTGTCCCCCCCCCCCCTTATAAGAATTCC
This sequence comes from Hedera helix, assembly GCA_947179155.2. Lineage (NCBI taxonomy): Eukaryota > Viridiplantae > Streptophyta > Magnoliopsida > Apiales > Araliaceae > Hedera > Hedera helix. The sequence goes on from OX359268.1 coordinate 18,135,832, forward strand.
GTCCTCGGAATTACAATTTAAATTACTCAAAAAGATACGGATAATTAGTCCTCATCTTTTCTTCAAGCTCCCACGTAGCTTCCTCAGCGTTGTGGTTCCTCCAAAGGACTTTGACAGAATGTATAATCTTATTTCACAATTTTTGCTCTTTCCTATCTAATATCTGGACAGGAATTTCTTCATACGATAAGTCTTTCTCAACTTGTATTGGCTCATAGGATATGACGTGCTTGTAATCAGACTTGTATGGTCGCAACACTGATACGTGAAACACATTGTGAATATGCTCCAGTTCAGGAGGTAGAGCTACCTCGTACACCACTTCACCTACTCTCCTTAATATTTCAAACGGTCCTATGAACCTCGGACTTAGCTTCCCTTTCTTTCCAAATCGGATCTTCCCTTTTCAGGGAGATACCTTCATAAACACAAAACTCCCTACTTCGAAATCTCACTTCTGTCGATGTAGATCTGCATATTTCTTCTGACGGTCTTGAGTTGCTACTAGCCGAGCTCTTATTACTTTGATAATTTCTATAGTTTGTTGAACCAATTCCGGTCCTAACAATCGACGTTCTCCTACCTCATCCCAACATAGACGTGTTCTACATTTTCTCCCATATAAGGCTTTATAAGGCGGCATGCCTATACTCGCATGATAACTGTTATTATATGCAAATTCCACTAATGGTAGATGGTCTTCCCAACTGCCCTTAAAATCCATCACATAGGCTCTGATCTTGTCTTCCAAGGTCTGAATTGTTCTCTTGCTTTGCCCATCAGTCTGTAGATGATACGCGGTACTCATTCTTAATTGTAACCCCAATCTTTTCTGAAGACTCCTCCAAAATTTTGACATGAAGCGCTGATCTCTGTCTGACACAATTGACACCGACACTCCATGTCTGAAAACTATCTCCTTGATGTACAGTTTAGCCAACAAATCCAAACTAAACTTAATCTTAATCGGCACAAAGTGTGCTGACTTTGTTAGTCGATCTACAATCACCGATATTACGCCATATCCCTTATGTGTTGCTGGAAGTCCAACCACAAAATCCATTGTGATATGCTCCCATTTCCACTCAGAAATTTCGAATGGCTGTAATAATCCACTTGGTCTCTGATGTTCGACCTTTACCCTTTGACAAGTTAGGCATCGGCTGACACATTCTGCAACCTCCCTTTTCATATTTGGTCACCAAAAATGCTGGCGTAGATCTTGATACATCTTCGTACTACCTGGATGTATCGAGTATCTCATACTATGAGTCTCTTGCAAAATCTCCTCTTGTAATTTAGGCACTAGTGGTACCCAAACACAATTTTCAAACCTTAGCAATCCCATGTTATCAATTTTAAACTTGACCTCTTCTCCACCGGTCATCATCTTTCTGATTCTGTCACATTCCTCATATTTGTCTTGAGCCTCATTCACCTTACCTAACAAGGTTGGGCTCGCTTCCACTTCCATTAATTCATTTGGATTTCTCACCTCCAACTCCATTCGAGCCATCTCTTGAACCAATTGTTCTTGTTCTGTTAATATGAATAACTTCTCCCTGCTCTTTCTACTTAGAGCATCTGCTACTACGTTGGCCTTACCAGGATGGTATAATATTTCACAATCATAATCTTTGATCAACTCCAACCATCTCCGCTGCCTCATGTTCAACTCCTTTTGTGTGAAGATATACTTCATACTTTTATGATCTGTGAATATCTCACACTTTTCTTTGTATAAATAATGCCTCCAAATCTTAAGGGCGAACACTACCGCTGCCAACTCCAAGTCGTGGGTAAGGTATCCCTTCTCATAATCCTTTAATTGTCTTGATGCATACGCAACGACCTTGCCGTTCTGCATAAGCACACAACTAAGTCCCTTGTGCGATGCATCACTGTAGACCGTAAAACCTCCCGTATCGTCTGTTAAAGTCAATACAGGTGCTTCACTAAGTCTTTTCTTTAGCTCCTGAAAACTTTCTTCGCACTTTTTCGTCTATACATATTTCACTGTCTTCCTTGTCAAATTGGTTAACGGCGTTGCTATCTTTGAAAAGTCTTTGATGAATCTCCAATAGTAACCCGCTAAACCTAAGAAACTCCTAACTTTCGTCGGCGTTCTTGGTTGTTCCCAATTCATCATCGCTTCTACCTTTGCTGGATCCACTAAAACTCCTTCCTTGTCAATAACATGACCTAAAAATTGAACTCTCTCCAACCAGAATTCACACTTTGAAAATTTAGCATATAACTGCTCTTTCCGTAATATCTTCAACACCAATCTTAAATGTTCGACATGTTCCTCCTCTGTCTTGGTATACACCAAAATATCGTCAATGAACACAACTACAAATTTATCCAAGGATTGCTTGAATATTCTGTTCATCATGTCCATAAATGCGACTGACGCATTCATTAGTCCAAACGACATTACTAGAAACTCATAATGGCCGTATCGAGTTCTGAATGTCGTCTTGGGTATGTCCTCCTTCCTGACTTTCAACTGATGATAACCAGTCCTTAAGTCAATCTTTGAAAAGTACTTCGCCCCTTTCAACTGATCAAAAAGATTGTCAATTTGTGGTAATGGGTACTTGTTCTTAATCGTCACTTTGTTCAGCTCCCTATAATCCATACAAAGTCTCATCGATCCATGATTCTTCTTTACAAACAGCACAGGTGCTCCCCATGGAGAAACACTTGGTTGAATGTGCTTCCTATCCAATAACTCCTGCAACTGAACCATCAACTCCTTCATTTCTACCGGAGCCATCCTATATGGTGCCTTTGATAATAGTGCTATCCCCGGTATTAAATCAATCACAAATTCTATCTCCCTATCAGGCGGTAAACCTGACAGTTCATCTGAAAAAACATCCATGAACTCCTTAACCACTGGTATTTGCTCCATCTCGGGATGCATCATTTGTATATCCATCACATGAGCCAAATATCCTACACAACCCTTCTTTAACAGTTTCTTAGCCTGCATCATCGTTAGACAAGAAGATTTTCTTGACGACTTGTTGCCATAAAATACGACCTTAGACTTGTTCGGTGTCTTAAGGTGTATACACTTCTTCTGGCAATCAATTATCGCTCCGTGGTTAAACAACCAATCCATTCCAAGTATAACGTCAAACTCCCATAAACGTATTGGAATTAAGTTCACATTCAACTTCTAACCCCTGATTTCAGCACAATAATTTTTATGTATATACTCTACAGGAATCACTTCTTTATTAGCAACTTCTTCATCAGGTTTTCTAATTCTTCTCTAGGTAATTCTAACCGTCTAGCGAAATCATCATACACAAATGAACAGGTAGCACCCGAATCAAATAATACATATGCATTTATATCGGTGATCGGAATATTACCAGACACCACGTCTTTGAATTCTATGGCGTCTTGCATCGTCATGTTAAAAGTACGTGCTACTGGTTTGTTCTGTTGCACCGGGCCTTTAATGGTGAGCTTGTTGTTGTTTCCCTTAAAGCCAGTACTTCCTCCGCTATTCTTCCTCTTCGGACAATCCTTCCTCTTAGGTGTGGGACAATTAGGAGCGATGTGCCCTTCTTGCCTACAATTGTAGAAGACGTTCTTTCCCCTCATGTACTCCCCCATGTGGTTCTTCCCACATTGACTGCATTTATTTGCTTTATTCGATTCACTCCCTTGAGGTGTCCCATAACTGTTGTTATTGTTCCACTTGCGTTTGTTCGAGTTACTACCCCCACTGCTGCCTTCTCTATTTCCTCCTTCACTCCTCTTCTTATTACGTTCCTGGTTATGTTTGTTGAGGGCCTCATTTCCCCCTTTAGCAATTACAGATTTCTCCAGCAACGTTGCGAAGTTGGTATTATGAAGAATGGCTACCCGACTGCAAACCCATGGCTTCAGTCCCTGTTCGAATCTCCTTGCGCACCTTGCTTCAGCGTCCACCATATGTGGAGGAAATCTTGCCAATTCATTAAACTTGGCGGCGTAATCGGATACTGACATATTACCCTACTTGAGTTCTAGAAATTTGACTTCCATCTTGGCTTGCGTGCTTTGTGACACCCCAAAATTTTACAGAAATTCCAAATGAGGATTTTGATGAATTAAATAGAGATTATGAGATAAAACGTGGTTTAAATGATAGAATGTATTAATGAATGATTAAATATGATGTATTGTGTGAGCAATGTGATAGGAATGATCAATGGGATTAAGTTGATGATTAGGAGAGAAACTCTTGATATAAGAGAGGGTCTATAGATCGTATATAGATCAATTATTTATGTAAAGTGTATTAATAATGTAGTAGATCATGAAATTATAATGTAAATGAATTTTGAGGATTAATTGGTAATCTAAAGGATTAAAGATGAACGATTTATGGTAAGACCTATATTAAGGTAGTTTGGAATGAATCAGTGTTGGACACTATTGTGTCAGTAGGAATTAGTTTGAAGGTATGAATATGTGCGTAGGTAAATTTGCTCTGATAAAGAAAGAAGAGTTAAGGTTAGAGAATAATGGAATAGAGGTTTTAATTATGAATGTTAATAGCGAGGTTAATGAATGGGTCTAGAGAGGCGAAGGTATGATAATGAAGAGATAAAGTAAGTATGTATGTGTAGTAAAGAAGAAACCGTATAATTAAATTGGTTTATTAATGATTTATGGAATATTAAGTATTGATATATGAATATACGGAATTGTCAAGGAATTAATCTTATATGATTGAATTGATATAAATAATTGTTATGAGGTGTAAATATGGAAGTAATACCCCTGTGAATGGGTATGAAGAAGGTAATATGCAAGCATGTAGCAAATTGGTAATTATGTGTTAAGTAAATAAGTAAAGGAACATAAATATCGTAATTATGATATTATGAGTTTAAATGATAAAGGACGATAGATTTTGGTAATTCGGTCGGGGTTCGCTTCTCGAGGAAGCGGTTTATGGAAAGAGTGATTGTTGGGATTATTGGAGATGTTGGATGTTGCAGTTTATTGATTATGGAACTGGAAAGGTTCGTAGAAATTACGAAGTAAATAATGTGCAAATTAGCTTTATTATAAGTTAAGTTAATAAATTGTTAATGAAAAGCAATTTCGAAGTGTGACAAGTATTTTGGGACAAGCCAATTAAGGTGTATTTGATGAGGAATAGAATTCAAGCACAATGAAATAAGTTTGGATCAAAAATGATTTGAAGTGGGTTGAAATTTAATGAGTTATGAATTTAAGGGATTTAATTCTCTAGATTTATTGGCAATTTACCAAAATGCCTCTCAACAAATTTGTTAATGACAATTATGTCCTAAAGGGGTAAAAGACAAAAATACCCTTGATAAATTGAGAAATGACATAGGTGTCCAAATTGACGAAATGACAAGAATACCCTTGAATTAATAAGTGAAATGACCAAAACGCCCTTGGTTAATGTTAGCTAAGGTTAAGTCAAATTAAGCCATCTTGGGTTAAGCTTTATTTAAGCTAGCAAAGTAAATTTTTCACCTTCAATTGTTGGGAAATATCTAAGCCATACGAGAGAGAGAGAGAGAGAGAGAGAGAGAGAGAGAGAGAGAGAGAGAGAGAGAGAGATAGCTTAAGAGAGTAAAGAAGAAGGAAGCCATGGAAGCTTGGTGTAAAGGCTTGAAACCATGAAGCTAGGGTGCTTATATGATCAAGAAGCATGAAGAAAAGAGGAAGAACATGACATGAGGAAGCTATCCATGTCAAGAAGTTGATTATCAAGCAAGGTATAAACATGTTCTTGTGTTAAACTTTGAAGTTTATGAGTTTAAATGTAAGAATAAGGATGACCATGCATGTATCTTTAAAATACATGGCTTGATTATGTGAATTTTGTGAGTTACATGCTATATGGTTGAGTAATCATGGAACCCTAAGCTTAAGTTTGTTAGAATCAAAGGTGGTGCACTATTTGTGTATATTCTTAAAGCTAGAAACCATGATTTATGAAGAATCACGTGTATATGTTGATGGTTTTGTTAAAACCCTAAATAAGGGTGTTGATTATGTGAGATGTATGCATATTTGTATGTTAGATATTTTTAAAGACGCTTTAAAGATTAAGAGGCATGTTTTGTTAAGAAAAGTTTGAATATTAGGCTATATTTGGTGTGTAAATCAATTCGTAATCTATAAAGTGTTTTGGAAGGTGCCTATAGAAGTCACACTTACACACCAAGTTGTTAATTGTGTATGTGATAGCCTATGAGGTGTGTGGAGTTTAAGTTGTCAAGTGAGTTTAAGTTGTGAATTTAAAAAGTTTGTAAAAATTGATAAAATGCCATCAAAGTTTGATTTTTGACAATTTTGAGGAATTAAAGGTGAAATGAAGTCACATGACTTGTTTTTATGTAAATACATGTGTCTAGGTTGATTAGGTAATCAACGAAATCAAATTTGAATGAATTAGCGATTCGAACGATCGAAATCGATCGTTTCGATTCAAAACGGATTTTTACGGACAATTATCGCCTCGTGCGAAGTTTTATGGTTTTCAAAGTCTAAACATGTCATATATGACCTATGTGAACTATGTCAAGTGTTAGAATCTAGTTTTAAAGCTTATGGGCAAAAATCACAAAGTTGGTAAAAAGTTGGTTTTGAAGTTGAAAAAAATTTTAAGTCTGGAAATGTTTTGAAGAGCCCTCCTAAGGGCTAGTATATCTCTATTTTTAAGAATCCAAATGAGTCAATTAGTATTTTTGTAAAAGACTAGGTAGTGAGGTCTATATGTGGTCCAAATTTCAGCTCAATTGGAGTTAAGATGAAGGAATTAGAAATCGGCAAAGGTAGTGCAAAAATCAGATTTCCAAAATCTGAATACTGTGCCCCGACGCCATGTTTTGTACTAAACATTGCGCTAGGGCCAAATGTACTGTTCATGGCCAAGCCAATTTCGCGGCCAGTGAGCTTTGGCGGCGTCGGGGCGAAGTTGCTCTGTTTTTGAAAATATTTTAAACTTCCAAAAAGCTATATTTTGATATGGAATGATAATAATAAGTTATGTAAGCTCTAAATAGATAAAGAATGATCAAAATAAAGAATGTTAAGGTATAATGGAATGACAAATGGCATAACATAACATGCCTAAAGTTAAGCCAAAGCATGATTTAAGTTATGTAAAGGTCGGGGGCAATGTGGGATGTATTACTAACCTACATAAGGTGTAATACATCAAATGTAATGTGATTAGAGATTAATGGTCAAGCGATTATGAGCTAAGTTTGTTAAGTTGTATTAAGTTATGATCCTATAATGATGAATATAGATTGTATGTTTACAGATAGCGCTCGAAGTAGCGAACCAACAAAATGACAGATAACAAAGCCAAGCGAGGCAACCAAGGTTAAGTAATTAAAGCGTACCAGACAAGTTTTCGGACTAAATGTACTGTTGTTCTAGGTGAACTACGTGGTAGTAAAGAAGTTTGAAATGTGCCTATGTGCAATTACGTGAATTAATTGTTAAATGAATTACGTGACATTAAGTATAGCATGTTAAGTTAAAGGATGCACAACGCATAGTATAAACTGTAAGCATGAAATTTATTATTTGAATTACTTGCTGAGCTTTATGCTCACTCTTGCTATGAACTAACTTTTCAGGTAAAATATAAGAAGGTCGGAGGTGCCGGTTATGCTAAGGTAAAGAATATGAGTACATGGAAAAGCATGAAGGGAATTTAATAATTTCATCTGTGTAATATTCTTGTATAATGATGAATGTAAACCATAGAAATGATAAAAGGGTATTATGATTGTATTAATATTGTAAGGCGAGTGTGTATCTGATGAAACTCGCATGTATGTGATAAATGTATATATATATGGATAGACATGATGTATCTATTATAGGTAAATAGAACTATGTAGTAAACTTATGTGATGTAAGCAGGTTATGTGCAATACAACATGTATGTAAACAGGTATAAGCAAACAGGAATAGGTATATATGTAAGCAAGACTATATGTATAAATTGTTCATGGCGAAATTTCAGTTACGGGACATGTTAAATTATAATAATATATATGATTATGAAGTGAAATAAACTCAGTCCCAAATGATAAGTGTCGACCTAAATTCTAATGAAAGGTAAGTGAACGTTGCGATCCTGAGATAGGTAAGAGATGTAAGTTAAATTAAGTTTAAATAAAAAAATGGACCGTATTATGGTCAACAGATTGGTTTCAAAAGTTAAAGGTTAAGTTTAACGCACGGGATTCCAAGTTAATATGGTATAAAGTTAATAATTATGATATCCAGAGATAATCGGATATAATTAAGGAATGTGGGATCTCGGGGCGTCACAGTTGGTATCAGAGCAGTTGGGTTATAGACCTTAGGTAATAGTACCTTAGGCTATGATCTTTGTGTGTGAAAGAAGGAATAGTAAAGTAAGAGATTCTAGATGAGTTGAGTCTGTAAGAAATGAATTTTGGGAATTCAGGATTAAGAAATGATAAAGATATCTTAAGATAAGATAATGAGACACTGTAAAAGGTTAAAGGATCTTAAATGATCAAAGATAAAAGGGACTCTTAATGAGTTGTGAAAAGTAAGATATGATTTGATAAAATTCATATCAGATTAAAGAAAAGCAAAGGAAAAGTTGAGTAAAGGAAAAGCTGAGCATAGGAAAGTGAGGAAATGTTAGGGTATATGGGATTTTTCATTGAGGACTCATGGTAGTGGCCGAGTGTGCACTTCCTCGGCATGGGACGGGAATTTGCACTTGCTTGGCTTCCTATCATGATAATCAGTGGAGATCCAGCGTCATGGTATCGGTTATGTAAGTTGAGAAGGTAACTCTTTTCTTCTACATGTACCTGATACATAGGAAGTGAGAAATATTAAGTGACAAAGATTAAGGTTAGTTGCGTGTTCTGAAAACCCAAACGTATGGTAAGTTCATGACTCGTGATTGTATGGTGGAGCCCCTCAGCGAATGGGCGACTATAGCCTGACTAGGACAAGCTCCGTGAACCATATGATTGTGGTAAGTTCCTAAGCCCAAATGTATGGCAAGTTTGATGAACAGGGTTGGGTTTAAAGTAGAGAGTCATAAGTTAAGAGATATAGTTCTCAGATATTGGCTAAGATTAAGGATATATGAAGAAATAGAAATATAAGGAAATGATTGTATTAGTTAAGAAAGGAAGTAAAGAAGAGATTATTATGATTGGGTAGGCAATCCACTCTTCTAGCTATGCTAAACCATTCATGTTTTTAAAATGTGCTTATTTTTACACGTTGGTGCAGCAAAATATTTTGTTCAAGTATCGAAAAGTGATTTTTAAGATTCCGTGATTCATGGGTCTATGCCAATTGAATTCGGCTAGACCAAAGTTATTTGAAATTTCAAAATGTATTTTCTTTGGTACGAGTTTTGAGCCAATGATGACATTCACAAAGTATGGTAACAAAAGTATGGAAGTGGGATTTTAACCACTGATACACCGTTACATATTGCAATTTAATGCAATCATGGTGAAAATAAAATTTTAAAAGTTTTAAGTTTTCAAGAAATGAATAGTTTATTGATGTGAGTCTATGCCATTTGTTTCGGCTAGACCCTTTTGTGTATGAAATGAGTAAATATTTTTGGAATCCAGATAATGGATAAAGCATATTGTTTTGAAAGGCTGATGTGAACAACCCTGAAAAGGGGATATGGTATAGGGGTTGGTTAACACGGTTCAACCCAAAAGAAAAAGAAAAAAATGTTGTGCACAACAAAAAGGGTACAATAGACTGATCACATAGCATACCAGTTGGATATGACAATCTTTGTGGTTGCTCATATTCTTAACGAATATATGGTCTTATGACCTTTGGATATTTCAGTCCTAATGACTGCTAATATTCTTAACGTTTTCATGGTTAAATGACCATTGGATATTGCAGTCTTTGTGACTGTTAATATTCTTAACGTGTTTATTGGTCTTTAAGACCCCTCGGCAAAAGCAAAGGTTATGTTTTGAAAGCAAAAGTTTTATGGAAAAGCTATTCTTATTTATTCATATTGCTTCACAGTTATTGAATAATTCTTATTTATTCATATTGTATTAATATTGTAAGGCGAGTGTCTATCTGATGAAACCCGCATGTATGTGATAAATGTATGTATATATGGATAGACATGATGGATCAATTATAGGTAAATAGAACTATGTAGTAAACTTATGTGATGTAAGCAAGTTATGTGCAATACAAAATGTATGTAAACAGGTATAAGCAAACAAGAACAAGTATATATGTAAGCAAGGCTATATGTATAAATAGTTCATGGCGAAATTTCAGTTACGGGACATGTTAAATTATAATAATATATATGACTATGAAGTGAAATAAACTCGGTCCCAAATGATAAGTGTCAACCTAAATTCTAATGAAAGGTAAGTGAACGTTGCGATCTTGAGATAGGTAAGAGATGTAAGTTAAATTAAGTTTAAATAAAAAAATGGACCGTATTATGGTCAATAGATTGGTTTCAAAAGTTAAAGGTTAAGTTTAACGCACGGGATTCCAAGTTAATATGGTTTAAAGTTAATAATTATGATATCCAGAGATAATCAGATATAATTACGGAAGGTGGGATCTCAGGGCGTCACATGCTTTCTGAAAAGTAGTTCTCCAAGAACACTTCCTTGAATCACGTCCATGCGATAGTTCCCTCTTCGGCTCTACTCTTATTTGCCTTCCACTAGTGGTTGGCCTCCCCTTTCATCATAAAGGTAGCAAATGTGGTCATTTGCTTCTCTACTACACTTGCGAACTCGAAGAGTTTTTCCTTCTCCTCTAACCAGGTCTGCACTTCTATATGATCTGTGGTCCCTCAAAATTCGGGTGGTCCTATCAGTTTGAAATCTTAAAGTTAACTAGTGGAGCGGCAGGGTTTGTGGCTCTAGTGGCATTAGCATTTTGTCTGTGAAATTCTCCCATAAGCATTTTCACAAACTTTTGTACTAGGTTTGGCGGTACCCCTCCTGCATTAACCGACTCTTCTGGTGCTAGTGGGGGTAGTCGTTGATTTCTTCTAGGTGGCAGCATTTTCTGTATAAAGAAAATTTAATTATTGAAGTTGTTTCCTCTTTTCACTTTTGTTTTATAGCTTAAGCAATTTAAACTAAAGTACAATTAGTCATCTTGACACATATAAACATAAACAGAAATGCATTTAGATTCATATGCTAAAATCATAGTGCATAGCACTTTTACATCATAAACATACTGCTATAAATGCTACTATCCTGAAATACTACAAAATATGGGATCTAACTGAAAACATATCCCACAACTTTATAGAGTTGGGTTTTACATCATACTAACCCTCTATCAAAACAAAAATTGGGTTTCTACTGCATCTATGTTCATACAACATAAATCAAACTAATACAACTAACGGCGCATCCCTCGACGAACTGCATCGTCGTACTCCTCATCTTCAATAACCCTCACCACGCTCCTGCTGATGGTGTGCATGGTCTGGCCCTCCTCGGCTGGGTAATAGTACACCCTACTCTGGAATCTACCGAATGATGAGCGATAGATATAACTGAGTTTGTCTATCTTCGCCCTCTTCTCTCTGACCTCATCCTCCAGCTCTAGCATCTGCCCGTGAGCTGCATCCCTCTAGGTCTCCATATCAACCCTCGCATCCACTGTTTGCTATAACTAACCTCTCATGACCTCTTTCTCTGTCTGTGATTGCTGAATCTTCAGCTCCGCTGCTACTAATCTGGCCTCCATTCTTCACATCATTACTAGACTGTCCAATCTTCGTCATCCTATATCATAAAAATAACACACGTTAGTACAGCAATAAAATATATTCATTGATGAAATGAAATTATTTTTTATCATGAACTGTAATGATCACGAATTCTATTAGACATTGTAATTATAATTATTATATAATTATCAATTAATTAAAATTTTTGTACTAATTAATTGTGTATTAGATAATTGAATGAATATACTTATGTATGTGTATATTTATTTAAAGCAATGAAGCAAGGTAATTAAAACAAATCTAATTGGATTATATTTTAAATCCAAATGGGGTATTAAACTAGGTCAAATTAATTTACCTAGTAGCCCATGTAATTAAATTAAACCTTAGTCCATGTAATTAATTAATCTAGCACAATGTTTATTTTAATTAAAAATAGCATAGTTTATTAAATGTTAGTTCAATGTGTCAATTAAATTGAGCCCAACAAAATTAAATGAATGAGTTCAATATATTTAATCCTAGAGTCCAATGTGGAACCCAATAGGAAGTCAAAATTGGTCAAACAATATATATATATATATATATATATATATATATATATATATATATATATATATATATATATATAATTAAAATACTAAAATTAAAGCAAAAATGGGTGATTAAATCCCATTTTCCAGCAATTTAGGGGGCCGCACATGAAGGTTGCTTGATTTTCTTCATGTTGCTTACAATACACTTCTTTCCATAGTTGGCCAACCACCCTAGTCATTCCATATGTCTATCAATTGGTCATTCAATCAATAGTAATCCCAATTTTGCTCTTAATTTGACTATGTTGGTGAAATAGTAGAGATAATGAAGGTTTAACATATATATATATAGAGAGTGTTCCACACATTTGTATATATTTGTTAGTCATTTGCAAGTTTTGCTAGAGAGAAAGATAGAGAGCATTGGAGAGCTAAAGAGAGAAACACTTGTGTGAGTAAGAAATAGCAAGGAAGAAGAGCTTGGTGAATGTCCACTAGCCTCATAACATACTTTGGTAGGAGAAGAAGAAGAGCATCCAATACCTCAAGGTTTAAAAGTGCTCCAACCCTCCTAAATTTTATTTTTGTAGTCTAGATAGATTTTTAACAGTTAAAATATATTTTTAACTGATCAAAATTTGTTTTGATGGTCTAGAAGTCTTAAACTATGTTATATATGTATATTCATTGTTTGATGTGTTTATATCATGTTTTGGTATGTGTGGAATACATAAAAATAGTAGAAAATGTCCATATTGAACTTTACCGATAAAATCTTAGGTGTATATGTGATAGTTAATGTGTGGTTTGAAATATACAAGTTGAAAAATAATTTCTATGGCTAGAAAGTTATATATGATAAACATATGATGTATGTGGAGTCATAAAACATGATGGTCAACATATAATGCTTGTAGCATCGTGTTTGAACCAATCGAATCAAGGATTTATGAAACTAGTTTTCATTCTATCCTTGTAAGCAATTTTACACCTATTTACGTTTGGAATTTGGATTTATGATCTAAAAAGAAATTGTAGAGAGGGAAATTCTGATGAGAATAGACTCAAGAATCACCCCAAAATATTTTAAAATGAAGAAGTTATGGCAGTTTTGGTAAAGGAGGTTCGGGCAGCCCACAAATTAGGGTTTTGAAATTTTTGTACTACCACCGCAGCGACCACCGCCGCAACAGTCAAACATTCTGCTAGAAACGTGTTTTTGATGTCCGGGTCGGGTCGGGTAGATCCTAAGGTTAACACAAATTCAAAGTTAATAACTGAATGTTTAAAATAATTAATAACTGAATATTTAAAATAAAGCCTAAGGTTAACACAAATTCAAAGTTAACTTTGGTATTGTTTGAAATAAAATATTACTAAGTGTTGAATAATATTATTATGTAATTAAAAGGTTGTTAAATGATTAATAACATTTGTGGAGGATTTAGATATTATTACATGATTAATAATATTAGATAATAAATAAAATATTATTAAATAATTAATAATATTAATAAGGTAATAAAATATTATTAAATGATAAATAATATTAGATAATAAATAAAATATTATTAAATGATTAATAATATTAGATAATGAATTAAATACTATTAAATGATTAATAATATTAGAAGATGAATAAAATGTTATTAAATGATTAATAATATTATAAGATTAATAAAATATTATTAAATGATTAATAATATTAATAAGATAGTAATATATTATTAAATGATTAATAATATTAGAAGAATAATAAAATATTATTAAAGCATTAATAATATTAAGTGACTAATAAAATATTATTAAATGATTAATAATATTACAAGACTAATAAAATATTATTAAATTGTTAATAATATTAGATATGTATATGAACTATATTAAATAATTAATATAGATTCTTTGTGTTTGAAATATTATCAAGTAGTGATAATATTTCCTATGTGTTTATATACCCATAATCATATAATTACGTGGTTCGTAAGAGTTATAAAGGTTATCATACGAATGCGCATATGATACTAATTTAAGGTCAAACTGATTAATTGTTAGGTTCGTTCAAAGAATATTAAATTGAATTGGTTAGCCGTAGACTACGCATAAGACAAATTTTTTCTTAACCCTAACTTGTATTTATTGTTGCAAGTTTTCTTCAACTGTAATTATATTGAGCAATTCAATTATTATTGAGCAAGTATCTACACTCGTAGTTATTTGACAGAGCTTAAAGTGGATTAATTATCAAAAATTATTCTACATCATTATTTTTTATTGTATTTGCACTTAGTGCTTTTACAAATGTTATAGTTCATTAATTCAAGAACTGTTTAAGAATGTCTAAGCTAATTGTTTCGGCTAGATAATGCATGTTTAAATTCTTCAAATTGAATATTTTAAAAGCTTATCCACACCAATTGTTGGTGCGGATTCTTATAGTAAGACGGAGAATGAACAACCCTAGTTAAGGGGGATTTTTATTTGTCGGGAAACTAAATTTACGCAAGAAATGTAAATGTTATGCATATACATAGGACATAAGAGGACTGATCCCCTTAAATGTCCCATTTTTCAAGGTGTCATATATATATATGTCTGTTCTGTTAGAGTTTATGCCCTAGAGGCTAATTATTTGATGTAATTACTTAACATTTTTGATATTATATTTGATTGAATAAATGGATTATTTTATTATGATTTCATTTACTGCGTTATATAAATGTTAACATAATAAAAGCACTTAGAATAATTATACGAATTATATAGCTTTAAGTATGTGACTTGATCATGAGATTATATAATTATAATTAGTATCATTGCTCTTAAATGTTCCTAGTCGAGTATCATTGTTAATGGGACAACAATGATGCATTGAGACTAGTATGTGGATTGACTGATGGCCAAATCTCATTGGTCATAAATATATGAGATATTTGAGTCAATGCATAGGTACATGTTAGAGAACAATGTACTGGATTGACCCACCATGAGAATTCTAAATGGAGCATTATGCAAAGTGTCATAAGAAATTCTTATAGTGACAATGATGTAATGATCCTCCGACCTGAAGTCACTATATTATTACACGAGAATTTGTGTACTTTGATATCATCAAATGTCACCTTTAATAGGGTGGACAATAAAGGTGATTATTGGGTACATCATGAATCGTGTGAGGAATATGAGTGATCTAGATGGAATTTAACCCTCCTATATATTAGGGGTGATATCCATAGGCCTCTTGATTGAGTAGGACTATGAAATGCATAGCCATGCTCAAATATTGATTTGTTTCATATAGTCTACTCATTGATCAAGAAAACTCAGATTAAATTATGAAGAGTATGTCACATTCCATGCCTCGAGTTTAATCTAGGATATAAGGTTAAAAGGATTAAATTACATTGAAACATTGGTCACGAAAAGGTTGTATCGAATTACCGATCTTATTATTATTTGGGTAGCAGTGATGCATTACTAGATGTCGCTCACTGTTTATAATTTTATAATATGATTTTAAAATTATTGCCAACATAATAATAACCTATAGGGTCACACACTTAGAACGTAATTAAAAGGGAATTAATTTAAATTGTAAGTATTTTAAATATGTCAATACGATTGATAGTATTTAAAAAATTACGAATTTAAATTAATAGGATAATTTGTATATATGTATATTAATTAAGTAAGACTTAATTAAAATACTATATATATAAATTCAGATTTTATTTTTCTATTTATTGTAGGTTTTAGTTAATTCCTATTAACTACTATATATATGATATATCAGTAGTCTAAAAATCACGTAAGGAAAAACTAAAACCCTAGCCGCTTTCAGAAAGAGGCTAGAGAGAAAAATAGGTTCGAAATCCTGATCTTGGTGGCTAGTACCGCAGATCCCTTTTGCTGCAGATCGTGTGACGGTTCGCGGAGCGTTCGTGTGGATACTGTAGAGACGCAGTCGCTGGATTGCGTTGAAGATTCGAAGCCGTATCAGAATTCCATCGTCTCTTGTCCATCTCGAATAATCGGTAAATAATCTAAACTTATGAATTAATATGGTTTTGCATGGATCCTGGCTTAGGATTTTGGATTTTTTTTGAAATTCCGCTGCTTTCTCTCTGTCGAAACCCTAACATGTTCTACCTTAGTAGCAGTTCATGGTCATTAAAGACCACTCAGTAGTAAAAGTGTCAATCCATTCTTATATTGAACTTTGATTCTTGATATCTTTCACAATTGTTATTATTGAAAACCCTAACGTTATTTCCCTTCATCATAATATATCTATTGTTGTGGTTTATAAACTTGTTGAGTCATTTAGTTGCTCATTCTTGCTATACCATGACTATATTTCAGCTAAGCCCGAATGCTCTGAAATAGACAAAGGGAAAGGGAAAGCAAACACTTAGTTTAGTTGATGCATGCTAGACTTAAATTACTGTTATGTAATTTCCTTGTAAATCTTTTGTATTCCCTTAAGATATGTAATGTTATGATTAAGGTTAATCGACCTTGGGAAGTGCAGCCTTTTTTATAAAGAACCTTTTGTATTATTTCGCGAAGTTTAAATGCAATTTATGTATTTAATTGTTAGTAAGTATTGTATAGTGGAGAACCAAACCCGAGGTTTTGGAACCCGAATTTGGGGTCGTCACAGGTTGGTATCAGAGTTGTAGGCTAGAAACGTTAGAATTGCGAAACCTAGGATATAACCTTAGTACTAAACTCACATCGAGTGCGTTAGGAGATGAATCAAGGAGATTCATCATGATTGTGTATTTTTAGAGGTGGATTGAGAAAATCCATCGAGTCGAGATGTACATGATAAAATATCATTTCATTTTATCAATGAATATATTTTATTTCTGTACTAACATGTCTTATTTGTGTGATTGTAGGATGACGGAGATTGGACAGTCTAGTAATGTTGTGGAGGAGGTGGTTTACACGGATATCTATATGGATACAGCACACAGCCGCTGGTTGCTGTACCTATTAAGGAGTTTGAGTCTGATCCAGAGGAGGGAGATCGTGAGGAGCCCGTCAGGGGTGGAGTGATGATGCCATATAGTGATGATGAGGTCGGGTATGAGGACGAGGAGGATGAAGAGCCAGCAGAGTACGCTGATGGCATTGGCACTACTGCCAGTGACATCATTGATACGCGGACCACGATGAATGACGAGCTGGAGGATAGGGTTCAGCACCTGGAGGAGCAGAATCAGATTCACCAGCAGACTGAGGACCAGTATAGGGATGCAGCTCACATGTTCTCTGGCGAGAACATAGAGCTGAAGGAGAGGATGGCCGAGATGGAGGCCAGATTAGTAGCAGCTGAGATGAAGATTCATCAGTCACAGGCAGATAAGGAGGCCATGAAAGGCCAGTTACAGCAAGCAATTGATGTGAGGGTTGATATGGAGATCCAGAGGGATGCAGCTCACGGGCAGATGCTAGAGCTAAAGGATGCGGTCAGAGAGAAGTGGGTGAAGATAGTCAGGCTCAGTTATGTCTATCGCTCATCATTCGGTAAATTCCAGAGTAGGGTGTACTATTACCTAACTGAGGAGGGCCAGACGATGCACACCATCAGTAGGAGCGTGGTGAGGGTTATTGGAGATGAGGAGTACGATGATGCGGTTCATCGAGGGATGTGCCGTTAGTTGTATTAGTTTGATTTATGTTGTATGAACATAGATGTAGTAAAAACACAAGTTTTGTTTTGATAGAGGATTAGTATGTTGTAAATCCTAACACTATGAAGTTGTGGGATATGTTTATGTTAGATCCCATCTTTTGTAGTATTTCAAGGATAGTAGCATTTATAGTAGTATGCTTATGATATAAAAGTGTTATACACTGTGGTTTTAGCATATGAATATAAATGCAGTTCTGTTTATGTTTATATGTGTCGAGCTGATTAACTGTACTTTAGTTTAAATTGCTTAAGTTACAAAACAAAAGTGAAAAGAGGAAACAACTTTAATAATTAAATTTTCTTTATACAGAAAATGCCGCCACCTAGAAGAAATCAACGATTACCCCCACCAGCACCAGAAGAGTCGGTTAATGCAGGAGGGGTAATGCCAAACCCAGAACAAGAGTTTGTGAAAATGCTTATGCGAGCATTCCACAGGCAAAATGCTAATGCCACTGGAGCCACAAAACCTACCGCTCCACTAGCAAGCTTTAAAGACTTTAAACTGATAGGACCACCCGAATTCCGAGGAACCACGGATCCTATAGAAGTACAGACCTGGATAGAGGAGATGGAAAAGGTCTTACACGAGTAGCAGAGGAGCAAATGGCCTCATTTTCTACCTTTATGATGAAGGGGGAGGCGAATTATTGGTGGAAAGCCAACAAAAGCAGAGCAGGAAAGGGAACGATCACGTGGGTGCGATTTAAGGAAGTATTATTGGAGAATTTCTTTTCGAAAAGCACACAAGCCAGGATGGAGGTCAAATTCCTAGAACTCAAGCAAGGTAACATGTCAGTATCCGACTATGCCGCCAAGTTTAATGAAGTGGCAAGATTTGTTCCACATCAGGTGGACATTGAAGCAAGGCGTGCTAGGAGATTCGAACAGGGACTGAAGCCATGGGTTTACAGTCGGGTAGCCGTTCTCCAGATTACCAACTTTGCAATCTTCCTGGAGAAAGCTATCATAACTGAAGGGAGAAATGAAACCCTAAACAAACATAACCACGAATGGAACAAGAAGAGGAACGATGGAGGAAATGGAGAAGGTAGCAGTGGGGGCAGTAACTCGAACAAACGTAAATAGAACAACAACAACAGTTCGGGGACACCTCAAGGAAGTGAATCGAAGAAAGCAAATAAATGCAGTCACTGCAGGAAGAACCACACGGGGGAGTGCATGAGGGGAAAGCACGTCTACTACAATTGTGGGCAAGAAGCACATCGCTCCTAATTGTCCCACACCTAAGAGGAAAGGTTGTTTCTCATGTAGAGCCATGGACCATTAGTTCAAGGATTGTCCAAAGAGGAAGAATAGAGGATGAAATACTGGCTTTAAGGGAAACAACAACAAGCTCACCATTGAAGGCCCGGTGCAACAGAACAAACTAGTAGCACGGACTTTTAACATGACGGTGTAAGATGCCATATAATCAAAAGATGTGGTGTCAGGTATTATTCCGATCAATGATATAAATGCATATGTATTGTTTGATTCAGGTGCAACCTGTTCATTTGTGTCTGATGATTTCGCTAGACGGTTAGAATTGCCTAAAGAAAAACTAGAAAACCCAATGAACGTAGAAGTTGCTAATAAAGAAGTGATTCCTGTAAGGTATATACATAGAAATTATTGTGCTGAAATCAGGGGTCAGAAGTTGAATGCGAATCTAATTCCGATACGTTTGGGGGAGTTTGATTTTATTTTGCGTATATATTGGTTGTTTAATCATGGAGCGGTAATTGATTGTCAAAAGAAGTATATACACCTTAAGACACCAAACTAGTCTAACGTCGTATTTTATAGCAGCAAGTCATTAAGACAATCTTCTTGTCTGACGATGATGCAGGCCAAGAAGTTGTTGAAGAAAGTTTGTGTAGGGTATTTGGCTTATGTAGTGGATACGCAAATGGTAAATCCCGAGATAGGGCAAATACCAGTAGTTAAGGAGTTCATGGATGTCTTTCTAGATGAACTGTTGGGTTTACCTCCAGATAGGGAGATAGAATTTGTAATCGATTTAGTACCGGGGACAACACCAATATCGAAGTCATTATATAGGATGACTTCGGTAGAAATGAAGGAGTTGATGGTTCGGTTGCAAGAGTTGTTGGATAGGAGGTACATTCAGCCGAGTGTTTCTCCAAGGGGAGCACCTGTGCTGTTTGTAAAGAAGAATGATGGATCGATGAGACTGCGCATGGATTATAGGGAGTTGAATAAGGTGACGATTAAGAACAAGTACCTGTTGCCACGATTTGGCGATCTTTTTGATCAAATGAAAGGAGCGAAGTACTTTTCAAAAATTGACTTAAGGACTGGTTATCATCAGTTGAAAGTCAGGAAGGAGGATGTACCCAAGACGCATTCAGAACTCGATATGGCCATTAAGAGTTTCTAGTGATGTCGTTTAGACTAACGAATGTGTCAGCCGCATTTATGGACGTGATGAACAGAATATTCAAGCAGTACTTGGATAAATTTGTAGTTGTGTTCATTGACGATATTTTGCTTTATTCCAAAACAGAGGAGGAGCATTATGAACATCTATGATTGGTTTTGGAGATATTACGGAAGGAGCAGTTGTATGCTAAATTTTTGAAGTGTGAATTCTGGTTGGAGAGAGTTCAATTTTTAGGTCATGTTATTGACAATGAAGGAGTTTCAGTAGATTTAGCAAAGGTGGAAGCGGTGATGAATTAGGAAAAACCAAGGACGCCGATGGAAGTTAGAAGTTTCTTAAGGTTAGCGGGTTACTATCGGAGATTCATTCAAGATTTTTTGAAGATAGCAACACCGTTGATCAACTTGACAAGGAAGACAGTGAAATATATATGGACGGAGAAGTGTGAGGAAAGTTTTCAGGAGCTAAAGAAGAGACTTAGTGAAGCACCTGTGTTGACTTTACCAGACGATACAGGAGGTTTTACGATCTATAGTGATGCATCGCACAAGGGACTAGGCTGGGTGCTCATGTAGAACGACAAGGTCGTTGCGTATGCATCAAAACAACTAAAGGATTATGAGAAGGGATACCCTACCCATGACTTAGAGCTGGCAGCGGTAGTGTTTGCCCTTAAGATATGGAGGCATTATTTATACGGAGAGAAATGTGAGATATTCACAGACCATAAAAGTCTAAAATATATCTTCACACAAAAGGAGTTGAATATGAGGTAGCGGAGATGGTTGGAGTTGATCAAACACTACGATTGTGAAATTTTATATCATCCCGACAAGGCCAACGTAGTAGCAGATGCTCTAAGTAGAAAGAGCAGGGAGAAGTTGTTCATGTTGTCAGAACAGGAATAATTGGTTCAAGAGATGGTTCGAATGGAGTTAGAGGTGAAAAATCCAAATGAGTCAATAGAAGTGGAAGCAAGCCCAACCTTGTTAGATAAGGTGAAAGAGGCTCAAGACAAAGATGAAGAGTGTGGTAAAATAAGGAAGAGGATGACCGAAGTAGAAGAGTTCAAATTCAAAGTGGATAGCATGGGATTGCTAAGGTTTGAAAATCGTGTTTGGGTACCGTTAGCGCCTGAATTACGAGAAGAGATTTTACAAGAGGCTCACTGTACGAGATACTCGATACATCTGGGGAGTACGAAAATGTATCAAGATCTTCGTCAGCATTTTTGGTGGTCGAATATGAAGAGAGAGATTGCAGAATGAGTCAGTCGATGCCTAACTTGTCAGAAGGTAAAGGTCGAACATCAAAGACCAAGTGGATTGCTACAGGCATTAGAAATTCCTGAGTGGAAATGGGAGCATATCATAATGGATTTTTTGGTAGGACTTCTGGCAACACAGCAGGGGTACGACATTATATGGGTGATTGTAGATCGACTAACAAAGTCAGCGCACTTTTTGCCGATCAAAATTAAGTTCAGTTTAGATCGGTTGGCTAAACTATACATCAAGGAGATAGTTTCAAGACATGGGGTGCCAGTATCAATTGTGTCAGACAGAGATCCGCGCTTCACGTCAAAATTTTAGAGGAGTCTTCAGGATAAATTAAGGACGCAATTAAGAATGAGTACAACGTATCATCCGCAGACTGATGGGCAAAGTGAGAGAACAATTCAGACATTGGAAGATATGCTCAGGGCCTGCGTGATGGATTTCAAGGGTAGTTGGGAAGACCATCTACCACTAGTTGAGTTTCTATACAACAACAGTTACCATGCGAGTAAAGCATGCCGCCTTACGAAGCATTGTACAGGAGGAAATGTAGAACACCTCTATATTGGGATGAGGTAGGAGAACGTCAACTGTTGGGGCCAAAATTGGTTCAACAGACTGTAGAAATTATCAGAGTAATAAGAGCTCGACTAGTAGCAGCTCAAGACCGTTAAAAAAAATATGCAGACCTACATCGTCAGAAGCGAGATTTCGAAGTAGGGAGTTTTATGTTCATGAAAGTATCTCCCTGGAAAGGGAAGATCAGATTTAAAAACAAGGGAAAACTGAGTCCGTGGTTCATAGGACCGTTCGAGATATTAAAGAGAGTGGGTGAAGTGGTGTACGAGGTAGCTCTACCTCCTGAACTAGAACATATTCACAATGTGTTTCACGTGTCAGCATTGCGACCATACAAGCTAGATTACAAGCACGTCATATCCTATGAGCCAATTCAAGTTGAGAAAGACTTATCTTATGAGAAAATTCATGTCCAGATACTAAATAGGAAATAGCAGAAATTGCGAAATAAGTTATACATTCTGTCAAAGTCCTTTGGAGGAACCACAACGCTGAGGAAGCTATGTAGGAACTAGAAGAAAAGATGAGGAATGAATATCCGCATCTTTTTAGTAGTTTTAAATTTGTAATTCTGATGACGGAATTCTTATAAGGGGGGAGAATGTAATGACCACGAATTCTATTAGACATTGTAATTATAATTATTATATAATTATCAATAAATTAAAATTTTTATACTAATTAATTGTGCATTAGATAATTGAATGAATTTACTTGTGTATGTGTATATTTATTTAAAGCAATGAAACAAGGTGTTAAAATTAATTAAAGCAAATCTAATTGGATTATATTTTAAATTCAAATGGGGTACTAAACTAAGTCAAATTAATTTACCTAGTAGCCCATGTAATTAAATTAAACCTTAGTCAATGTAATTAATTAATCTAGCCCAATGCTTATTTTAATTAAAGATAGGATAGTTTATTAAATGTTAGCCCAATGTGTCAATTAAATTGAGCCCAACCAAATTAAATGAATGAGTCCAATATATTTAATCCTAGAGTTCAATGTGGAACCCAATAGGAAGTCAAAATTGGTCAATATATATATATATATATATATATATATATATATATATATATATATATATATATATATATATATACGTATAATTAAAATATTAAAATTAAAGCAAAAATGGGTGATTAAATCCCATTTTCCAGCAATTTAAGGGGCCGCACTTGAAGGTTGCTTGATTTTCTTCATGTTGCTTATAATACACTTCTTTTCATAGTTGGCCAACCACCCTAGTCATTCCATATGTCTATCAATTGGTCATTCAAGAAATAGTACTCCCAATTTAGCTCTTAATTTGACAATGTTGGTGAATTAGTAGAAATAATGAAGGTTTAACATATGGCTATATATAGAATACTCCACACACTTGTATATGTTTATTAGTCATTTGCAAGCTTTGATAAAGAGAAAAATAGAGAGCATTGGAGAGCTAAAGAGAGAAACACTTGTGTGAGTAAGAAATAGCAAGGAAGAAGAGCTTGGTGAATGTCCACTAGCCTCATAACATACTTTGGTAGGAGAAGAAGAAGAGCATCTAAGATCTCAAGGTCTAAAAGTGCTCCAACCCTCCTAAATTTCATTTTTGTAGTCTAGATAGATTTTTAACAGTTAAAATATATTTTTAACGAATCAAAACTTGTTTTGATGGTTTAGAAGTCTTAAACTATGTTATATATGTATATTCATGGTTTGGTGTGTTTATATCATGTTTTGGTATGTGTGTAATGCATAAAAATAGTAGAAATGTCCATATTGAACTTTACCGATAAAATCTTAGGTGTATATGTGATAGTTAATGTGTGGTTTGAAATATACAGTTTGAAAAATAATTTCTATGACTAGAAAGTTATATATGATAAACATATAATGTATGTGGAGTCGTAAAACATGATGATCTTGCAAATAATGCTGGTAGCATCTTGTTTGAACCAATCAAATCAAGGATTTATGAAACTAGTTTTCATTCAATCCTTGTAAGCAATTTTACACCTATTTACGTTTGGAATTTGGATTTGTGATCTATAAAGAAATTGTAGAGGGGGAAATTCTGATGAAAATAAACTCAAGAATCACCCCCAAAATGTTTTTAAGTGAAGAAGTTATGACTGTTTTGGTAAAGGAGGTTCTAACAGTCCACAAATTAGGGTTTTGAATTTTTTGTACTATCGCCGTAGCGGTAGAAACCACCACCATAGCGGTTAAACATTCTGCCAGAAACGTGTTTTTTATGTTCTGGTGGGGACGGGTCAGGCTCCATAACCTCGGGTTTGGTTCTCCACTATACAATACTTACTAACAATTAAATACATAAATTGCATTTAAATTTCGCGGAATAATACAAAAGGTTCCTTATAAAAAGGCTAGACTTCCCAAGGTCGATTAACCTTAATCGTAACATTATATATCTTGAGAGAAATACAAAAGATTTACAAGGAAATTACATAACAGTAATTTAAGTCTAGTGTAGACACCCAAATTTTGCACTTCTCTACTAACCCTGGCAGGAGGGCAAAGTCGTCACTTGACCCGACATGCGAAAAGGAAGGTGGACCCCAACACGAAGCCACCCCAACGACTTATGGTCAAAGCCGCCACAACGAACAACGAGCATCAGGTTACTTGAGGCAAGGCAAACAGTTGATCCAAAAGAACCTGATTTGATCACAAAAGACGACTAATGGCCACTACGCTTACGATGTTTGGGGGTCTCGCTCACCGGTGAGCTGGCGGGGGTGGAAGGGGGCAGCGTCCCCTGGAATCCAAGCACAATTAGCAAATTCTATATCAAGTCGCGGCCCTCCGAACTAGCCTCCCAGAACAATATGGCACGTTTTCCAGGGATCTCCGGATTGCAAAATACGAGCCTTCCAGCGAAAAAACGAAAGACCGACGTCAGATGCGAAAATCGAGGAAGCACCGAGGACAGCTGCAGTTGCACCTGCGGCTGGCCGCAGTTGCACCTGCGGCCAAGATCTGAAGATCTAAATCGCCACTTCCAGTTCATTTCTTCAGCAGCGGCGGACGGAAAATAGAAAATAGAGAGAGAAAGGCGACGGGAAGAGGAAAAAAGAGAGAAAAAGAGTGAGAAATGTGAGATTCTTCCATCTTTGGTTAGATCTTAACATCATATATTGTATCCTAGTTGTTTTCCAAGTGTTAAAGCGTTTATTTCATCATTTGGAATGTGAAAAAATCCGAGTTTCATAGCTTCGTTGTGTTTTATCTAGTAAATCTTGTAGATATAGTTTTATTTCGTTCTTATTGCATTTGTTGGGTGGATCTACTGTAGATCCGAAAATATTTGGTGCATTGCTATTTAAATAGTTTGATTTTGTGCATTTTGAATTTAGATCCAATGTAGTCAATATATGTTGTAGATCTGTGGATTAGGGACGGTTAGGGAGGATTTATTACGGATGGAATCTCCTCATAACCTCCCGATGATATCCTTTTAGTTTATTTTATAGCTTTTACGTATGTAGCGATCGCGATGCACCTTTATGTAAATATGTAAATTTTTGGGCCTTAAAACGACATCGAGTCGAAAATCGGGTTTAAGGCCCCGTGATAGTGAAATGTGCGATTGTGGGCGTTTGGGGTTATTTGGATGGCTCACATGCCCATGAATAGCTCGAACGTCATTTTAATGCTTGGTTTTCCCTTTTCACGCGAGAAAATGATTTTGGAATGAAATGGTAAAGATTTTTCATAAAATCAATCAAATTAGGATATTAAAATCACGAGGATAAAAATTGAAAGTTCTAGTAAACATCGGTCCTTGTTTGGCGAAAAGGCTATAAGTGGTTTTGAAATATCACAAAATGATTTCATAAAAAATAAACAAACGTTTTCATTAAACTTTAGTGCATAGGGTTAAAGAGCTTCTAGAAGTTGCCTTCATTTTTTATTTGACTTTCCTGTTAGAAGGCAATGAATAGTCTCGATTCCTATTTGACAAAAGTTTAAAAACTCTTATTTTCTGAAAACGACATCTAATAAAAGGCCCATCATTTTCAACCTTAAAATCAATGTTTTATTAGAAAACCAAGCCTTGTCATTCGAGTTAAAAGTCGTTTCAAAGCACTCAATAAATAAAGCACGTCTCCTATAAAAGAGTCAAAACAGGTTTTCTCAACACAACAAACATTTAGGCACACACACACACATACACACATTTTAGGATTTAAAAGGATAGGAAAATATCGAGATTGTGGTAACCGTGTTTCACGGAAGTCGGGGGGTGCCTAACACCTTCCACTCGCTTAAGCAAGCCCCCGAACTCTATGAATCTCGGTTTGCGGACCAATTGAATCGGAGTCACATATGAGCCAGCGATTACGAAAACAAAATTCGAATGAGTTGGTACATCCATTTCAAATATACCAACTGGCGACTCTGGTCAACTGGCTCATTATAAAATCGACATTTCAAAACCCTGTCGACACTAAGCCGACCTTTTTCAAAAAGCACATCTTAATCTAAAGACTAAAATTGAAAAGGGGCTTTTAATACAAATAAACAAAACGACGAAAATCCCGGCGTCGACATCTAGCATGCATCAACTAAACTAAGCGTTTGCTTTCCACTTGCATTTGTCTGTTTTAGAACATTCAGGCTTAATTGAAATATAGTCACGATTTAGCAAGAATGAGCAACTAAATGTCTCAGCAAGTTTATAAACAACAACAATAGATATATGTTGATGAAGTGAAATAACGTGAGCGTTTTCAACAATAACAATTGTGAAAGATATCAAGAATCAAAGTTCAATATAAGAATGGATTGACTCCTTACTGCTGAGTGGTTTTTAATGACCATGAACTGCTACTAAGGTAGAACATATATAACATATATATATATATATATATCTGACACCTTAAAAAACGTGACACTCGAGGGGATCAGTCTTCTTGTGTCCGATGTATATGCATAACATTTAGATTTCTTGCGCAAATTCGATTTCCCGACAAATAAAAATTCCCTTTAACTAGGGTTGTTCATTCTCAGTCTTACTATAAGAATCCGCACCAACAATTAGTTTGGATAAGCTTTTAAAGTATTCAATTTGAAGAATTTAAACATGCATTGTCTAGCCGAAAAAATTAGCTGAGACATTCTTAAACAGTTATTGAATTAATGAACTATAACATCTGTAAAAGCACAAAGTGCGAATACAACAACAAGTAATGATGTGGAATAATTTTAGATAATTAATCCACTTTAAGCTCTGTCAAATAACTAGGAGTGTAGATACTTGCTTAATAATAATTGAATTGTTTAATGTAATTACAGTTGAAGAAAACTTGCAACAATAAATATAAGTTAGGGTTAAGAAAAAACTTGTCTCGTGTGTCGTTTACGACTAACCAATTTAATTTAATAATCCTTGAACGGACCTAACAATTAAATCAGTTTGATCTTAAATTAGTATCATATACTCATAAGTATGATAACCTTTATAACTCCTATGAACCACATAATTGAATAATTACGGGTATTTAAACACTTAGAAATATTATCACTAGTTGATAATCTTTCATACACAAAGAACCTATATTAATTATTTAATATAGTTCAACCACTTATCTAATATTATTAAAACTTTAATAATATTTTATTAGCCATGTAGTATTATTCATCATTTAATAATACCTTATTAATCTTCTAATATTATTAATCATAAGATTTTATTCATTAACTAATATTATTAATTATTTAATAATATTTTATTCATTATCTAATATTATTAACTATTTAATAATATTTTATTAAGTGTCTAATATTATTAATTATTTAATAATATTTTAAACATTATCTAATATTATTAATTATTTAATAATATTTTATAAGTTACCTAATATTATTAAATATCTAATAATATTTTATTAACCTTATAATGTTATTAATCATTTAATTCATTTACTGATATTATTAATCCAAATTCTCCTGTAATTATTATTTAATATCAACTAAATAATAATTTATTAATTATTACCCTTATTTATTATTTAATAATAATCAAATAATAAATAATTATTTTATTAACTTTATTCAACAATTAAATAACCTTTGATGAACCTATTTGCTTTATTTATTATTAAATAATAAATATTTACTTTAATTACTTCAATAAATTATTCTTAATTCCCTTTATTTATTATTTAATAAATTAAATAATAAATAATCAATTACTTTTAATTCCCTTTAATAACAATTAAGCAATAACTAATTAATCATTGTTAATTATTATTTTATTTAAATAATAATTGATTTTCTTAAATATTCTTAGTTTATATTATTTATTATTTAAAGTTTATTTAAATAATAAATAATTTATTTTATTTGGATCCCATATTAATTATTTTAATATTTAAAACATTACACGGCCCGTTTAATTAATTAAAACCGACCTGAAACCATTTTCGGCACGACCCGACCCAAACCAAGCCACGTCAGCTGACCCAGGCAGTCACACAGGCGCCGAGGCACTCAAGATGGTGCCCAGTGCTGAGTTAGGCGCCTAGGCGCCCTTATCTAGGATTTTTTATGCAGAATGTTTGGTATTTTGTGTTTTGTTTTATGATTTTTACCTCATTTGTTCAAACTTGTATAAAGTGAAATTTACAAATCCAAATGACCTCAAATTGGTCTTGTTGGATTTATATCTTCTTGAAATAAAATATTCCATCATTGAAACACATTTTTGGATATGTAAAGATCACAAAAAATGGGCTCAAAATGGACTATTGTGCATTAGGGTTTTAAAATGACATGTTTTGCGGTAAAAGTCATAACTTCTTTATTTTTTTCATATTTTTGAGAGTTTCAAGTTGGGTATTCTTTATAACTCATATATGTAACTTTCTAGCCATAGAAATCAATTTTCAAACTTGTACATTTCAAACTACAATATAAAACATAACATGCTTGACTAGGGTTTACCGGTAAAGGCTAATATGGATTGTTCTTCCATTTTTATGCAATCAACACATACCAAAACATGTATTAAGCATATCAAACTATGAATATACCAATATAACATAGTTTTAGACTTCTAGATCATCAAAAGAAGTTTTGATCGGTTAAAAATATATTTTTGATCATATAAAACATATATAGACCATAAAATGAACTAAGGAAGAGTTAGAGCACTGTTGAACCTCTTGGACTTGTGTGCTCTTCTTCTTCTCCTTCCAAAGTAAGTTATGAGACTATAGGTCATCCACCAAACTCTTCTTCTAGCAATATCATCCACACTCAAAGTGTTTTTCTCTCAACTATCACTAGAACTCTCCTTTTTTTTTTTTCTCTCTAAAATTGCTAGGAAATGAAATGACCAACCTATTAAAGCTTGGTGGAGGTCTTATTTATAGGACTTTGGTAACCCTTCATTAAGTCCCTAATCAACTAGCATTGGTCAAATAAGAGGCCATTTGTGATTACTATTTGATGGATTGACATGAAGAATGACAAGGTGATTGACATGGGTGGTTGAACTACCAAAACCAAGTGTGTATATGAAGCAATAAAGAGCAAACAAGCTATCCAAGTGGCCCCTCAAGTGAAGTGCCGACAATCCCCTTAAAATAAATCTAATTTTGGTTTATTTTTATAGATTATATATACATATATATTGCTATATATATACATTTATATTTAATGTTTGACCATAATTTTGACTTCCATTTGGGCTCTATTTTGGGATTTGAGAATACATTCTATTGGGCTCATTCAATTAAATTGTTTGGGCTCAATTTATTTAACACATTGGGCTATCATTAAATAAACTATGCTGCCTTTAATTAAAATAAGCATTGGGCTTGTTTAATTAATTACATAGACTAAGGTTTAATTTAATTACTTGGGCTACTAGGTAAATTTAATTGACCTAGTTTATTCACTCCTTTGAATTTAAAAATATAATCCAATTAGATTTGTTTTAGTTAATTATAACCTCTTGCTTCATTACTTTAAATAAATATACATATACACAAGTATATCTATTTAATTATCTAATGCACAATTAATTAATACAAAAATTTTAATTTATTGCTAATTATTTATTAATCATAATTACAATATCTAATGGAATTTGTGGTCATTACAGTAGAGCCCCTCAGCGAATGGGCAATTTTGGCCTGACTAGGACAAGTTTCTCAAACCATATGATTATAGTATGTTCTTGAGCCCAAATGCATGGCAAGTTTGATGAACATGGGGGGTTAAAAAAAGAGTCATAAGTTGAGAGAAATAGTTCTCAGAGATTGGCTAAGGTTAAGGAAATAGGAAATAGATAGAATTATTATGTAATGAGTAAAGGATGCAAAGGAAAGATAATTAGTATTGGGTAGGCAATCCACTCTTCTAGCTATGTTAGACCATCGATGTTTTAAAATGTATTTATTCTCGCACTTTAGTGCATTAAAATGTTTTGTTCAAGTATCAAATAGAATTTTTAAAATTCCGTGATTCATAGTCTATGCCAATTAATTCGACTAGACAAGAGTTATTTGAAAATTTCAAAATGTATTTATGAAATCATTGTCACACTGTTGAATACGATGTGGAATAATAAAATGGCAAAATTCTCAACGTACTTCTATGACAGTACGGTATTAAGAGGTCTTAAATGACTGAATTCTCGATGTACTGCTAAGATAGTGCGGTATTATGAAGCCTTTAAAGGATTTTTATTTTTCAGCATATGAAAATGGGTTTAATTTTGAGCCAATGACATAATTCTTAGAGCATGGTAACAAAGACGTAGAGGTGGAAATATGAACCACTAATTCGTTGTTACTTAATGCAATGTGATGAAGTCATGTTGAAAATGAACTTTTGAAAAGTTTCAAGTTTGCAATGTATGAACGGTTTAATGATGTGAGTCTATGTCATTTGTTTCAGCTAGACCATTTTTCGAAAGAAACGAGTAAATATTTTGAATCCCAAAATGGAAAAGAAATATGTTTTTTTTAAAAAGTTTGAGGCGAACAACTCTAAAAAGGGGATATGATATGTGGTTTGGTTAACGTGGTTCAACCCAAAAAGAAAAGGAAAAAGGGTACAATAGGCTGATCACCTAGTGTACCAGTGATGGCCAAAGGAAATAGAGTGGCGTGACTGCGTCGTAACTTATGTTCTTGGCCTTTATGACCCGTGGATATTCTCAGTCTTTATGATTGTTAATATTCTTAACGTGTTCATGGTCTTTATGACTCCTCAGCAAAAAGCAAAAGTTTATTTGAAAGAAAAAAGGTTTTATGTTTAAAGGAAAAGTTCACTCCTATTTATTCATACTGCTTCACAGTTATTAAACAATTGTGAAGACTCTTAAAAGACATTCCAATCTTCTGGAATGAATGATAGAAAGGGGTAAGATGGGTAAAGAGAGGAGAGAATGTAAAGGTTAGTTGAGAACCTAGCTATGCTGAATAGAACACAAAGAGATATGCATGTTGTAATTGAGTAAGGAATGAGTACATAGCAATTTCGAGGATGAATTTTTTTGAAGGAGGGGTGAATGTGACATCCCAGATTTTTACATGAATGCTAAATAAGAATCTTGGCTCATTAAGTAAATGTTAGCAGTTAAAACCTAGTTTTGAATGACAAAAAGCAGTAAGAGTGATTAAATATATATTATTATTTAATCAATGTGCTAGAAATGACCTGTGTGGTTGAAATGATAAAGAGGGACCTATGTGGTTGAATTAGTAAAGATGGACTCATGATGTAAATAAGAGTCTATAGAGCGTATAAGGATCAGTCACTAATTTAAAGTACATTAGTGACACGATATATGAAGGAATTATAATAAATGTAATTTATAATGGTTCAATGAAAATAGAATGGATTAAAGGTAATGATATGATGACATACCTATAGTAAGGTAATTAAAAAGGAATTATTATAAGACAATGTTTTGTGGTAGATTGGATGTATGTATATGTTTGATCTGATAATGAAAGAAAAGTTGAAATCAAGAAAATGATGGAGATAAGGAAAGAGTGTGAATTGAGCTTAAATTATGAAAATAATAGCAAGCTTAATGAATAGGCCTGGAGAGCTACGTTACAGTAATGACAAGGTAAGACATGACAGAATATGAGAAAAAGGAAGAAATATCATAACCTAATTGGTATATTATGGATTAAAGGAATGATGTGTGAATGTTTAGAATTTTAAGGAATTGATATTGAATGATTGAATTAAGATAATCGTGATACGATGTGTAAAGACAAAATGGTAATACCCTCAAATGTGAGTATAAGGAACGTAGATTTTATATATGTTAAGAATTGACATTATGTGTGTTGAGTGAATAAGAGAAAGGACGAAAAGTCGTAATGAAGATTTTATGAATTTAACAAGATGAATGATGATGGATTTTAGTAATCCAGTCGAGGTTTGCTTCTCGAGAAAGCGATTTATGTAAAAAGTGAGTATGTCGACTTGATGAGATGTCAAAAATTAAAATTGATTGAATATGGAACTGAAATGGTTCATAGGAAATTAAGATTTTATTGATATGTATTTGAGCATAATGATAAATTGATGGGTATGTAATTGATCGAATTAATGTTTTAAATTGCGGCAAGTGTTATAGGACAAGAAAGTTATGGAGTATTTGATTGTGGAATAAAATTCAAGCCTAATGAAATAAGTTTGGATAAAAAAAGGACTTGAATTGGATTAAAAATGATTAAGCTCTGATTTAGGAGAATTAAAACTCTCTAGGAATTGTGGCTAATGGCCATGCTATCTTTGTCAAATTATGAAATGACCTTAATGTCCTTCTTATGAGAATTAACCTTTATGTCATTTCTAGTGGAAGGAAAATGACGTAATTACCCATAACCATGATAGTGTTAAGCTAACCATGTGTGGTTAGTTGTTGGAGAATTGATCAGCTTATATATGTGATTATATTTTCATGTATCAAGCTAGCACACTTTATTTCATTTTTCCAAGTTCTAAGTGAGAGCTTAAGAGAGAAAGAAGAAAGAAGCTAGGGTTTGAGCAAAACCTTGGAAAAATTACTGGAAAATTGTACAAGAGAAGCTTATTAAGCTATCAAAGTGGAGCATACATCATGAGCAAGGTTCATAGCTAGAAGAAGAAAGGCTACATGAAGGCATAAATGAGTTTTAGCATTAAAAGTTATCTTTTATGTGTTTTTATGTAAGAACAAGAGAAGTTATGTATGAATTAATGGCTTGATGTAAGTATTTTATGACTTTATGTGCTTATGTTTGGTTTATGATTAACCCTTAGACTCAAGTTGGTAGAACAAAGTTGATGGACTACTCATGTTCATGTTACAAGCTAGAAATTATGATTTAGGATATGATCATGTGTTATATGTTGCTAAATTTGATGAAAACCTAGACTAGAAGGTTAATCATGGAGAAATCATGTGTAATTTTTTGCTAGATATCATCAAAGAGTCATAAATGGTTTAAAAGCATGACATGTGTGGAAACGTTACAATATTAGACTATGATTTGCAGATAGACCAAATTATAATCTGTAAAGTGCATTAAAAGGTGCATATAGAAGTTATGCAGATACACAAAGTGGCTAAATATGCATGTGGTGCATAGAGTCCAAGATTTCAAGTTGAGCTTAAGGGTGGAATTTCTTAATTTGACAAAATTCCACCAACATATATTTTTGGCCATTTTAGATAATTAATGGTTTAATAAGGCTAAAACAACTAAGTTTTTCGTAAATATACGTGTTAGAGTCATTTTGAAAGTCATTTGGTATCGATAGCGACAATTGTGGATTTTAAACATTTTAAAATGTTATCTGACACCTAAAACGAACTATTTGAAAAATGAAACCATTTGAAAAGTTTTAAATGTTTTGAAGTCCCATGCAAGTAAATTATATGTTATATGTGTTATGTGACATGCTGGAATCAAGTTTTATAAAAAAGGGAAAAAAATAACATGGATTTTTTAAAGAAATTTTTTTCAGAGAAACCAGCACTGAACCAAGGCGTAGTTATTTGAACTGGAAACTGCGTCGGTGCGCAGTTCTGCTAAAGAAGTTGGCCGGGGCAAGTTCAGGGAGCGTCGAGGAGAAGTTGGGCCGAGGACATCTCGTGGCTAGCGAGATGTTATGAACTAAACATCTCGCTGGGGCGAGATGTACTGTTCACATAAAAGAATTTTTTCTTAAAAAATTCCAAAATGAAATGTTTTTATATATAATGTTATAGACATGATGATAAGCCACAAAATTGATAAAAATGATCAATGTGATAAAGATTAAAGTATAAAGGAACAATGTGTTACGTGTTAAAGTTATGTAAAGATAAAAGATAGTTTATATGGCAAGATTTTACATACACATGTGTGTAACCAATGCATGAACCAATATTATGGTTATGTAGGACCCAATTGGGATAAAATATTACCAGTACACAAGGGTAAAAGATATTATGGTAATAAAACAGAAAATGGTACAATATAATATACCTACAACTCTATAAAGTGTTGTAATGCGTGTGTGCTAGGTCGGAGATAAGCTATGATATCTTATTAACTTAAATAAGATATAATACATCAAAAGTGAAATGAATAGAGATAAATGGTTACGCGATTATGGATAAAGTTTATTAAGTTATATTAAGTCTTATGATCCTATAATGTTATATAGGTACAATGTTGGCTAATAAAGTTCGGACTAGCAACCCGATGCTAGGAAGGATAGAAAGAACGAATGAGAAGTGTAAAGGTTAAGTAAATAAATGAAGATTAGACAAGTTTTTCAGACAAATGTAATAATTGCTCTACGTGAACTATGTGATAGTAAAATATTTTAAATGTGCACTCCGTGCAACTATGTGCCTTAACTGTTAAATGTAATACGTGACATTTATGCATAGCATGGTAAAGTAAAGGATGCATGATACATGAATATAAACTGCAAGCATGAAATATGTTATTTGATTGACTTGCTGAGCCTTTGTGCTCACTTTTGCAATGAACTAACCTTCTCAGGGAATGTACGAGAAGGCCGGATGTTCCAGTTAAGCTAAAGGTAAAGAGTGCTAAATTCATAGATAAGCGTGGAAAAAATTTGTTATATGTATTGGTGTAATGTGCAAGCAAGCAGATAAATGTAAACCAGTTTATGGTTTTATTATGGTTTTGTCATGGTTAATTATGGGAGAACTTTATGTTATGGGAAAGGATTCAAAGGTATAAGAGAGGAACTTTGATGGAGAAAATGTGTATAAATGCGTGTATATATATGTGTATTATGAATTTTTTATGGTAAAAATATATTTTGGTTGTAGAAAATATGATTTTATGGTTCAAAAACATATCTTAAACCTCTATGATGTTAGATCTACATTATATATGTAGATCTATGGTTAAACATGCTTAATATGTGTTTTGATATGTTGGGTATGTGATTGAATGTATGAAAGGTGCATATTTACACTTTCCTATAAAAACCCGAACTTGTTATGTGGTTGGATGTGTTGCGATATGAGTTGTGGTTGTTATTTGTGTGAGCTATATTGCTTGAATGATAGCTCTAGAAGTCATAAAAATAACTCAACTTGAATATTTGAAAAATGTGGTGAAATGTGCAAGTTATGGTCTTTATAGTAAAACATGTCGTTTTCAAAACCCTAGTCGATCGATCCTAAATTTTATATCAAAAATATTTTCAAAAATGTGATAGATCTATGAAATATTGAAAAACATTACGTTTATGAAAATATTGAAAAACATCGGTGACATTTGAATGTCTATAACTTGAAAATAATTTTTAGCCAACCAGTGTTGTAGCGTCGATTTGTAATTCAAATCAGGCGCTGTAGTGTCGGTCTAAAATTTTTAAAAAACAAAATTAATTAATCTGAGTCGAGTCGGGCTTTATATAACGGGTCGGGTCGGATCTTTTGTGTACAAAATGGGTCAGGAAAATGTATATTTAATAATTTTAATACTAGCCTAAATTTAAATTATTAAAATATTATTAAATGATTAATACTATAAGTAAAGGATTAAAATTTTAATAAATAAATAAAATATTATTAAATAGTTAGTAATATTAAGAAATGAATAAAATATTATTAAATAATTAGTAATACTATTAAATAATTAATAATAATAAAAAAATAAAAAAATATTATTAAATGATTAATAGTATCAAAAAATGAATAAAATGAATAAAATGTTATTAAATGGTTAATAATATTAGAAAAGGAATAAAATATTAATAAATGGATAATAATATTATAAAATAAATAAAATTTTGTATTTGATTAATAATTGTAATATCCTGAGTATTTATAAAACATATAAATATGATATGATGAAGGTTAGAGATAATTATACTGTAATTTCGAGGACAAAATTCTTGTCATTTTGGTTGAAGGTAATATCCCAGATATTTTTGAAGCTATTAAATATGATCTTAAAAGATAAAATTGAACTTAAGAATTAAAACCTAGTTTCTATAAAATAATACCTAAGGAACAATTGTTCAGGTATAGATTGAATTATGTTAAGGGTAAATATGTTTCCTAGATACGATCGTATACGATTAGAGGTTAAACTTTTAACCTAAATTATGTGTTATGCGATTAATAAAGATTGAATTGTGTATCAATCTATGTGATATATGATTTCCTATGTGTAGAACTATGTAATTTAGTATGTGTTAAGAATATGGTATGCTAATTTGAAAATATATGATGATGTATTAGGTATATGGTAGGCTGACTTAGAATTCAAGATCTTGTATTGGTGAAACAACTTACTATATTGGTAAACCGTATTACTATTTGGTTAATTCAACTATTGTAATGGTACATCAGGTTGCTGTTTTGGTAACCTAGTTTGTTGTATTATGTATTCAGCTTACTTGTTGTTTAAAAAAAAACTTATTAAAGGAAAGATAAGTATTAAAACCTGAAACCCTAAGGGTTATAACCTAAAGGTGAAAACCTAGAAAGTAATACGTCCATAAAAGTCATCTTGCACCCTTTTAGAATTTTTCACATTTCACGAAATAGTATTTATACGAGTCATAGAACACAGGGAGCCAATAAAAAATTTTCGAGAAAAAAATGAAAAGCATGATTCTTTTGAAAAACATGATTGAATTATGTTAAGGGTAAATATGTTTCCTAGATACGATCGTATACGATTAGAGGTTAAACTTTTAACCTAAATTATGTGTTATGCGATTAATAAAGATTGAATTGTGTATCAATCTATGTGATATATGATTTCCTATGTGTAGAACTATGTAATTTAGTATGTGTTAAGAATATGGTATGCTAGTTTGAAAATATATGATGATGTATTAGGTATGTGGTAGGCTGAATTAGAATTCAAGATCTTGTATTGGTGAAACAACTTACTATATTGGTAAACCGTATTACTGTTTGGTTAATTCAACTATTGTAATGGTACTTCAGGTTGCTGTTTTGGTAACCTAGTTTGTTGTATTATGTATTCAGCTTACTGGTTGTTTAAAAAAAAACTTATTAAAGGAAAGATAAGTATTAAAACCTGAAACCCTATGGGTTATAACCTAAAGGAGAAAACCTAGAAAGTAATACGTCCATAAAAGTCATCTTGCACCCTTTTAGAATTTTTCACATTTCACGAAATAGTATTTATATGAGTCATAGAACACAGGGAGCCAATAAAAAAATTTCGAGAAAAAAACGAAAAACATGATTCTTGTGAAAATATTTTTCTATCTTTTTGACAGTTCTATTGGTCATTTTAACTTTTTGCATTTCACAATATAGTATTTATACGCTCTATAGATGCCAAATATCCAATAATATTTTTCTCGTGAATAAGAAGAAAAACACTATTCATTCAGACACTATTATCCAAATTTTAAAAATCCACATTCCTGAATAGCGTTTTTATTGACTATAGATGCATTTTGACCAATAAAACTGTTATGCAAAATAATTTTTGAAGATTACTATTCACGTATATGGGACAAATACGGAAGGAATATGAAGAATAATACAAATATCTAGTAATATATAATACGAGAATTATACGAAATATTATACAAAATTAATGCGAGGTATATTACCAGTAGAATACGAGTATTATAAGATGTATAATACGAATAAAATACGTATAAATACTTAAATATTAATATTATTTATCTAATTAGTTAAAATCAAACTAATTAGTAACTGTGAATCCAAGTAAAATGATTTCTACCAATCACGTGCGAGTATGGCAATCCATGTGAACTTGTCTAGACCAATCAAAGCAAAGATAAAGAAACACAAGTTAGAGAAACACAACTAGGAAAACTAGCACGATTACAGAAACCAGAAACTGAAATGGACTAATCAAATTCATGGAAAGCTAATTAGCAATCCAAATGAAAAAAATTTGACCAATCATAGAAGAAGATGATGTAAGCATGACGTGACATGACATAAGGCTCAAAGAAGCACAAAAATGATGTCATGATGATGTCGCTTGGTGGAGAAAAAGTAAAAAAAGTTTAGGTTATTAAAGTGAAATTAATCAATGTACCAAAGTGAAATTAACCAATTTTTCCTAGCCTATAAATACCCACCTCCACCATTCATTTTCTCCAAAATTTCAAGAACCATTTTAAGAGCAAAATTACTCTACATATATATTGTGAGCTATATTGAGAGAAAAATCAATTTCAAGCAACGAAGTTCTGTCCAACTAGGAAGAAAAGCACGCAATTCAAGAGGTATACTCTTGTTATTATTTTTTACATTCTTCTTATATTAGTTAGTAAAAATATACTTTTACAAGCAGTTATAAAACTCAAATTATTTTAGATATATAGTACAAATGTAACTTTTACAAGCAGTTATAATGCCCGATTTATTTCAAGTATAAAATAGTAAATGTTCATTTTACAAGTCATTGTTCTGTACAATTTTCTTTAAGTATTTTAACGTTCATTTTATAAGTAGTTATAATACTGAAATTTTCTTAAAGTATTTATTCAAACACTCATTTTATAAGTAGTTATAATGTTGAATTTTTTTTAAAGTATTTATTCAAATACTCATTTTAAAAGTAATTATAATGATAAAAAAAAAATTAAAGTATTTATTCAAGTACTCATTTTATAAGCAATTATAATGCTCAAATTATTTTATATAAAGTAGAGAAAGTTTTCTTTATAAATAGATATAATGGCTGATTTTATTTCATTTATAAAAAATAAAAGATCAAAAAATACTAGCAGTTATTATGTTCAATTTAATCTAAATATTTTAAAACATGATGTCCTAGCCTGATACGCTTGTGACATCAAGTTATAATTAATAAAAGCAATGAACAATGAAACTAGTCTTGAATGTCTAGTTTATGTTCATATGTTAGTGAAGCAAGAAAAATATAAATAAACTAATTATTATTAACTAGAGTATGGAGTTGTAATAGGACTAATGGTTATTTCAACCACACATACCTTGTAAGGTGTATGATTAAATGTAGAAATTAACTTAAACTGTATTATCGAATGAATCAAGACAAGTTTTGTAACTATTATTTGTTATGTTTACAACTTATATACATGTTTTATATGCTATATGTGACAACGTGATATAAATTGTTGAAATAAAAGTTATTTGTGATGTTGAATTGAGAGATATGTTAAGTAAAAGTATGTTCAAGTTTATATGAAAGCATAAACTGTGTATGTGTTATTTATTATTCTTGTTGAGCCGTCATGCTCATTCTTGCAAATAAAATTTATTTATAGTTAAAGAAGAATGATAAGAAGATCATGAACGTAAAGAAGAAACGTAAACTATGTTTTATACTTTATTTACTTGTATTTGTATAAAGTAATAATGACTATTGTAATACAAACAAGCAAATCATGTAACCGAATATTATGAATGATATTATTTATTATCATAAGAAGGTTGTTATGTGACTTTGATATAACTTAGAATTGTTAAAAATCTATTAATCTAAATGAGGGTATTAGTAATATGAACTGATCATGTTATGTCGATACTTTGAAATTCAGATAAATAGTAAGACACTAATAAAGTATTGATAATGAACTACTTATCAGAATGATGATGGTAAATAACATTTGTGAGTACTATAAGCATCTGAGACATGACTAATTGATGCGAAATGGTAAAATTCATCGTTAGGATTCTCGGACCCAAGTACAAGCTTGTTATTAATATTCTGAATGCCAAATAAGTAGGATTATTAATATGAAGAGATATTTATATAACCAAATGTGTTTCAAGTGAGAGTTTTAACTAGTTGGGTATGTTCTGTACGGAAAGAAAATTTTGCACCGGACAAAGATACAAACATTTGTCACGGATAAAGATGTAAATATTTATCACGGATGAAGATACAAACATTCATCGCGAGATTTTCTGTTCTCAAGAGTCGTCCTAGTGATTTAATGTTGTGAATCTTAGAATATGTAAAGTTATAGAATATTTAAATCTTAAGGTTAAAATTAGACCGTTATATATGGTGTTATCCATTTAACGGATGAATTACAAGTTTATACTTGTATAAATAATGAGATCGAGATCAAGTTAAGATCTAGAGACCAAGTAATTCAACCAATATGATTATAAGATCATTTGTTAAGTTTTGAAGAATGTATGGAGTTAACGTACAAGGTCCTCCGTAGCGAGCGCGGATATTTTTAGGGGCGTTATAGTTGGTATAAGAGTTGTGGATTATAACTTTAAGATAATGAGTACCTTAGGATATAATCTGAGGGATATGAGTAAATGGATTTGTGAAGAGTTCCTAGACAATTAAAGATATGTATAAATCTGAATAAATCTTAATACAGAAAAATATTATGTGGAAAAAATATACAGAAGAAAGATAAACTCCTTATAAGCATATCTGGAAAGGAACGGACTCATAAAGAGTTTTCAGGCAAGTAATTAGACAAAATAAATCTTAAATATTTTTGTGTGAAATTGTTTCTTCAAAATGAAATGGTGTATTTGATATTATGTGGTATTATATTATTAAGGCATAAAACCTGATAAATTAAAGAAGTAAACTCATAGAGGGATGTTAATGAGAAATTCATTTGGAGATAGTAGAATTTTATTTGGAGATTGCAAGAATTAGGCTTATAATGAGTTATAAACAATGAAAATTTGAAGAAAAGTGATTAGAAATAGTTTGAGTAGAAGTATATTTGGATTTCAATTGAAAACGCATGATAATATCTTAGACGAAAAACCCTTGTATGGGCAAGGGGCATAATTGAACAACTTTCTTATATCGGTAGGAGTTTAATATGCATTAGGAAACTGATCTAACTCCATTTTTGAAACGAATGGTTCATGATCAATGTTATACACACTAACGGGGCATTCGTGATAGTGTTGATGAGACAGGGAACTGATTCATTAGTTCTTGGGTGGAGGAAATACTCAATATACTATAGTGATAATTGATTGAAATCTATGTTCTTTGTATGTATTGTGAGAAGGTAATTCTTTTATCATATGTAAATTGAATTAGTTATAATGTTAAACCAAAGAGGAAATGACCTAGTTATGAATGAAATTTCAAAGAATTGGAGATGTTTGACGTTTTAGGGTATTCCAAAATCTCTAGCTACTCTAGACTTTCATGCGTATATCTGCACTTGGGTGCCTTTAATAGATTTGTTCACTTGTTGAACTTTTGAAAGCTATGTTGTTCATATGTCTATGTTAATTATTTCGACTAGGCACCTTTGGTTACAAGTTGATACAATATAATGTATAAATACTGTTGATACATTTGTACCGGTAATATAAGTTGATACAGTATAATGTATACATACTGTTGATACATTTGTAGCCGTAATACAAGTTGATATAGTATAATGTATAAATGTTGTTGATACATTTGTAATCGCGTCACTGTTAATACAAGTTGATACAATATAATACAAGTTGATACAAGTTGTAGCAGTGTTGTGTTCTAGATCTTTAGTGATGAAAGTTGGATTAAGAAAATTCATAGTATGAGATAAGCTCATAGAGCATTTAAGTAAATGGATTAAAATTCATTGACGAGAAAATTGGAGATAATTATAGTATAATTTTGAGGACAAAATTCTTATAAAGAGGAGTGAATGTATTTTCCTAAGTATTTATAAAACATATAAATATGATATAAAGAAGGTTAAAGATAATTATAATGTAATTTCGATGACGAAATTCCTATAAGTTTGGTTGAATATAATATCCCAAATATTTTTGAAGCAATTAAATATGATCTTAAAAGATAAAATTGAAGGTTAAGAATTAAAACCTAGTTTCAATAAAATAATACCTAAGAAACAATAGTTCAGGTATAGATAGAATGATGTTAATGGTAAATACGATTCCTAGATACGTTCGAATACGATTAGAGGTTAAACTTTTAACCTAAATTATGTGTTATGTGATTGCTTAAAATTGAATTGTGTTCTAATCTATGTGATATATGATTTCCTATGTGTAGAACTACGTAATTTAGTATGTGTTAAGAATATGGTATGCTAGTTTGAAAATATATGATGCAGTATTAGGTATACGATAGGCTGAATTAGAATTCCAGATCTTGTATTGGTGAAACAGCTTACTGTATTGGTAAACTATCTTACTGTTTAGTTAATTCGGCTGTTGTAATGGTAGTCTAGGTTGCTGTTTTGATAACATAGTTTGTTTTATTATGTATTTAGCTTACTGGATGTTAAAAAAAAAACCTTAATTAAAGAAAAGATAAGTATTAAACCTAAAACCCTAAAGGTTATAACCTAAAGGTTAAAACCTAGAAAGTAATACATCCGTAAAAGTCGTCTTGCACCTTTTTAGAACTTTTTACATTTCATGAAATAATATTTATATGAGTCATAGAACCCAAGGAGCCAATAAATTTTTTTCAAGAAAAAGACAAAAAACACGATTCCTAAGAAAATGTTTTCCGTCTTTGTGACAGCTCTATTCGTCATTTTAACTTTTCGCATTTCACGATATAGTATTTATACGCTGTATAGATGCCAAATATCCAATAATATTTTCCTAATGAATAAGAAGAAAAACACTATTCATTTAGACACTATTATCCGAATTTTAAAAATTCACATTCTTAAATAGTGTTTTTATTGACTGTAAAAGCATTTTCACCAATAAAACTTTTACCCAAAATATTTTTTGAAGAGTACTATTCACTTATACGGAACAAATACGAAAGGAATACGAAGAATGTATAATACGAAAATTATACGAAAGATTGTACAAAATTAATACGAGGTATAATACTAGTAGAATACGAGTATTATAAGATGTATAATACGAATAAAATACGTATAAATACTTAAGTATTAATATCATTTATCTAATTAGTTGAAATCAAATTAATTAGTAACTGAAAATCCATGTAAAATGATTTCGACCAATCACATGCGAGCATGGTAATCCATATGAACTTGTGTAGACCAATCAGAGCATAGATAAAGAAACACAAGTTAGGGTAAGCAAACTAGGAAAACTAGCACGATTATATAAATCAGAAACTGAAATGGACCAATCAAATTCAAGGAACGCTAACTAGCAATCTAAGTGAATAATTTTTGACCAATCATAGGAGAGGATGATGTAAGCATGATTTGGCATGACATAAACCTCAACGAAGCACAAAAATGATGTTATCATGATGTTGCTTGGTGGAGAAAAATAAGGAAAGTTTAGGTTATTAAAGTGTAATTAACTAAGGTACCAACGTGAAATTAACCAATTTTTCCTAGCCTATAAATACACACCTCCACCATTCATTTTCTCCACCATTTCAAGAGAAAAATTACATGTGAGCTATATTAAGAGAAAAATCAATTTTGAGCGACGAAGTTCTGTCCAACTAAGAAGAAAAGCACGCACTTCAAGAGGTATACTCTTGTTTTTATTTTGTCCATTCTTCTTATATTAGTTAGTAAAAATATATATTTTACAAACAGTTATAAAGTTTAAATTATTTTAGATATATAGTGCAAAAGTAGTTATAATGCCCGATTTATTTCAAGTATAAAGTAGTAAATGTTCAGTTTACAAGTCGTTGTTTTGTCTAGTTTTCTTTAATTATTTTTAGTAAAC
Organism: Hedera helix; assembly: GCA_947179155.2. Lineage (NCBI taxonomy): Eukaryota > Viridiplantae > Streptophyta > Magnoliopsida > Apiales > Araliaceae > Hedera > Hedera helix. The sequence continues at coordinate 18,180,255 of OX359268.1, forward strand.
GTTCATTTTATAAGCAGTTATAATGTTGAATTTTTTTAAAGTATTTATTGATATACTCATTTTATAAGCAGTTATAATATTAAAATTTTCTTGAAGTATTTATTCAAATACTAATTTTATAAGCAGTAATAATGCTCAAATTATTTTATATAAATTAGAAAAAATATTCTTTATAAGCGGATATAATGTCTGATTTTATTTCATGTATAAAGAATAAAAGATAAAAAAATACTAGCAGTTATTATCTTCAATTTAAGATGAATATTTTAAAACATGATGTCATAGCCTGATACGCTTGCGACATTAAGCTGTAATTAATTAAAGGAATGAACAATGAAACTAATCTCGAATGTCTAGTTTATGTTCATATGTTAGTGAAATAAAAAAAATATAAATAAACTAGTTATTATTAACTAGAATATGGAGTCGTAATAAGACTAATGGTTATTTCAACCTCACATGCCTTGTAGGTGAAAGTAGTATGCATATAAGCGAATCATATTTAATATGATGCAATATGTATTTTGTAATCTTATTTATTTATTAATAAAAGTTTATTGATACAAACTCATTTTCTTTATCCATAATTAATAGAAGACATTAATTGTGATAAACCCATAGTTGTTAAAAAATACATTTAGAATCATGATGAAGATTATGCTAATGAGATCTAAATTCAAGATAGTTCAAAATCAAAATGTTTCTAATTGTGAGATTAATAAAATGGGGATTAGTAAATCCGAATAGATTAGTACATACTATGCTTGGTCTTATGAAAAGTATGGTTGGTCTCATAATCAATTGTGTAGAGACACTAAAACAAGTATGTATGTGCTTATTAGATAATAAGTTCACTGAACGTGACTCGCTCAAGGTACACCTAATGAAGTCTTATTTGCCTGTCAAAAGGAGTTCCTTTTATGATAGCAGTACAAGTGATTCTTAGACTTGAGATCATCATAGTATATTGTGTATGATAAATTATGTTTTGACATATTTCTTAAAACCTTTAGGATGTATCAAAGGGTATGCTTATATATAATAAGTTGTACATGGAGATATATGAATGATCAACAAAAAATCTACCACTTCTAGTAAAAGAAGAGAATGTCTTATGCGATTCGATAAATGATAACTCAGTAGTCTTTGGTCAAGGCAGAATAGAAATTAGAAAGTAGTTTCTAATTTACATCAAATAGAGTTATTCATTTGAGAATCAAAATGCATATAATCAAATAAAATAAAACTTGACAATAATATCATATCTTATATTTGATTGGGACGTTGTGAGGTAGAAGGATTGAATTGTATTGTAACTATTCCCTGAATAGGTTCTTTTATGATTAAATGTTAAAATCTATATTATCTGAAAAGTCGTTGATCGCCAAGGGGGTTTACCCTTATTATGGAATAAATATTATGTATTTAAATGAATTAAATAGTTTATTTTTTTATATATAAATAAGATTATAATAATTCTAATTAATTTGTTCTATAATTAGTTTAATATGAGAAACCTAAAAGGTCACACCGCAAAAGAAAAATAATTATTTAAGAAGTAAATGGCATAATCGTAATAATGAATTAAGTATATTTAATTTATACTATATGGATAGAATAAATTAAATAGCTTAATATTTATTATTTAGTATTTTGAAAATACTAATTATAAATTAATAAGAGAAGTCTTATTATTATTATTATTATTATTATTATTATTATTACTACTACTACTACTACTATTATCATTATTATTTAGTTTCTAAATGGTTTATGAAGTAATTAATAAGAGTACTCTCATAATTGATAATTAAGTTCCTAATTATATTAGGAGTTTAATTAAAAATCATATTCCTAAAGGTGTTAAGAGAGTTGACTAAATCTATAAATAAGAGAAGTCTTATTATGGATTAAGTTTACATACAGTTCCATAAATTTTTCGGAGAGTACTGACAAGTTCTCTAGATCTAATAAATTAGAAGAGAGGGAAAGTTAGGGTTTGTCACCACTCACTTCTTGAATCATTGTTATTCCTTGGTGGATCACCTCTAAAGGTCAAATACTTGGGTGATTAACGTTGGTCATTGAAATCTAATCATTAAAATTCAAGGAGAACGCGAATAACTTGGAGTTGAACTTGTACCCGTTGAAACTTAGAGTTCTACAAGGGTATAATTTTCTAATTTCTTCTTTATTAATTAATAGTTACGCATAAAAGGTCGATCTTAGATTATGATTTGTAATTTTTTTAAATTTAATTTTCTCATGCTTCCGCTATTTTATGCAATTTCAATCTTTACATCTTTTCTTAACTCACAAAATCATATATATTATGATTTATTTAATTACAAAGTGGTGAGTAACTAATACATCATCAAATGATTTTAAGTCTGTCTATTATATAAAATCTTCTCTTATCTTTCGAGTTCATTATTAACGACGCTAGTCTAGCTTAATCAAAAGTTATATGAACTAATACAAGTTTTATAACTGTTACCATTACAAGCAATATGGCTACCACAACAGGCTTACAACATTATATAGGACATTTTTTATGACAGAGTTTAATACCAACAATATGTGTGCTGAACAATTCTATACCTTATTAGACTTACATTACTCTAACATATTTTTCATATTGCCCAATTTGGTATTACAATGAATTATTCTTTATTTCCATATAAACAATAACCCATCTTTACTCTTTAGCTTCATCGGAAACATTCGGCCTTCCCGTACTTCATTGAAAATATTAGTTTATGCAAGGGTGAGCACGATGGCTCAGCAAGTTTAACATATATCACATAGCACATAACAACATTTTATCATGTTTCATGCATCTTATGCTTTGCAATTTATACATATCTTATGTATATTATGTTTTGCATTTAAATTTATGTTTCATGCTTTTCATACATGATATTTATCATATCATAGAGTTCAATATAGAACAATCATCTATTATCATTTAATGAACATAAATCATTTATCACACATTATTTCACCAAGGCATATTAACCCATGTTTACGCCTAAAAGCATATAACACATAGGAGCAAGTTCTAAAAGACTTGTTTGACTTGCTTTTTCTGCTTATGCTAATGCCTTGCATTTTTTGCACGACCTACATTTTTCACAATGTTGGTATATACATTAGTTATCAACATTATATGTTCAACTATTCCTTTTAATTATTTTCCAACCATAACATCTTACTTGTTTACTTTACTAGTCTTTAAATCTTTTATATGTTCGATTTATTCCATCAAACGTTAGTTTAGTTAATACCCAACCGGGTTCTGCTTAATTTAACTGTCCAACGAGCAAAAATTGCTCTATGGCCCAAAACAGGTCCTTACCTGTCTGTTTATTCACAAAACTAAAGCAGACACCCCAATAGACAGTGTTACCTGTCTGTTTATTTATAAACTAAAATAAACATCTCAAAGAAGACAGCCTAACGTGTCTGTTTATTAAGAAAATCTTATATATATGAACTTAGACTAAAGCAGACAATCTCACTACCTGTCTGTTTATTAACAAAATCTTATATACATGAATATATACTAAGCAGACACCCCAAAGCAGGCAGGTCTACCATGCTTGGTTTAACTTAAACTGCACAACAAGCCTTGATTCTATGCTTTTAACTAATCCAGACAGCAAAGCAGACAGACTTACCCTATCTGTTTATTAAAAGATTTTCTTTTACAAAACACTGTTTTTATTTTTATCATAATTTCTTCGTTACAAGTCCGTTTTTGATCATCTTTACATCAAATTAAAGCTTATTAAGTTTAATTTAATCTTATCAAGGCCTTAACTTCAGCCAATTCTCCAAACAATATAGATCTAAATGTTTTTTACAACTTGTCCAAAAATTTCATTTTCTGGACAGTTTTACAAGATTAAATTTTTCAAAAATTTTTAATCCATAAAATGGCTCAATATCGCGAGTACTTCTAGGAAACTTCTATATCTACAACTTTGTAGTTTACACAAATATCAAATTCTAAACACATGATTTTATACAATTTTTATAAAGTCAAAAATCGTTGCAGATTCTGGGTGGACTATTTTATATCCGACGTAGCCTGCTTCAATGGGTCACTACGCTTACCACAAGGAATTTCTATGTCTTTAAAATTTTTGTGTGAAGCTTATTTTCATACATTTAATTTGATATACAGTCCACTCTCTAACTCTAAAAACTCAATTTTATATGATTTTTCCCAACCACAACAACATATCACAATATGCTGATTTTTATTGCTCTCAATAAGTTGGTTTAGTCACAATTAAATGATATATCCAAGATAAGAGATAAGAGATGAGAGATATGATTGGTTAAACATAGATTACATAGGATAAGATAAGAAATGATTGGCTCTAATTAAATTTGCATTCTTAAAATGCTAATAATACAGCTGGCTCGCTTAAAAATATGGAGATTCAATTCTTTTTTGGGTCCTACTTTTAATTATCAGACCCGCTCTTTGACTTCTTAACCTGTAAAATTAAATTTTCAATATTACAGTCGTTTTCTACTAATTTTGATGTTCCCAATGTCATGATGACGTCCGTTTCTTCAAATTCGCTTTCAAACTTAAAGTTTAACCTTTTACCACAAAAAAGTTAAACGATCAACTTTGACAAAAAAAGTCAACTGGAACACCTATCGTGTTTACAGTCTAGTCTATACTTACTAAATTTGACGTTCCCGTCGCAACGGTGAAGTCCATTTCTCAAAATTCTTTTTCAAACTCTAACTTTGACTTTTCACTTTTACAAGTCAAATAGTTGACTTTGACCAAAAGTCAACCCCAACACCAAATTATATTTACTACCATTCTTTATTAATTTCGACGTTCTGAACTCAACAATGCAGCTCACGTCTCCAAATTCTCTTCCGAACTCTAAATTGAGTTTCCTTGGCCTTCTTCTCTTTCCTTTTATCATACATTGACTATTTAACCACTTTCGTCATTTCTTGGCATTTCGATTTGTTAATTTGCATTCACACATGTAGGTATATTCGTTTTATCATGTATACATTTACCTTATTCTCTTCACACCGCTATTCCACAAAATCACAATCACACGGGGTCATTCTTAATTTGAGACTACCACATTAATAACTTGGTCATACATGCAAGTCTTTCAATTATTAAATGTTTAGGCTTATTCACTATATTCATATGGCTTGTCATATATATTAATCTGACTCACCTTAATCTTAATCCATTTTGGACTATTATATAATTTCTAACACTTGGTTACTAGGTTGGGTTTAAGTTTAATTACCACCATAATAACTAGATTATCTCTTTCTAATTTACTAATTTGGGCTATCTTAATTTATCACTCAAGGTTTAACTTTCATAAGCTTGTTTAATTAATAGATTAAACTTTACAATGTTCTTGATGGTTAATTCAGTTAATCATTTACCACGCTCAGCTAAAATATAATTAGCACAGATCCTAGTATATATGTATCTATACATATACACATTTACATTAACTTAAAAATATCACTTCAATTAAAATTTATTTCTTTAATAAATTTTCACATATATCATATTAAAAATTTCTTGTAATATATCTCTTAGTCAAATACATTTATCGAATCTTAAAGATATTATATTACCTTATTATTAGCATACCTCCAAGTATACACATAATAATTAAATTCTAGATTTTAAAATTTAAAAACCTACATTCACTCACATTTAAATCCTATCACAAAGATTAGGTTAAAATATTTACTCCTTTCTACACCTTTTACTTATCTAAATCTAGGTTTTTAACTTTAACTTTTATTTCATCATCAAAGATGTTATTTAAAAATCTTGTGAAATATCCAGGATATTACAATAACAAACCCTTTATGATATGGAATAAATATTATTTAATTTATGAATTGAAGAAGTTTAATTCAATTAAATAAAATTACAATTATTCTAATTTATTTATTCTGCTAATGAATATTAAGTTGTAACGCTCAAAACTATTTAGAATAACAAACATCGCCATCTAGCATTATAAAATAATAGAGCATCAAATAATCAATATGAGTTTGTTGTGTCGCACAAAGCTTGTATTAATTATTTGAGATGTTATTTTATTATATAGTAGATGTTTATAAAGAATTGAACATTACTGTTTTGTTGTGTCGCACAAACACCATATTTTTCTCTTCACTTATATGAAAATACTAGGTCAGACTTAACTTGAATAATTTTTATTTGGATGTGTCGCACATGATCTTAATAATTGTAAAGGCAAAATAAAAGGAGTTACATGTTGATGTAATTGACAAGATGTTGTCTAAATATTTATTTATATATAGTTTGTTGTGTCGCACAAAACTATATACATTTGAAATATGATCCTTATTTTCACTAACAAATCTTTAATTAGATTTGTCGAATTATATATATAGAGGGTAATATAGTTTGATAAAAATAGTGGAAGATACCAATTTAATTAATGAACTAATTTATTTTAGTAATTAATAAAATAAATTTATGCTAAAATGTTGTCTATTTTTCACATGTAGAATTTTACAAATGTCAAACTCACTATCACTATGTAGCATACTTGATGCTAACAAATTGACTGGACTGAATTACATGGACTAGTTAAGGAATTTGAGAATTGTTCTCACTGCTTAAAAGTTTTTCTATGTCCTAAATCCGACTGTCCCTGCAATTGTTGTAGTAAATTCCTCTGAGAAAGAAGTTGCTACTTTTAAGAAGTGACAAGATGATGCAGTTGTGGCTTAATATATCATACTCACATCAATGACTAACGAGCTTCAATGACTAACTAGCGTCGCCGTTGACCAATCTGACAAGGAAAACAGTAAAGTTTGTATGGACGGAGAAGTGTGAAGAAAGTTTCAGGGAATTAAAAAAGAGGCTTAGTGAAGCACCTGTGTTATCATTGCCCGATGATACAGGGGGATTCGTGGTTTATAGCGATGCGTCACTCAAGGGTCTTGGTTGTGTATTGATGTAGCATGGCAAGGTCATCGCGTACGCGTCACGCCAGTTAAAGGATTATGAGAAGGGATATCCAACTCATGATTTAGAACTGGCAGCAGTAGTGTTTGCTCTAAAGATCTGGAGGCATTATCTGTATGGGGAGAAGTGCGAGATATACACAGACCACAAAAGTCTGAAGTATATCTTCACTCAAAGGGAGCTGAATATGAGGAAGAGGCGATGGTTGGAATCAGGTATAATCCGGGGCAGCTGGCAAAACTATATGTTAAAGAAATTGTGTCGTGACATGGAGTACCAATATCTATAGTATATGATAGAGATCCGCGCTTCACGTCAAATTTTTGGAAGAGCCTACAGGAAAGGATGGGGACGAAATTAAGGTTGAGTACCGCGTATCATCCCCAGACCGATGGGCAGAGCGAGCGAACAACTCAGACATTGGAGGATATGCTGAGAGCATGTGTGATGGACTTTAAAGGTAGCTGGGATGATCAGCTACCATTAGTGGAGTTTTCATACAATAATAGTTATCATGCAAGTATTGGCATGCCGCCTTATGAAGCAATGTATGTGAGAAAGTGTAGAACGCCCCTGTGTTGGGATGAAGTTGGGGAACGGAGACTGTTGGGACCCGAATTGGTACAACAGACCGTAGATGTGATCAAGGTGATAAGAGCTCGTCTGGTTGCAGCTCAGGATCGGCAAAAGAAGTATGCGGATTTACATCGTCGGAAGAGAGACTTCGAGGTTGGAAGTTTTGTTTTTCTGAAGATATCTCCATGGAAAGGGAAAATCAGGTTCGGTAAGAAGGGAAAATTGAGCCCTAGATTTATCGGACCATTTGAAATTTTGAAGCGAGTTGGTGAGGTAGCATACGAGGTAACTTTACCTCCTGAACTGGAGCATATCCATAATGTGTTTCACGTGTCGGTATTCCGGCCATATAAATCGGACTACAAGCATGTCATCTCATACGAACCGATTCAAGTTGAGAAGGATTTATCTTACGAGGAAATTCCAGTCCAGATACTAGATAGGAAGGAACAGACCTTAAGAAATAAGATCATTTATTCAGTCAAAGTTCTTTGGAGAAACCACGCAGTTGAGGAAGCTACGTGGGAACTAGAAGAAAAAATGATGATGAATTATCCTAACCTGTTTGAGTAACCTTATATTTGTAATTCCGGGGACGGAATTCTTATAGGGTGGGGGGAGAATGTAAGGATCCAAAAATTTTGTAAACACTGTTTATGAGTTATAAAACCCTAATTTCAATCCAAACCCTAGTTTTGGGATAATATGGATGGTAGGATGTATTTGAAATTACTTGCAACATAATGAATATTAGGGCTAATATTGTTATCCATTTAAATAAAAGCCTAATATAAATTAATGTTGGAATTAAATTGAAACCCCAATCAATAATCTAATTAAATTTAATTACCTAGAAAATCTAATTGGATTATGTGCTATTAATAATAACATTAACGTAGTAGGATTAATTCATGCACTAACTAACATTATATGATTTAATGGATACCAATTAAAGGCCTAGCTCATGGAATCAATGGCCTAACCCATAGAATTAATTGTGGTAGCCCAATTGGGATTTAATAAATGAGCCCAATGAACTAATTTCCTAGCCTAAACCATTGTGTATGGGTGATTATATATATACATAAGTATATGTATATATTTCCACTTTGTTGCTATTGAAAGAAAAGAAAAAGGGGAAACATTTCTTGGACCATTTCACCCCCCAACAACCGACAGCCTTAGAAGGCTTTTGTGGCTGATTTGTGTTCAGTTTTTTAGTGGCTCAAGGCCTTGGTAGAAGCAAGGAAAAAGTGTACAAGTCTAGTAGGCCTATGAGCTTGGTTTGGTGTAGTTGATGTGTATGCTTACAAGAGTTGTAAGTCTACATATCAACTAACACCATATCACTCCTTATTATCTCTTTTTATCATTCATTAGTCATTTTACTTACCAAAGTTTCTTGAGAGAAAACTAGAGAACTAAGAAGAGAAAAGAGAGAAAGAAAAAGAAAAAAAAAGGAAGAGGAGACCATAGAAAATCAAGATCCAAGCAAGGAAATAAAATCATCTACTCATCAAGATAGATCATCCAAGCTTGGTGAAGTTTCTATCAAGAAGAAGAAAAGCTATTAGAAGGTTTAAAAGTTTTCAAACCCTTGTTTTATTTTTCACCTTTGTGTTCTAAGTGCTTGAAGTGGTTTTGATGGTCAAACATCCATTTTGATGGTTCAAAACTAATTTCAAAGCTCTAGATGTTTAAAACCATGCTGGATATGTTAATCCATGGTTTGGTGGTTTAATATATGTGTTTAAATGCTTAGATAATAAAAATGTTTATCAAAAAGCATAAAAATAATTTTTACCGACGGAACCTTAATCGAACGTGTGGTTCGGGGCTTTGTATTTTGAAACCTACAAGTTGTATGAGAGATTTTCTTCCTTGATATGATAAATATATAAGTTAAGAACAAAACCTAGTTGGTATAATGTTCATGTGAGTTGTTATGGTCAAGATATGATTTTTAGACCAAAGATGGTCATTTTAAGAACCCTAATGCGCAATAGTCCACTTTGTGGCTATTTTTCATAACCAAATTTTTTCAAAAATTTGATCCAATGATGGAATATTGTAGTTTAAGAAGAGACGAATCCATCGATACCAATTTGAGGTCATTTGGACTTATATTGAAGATTTTATGCAAGTTGGAATCAAATGGACAAAAATTGGAAAATCTGAAAAATTCGCCCAAGGGGTGTTTCTGCTTTGAAAGCCGGGGCTTTCAAATCAGTGCAATTTTGAAAGCCGGGGCTTTCATGCCAGATTTTTGAAAATGATATTTATTATCCGGGTCGGGTCAAGTCTTTTGAAACGGGTCGGGTCGGACGTGATATAACCAAAATGGGTCAAAATAGTTAAAAATTGATATAATTAATTTAGGACCCAAGTTAAATAATTATTTATTATTTTATATTAAATAAGAAATAAAGGCCATTAATATGCTTAATTATTATTTAATTGATATTGAATAATAATTAAAGCAAATAAAAATAATAACTAATTATTTATTATTAAATAATAAATAAAGGAGGATATAAAGTTAATAAAATAATTATTTATTATTTAATTAATAATTAAATAAGGAATAAGAATAAATTATTTAGTTAATTATTATTTAAACAATAATAAAAGGGAGATGAAGTTAATAAAACAATTATTTATTATTTACTTTATATTAAATAATAAATGGTGATAATTACTTAATTAATTATTATGTAAATAATTTTATATAATAATTAAAGAGAAATAAAGGTTAATCAAACTTAATTATTTATTTAATTAATATTAAATAAATAAAGCAAAGAGATTAAGGAAATAATAATGTAGTTAAACAATTTGCTTTAAAATTGTTTAGATTTTTATAAATTACTAAGTGTTTAAAATACTATTAGATAATGGTATTAGCTAAATTATTATTAAATGATTAATAATAATAGAAAACAATTAAATGATTATTAAATAATTTATAATAATGGTTAATGATTAATTTGTTATAAAATTATTAATAATAATACTAAGTGATTAACTTATTATTAAATAGTTAATAATAATAGTAGAGGATTAAATATTATTAAAAGATTAATAATATTAATAATCAATTAGGATGTTGTTAAACAATTAATAACATTGGTAAGCGAATTAAATATTATTGAATGTAGTATAATATTGTTTAATAATTAAGATATTATCCGAGTGTGATAATATTTTCATATAAGCTACGTGTTGCTAAATAGGGAATTATGTGCTTATGTGGCATACTGTTTAATAGTGATATATGAAATCCTATATGTGTTACTAATTGATAGATAAACCTATTTAATATTAGGTCTTTCAAGAACTTTAATTTAAGTCGTGTAAGCTGTAGACTACGACAGAGGCAAGTTTCCTAATTCAAACTCGAGCTATTATTTTTGAGCATGTTAATGGTTTGATTATTGTTAATTATTCCATGTAAATGCAAGTATTGACATTCGCACGTTGATGTATTTGAAATCTATGTTCTATCATTGAACATGTAAATTATTTAAAGTTCTTTATTTCATGAACTGTTCAAGAATTGGTCTACGCCATTTGTTTCGGGTAGACATATAAAGTAAATATTTTTAAAAGCTATTCCAAACCAGTTGATTGGTGTGGAAGTCTTGTACTGAGAGAACAAACCCTAAATGGGAAATTATAAGTGTCATAGTTCGACATAGTCAGGGTTTAATGTTATGCATATACATGTTGTACAAGAGGCTGATCCCCTCGAGTACAATCTGATTTATAAAAGGATAATCGGAAGGTTATTTCCTTGGAAATGTTCAGGGTCGGTTGGACCACTCAGCAGTAAATAATCATCTTTTATTCCTTCGTTTGGATTTTTATTATCTTATCAGTCATTTCATTAACTTCTATAAATTGTTGAGCTTTCACTTTATTCGCAGTTATTCATCATGATATGTCTATATTGTTTTAAATTTGCTGAGCATATTAGTTGCTCACTCTTGCTATATATATCATGAACTAATTGCAGTTAGGCCTGAGCACTCCAAGAAGGACAAAGGCAAGAGCAAACTTTAAGAATAATTTAAATATTTCTATTCCTGTTTTGTAAATCATGGAACCCTGTTTATATTAATAGGATCGTCATAATGTAATTTTATTAAGGTTGAAACCTTGGGACCGTAGTAAGCCTTTTGTAATGAATAACTTATGTTTATTTATTCCGCATTTAGTAATATATGTTGTTTAAGAGGTGATGTATGTATTTGATCGTGAGCACCAAATTCGAGGTATTGGTACCTGAAATTGGGGGTGTCACAAAGGCAAGTTCTTCAGTACTTGATGCTAATTGGTTGTTTGTTAATGTATATTAACTTTTGTTCAAATGCATATAAAATTATGTGTTATGTGATCCATTGTTGATATGACTGCTATGTTTGTGTCAGACCCTGAATTTTATGAAATATAAAATTTAATTTTCATTCATATATTTTTTTTCATAAAACAGTAAGTGGTTAAATTGACAAAATTGAAAGTTATGGATGTTATGTGCAAATTTTATTTGGTCGGGGAATATTCGTGCCGTACGACGGCGCCGAAATAACAAATTATTGGTGGATCCCACAACGGAATATTTGTCAGATATAGAAAACGACAGAAATAACCTTTTTTAATAAAAATAGTCAACGGAACTGTTAAAATACTGGTGATAAAAGAATAGTAACATATGGTAGTTTATGGTATTTTCTGTAGCACACGGTACTCTACAGTAGCACACGGTATTGCACAGTATCTCATATTATTGGCCTGATAATTGACACCGTAACTGTTGCACATCATTTCATCAATAATTGTCACTGCATAATATTTTATGTTATCAATTCAATAATTGTTGCTACACAGTATTTTGCATTATTGATTCAATAATTGTCATTACACTGTATTTCATATCATTGACTCAATAATTGTTGGTGCACTGTAGTTTAAAATTATTGAACCTAATAATTGTCACAGTAGCAAACACACTGTAAATTATATTATTAAATTAATAATAATCTGTAACGTGTTTATTACATTATTATTGAATTATTGTTGTAGCATTATTTTAGTTATCGTATTACTAATTGGTATTTTTATTAGACAATATTATAATAAAAAGATATTTGTTTTATTAAGAAAAAAATATATATTATTATTTTTACTATTCACTCTTGGAAGTTACTATTCATTCCCGGAAAAGTTACTATTCATTGATGGAAGTAACTGTTCACCTCGGAAAAGTCACTGTTAATCTGCTGACAAAAGTTACTGTTCATTACTGTTCACTTTTTGAAAATTTTAAAGTTACTGTGTAAGTATTGAAAAAAATTTAAAAACGTTTGCGCTGCGTCTGCTGAATTTTTTTCAGTTCACCTACCGCGCATAGTAACTTCTTTTCTCCTATAAATAGCTTGTTCGGCTGAATAGAAAAATCACACCTAAAACATATAATTTTTCTATAAGAATTTTATGAGTTTCTCTGAGAATAGTAAGGTTATCTTGAGTGTTTGAAAGCCAAAAGGAGTGCAGGAATTTTTTAAGTTAGTCTTTTATTAAAAAGTAATAATATTATAAATTCCTATTTTTCACGGTATTCACAAATCTTCCTTTAGAAGACTCTTCTTTGAGAAGATTCATTTTTAAAAACTTTCTTTGGAAGATTTATTTTGAAATATTATTTTAAAAACTATTTTATAGTTGTTATATTATACTACAAAAATTATGTTAAATATATATAATTTTGATAGTTCGTAATAAATGAATTATCATACACCTTGAAATTTATATGTGGTAATTACTAATTTTATTATAAATATATAGGTTGATCAACCTCATTTAAATCAATATCTAGTCACGTGTTAAGATAAGGGGTATCATTCTTTTCACACTCTTAAATTTACTACGGTAAGGAATGTCATTTTCTTTCATACTCTTAAACTTATTACGGTAAGGAATGTAATTTTTTTTTCTTACTTGTAAGGAATATCATCTTCCTTCATATTCTATTATTTAAACTTATTACGGTAAGGGGTATCATTCTTTTCACACTCTTAAATTTATTGCGGTAAGGAATGTCATTTTTATTGGAATATCATCTTCTTTCATATTCTATTGTTTAAACTTACCACGGTAAGGGATTATCATTCTTTGATTCTCGAAAATAATATCGTTTCTTTCTTGTGCCATTTATTTCCATGTATTAAATTATGGGAATAGCCTTACGGCGCAGATTACCGCCTGTTGATGAATAACATTTCGTATTCATTCCTTATTAATCTTTGAGAATAACCTTACGACGCGGATTACTGCCTGTTTGGTGAATAACTCTTCGTATTCAAATTGATGGAAATAACCTTACGGCGCGGACTACCGCCTGTTGGTGAATAACCCTTTTTATTTGTCTCGTGTGGAAATAAATTGTCTACACGAATTATCACATGACACTTTTATTCCATATTGGTTTGTAATATCATTTTCTTTCATATTCGTAAGTGATATCATTTTCCTTTATACTCATAAGGGATACCATCTTTTTCATCTTCCATTATTCAAACGTACTATGGTAAGGGATATTAATTTCCTTCACCTTTTGTTAATCAAACCTACTACGGTAAGGGATATTATTTTCTTTCATACACCTAAATCGAAACTTATTATGGAACTATTGCTTCTATAATTTCTGAAAATATTATATGTTCCATAATAGTTGTACTTCATCATTTCAACTGAACCTTCCTAATTTCTGAACCTTTCTATTGAACTGTAACCGTTATTCTGAACTGTGGATCTTGAATATTATTTTTAAATTTCACTCCACATCATGTTGACAATTTGGACATTGTTTGAATCTGTACAAAGTAAACTTCCGATACTTATTGTTTATCTTGTTTCTTCTGTTCATCATTTGTATCACTGTTATTTGTATTAATCATCAAGAATCAAGCTGTTGTAAATATCTGTGGCCGGGGGCACAGATGTGATATAATTGTTGAACAGATGATATGTTAAAGGCGATATACTAGGTTAAAGGCGATACATCTGTTCGGTGTCTTTTATGGCACGTGGTGAAAGTTCTCTTTGGCCCGTAGTGCATAGATGAGCTGTTGTTTGGTAGGCGATATACTAGGTTAAAGGCGATACATCTGTTCGGTGTCTTTTATGGCACGTGATGAAAGTTCTCTTTGGCCCGTAGTGCATAGATGAACTGTTGTTTGGTATGATTATAACCAAAGGTTGAATCTGGTATAATCATGACCGCTGGTGCTATATTGAAAATCTTCGGCCCGTAGTGCAAAGATGAACTGTTGATTTGCATGATTATGACCAAGAACTGTGAATTTTTATTATCATGACTAATGGTATTTCAGATGATAAAAGTTGATGATATTTTTACTAAAAAGAGAAGCGAGTTGACATTATAGTCTGCATTATTCTTCTAATAGATTGTTCATTCCGCTGCTATTATTGATCTGAACATTGTTCAAGAATTTAACTACAGTTTTTGATATAAACCTTGTAGTCTATTGTATTCTATCAAGAACTCAACTGTTGAAGGCTAATGATAATTTATTCGTCATTATCTTAGTCATGATATTTCTTAATGGGCTATTTGAGCTCACCCTTTCTTTTGTTCCATTGTTTTTCAACAGGAGATGAGAACGTAGATGGGTCTAGCCGGGGGATGGAGTGAGAGTCCGAGGGATAGTTATCCTAGTCTTCACGTGTTGTAAAATAGTGTGGCAATAATAGTGAAGACTTAGTTGTGTATTATTATTCCCTGTATTGTATTACCTTATAATAATTTTGTTGTAGTCTTTTGACAACTCAAGTTTGGGCTGTGTGGGCCCAGATTTGGGGGTGTCACAATTTGACTATGCACGTGTGATATATTGCTTTAGTAGAAGCACAATACATGATGTATGACACACACACAGAGCATATTATGTGCTACGTGAAGCATGAAAGGTGTAAACTATTGAACTTGCTGAGCTGTTGTGCTCATTCTTGCATAATATAAATTTTACAAGTAAAAATGAAACTTCAGGAGTATTAAATCATGACTAGAGACTATGTACGATATCAGTGAAAGTTGCAAGTGTAATTTCTGTATATATGTAATTTGTATATAGAAACTGAATATGATTAAATTAGTGGAATGAGTATTTATAATTCGTGAGATATATATAAGTCAGTTTCTGATCGAATAAGTAAGGTTTAGTCATGTAGTTTGAGTATTCAATAATACTTATCATGAAAAAAAAAAGAAAAAAGTAAAGGTTGCGATCCAGGGACTAGGATCGAAATGTAATGATTTTAAATGTCAAAATATTTTAATAAAATGTTTGAAAAAAAAATTATACCGAAAAAGTTGGTAATTGATGACTTTAAAGTCAATTAATGGATTAAATAAGGTGATTAAAGATTTATTAACGGACCAAAATTTGGATGTTGAGTAAATAATGTATAATAAACATGAAATTTAAGGTAATAAGGTTTGTTGAATTTTCGGGGTCGTTACAGTAGGACTGCTATATATCAGATATCTAAGGAGCTTTTCCGATCTCGGATGACTGAGGACACTACCATTGAGATTCATGTCCTAAAGATGATCAATCTAATTAAACAACTTGGACAGTTAGAGTTTGTGATGGATGGGGAGTTACGTCAAGATTTGATCTTGCAGTCATTCCCGGACACCATCTCACAATTTGTTGTGAATTTTCACATGAATAAGTTGGATATCATCTTGCCTGAATTACTAAACATGTTGAAAATTGCGAAGGGTCACTTCCCATCTAAATAGAATCAAGTCTTGTTGGTAGATGATTCTTCCAAGAAAAGGAAGAGGCCCAATGAAACTTCTCAAAAGAAGAAATCTAAGAAGGCTAAGGGCAAGGTAAAAGTAAAGGATAAAAAGAAGGTAGATCGATATAGCAAAGGAATGTGCTTTCGTTGCAATAAGCCGAGTCACTGGAAAAGAAACTGCAAAGAGTATATTGCTAGTTTAAAGCAGAAGAAGCTTGGAGAAGCTTCAACCACAGATCAAGATTTGTTCATGATTAAAATAAATATTTCTATAAGTCAAAGTTCTACTTGGGTATTAGATATCGATTGTGGTTCTCACATATGTAATACTATGTAGGGACTAAACAGAAGTAGAAAGCTAAACAAAGATGAAGTCATCCTGCACATGGGGAATAGAGCAAAGGTTATTGTATTAGTTATAGGAACTTATTGTTTAGCACTGCCTACGGGCAAGTCCATTTATTTAAATAATTATTATTATGTTCATATACTTATAAGAAACATTATTTCTATTCGTATGTTAGATAAGGATGATTTTGAGATTATAATAAAGAATAACAGTTATTCTGTTTATAACAATAATGTTTTATTTGGTATTGGCAATTTAATGAATAGACTTTACTTGACTTGCAGGAAAATATATTACAAATTGAATAAACTAAGAAAAGAAAAAAGATAATATAAATTACACCTTTGTGTGGCACTATAGACTTGATCATATTAATGAAACAAGGTTAAACAAGTTACATAAAGATGAGCTTTTTGTAACGCACCGAAAATCCTTACATTCCTTATTCATTTCTAATTACACCTGGATAACATAATCATTAATCTTAAAGCCATATTATATATTCATAAAGCATTATAACGACAATTTCGTACGTTAAAACATAATCTTTATCCTTTAAAATCATTATTTGACCATAATGCGGTCCATAAATCTGTTTATTTATTTTACATTCATTACCTGTCTCAGGATCGTATTATTTACTTACTCTTCATTAGAACTTAGGTCAACCATTTATCAATTTTGACCTGATCTATTACAATTTAAAACCATATATAATTATGATATAACACATCATATCCTGTAACTAAATTTTGCCATTAATCTAACCTTACACGGCCCTACTTAATTATACATGTTCTGTACCTGATCTTGATCACATAGTTCTGTACCATACATAATCCTGTTTCATACATCCGTACCATAAATGCGAGTTCTATTATATATCAGACACGACTTACAATACTGCATAACCTTATCTTTTTACAATTTTTTCCTGGATAACACATACATGCACATTTCATTCTATGGATTTACAAATCATACATCCCTTATTACTATTGTAGGTTTATATTCAACTATCTGAATGGTCCCATTATATAGATACATATAACAAATTTCTTTCATGGTTATCTATGCCTTCATCAATCTTTACTTTTGGGCGCACTAGAACCTCTGACTTTCTTGTACTTTTACCTGAAATGTTAGTTCATGGCAAAAGTGAGCACGTATGCTTAGCAGGTCAATCAGATAACACATTCCATGCTTATAATTTATATTCACGCGTCATGCATCCTTTACTTTACCATGCTATGCTTAATGCCACATGTTTCACTTAACAGTTCAACACATAATTGCACGGAGTGCACGTTTTAACTATCACATAGTTCATGTAAAACAGTTAGTACATTTAAGTCTAAACAACTTACCTGATCTGCATTTATTTACACTTACCATTTACCGCCTCGCTTGACCTTTCAATCATTTCTTGCCTAAGGTTACTAGTCTGAACCTTATCTGTCAACATTGTACCTATATATCAGTATAGGATCATAAAACTTAAAATAACTTGTCAAACTTATCTCAAAATTACACGATCATTCATCTAGAATCATTTCACATTTGATGTATTATACCTTATGTAGGTTAATAATACATCTTAACTCGTTACCAACACTTTTCATAACTTAAATAGTGATTTGGCTTAATTTTAGGTATGTTACATTATGCCAATCATTACCTCATTATACCTTAACACCCTTCAATTTGGTTATTCATTATCAATCTAGGGTTTACATAGTTTATCATTATCATTTCACATCAAAACATAGCTTTTTGGAAGTTTAAAAAATTTTCAAGTGCAGAGCAACTATGCCCCAGCACCTCAGACCTCGCTGGCCACAAAATCTTCTCGACCATGAATAGTACACTTCGCCTCGACGCATTGTTCAATACAAAACACTACGCCCCGGCACAGTCCTGTAGAACTGAAATCCTGATTTTTTCTATTGCTTTGCTGATTTTTAACTCCTTTAATATACATCCAATTAAGTCCAAATTTGGAACAGTGCTAGATCTTACTACCTATTATTTCACAAAAATTTTAGTTTTCTCATTTGACATCTCAAAATCAGTGAAACATTAGCCCGTAGGAGGGCATTTAAACTCATTTTCAACCTTAAAACCAAAAGTTACCAACTTTGTGATTTTTGGCCATTTGCATCAAAACTTTATTCTAACAATAAATAAAGTTCATAAACGTCATATATTATATGCCCAAACTTTTAAAACCATAAAACTTCGTACGAGGCAATATTTGTCCATTAAACTCCATTTTGAATCGAAACGATCAATTTCAATCGCTCGAATCGCCTTTTCACTCAAATTTCTATCCGTTGATTTCCAAATCAACCTAAACACGTGTAATAATATAAAACTAAGACGTTTGACTTCATATCACGTTTAATTTCTCAAAATATCCAAAATCACACTTTGACAGCATTTTGTCAACTTTTAAATTTCAAGCCTTAAACTCAACTTAAGTTCTTAAATTCCATACACCATATAGGCCACCACATACACATTTAATAACATTGTGTATCCATGTAACTTCTATACGCGCCTTTCAAAACACTTCACAGATTATGATTTGATTTCATTGTCAATCATAGCCTAATATTGTAACTTCCTTTACAAAACATGATTTTCAACCTTCAATGCACCTTAGAAGCAATCTAGCATAAAAATATGTATACTTCTTACATGTTCAACCTTTCAAACTAAGTTTTCATCAAATCTAGCAACATATAACACATAATCATATCTTAAATTATGATTTCTAGCTTAAATTTATACATGAATTGTACACCACCTTTGTTCTACAACAAATATGCTTAGGGTTTCATGATTTACCAACTATATAGCATGTAACTCATATAATCAACATATATAGCCAAAGATTCATGCATGGCTATCAGTGTTCTTGAAGTTAAATACATAAACACCAAGTCTTAAAGCTTAAACATAGTTATACCTTATTCGATGTCCAACTTCTTTACATAAAGAGCTTCATCATGATGAGACCTTCCTCTTTTCTTCTTGCTCCATATTCATCCATGCTTCCTAGCTCCAAGAATCCAAGCTTTCTTGCCTTCATTTATGGCTTCCCTCTTTCTCTTTGATAGGGTTGGATTATATGATATTTTTATTCCCTAATACTTAGTTTTTATATTTATTGTATGCTTAAATGTTTAATTATTTAGCTTATTTTGGTTTTAATAGGTTTTATAGGATTTTAGTTAATTTATGTTAATTTAGGTAATTTTATAGTATTTTTATATTTATTTTTATTTATGTGTTTTTATTTATTTTTAGTGTTTTAGGTGTTTTATTTATTATTATGCATTTTTATTATTTTTAGTATTTTTATATTATTTTTAATTATTTTATATTTTATTTTGTAGGAAAAATAAGCTTTGGGGGCATTTTTGTAAATTCAGCAAAGTCAGATGGCAATTTCGTAAATAGGTCCTCCGGATTTCCGCGCAATGCGCGCGAGCAGAAAACCAGCCGCTCAACCGGACGACGCCGTATTGTGAAGCGGGGCAGAAAAACAAAGACCGCGCAATGCGCGCAAGGAATAAGCAGCAATGAAGAGAAACGACGTCGTTTGGATACCAGTACCGGGCGCAATGCGCGCGTCTCCTCTGCTGACGTCACAGGCGCGGCAGCGTGTGTTGACCCGGTCAAAGCCCTGTTTGGTTTGCGCGGAAATGGCCCAAAACAGATTATTTCGGGATTTTTTCTACTTTTTGATTCCAAATTGGATTTTAATTCCAACTAGGGTTAGAATAATAATTATTTTTCTTTTTCTTTTATTTTTATTTGTATTTTAAATCCTATTAGGGTTTGGAAAGAGTAATTCCAACTAGGTTTAGGAGGTTTATGGAGCCTATAAATAGAGGGCTTGAGACACATAGTAAGACACAACTTTTCTTATAATAAAATTCTCTCTTCTATTCTTTAGTGTTCTCTACAATTATGAGTAGCTAAATTATTTTTCTTGGTTTAAGTGATTGAAGCCATCAAGATTTATACACTGTGAGATCTAATTTATTTAAATTGTTCAATTTATATTTTGATTATTGAATATTCTTCTATGCTTAATTTTATGATTAATTTATTTAATTTCTAGGAGGCCTACTAGTTTATTATTCATATTAATCTACTGCTATTTGTGAAGCAACTAAGTTTAATAATTGTTTTGCAGATCAAAAGATTATTTTATTTTAGGAAGAATATTCATCTAAATTAAATACAAACAAGTGGCTTGTGTTGTTTAGTTCAACGATCTCTCTAATTCTTTATGCTGCTATTAAATTAAATCTTTAGCAAGTGCCGGAGGTTGTTTATTAGTAAGGGTATTTAGACCAAGTGGCTCTACTTATCTAAAATTAAGGAGAGAGGAGAAAAATTATTCTACCTGCGAGTAGTTCTTTCTACGGTGAATCTTCAAAATATTAATTGATTTATTTTTGCATCAGTGATCAGTTGTAAATTCTTGATGGTGGATATTAAATTAAACCAAGGCTTTTTATTTATATTTATTTCTTGCATAATTATTTTAATTAGTTTATTTTAAATTATTTCTTTAATTACAAAACCCCCCAATTCTTATTTACAAAACATAAAATTAAATAATCATTCTCTGTGGGATCGACTATTGCTTACACTACTACATATTTATTTTTCAAAAGTAAAATTTTATTTTTGGGTGCTTGCGACATCACACCAAATTTTTGCGCCGTTGCCGGGGAATGATTTTAATTTTGTGCTTTTGTAAATATTTATTTAATTTAGTAAATATAGTTTTATTTTTATTTTTATTATTTTTATTTTTATTTTTATTTTTTTCTTTTTTCTAGTTTTTATATTTTATTTGAGTTATGCAGGTTAAAGATAGAAATCATGGCTAGAAATCGAACTTTGAAAGAGCTTGCGGTCCCTGATTTGAATCAACAACCTTTAAGCATAACTTTTCCAAATTTAGATGCTAACACCTCATTTGAATTAAAATCTGGTCTAATCCATCTGTTGCCCAATTTTCATGGTCTTGCAGGTGAAGATCCTCACAAACATTTAAAGGAATTTCATATGGTGTGCACAAGTTTGAAACCTGCTGGAGTGACTGAAGAGCAAATCAATCTAAGAGCTTTTCCATTTTCTTTGAAAGATTTGGCTAAGGATTGGCTTTACTACCTACCCTCCGGCAGTATCACCACATGGGAAGAGATGAAAAGACTATTCCTAGAGAAATATTTTCCAGCTTCAAGGGCAGCCAATATCAGAAAAGACATTTGTGGTGCGAGAAAGAATCATGGAGAATCCTTGTACGAGTATTGGGAACGTTTCAAGAAACTATGTGCAAGCTGCCCCCACCATCAAATTAGCGAGCAACTTCTCATCCAATATTTCTATGAAGGGCTCATGTCGACGGAGAGAAACATGATTGATGCTGCTAGTGGTGGAGCTTTGGTGGACAAAACTCCCGAAGCTGCAAGGAACTTGATTGCGAATATGGCGACTAACTCCCAACAATTCGGCACTAGGCTTAATTTTACATCCCAAAATGTCAATGACATAAAAATTTCTTCACTTAAAGAACAAATGGCTAGTCTAACTACTCTTGTTCGTCAAATAGCTGTAGGTAATACGCAACAAGTGAAAACTTGTGGAATTTGCGCTATAGTAGGACATCCAACAGATATGTGCCCCACTCTTCAAGAGGAGTCCTATGAACAAGTAAATGCAGCAGGTGGTTTTCCTGGTCAACAACCACAAAGAAGATATGATCCCTACTCAAACACATACAACTCAGGTTGCAGAGATCATCCTAATTTCAGCTATGGACATCCATAAGGAAATCAACCCACAAATTCAAACTTTGCAAGCTCCCAACAATACAAACAGCCATATCCCAACAAACAACAGGACCAATCATCTAATTCTAATTTGTCTTTAGAGGATTTGGTTAAACAAATTAGTACTAACACTGTACAATTTCAACAGGAAAATTTGCAGTTTCGACATGAAACGAAGGCGAATATGCAGAATTTGGAAACACAAATGGGACAAATGGCAATTGCAATTAGTCGATTAGAGGCGCAAGGTTCTGGAAAATTACCCTCTCAAACGGTGGTGAATCCAAAAGCAAATGTTAGTGCAATCACGTTGAGAAGCAGTAAAGAGATCGAAACTCCAGCAAAGCCAGAGTCTGCATCAAAAGACCAAAGCAAAGTTGAAGTGGATAACAAGGAGATAGACAACAGTCAAGAGGACAACAATGTTCTAGTCAACAATGGTACTCCTACGCATAAATTTCCACCTCTCTCTGAGTATAAACCGGTACCCCCTTTCCCTCTTGCTTTAACAAAAAAAAGGACATACGAGAAAAATTCAGATTTATTTGAGACTTTTCATAATTGCGAGGTAAAAATTCCATTGTTAGATGCAATTAAACAAGTACCTCGCTTTGCTAGATTTCTGAAAGAATTGTGTACACACAAGAGAAAACAAGCACTTAAAAGATATGAAAAGGTACAAGTAGGAAAGAATGTATCTGCCGTAATTCAAAGAAAACTCCCTACAAAATGCCAAGATCCAGGAATGTTTACTATCCCTTGCAAGATAGGTGACACTAGATTTGAAAAAGCCATGTTAGACTTAGGAGCATCTATTAATGTCATGATATATTCTATATATGCTTCTTTGAAACTTGAACCTTTAAATAGAACTGGTACGGTGATTCAGTTGGCTGACAGATCTAATGCCTATCCTAAGGGTATAGTAGAGGATGTTCTTGTGCAAGTAGATAATTTGATTTTTCCTGCTGATTTTTATGTGCTTGGTATGGAAAATGGTGATCAAAATGCTCCTATTTTGTTGGGAAGACCTTTCTTAAAGACTTCAAAGACTAAAATTGATGTTCATAGTGGTACACTGACAATGGAGTTTGGTGGCGAAATTGTTAAATTTAATATTTTTGATGCCATGAAATGTCATAATCCTGTTTACTCTGTTGATGTGATTGATTCTTTAGCAGCAAAAGTTTCTAAAACTGATGGAAAGGGTGAATTGAAAACGACATTTAGTCCAAATCTTGGGAAAGAGAAAGAGGAGTTAGTCTTGAGTGCTGATTTAAAGAAAACTGTTGTGGCTGTGAATGATTCTCCGAACACAGGTAATGATCCATATTTTGACTTACCAGTTCCTAACAAGAAATCTTTACCTTTTGTTTTGCAGGATTACATTCCAGATTTGAAGCATCTCCCTAATCGTCTCGAATATATGTTCATTGAAGAGGGAGTAGAACCTTCATGTCCACTGCAAGGGAGTTTTAACAAGACCAC
Source organism: Hedera helix (assembly GCA_947179155.2). Taxonomy (NCBI): domain Eukaryota; kingdom Viridiplantae; phylum Streptophyta; class Magnoliopsida; order Apiales; family Araliaceae; genus Hedera; species Hedera helix. The sequence continues at coordinate 18,204,379 of OX359268.1, forward strand.
GATAAATGGAGTAAAGATGGATGAAATGATCAAAATTCAAGAGGATGGATTAACGTAGTGTTTAAGCATGTTGTCGAGCCAATGACGATAAACAAAGGCGCTGCTTGGGAGGCAACCCAAGAAAACAGATTTACATTTCTTTTCCTTTTTCTTTTTATAAGTATTTTTGCTTTTTCTTTGCATTATAGTTTACATTGGGGACAATGTAAATTTTAAGTGTGGGGGAAGGGATTTAGGATTTTTGTTATTTTTAGGTCATATTTTGAAAATTTTAGGGAATTTAAAAAATAAAAAATAAAAAATTTGAAAATTTGAATTTTGTGGGTAAATTCACTGTAAACCCTCACGAGACAAAACTCGTCCACTTGGGGTTTAAAGGCTTGTTGCACATGCTAAGTGTAACCGTGTTTCCTACCAAAATGGGGTAGTTTTTTATTTTTTATTTATTTTTAGGATGTGTCACTTGAGCAACGAGTTAATTATATTTTAATTTTTAGCCAATGATAAAAATCTTGATTTTTGTTTTAATAACTCTTGGAAAAATGATAAATTTTTGCTTAGTTTGAATTTTTGACTTTTTATTGATTATTATTTTGTTTAAGATCTTTTAAATTTTGATGCACTTATATCCATTTGTTTGAGCTAGTTTTAATTTAGAGAAAGTTTATATGGTTAAATGCTTATGAAAGATATTTTTGAATTCTATATCTTATTTGATCATTATTTGAAGTGAAATATAAGGCAAAATATAATTTGGAAGAGATGATTTAGGTAATTTTTCTAGGATTATTATTGAAGGAAAAGAAAAATCTTGTGGTGGGTTGAGATGGAGCGTAAAACGCACTCACTCATAAACACATGAAAAGCGAGATGGAGCGTAAAACGCACTCGCTGGTGAGATGGAGCATAAAATGCACTCACCGTGAAAAAAAGAAAAAAAAAGAAAAAATGGGATGGAGCATAAAATGCACCCATTAAAAAAAAAATGAATGGAAAAAAAATAATATTTGAAAAAATGCATATTAATAATCTTAGTGTTTATAATTGTTAAAAACCTTTTGATCTTCTAGTTATATGTGTCTATATGAATGAAAAATGATGAAAAAAAAGTAAGACTATAGAGTTTTGTTGTTAAACTAACCATTTTTGATATCATTTATGAGACATTTAATTATGTGAGCAGATCTAAGTTTTTTTGATTAGTTTGATACATTTGGATTCACACACACACAAAAGATCTTGAGTAAAGTAAAATTGATAAATCTGTTGAAGTTCTAGATTTTGCATGATTTTGAAATTTTCTTTGAGTTATCATTTAAAAAATATTTGAGGCTGATGTTGAAATTTATATTGATCTGTTGCTCAAGTAAGTTGTTTGGTTATTAGTTTAATTTTTATAATTTTTATTTTTGTTTTGCCCGAGGACGAGCAAAAAGCTAAGTGTGGGGGTATTTGATAGGGTTAAATTATACGATATTTTTATGCCCTAATACTTAGTTTTTATATTTATTGTGTGCTTAAATGTTTAATTATTTAGTTATTTTGGTTTTAATAGGTTTTATAGGGTTTTAGTTAATTTATGTTAATTTACGTAATTTTATAGTATTTTTATATTTATTTTTATTTATGTGTTTTTATTTATTTGTAGTGTTTTAGGTGTTTTATTTATTATTATGTGTTTTTAGGATTTTTAGTATTTTTATATTATTTTTATTTATTTTATATTTGATTTTGTAGGGAAATAAAAGTCTAATGACATTTTTGTAATTTCAGCAAAGCTTGAGGGACAAAACTGCAAAATCAGCAAACACCGGGCCAAATATGTAATTTCCGGAAAGTAGCGACCGCGCATGGCACGCGGATGGATGACCGAGCAGCTAAACGACGCCGTTCCATCAGCGCCTTCGCGCAATGCGCGCGGTGGCCGAACAGTGGCAAGAAACGGAGCAATACGACGTCGTTTTGACGCCAGTTCCGCGCAATGCGCGCGGAAGCGTGAGTTGACCGGTCAGAGGACGCGAAGGGCTTGTTTGGCTGCGCGTTAATTCTGGAAAACCGGATTATTTCGGATTTATTGCTACTTTTTGATTCCAAATTGGATTTTAATTCCAATTAGGGTTAGGAAAATAATTCTTTTTCTTTTTCTTTTATTTTTAATTGTAAATCCTATTAGGGTTTGGACAATGTAGGAGGTTTATGGAGCCTATAAATAGAGAGCTTGAGACACATTGTAAGACACAACTTTTCTTAGAATAAAATTCTCTCTTCTATTCTTTAGTGTTCTCTACAATTATGAGTAGCTAAATTATTTTTCTTGGTTTAAGTGATTGAAGCCATCAAGATTTATACACTGTGAGATCTAATTTATTTAAATTGTTCAATTTATATTTTGATTATTGAATATTCTTCTATGCTTAATTTTATGATTAATTTGTTTAATTTCTAGGAGGCCTACTAGTTTATTATTCATATTAATCTACTGCTATTTGTGAATCAACTAAGTTTAATAATTGTTTTGCAGATCAAAAGATTATTTTATTTTAGGAAGAATATTTATCTAAATTAAATGCAAACAAGTGGCTTGTGTTGTTTAGTTCAACGATCTCTCTAATTCTTTATGCTGCTATTAAATTAAATCTTTAGCAAGTGCCGGAGGTTGTTTATTAGTAAGGGTATTTAGACCAAGTGGCTCTACTTATCTAAAATTAAGGAGCGAGGAGAAAAATTATTCCACCTGCGAGTAGTTCTTTCTACGGTGAATCTTCAAAATATTAATTGATTTATTTTTGCATCAGTGATCAGTTGTAAATTCTTGATGGTGGATATTAACTTAAACCAAGGCTTTTTATTTATATTTATTTCTTGCATAATTATTTTAATTAGTTTATTTTAAATTATTTCTTTAATTACAAAACCCCCCAATTCTTATTTACAAAACATAAAATTAAATAATCATTCTCTGTGGGATCGACTCTTGCTTACACTACTACATATTTATTTTTCAAAAGTAAGATTTTATTTTTGGGTGCTTGCGACATCACACCAAATCACACCGAGGAAGGATTTTAATTTTGTGCTTTTGTAAATATTTATTTAATTTAGTAAATATAGTTTTATTTTTATTTTTATTATTTTTATTTTTATTTTTATTTTTTTCTTTTTTCTAGTTTTTATATTTTATTTGAGTTGTGCAGGTTAAAGATAGAAATCATGGCTAGAAATCGAACTTTGAAAGAGCTTGCGGCCCCTGATTTGAATCAACAACCTTTAAGCATAACTTTTCCAAATTTAGATGCTAACACCTCATTTGAATTAAAATCTGGTCTAATCCATCTGTTGCCCAATTTTCATGGCCTTGCAGGTGAAGATCCTCACAAACATTTTAAGGAATTCCATATGGTGTGCACAAGTTTGAAACCTGCTGGAGTGACTGAAGAGCAAATCAATCTAAGAGCTTTTCCATTTTCTTTGAAAGATTTGGCTAAGGATTGGCTCTACTACCTACCCTCCGGCAGTATCACCACATGGGAAGAGATGGAAAGACTATTCCTAGAGAAATATTTTCCAGCTTCAAGGGCAGCCAATATCAGAAAAGACATTTGTGGTGCGAGAAAGAATCACGGAGAATCCTTGTACGGGTATTGGGAACGTTTCAAGAAACTATGTGCAAGCTGCCCCCACCATCAAATTAGCGAGCAACTTCTCATCCAATATTTCTATGAAGGGCTCATGTCTACGGAGAGAAACATGATTGATGCTGCTAGTGGTGGAGCTTTGGTGGACAAAACTCCCGAAGCTGCAAGGAACTTGATTGCGAATATGGCGGCTAACTCCCAACAATTCGGCACTAGGCTTAATTTTACATCCCAAAATGTCAATGACATAGAAATTTCTTCACTTAAAGAACAAATGGCTAGTCTAACTACTCTTGTTCGTCAAATAGTTGTAGGTAATACGCAACAAGTGAAAGCTTGTGGAATTTGCGCTATAGTAGGACATCCAACAGATATGTGCCCCACTCTTCAAGAGGAGTCCTATGAACAAGTAAATGCAGCAGGTGGTTTTCCTGGTCAACCACAAAGAAGATATGATCCCTACTCAAACACATACAACTCAGGTTGGAGAGATCATCCTAATTTCAGCTATGGACATCCACAAGGAAATCAACCCACAAATTCAAACTTTGCAAGCTCCCAACAATACAAACAGTCATATCCCAACAAACAACAGGACCAATCATCTAATTCTAATTTGTCTTTAGAGGATTTGGTTAAACAAATTAGTACTAACACTGTACAATTTCAACAGGAAAATTTGCAGTTTCGACATGATACGAAGGCGAATATGCAGAATTTGGAAACACAAATGGGATAAATGGCAACTGCAATTAGTCGATTAGAGGCGCAAGGTTCTGGAAAATTACCCTCTCAAACGGTGGTGAATCCAAAAGCAAATGTTAGTGCAATCACGTTGAGAAGCAGTAAAGAGATCGAAACTCCAAGAAAGCCAGAGTCTGCATCAAAAGACCAAAGCAAATTTGAAGTGGATAACAAGGAAATAGACAACAGTCAAGAGGACAACAATGTTCTAGTCAACAATGGTACTCCTACGCATAAATTTCCACCCCTCTCTGAGTATAAACCGGTACCCCCTTTTCCTCTTGCTTTAACAGAAAAAAGGACATACGAGAAAAATTCAGATTTATTTGAGACTTTTCATAATTGCGAGGTAAAAATTCCATTGTTAGATGCAATTAAACAAGTACCTCGCTTTGCTAGATTTCTGAAAGAATTGTGTACACACAAGAGAAAACAAGCACTTAAAAGATATGAAAAAGTACAAGTAGGAAAGAATGTATCTGTCGTAATTCAAAGAAAACTCCCTACAAAATGCCAAGATCCAGGAATGTTTACTATCCCTTGCAAGATAGGTGACACTAGATTTGAACAAGCCATGTTAGACTTCGGAGCATCTATTAATGTCATGCCATATTCTATATATGCTTCTTTGAAACTTGAACCTTTAAATAGAACTGGTACGGTGATTCAGTTGGCTGACAGATCTAATGCCTATCCTAAGGGTATAGTAGAGGATGTTCTTGTGCAAGTAGATAATTTGATTTTTCCTGCTGATTTTTATGTGCTTGATATGGAAAATGGTGATCAAAATGCTCCTATTTTGTTGGGAAGACCTTTCTTAAAGACTTCAAAGATTAAAATCGATGTTCATAGTGGTACATTGACAATGGAGTTTGATGGCGAAATTGTTAAATTTAATATTTTTGATGCCATGAAATGTCATAATCCTGTTTACTCTGTTGATGTGATTGATTCTTTAGCAGCAAAAGTTTCTAAAACTGATGGAAAGGGTGAATTGAAAACGACATTTAGTCCAAATCTTGGGAAAGAGAAAGAGGAGTTAGTCTTGAGTGCTGATTTAAAGAAAACTGTTGCGGCTGTGAATGATTCTCCGAACACAGGTAATGATCCATATTTTGACTTACCAGTTCCTAACAAGAAATCTTTACCTTTTGTTTTGCAGGATTACATTCCAGATTTGAAGCATCTCCCTAATCGTCTCGAATATATGTTCATTGAAGAGGGAGTAGAACCTTCATGTCCACTGCAAGGGAGTTTTAACAAGACCACGATAAATGGAGTAAAGATGGATGAAATGATCAAAATTCAAGAGGATGGATTAACGTAGTGTTTAAGCATGTTGTCGAGCCAATGACGATAAACAAAGGCGCTGCTTGGGAGGCAACCCAAGAAAACAGATTTACATTTCTTTTCCTTTTTCTTTTTATAAGTATTTTTGCTTTTTCTTTGCATTATAGTTTACATTGGGGACAATGTAAATTTTAAGTGTGGGGGAAGGGATTTAGGATTTTTGTTATTTTTATTTTTGTTATTTTTAGGTCATATTTTGAAAATTTTAGGGAATTTAAAAAATAAAAAATAAAAAATTTGAAAATTTGAATTTTGTGGGTAAATTCACTGTAAACCCTCACGAGACAAAACTCGTCCACTTGGGGTTTAAAGGCTTGTTGCACATGCTAAGTGTAACCGTGTTTCCTACGAAAATGGGGTAGTTTTTTATTTTTTTTTTATTTTTTTTTATTTTTAGGATGTGTCACTTGAGCAACGAGTTAATTATATTTTAATTTTTAGCCAATGATAAAAATCTTGATTTTTGTTTTAATAACTCTTGGAAAAATGATAAATTTTTGCTTAGTTTGAATTTTTGACTTTTTATTGATTATTATTTTGTTTAAGATCTTTTAAATTTTGATGCACTTATATCTATTTGTTTGAGCTAGTTTTAATTTAGAGAAAGTTTATATGGTTAAATGCTTATGAAAGATATTTTTGAATTCTATATCTTATTTGATCATTATTTGAAGTGAAATATAAGGCAAAATATAATTTGGAAGAGATGATTTAGGTAATTTTTCTAGGATTATTATTGAAGGAAAAGAAAAATCTTGTGGTGAGTTGAGATGGAGCGTAAAACGCACTCACTCATAAACACATGAAAAGCGAGATGGAGCGTAAAACGCACTCGCTGGTGAGATGGAGCATAAAATGAACTCACCGTGAAAAAAAGAAAAAAAAAAGAAAAAATGGGATGGAGCATAAAATGCACCCATTAAAAAAAAAATGAATGGAAAAAAAATAATATTTGAAAAAATGCATATTAATAATCTTAGTGTTTATAATTGTTAAAAACCTTTTGATCTTCTAGTTATATGTGTCTATATGAATGAAAAATGATGAAAAAAAAGTAAGACTATAGAGTTTTGTTGTTAAACTAACCATTTTTGATATCATTTATGAGACATTTAATTATGTGAGCAGATCTAAGTTTTTTTGATTAGTTTGATACATTTGGATTCACACACACACAAAAGATCTTGAGTAAAGTAAAATTGATAAATCTGTTGAAGTTCTAGATTTTGCATGATTTTGAAATTTTCTTTGAGTTATCATTTAAAAAATATTTGAGGCTGATGTTGAAATTTATATTGATCTGTTGCTCAAGTAAGTTGTTTGGTTATTAGTTTAATTTTTATAATTTTTATTTTTGTTTTGCCCGAGGACGAGCAAAAAGCTAAGTGTGGGGGTATTTGATAGGGTTAAATTATACGATATTTTTATGCCCTAATACTTAGTTTTTATATTTATTGTGTGCTTAAATGTTTAATTATTTAGTTATTTTGGTTTTAATAGGTTTTATAGGGTTTTAGTTAATTTATGTTAATTTACGTAATTTTATAGTATTTTTATATTTATTTTTATTTATGTGTTTTTATTTATTTGTAGTGTTTTAGGTGTTTTATTTATTATTATGTGTTTTTAGGATTTTTAGTATTTTTATATTATTTTTATTTATTTTATATTTGATTTTGTAGGGAAATAAAAGTCTAATGGCATTTTTGTAATTTCAGCAAAGCTTGAGGGACAAAACTGCAAAATCAGCAAAGACCGGGGCAAATATGTAATTTTCGGAAAGTAGCGACCGCGCATGGCACGCGGATGGATGACCGAGCAGCTAAACGACGTCGTTCCATCAGCGCCTTCGCGCAATGCGCGCGGTGGCCGAACAGTGGCAAGAAACGGAGCAATACGACGTCGTTTTGACACCAGTTCCGCGCAATGCGCGCGGAAGCGTGAGTTGACCGGTCAGAGGACGCGAAGGGCTTGTTTGGCTGCGCGTTAATTCTGGAAAACCGGATTATTTCGGATTTATTGCTACTTTTTGATTCCAAATTGGATTTTAATTCCAATTAGGGTTAGGAAAATAATTATTTTTCTTTTTCTTTTATTTTTAATTGTAAATCCTATTAGGGTTTGGACAATGTAGGAGGTTTATGGAGCCTATAAATAGAGGGCTTGAGACACATTGTAAGACACAACTTTTCTTAGAATAAAATTCTCTCTTCTATTCTTTAGTGTTCTCTACAATTATGAGTAGCTAAATTATTTTTCTTGGTTTAAGTGATTGAAGCCATCAAGATTTATACACTGTGAGATCTAATTTATTTAAATTGTTCAATTTATATTTTGATTATTGAATATTCTTCTATGCTTAATTTTATGATTAATTTGTTTAATTTCTAGGAGGCCTACTAGTTTATTATTCATATTAATCTACTGCTATTTGTGAATCAACTAAGTTTAATAATTGTTTTGCAGATCAAAAGATTATTTTATTTTAGGAAGAATATTTATCTAAATTAAATGCAAACAAGTGGCTTGTGTTGTTTAGTTCAACGATCTCTCTAATTCTTTATGCTGCTATTAAATTAAATCTTTAGCAAGTGCCGGAGGTTGTTTATTAGTAAGGGTATTTAGACCAAGTGGCTCTACTTATCTAAAATTAAGGAGCGAGGAGAAAAATTATTCCACCTGCGAGTAGTTCTTTCTACGGTGAATCTTCAAAATATTAATTGATTTATTTTTGCATCAGTGATCAGTTGTAAATTCTTGATGGTGGATATTAACTTAAACCAAGGCTTTTTATTTATATTTATTTCTTGCATAATTATTTTAATTAGTTTATTTTAAATTATTTCTTTAATTACAAAACCCCCCAATTCTTATTTACAAAACATAAAATTAAATAATCATTCTCTGTGGGATCGACTCTTGCTTACACTACTACATATTTATTTTTCAAAAGTAAGATTTTATTTTTGGGTGCTTGCGACATCACACCAAATCACACCGAGGAAGGATTTTAATTTTGTGCTTTTGTAAATATTTATTTAATTTAGTAAATATAGTTTTATTTTTATTTTTATTATTTTTATTTTTATTTTTATTTTTTTCTTTTTTCTAGTTTTTATATTTTATTTGAGTTGTGCAGGTTAAAGATAGAAATCATGGCTAGAAATCGAACTTTGAAAGAGCTTGCGGCCCCTGATTTGAATCAACAACCTTTAAGCATAACTTTTCCAAATTTAGATGCTAACACCTCATTTGAATTAAAATCTGGTCTAATCCATCTGTTGCCCAATTTTCATGGCCTTGCAGGTGAAGATCCTCACAAACATTTTAAGGAATTCCATATGGTGTGCACAAGTTTGAAACCTGCTGGAGTGACTGAAGAGCAAATCAATCTAAGAGCTTTTCCATTTTCTTTGAAAGATTTGGCTAAGGATTGGCTCTACTACCTACCCTCCGGCAGTATCACCACATGGGAAGAGATGGAAAGACTATTCCTAGAGAAATATTTTCCAGCTTCAAGGGCAGCCAATATCAGAAAAGACATTTGTGGTGCGAGAAAGAATCACGGAGAATCCTTGTACGGGTATTGGGAACGTTTCAAGAAACTATGTGCAAGCTGCCCCCACCATCAAATTAGCGAGCAACTTCTCATCCAATATTTCTATGAAGGGCTCATGTCTACGGAGAGAAACATGATTGATGCTGCTAGTGGTGGAGCTTTGGTGGACAAAACTCCCGAAGCTGCAAGGAACTTGATTGCGAATATGGCGGCTAACTCCCAACAATTCGGCACTAGGCTTAATTTTACATCCCAAAATGTCAATGACATAGAAATTTCTTCACTTAAAGAACAAATGGCTAGTCTAACTACTCTTGTTCGTCAAATAGTTGTAGGTAATACGCAACAAGTGAAAGCTTGTGGAATTTGCGCTATAGTAGGACATCCAACAGATATGTGCCCCACTCTTCAAGAGGAGTCCTATGAACAAGTAAATGCAGCAGGTGGTTTTCCTGGTCAACCACAAAGAAGATATGATCCCTACTCAAACACATACAACTCAGGTTGGAGAGATCATCCTAATTTCAGCTATGGACATCCACAAGGAAATCAACCCACAAATTCAAACTTTGCAAGCTCCCAACAATACAAACAGTCATATCCCAACAAACAACAGGACCAATCATCTAATTCTAATTTGTCTTTAGAGGATTTGGTTAAACAAATTAGTACTAACACTGTACAATTTCAACAGGAAAATTTGCAGTTTCGACATGATACGAAGGCGAATATGCAGAATTTGGAAACACAAATGGGATAAATGGCAACTGCAATTAGTCGATTAGAGGCGCAAGGTTCTGGAAAATTACCCTCTCAAACGGTGGTGAATCCAAAAGCAAATGTTAGTGCAATCACGTTGAGAAGCAGTAAAGAGATCGAAACTCCAACAAAGCCAGAGTCTGCATCAAAAGACCAAAGCAAATTTGAAGTGGATAACAAGGAAATAGACAACAGTCAAGAGGACAACAATGTTCTAGTCAACAATGGTACTCCTACGCATAAATTTCCACCTCTCTCTGAGTATAAACCGGTACCCCCTTTCCCTCTTGCTTTAACAGAAAAAAGGACATACGAGAAAAATTCAGATTTATTTGAGACTTTTCATAATTGCGAGGTAAAAATTCCATTGTTAGATGCAATTAAACAAGTACCTCGCTTTGCTAGATTTCTGAAAGAATTGTGTACACACAAGAGAAAACAAGCACTTAAAAGATATGAAAAGGTACAAGTAGGAAAGAATGTATCTGTCGTAATTCAAAGAAAACTCCCTACAAAATGCCAAGATCCAGGAATGTTTACTATCCCTTGCAAGATAGGTGACACTAGATTTGAACAAGCCATGTTAGACTTAGGAGCATCTATTAATGTCATGCCATATTCTATATATGCTTCTTTGAAACTTGAACCTTTAAATAGAACTGGTACGGTGATTCAGTTGGCTGACAGATCTAATGCCTATCCTAAGGGTATAGTAGAGGATGTTCTTGTGCAAGTAGATAATTTGATTTTTCCTGCTGATTTTTATGTGCTTGATATGGAAAATGGTGATCAAAATGCTCCTATTTTGTTGGGAAGACCTTTCTTAAAGACTTCAAAGACTAAAATCGATGTTCATAGTGGTACATTGACAATGGAGTTTGATGGCGAAATTGTTAAATTTAATATTTTTGATGCCATGAAATGTCATAATCCTGTTTACTCTGTTGATGTGATTGATTCTTTAGCAGCAAAAGTTTCTAAAACTGATGGAAAGGGTGAATTGAAAACAACATTTAGTCCAAATATTGGGATAGAGAAAGAGGAGTTAGTCTTGAGTGCTGATTTAAAGAAAACTGTTGCGGCTGTGAATGATTCTCCGAATACAGGTAATGATCCATATTTTGACTTACCAGTTCCTAACAAGAAATCTTTACCTTTTGTTTTGCAGGATTACATTCCAGATTTGAAGCATCTCCCTAATCGTCTCGAATATATGTTCATTGAAGAGGGAGTAGAACCTTCATGTCCACTGCAAGGGAGTTTTAACAAGACCATGATAAATGGAGTAAAGATGGATTAACGTAGTGTTTAAGCATGTTGTCGAGCCAATGACGATAAACAAAGGCGCTGCTTGGGAGGCAACCCAAGAAAACAGATTTGCATTTCTTTTCCTTTTTCTTTTTATAGTTATTTATGCCTGTTTCTTTGCATTTTATTTTACATTGGGGACAATGTAAATTTTAAGTGTGGGGGAAGGGATTTAGGATTTTTGTTATTTTTAGGTCATATTTTAAAAATTTTAGAAAATTTTAAAATTTTGAAAATTTGAATTTTGTGGGTAAATTCACTGCAAACCCTCACGAGACAAAACTCTTCCACTTGGGGTTTAAAGGCTTGTTGCACATGCTAAGTGTAACCGTGTTTCCTACGAAAATGGGGTAGTTTTTTATTTTTATTTTTAGGATGTGTCACTTGAGCAATGAGTTAATTGAATTTTAAATTTTTAGCCAATGATGAAAATTTTGATTGTTATTTAATAACTCTTGAAAAAATGATAAATTTTTGTTTAGTTTGAATTTTTGACTTCTTATTAATTATTATTTTGTTTAAGATCTTTTAAATTTTGATGCACTTATATCCATTTGTTTGAGCTAGTTTTAATTTAGAGAAAGTTTATATGGTTAAATGCTTATGAAAGATATTTTTGAGCTCTATATCTTATTTGATCATTATTTGAAGTGAAATATAAGGCAAAATATAATTTGGAGGAGATGATTTAGGTAATTTTTCTAGGATTATTATTGAAAAGAAAAATCTTGTAGTGGGTTGAGATGGAGCGTAAAACGCACTCACTCATAAACACATGAAAAAGCCAGATGGAGCGTAAAACGCACTCGTTGGTGAGATGGGGCATAAAATGCACTCACCGTGAAAGAAGAAAAAAAAAAAAAAGAGGAAGAAAAAAAATGGGATGGAGCATAAAATGCACCCATTAAAAGAAAAAAAATGAAAAAAAATGTATTTGAAAAAGATTGATATTGATAATCCTAGTGTGCTTCATTAATTAAAAACCTTTTGATCTTCTAGTTATATGTGTCTATATTAATGAAAAATGATAAGAAAAGTAAGACTATAGAGTATTGTTGTTAAACTAACCATTTTTTATATCATTTATGAGACATTTAATTATGTGAGCGGATCTAAGTTTTTTGCTAGTTCGATACATTTGGATTCACACACACACAAAAGATCTTGAGTAAAGTAAAATTGATAAATCTGTTGAAGTTCTAGATTTTGCATGATTTTGAAATTTTCTTTGAGTTATCATTTAAAAAATCTTTGAGGCTGATGTTGAAATTTATATTGATCTGTTGCTCACTCTTTCTCTCCCAGAGCTTTCATTTTCCAGCAAAATGAAAGAATGAAGAAGGCGAGCTTAGCAACTTAAATTATATGAGATTTAACCCAAGTTGGGTTAAGTCATCTCAACCATAGTTAGCTCCAACCAAGGGTATTTTTGTCTATTCACATAATTAGTCAATGACATTTTTGTCATTTCAACTCTTGGGACACAACAGTCATTACTTAATTTGTCAAGGGTAATTTGGTCATTTTACCCTTTAGGACATAATGGTCATTAACTAATTTGTTGAGGGACATTTTAGTCAATTGCCCAATTTGCTAGATTTTATTTTCTTGTAAATTTTCCTTTAAGGAAAATTTTCTAATTTCCTTTCATTAATTCATTTCATGCTCATTTAAATTGGTTTTTCTTTCAATCGACTGACTAGGTCATTCTTTTTCCACTATGCTACGCTCACATAGTCTCATTATATAGCTTAATTAGTCATTTAATCATAAACCGACTAAATAACTTCCTTTAACTAGAATTACATTTTCTCATTTTCTACGAACCTTCTCAGTTCCACATTCAATAAATTCAAATTCCTAACATCTCACATAGTCAAAACGCTCATCTTTTCCATAAACCATTTTCTCAAAAAGTGAACCCTACTTGAATTACCAAAAATCCATTCCCTTTTATTCTTTTACGCTCATATAGTCATACACCTTTTACGTCCTTTCATTCATTTACTTAATACACATATGTCAATTTTCAACGTACGTGCAATCCACATTCCTTCTATCCACATTTGAGAATATCACCTTCTGTATTTATATGTTGTATAAATACTTACCTCATTCCAGTCAATTAATTCCAATTCCTTACTAAACTTTAAATATTCAATTATGAAATCCTCAATATTTCGTTAATGCCTAATATCCCAATTAGGTCAAACGGTTCATTCTTCTAGCACATTCTAACTTACCTCACCTTGTCATCATCATAACCTAACCTCTCAAGGCTTACTCATTAAGCTAGTTATTAATATTATATCTTAAAGCTCAATTCACATAAGCTTTCCTCATTTATCACTTTTCTTTATTCATTAAATCCTTCTTTCTCTATCTGCCCTAAATATACACATACACATATTTAATCTATTGTCTGCTGACACCACATCGTGTCTTACACTGATTTCTTTTAATTTACCTTATTGTAGGTATTACCATTAATCATTCATCTTTAAATCCGTTATATTACCATTTAACCATCAAGATTCATTTTTATTATAATTTCATTATCTGATATACCACTAATGCACTTTAAATAACTAACTAATCTATAAACATTTTATAGACCTTTATTCACACTAAGAATCCTTCTACACTAATTCAACCACCTAGATCCTTCTTTTGCACCTTGATTAAATAATAAATTATATTTAATCACATATTAATACATCATATACTTCTAAACTAGGTTTTAACCCTCTAACCTTTACTTAATTAGCCATAATCCTCATTTAAAAATCCTGTAAAACTTCGGGATGTCATATTCACCCCTCATTCAAAAAAATTCGTCCTCGAAATTGCAATATACTCATTCATTATTCAATTATAACTTTCTTATCTCTTTGCATTCAATTTATTATAACTAGGTTTTCAACTAACCTTTACATTCTCTCCTCTCTCTACCTATCTTACCCATTTCTATCATTCATTCCAAAAGATTGGAATGTCTTTCAGGAATCTTCAAAATTGTTCAATAACGGTGAAACAATATGAATAAATAAGAATAGCTTTTCCATAAAACATAAAACATTTTACCTTTCAAAACAAAACTTTTGTTTTTTTCTGAGGGGTCACACAGACCATGAACACATTAAGAATATTAACAATCACAAAGACTGAGAATACCTACGGGTCATAAAGACAAGGAACATGAGTTAAGGCGCAACCACACCACTCTATTTCCTTTAGCCCATTGGTAAGCTAGATGATCAACCTATTATACCCATTTCCTTTTCTTTTTAGGTTGAACTACGTTAACCAACCCACATTTTATATCCCCTTTTCAGGGTTGTTCACCTCAAAGTTTAAAAATATATTTCTTTATCCATTTCTGGATTTAAAACATTTGCTCATTTCTTTAGCAAAATGGTCTAGTCGAAACAAATGGCATAGACTCAAATCATTAAACTGTTCATTTCTTGCAAACTTGAAACTTTTCAAAAATTCACTTTCACCATGACATCATCAATTGCATTACATAACAATATATCAGTGATTAATATTTTCACCTCCACACCTTTGTTACCATGATCTGAAAATTATGTCATTGGCTCAAGATTTGAACACATTTTCATAAACTGAAAAGAAAAACTTTTTAAAGGCTTCATAATACCGCACTATCTTAGTAGTACGTTGGGAATTTAGTCATTTCAAGACTTCATAATATCGTATTGTCATAGAAGCATGTTGAGAATTTTGCCATTTTATCATTCCACACCGTATTTAACAGTGTGACAATAATTTCATAAATACATTTTGAAGTTTTCAAATAACTTTGTCTAGTCGAATCAATTGGCATAGACCCTGAATCATGAAATTTTAAAAATCATAGTTCGATATTTGAAAAAAATATTTTTCAATCCACTAAAGTGCGAGAATAAGCACTTTTTTTTTAAAACGTCAATGATCTAGCATAGCTAGAAGAGTGGATTGCCTACCTGATCCTAATAATCTCTTCTTTTCCTTCATTTGCTCCTTTAAACTTTCCTTTCTTTTCTTTACATCATCCAATCATTACTTAACAATTCGATCGTTTTCCTACTTCCTTAGCCTTAGCCAATCTCAGAGAACTATTTCTCTTAACTTATGGCTCTCTTTCTAACCCACCCATGTTCATCAAACTTGCCACGCATTTGAGCTCAGAAACTTACCACAATCATATGGCTTGAGGAACTTGTCCTAGTCAGGCCAAAGTCACTCATTCGCTGAGGGGCTCCACCATACAATCATGAGTCACGAACTTACTATACGCTTGGGTTATCAGAACACATAACTAACCTTACAATTTCTCTCTTCCTATGTATCAGGTACATATAGAAGAAAAGAATCACATTCTCAACATATATAACCGATACCGAGACGTTGGATCTCCACTGATTATTATTATAGGAAGCTAAGTGGTCGTGAAATCAAGCACAAATCCTCGCCCATACAAGGAAGTGTACAACTCAGCCACTAACATGAGTCCTCAATGAAAAATCCCATATACCCTAACATTTACTCAACTTTTCCTTTACCTGATATGAATTTCATCAATTCATATCTTACAACTCATCAAAAGTCCCTTTTTTATTCATATCTTACTATTTATAACTCATTAACTGTCCTTTAATCGTTGATCATTTACAATCTCATAGCCCTTTACTATTACTCAATATCTTATTTTAAAATATCCTTTACCTTCTCTCAATCCTGAACTCCCCAAAATTCATCACTCAACTCATCTAGAATCCTTTTCTTTACAATTTTCTTCTTTCTTATAAAGGTCATAGACTAAGGTACTCCTACCTAAGGTCTATAACCAATCTGCTCTGATATCAATTGTAATGCATCGAAAATCCCTACATTCCTTATTCATTTTCAATTATATCTGGATAACATAATCATTAATCTTAAAGCCATATTACATATTCATAAAGCATCATAATGGCGATTTCTTGCATTAAAACTTAATTTTTATCCTTTAAAATCATTATTTGACCATAATGTGGTCAATAAATCTATTTATTTATTTTACATTCCTTACCTGTCTCAGGATCGTAACGTTCACTAATCCTTTATTAGAACTTAGGTTAACCATTTATTAATTGTGACATAATTTCCTACAATTTAAAACCATATATAATTATGATATAACACATCATATCATGTAACTAAATTTCGCCATTAATTTAACCATACATGGCCCTGCTTAATTATACAGGTTATGTACTTGATCTTGATCACATAGTTTTGTACCATACATAATCCTATTTCATAAATCTGTACCATACATGCGAGTTCTATTATATATCAGACTCGATTTACAATACTGCATAACCTTATCTTTTTACAATTTTTCCCTAGATAACACATACATGCACATTTCATTCTATGAATTTACAAATCTTATATCCCTTATTACCATTATAGGTTTACATTCAACTATCTGAATGGCCCCATTACATAGATACATATAATAATTTTTTCATGGTTATATAGGCCTCCGTCAATCTTTACATTTAGCCACACCGAAACCTCCGGCATTCTCGTACTTTTACCTTAAATGTTAGTTGATGGCAATAGTGAGCACATAGGCTTAGCAAGTCAATAAAATAACGCATTTCATGCTTACAATTTATATTCATGTGTCATGCATCTTTTACTTTACCATGTATGCTTAATGCCATATATTTCACTTAACAGTTCAACACATAATTGCACGGAGTGCACGTTTTAACTATCACATAATTCATGTAAAACAATTAGTACATTTAAGTCTGAACAACTTGCCTGATCTGCATTTATTTACACTTAACCTTTACCGGCTCGCTTGGCCTTTTTATCCTTTCTTGCCTCAGGTTGTTAGTCTGAATCTTATCTGTCAACATTGTACCTATATATCAGTCTATGATCATAAAACTTAATATAACTTGTCAAACTTATCTCATAATTACACGACCATTTGTCTCTAATCATTTCACATTTGATGTATTATACCTTATGTAGCTTAATAATACATTCTAACTCATTACCGACATTTTTCATAACTCAAATCATGATTTGGCTAAACTTTAGGCATATTACATTATGCCAATCATTACCTCATTATACCTTAACACCCCTTACTTTGGTTATTCATTATCAATCTAGGGTTTATATATCTTATCATTATCATTTCACATCAAAACATAGCTTTTTGGAAGCTTAAAAATTTTTCAAGTGCAGACCAACTGCGCCCCGACGCCTTCAGACCTCGTTAGCCATGAAATCTTCTCGGCCATGAATAGTACACTGCGCCCCAGTGCAGTCCTACAGAACAGAAATCCTGATTTTTGCTGCTACTTTGCTAATTTTTAACTCCTTCAATATACATCCATTTAAGTCCAAATTTGGAACAGTACTAGGTCTTACTACCTATTATTTTACAAAAAATTTACTTTCCTTATTTGACTTCTCAAAATTAGTGAAACATTAGCCCGTATAAGGGTATTTAAACTCCTTTTCAACCTTAAAACCAAAATTTATCAACTTTGTGATTTTTGGCAATTTGCATCAAAACTTCATTCTAACACTCAATAAAGTTCATATATGTCATATATGACATGCCCAAACTTTTAAAACCATAAAACTTTGCACGAGACGATATTTGTCCGTTAAAATCCATTTTGAATCGAAAACGATCGATTTCGATCGCTTAAATCGCCTTTTCACTCAAATTTCTATTCGTTTATTTCCAAATCAACCTAAACATGTGTAATAACATAAAACTAAGTCACCAAAATCACACTTTGACGACATTTTGTCAACTTTAAAATTTTAAACCTTAACCTCGACTTAAGTCCTTAAACTCCATACACCACATAGGCTACCACATAAACATTTAAGAATATTTTGTATCCACGTAACTTCTATACGCACCTTTCAAAATACTCTACAGATTATTATTTGATTTCATTATAAATCATAGCCTAATATTGTAACTTCCTTTATAAAACATGATTTTCAACCTTCAATGCACCTTCAAAGCTATCTAACATAAAAATGTGTATACTTTATACATGTTCTGTGACGCCCCCAAATTACTATATTTACTATAGCTGACTTGGTGCTCACTATAAATGCTAAATCATTAGGTTTATAGTGGATTTCCTTTATTCATAAACAAAGTTCTCATCTTAATTCCCAAAGATCTATCATTAATTTATACCAAGTCCTTGTAATCAATGCAAGGGGCTTGATACTCAATCATAACGTTTTATCTTTAATATTTAGATATTCTATATTTTTACATGTTCCAACATCCACGACATTAAATCATTAGAACGACTATTGGGAACAGAGAATCTCGCGATGAAACGCATTTTCACCCGTAATAAATATTTGCATCTTTATCCGTGACAAATGGTTGTATCTTTGTCCGGTGAAAAATTCTCTTTATGTACAGAACATTACCCAACTAGTTAAAACCCTCATTCGAAACATATTTGGTTATAGTGATATCTATTCATATTAATAATCCTACTTATCTGACATTCAGAATAGTAATAACGAGTTATACCTGGGTCCGAGGAACCTTAACGATGGATTTGACCAGTCAACATCACTTAGTCCTGTCTCAGATTTACAACACTCACAAGTTATTTACCGATCCTTATTCAGATAAATAGATTATTATTAATACTATATTAAGTTTTAACAATTCTAGGTTTAATTAAATTAAAGACGTAATAAGAGAATGTGATAAAACTTGATAATATTTATATAATATTTGGTTACATGTGTGGAACTTGTTCTTACTACAAAATGTCATTATGACTACAGTTAATGAAAGCAGTAAACTATTCTACGCATTTCTTCTTTCCTTTCTCCTTTGAGCATGAGCTCTCAAGTTTGTCTGCAAGTTAGGTTTATTTGCAAGAGTGAGCTAAGTTGCTTAACAAGTCTTAAACATATATCATATAAGTGAACTCACACCGATATGGATTGTAAGGATTCATGGCACAATAATTGATATTACAAATATTTTTAACATAGCAAGACTGAGTGGTGATTAGACCTTGAATTGTTCTTTGTCTTTCGACTTAGAGCCATTTACAGTGGATATAGAAAGCGGATCAACCTAACGACATTCTATGTTATTCATAACATACCTACACTGGACAGATCAAGAACAACGATATATATTTGTTCATCTCAGTTTACTTTACATGTTAGGATCGCCCTAAGACAACTTGGTTTGATATAATAAAGGATGATTCGAAATATATCACGAATAAGCATTTCATTTTAAAAGTTATGCCGAACAAGAAGCAATAACTCTCATATCAAAGATTTATAACATGTTGCATATAGAAAATGTATAAATCACATAAAAAGGAAGTAAACAAAGGTTAAGCATAGAAAATTTGCCTTAATACACAATTAGGCGTAATCGCTTAAAGTGCCTATATAAAGGGTTTCGTGTACCCGAATGTTAGTTCATCAAATTTTCTTGTTCTATAACTGTTTTTATAACTAAACTAGACTACTTACATTGGCATAATGTTTAGATGGCTTGGCTAACTCAAAACCTTAAATTTTGGTGCCAAAATTCGAGAGTCCCCTTATTTTTTGCAGCTTTGATGTCCTTTACAGTAACTTCCATAACCTTGTTATACAAAAATATTTTAAAATTATTCCTAAGTCTAAATTGCTTAGAATTTCATGATCTAAAACATTCATTTGTATTACTAAGGCAGATTCGGATTTTATGTTTTTGAAAAATGGCAAAAATAGACAGTAAACATGTTTTGACCAATATTCTTAGGGTTAACTATGTGAAACATGATACCGTTTGCTTTAAATCTTTAAGAAATCATGTTATAAGACTCATTAACACTTTATAATATAAAAATCATAAAGCATAAACCTTCTCATAGAAAGATTCATGACTTTTGCTCAAGAACACACGAAGAACACGAAGAACGAAAAAATCGTACATGGTAATAATTTATGTTCTTTAGCTTTTTATTTTCGTACTTGAAATAATTTGAGCATTATAACATCTTACATAAGTGATTATGACATTTTATAATTAACAAAATTTGTCATTATAATGGCTTGTATAATTAATTATAACAATTTATATTAATTGCTCAAGAACATACGAAGAACACGAAGAACGGAAAAATCGTACATGGCTATGACGTACGTTCTTGAGCTTTAAACTACGAAATGAAATTTGACATTATAACTACTAAAAAATGAAGAAAGGCTCAAGAACACGTGAAGAACATGGAGATCGACAATCATACATGGCTACGACTCGTGCTCTTGAGCTTTTGAAAATTAAAGACGAAAAAAATCGAACATAATAATTACTAGAGATTGTATCTCCTGAATTTGCAAGCTTTAATTATTTCTTTGCAATTTCCAAGGTTGTAACTCACTAGAACTCTCTTTCAATATATGTATAGCTTTGATACTTAAATTTGTGCTTTAAAATGAATGATAGAACAAGTGCACCTTGCCTGCTATTTGTAGGTCATGCAAAGCTAGGGCATTAAGGTCATTGTGACAAAACTTCCAAGCTAAGCTAACGCAACGTGCACCTCCCCTCTCCCACTTGGAATGGCCTGCCGTATACTCCATTTAATGGCATTAAATGTTTATACTCATTATGTTTGGTGACATCATCATCTCCTAAATCAATGGCCAAGATCAAGCCTACCAAAGAAATAGTACTAGGGCCTGTTTGGTTGGTCAATTAGCCATTTATTTGAGGGGTAGTCACGGTCTTTTACCAACCTTGATCAAGGTTAATTTAGTCCTTTTGATAATCTAGCTTAGTCATGTTTAGGTTAATTAGCAATAAACCTAGGTTGATTAGGTTATTAATTCACCAATTGCTTTAACATATAGATTAAGTTAATCTTTAACTTAATTAGCCTTAATCCTTGTTAGGTTTAGTTTAATTACATGATAATTAGGTTAGATGTCAATCTAGTTACCTTAAACTAGTTTGATTCCAACCGAATTAGTTTTAATCATTTAATTAAGTTAATTAGTTAGATAATTTTAATTAGTTTGTAACTAGAGTTAGGTCTCGATTAGGTTTTCTAATCCAGTTATTTCTAACCTAATTCATTTCTAAGTATTTCGGTTGAATTGATCTTTACTGATTTAAAAGTTAGATATTACAGAGTTTTGTTCCTAATAAACACTATTTCATGAAGTGAAAAGTCAAAAAGACGTTACACATTTTTCGATGAATAGTATTTTCGACTACCATTTCTCAGAAAATGGTTAGACTATCAAAAATGCAAAAAAATATTTTTTGTCTCTTCCTTATTTCGTCCTATTCCCGATGCGTTTTTCGAGAAAAACTTTATCGGCTATAACGTGTTTTCAAAGCGTGCAAAAGATGAATCCTGTAGCAGAATGTCATTTTAACATATTCGTAATGCTCGAGGGCCTAGGTTAGATTTCCTAGGGTTTAGATCCTAGGGTTTAGGTTTTATTCTCTTTTTATGTGCTAAGGTTGGATACTTGAACCGAAATACGTAAATAAATAATAACGAAGATTCCAAAACACATATAAGATGTAATTCAAGCTTTATTTATTCATATAAAGTCGGACTATAACTCTATCGAAAGTTCAGAACATTACATGTTCAACCTTTCAAACTAGGTTTTCATCAAATCTAGCAACATATAACACATAATCATATCTTAAATTATGATTTCTAGCTTGAATTCATACATGAATAATACACCACCTTTCTTCTACAACATATAGGCTTAGGGTTTCATGATTTACCAACTGTATATCATGTAACTCACATAATCAATACATATAGCCAAAGATTCATGTATGGCTATCCTTGTTCTTGAACTTAAATACATAAACACCAAGTCTTAAAGCTTAAACATAGTTATACCTTCTTGGATGTCCAATGCGAGGACCTGAATTTTTGGGATTATTTTAATAATATTAAATAAGAAGTTAATTAACAAAAATTATCGAGGTTGTTTAAATTATTTGTGATTGATATGATTTATGTGATTTAAAGAGTATGATGTGATTTAATTGGTAAATTAAATTTATATAGAGATGGCGACAAATTGTGTTGAATTAACATAATTGAAAAGTAAATAAATTGTTTAAAAACAATTGATGAAGAATAAGAGAAATTTAATGTAATGGTGCAATTAAATTGTTGATATTTAAAATAGTTGTGGAGGTGCATAAATTGTTATTTAAATGGTGTTACGTGATAATGTGACGTATATGAATTAGATATGTATATATACTTTGTATATATATGTGTGTGCATGTTTAATTGTTATAAAGTTTATTGATTATGAGAAAAAAAGGGATTAATAATTAAAGTAATCCAAAATTTTAATGAAAAGCTAAAGAGGAAAATTAGTCAAATTGAAATTATTGATTATATAATTAATCAATAATTGTGTTGAAAGTTTAGAATTTTTTAAGGGGGAAAAATAATTATATAATAATAAATTATGTATTTTATATAAAAGGATTTAATTAATTGAGGATGCAAGAAAAATTATATAAATTGTACAATATGTTATTGTATAGTTTATATAAAGTAAAGTGAGTAATGAAGAAAATAAAAAATAATGAGAGAATTAATAAAGGTATAATTGTTGATTATATAATTAATGTGACGACCCCAAATCCGGGTTCCTTTAACCCTAGACTTGGTACGTCACGATACATCATCTTCATACACGTTCTATAACTAATGCGGAATATATAAACATAAATTGTTTATTCTACAACATTTCCCAAGGTCTCTAACCTTAACTTACATATATACCTTTAGATTCATAAAAAGGTTTACAAAATTACTTACATCATATAACAATTTAGTTATAATGCATAACACTATAATCTTGTCTGTTGCTTCTGTCTCCGTCTCTCCTTGGACATTCGTATTATTCTGAAATTTGTTATCATGATATAGCAAGAGTGAGCAACGACTTTGCTCAGCAAGTTTAAATACGATAACGATATATCATGATTGAAAGAAAGAATAAGCTTTTGAATTTTCAACAATATAATAATTGTGAAAGAGTACGAGTCATAATTTCAATAATTGAATGACTAAATTAATTAATGTTGAGTGTCAATAATGACCATGAACAAATTTAACTGAACCTTATGGTAATGAAGGTGATCAGCCTTTCATACCTGATGAACACATGCAACATGCACTATGTGCGAATCAACAATTTAAAGAGATGGAATAATTATACAGAATTAAACCATAGCATGCTTGAAACGTAACCACTTGAGTTTGAGTTAGGAACTTGAACAATAAAATAATGTATCCTGCTCGAATATAAATTGAGTAGGGTTTAGGAAACTTGCCTGTCTGCTCAGCTACAATTAATGTCTAGCTTTAACTAATTGGCTTTGAAAGACCTAACATTAGTAAAGTTGGTCTAATAATTAGTACAGCGTATTTGTACAACTATACGCTCATTAAGAAACTTATCTACCAAACATAAGTACTAACACATAATTTAGATCAGTCAAAACAATATTATTAACCTTATAGACCCTCAATCAAATTAGGTTAATAATTTAATAAATTAGAAAATATTTTTCTTAAGTGTTGGACACTTATTAAACTATTAAACAATTTATTATAATTGTTTAAACAAAAGAGTTAAAAGACATTTTCTTTATTTCATTTAATTACTATTTAACATTAATTAAATAGTAAGTAATTAACTACCTTTAGTTATTATTTAATAATAACTTACTAGATTTATTTATTATTTAAAATTAATTAAATAATAAATAATTATATTATATTATAAATAATCAAATATCTTTAGTTATTATTTAATAATAACTAATTAACAAGATTCATTTATTATTTAAAGTTAATTAAATAATAAATAACAAAATTATATAGTAAATACTCAAATATCATTAGTTATTATTTAATAATAAATAATAACTAACTGAATTTATTTATTATTTAAAGTTAATCAAATAATAAATAATTAAATAATCAATCTTAGTTGTCTTTAATTATTATTTAATAGTAATTAAATAATAATTAATTAATTTATCATCCTTGTTTATTATTTAATATTAATTAAATAATAATTAATTTAATCATAAATTCAGAAGATATAATATTAAACTAACTAGATTAATATTTAAAACATTTAAATATTAATCCTAAATATTTATTATATTTGAAAAATATAATATTAAACTAACTAGATTAATATTTACATCATTTAAATATTAATCCTAAATACTTATTATATTTGAAAAATATAATATTAAACTAACTAGGTTAATATTTACAACATTTAAATATTAATCCTAAATACTTATTATATTTGAAAATATAATATTAAACTAACTAGATTAATATTTAAAACATTTAAATATTAATCCTAAATACTTATTATATTTGGAAAATATAATATTAAATACCTAAATATCATTCTTGTATTATCATTATTTTTGTTATAATTTTTAATTAATTTTTAAACATTTAAATTAATTAAAATTATCCAGAATGGCAATTCTGTAATTAAGTCGAAAAACGAACGGAGGGGCAATTTCGTAATTACGCAGAAAAAAGACCGGAGGGGCAAAAATGTAATTTCGCTAAAAATCGGTGCACCGCGCATTGCGCGCGCCGACAAATTCAACGGCCCAAAACGGCGCCGTTTCGACGAAAGGCTGCTGGGTTCCGCGCCTTCGCGCGGTGTAAAAATTTTCTACGCCAAAACGACGTCGTTTTTCGGTCCGCGGCCGACAGTGAACAGGGTCGCGCGTATTGCGCGGCACGCCCTTTTTCTTCCCCCTTAGCAGATTATGAACAGTGGTTTTAATACACCACTTTAATAAAAATTATACCTTCAAGTAAGTTTTAAAAATCCAAAAAAAATTACCAATAACTTAACAACAATTTATAACATGAAAATTTAATTTTTCATGATTTAATATTAAAAAAAATTTATAAAAATTTTTACATCACATAAACTACCACAAATCATAACTTTTTGTGTATAACTCCATTTTGAGTGATTCAAACTTTGTTTTTCTCATGATTTAATGTTCTATAATATTAGAACATCAAACCTAAGTTTTATAAAAATAATTTTGGACATAAATTCCAAAACTTATTTACACACTATTAAATACATATTTTAGCATATAAAATATACCAAAATACAAACCAAGTATATTAAACTCAAGCATGGCATAAATATTATTACCACACATTATTAACTATATTAACATGTTTATGCTAACATGATAATTTATTTAATTTAAAAACAAGACTATATTTAAAATAACCATTACCTCATTTTAATGGTTATCTTCATTTTTCTTCCAAAATGGTTGTGAATCTTGAAGAATATGAACCAAGAACTCCTTCTCATT
The DNA here is from genome assembly GCA_947179155.2 of Hedera helix. Lineage (NCBI taxonomy): Eukaryota > Viridiplantae > Streptophyta > Magnoliopsida > Apiales > Araliaceae > Hedera > Hedera helix. Next base: position 18,230,192 of record OX359268.1, read on the forward strand.
CCTTATCCTTGCTCTCAAATATCTATTTTTTTTCTCTCTCTCTTAAATGTTCTCTAGCTCTCCTTAGCTTGAAAAATGAAGATGATAAAATGACTAAATCTTTTAGCCTCCAAATGCAAGTATTCTTGCATTTCTATAGATATAAAAATATATCTATCTATTCTAGCAATCAAGAGCCTAGCAAGGATACTAGCACAAGAAAAACTAACCCATGCCTTAGTTGGTGGAAGAGGGATGGTGTCATGTACTTAAAAAAACCATCCAAGCAAACTAATTAAATAAATAAAAAATAAAATAAGAAATCAACATCTCACTCTCTCTTTCTCACCACATGGTCGGCTGACTTCCATCTTCTTGTCCCAAAATGAATGTCACTTGCATACTTTTTATAAATAAATAGTTTAATTAAATATTTTTCAAGTGGGCCAATCATTGGGCTTTAATTTAAAATACCAATTGGGCTTCTATTAATTTGTTTGGGCTACTAAATTGTCAAATTTTATTATTCTCCACTTGGGCTACTAATTGACCCATGTTGGGCTAATTTAATAATTTACACATTATTTATTCAATCCATGATTAAATAAATAATTAAATTGAATAAATAATTAAATATTTTAACCCATAAATATTAAATTACTAAATGGACTAATAAATATTATTATTAATATTTCACATTATTTACATTAATTAATAATCATATTAATTAATTTATTATATTTAATTCACTCATTATATTCAATTTAATTGAATATTTAATTAATGACAACTTATCAATTATTTTGATATTAAAACTTTAGAGTGTATTCGCTAATAATAATATATATAATCTATATATATTATTTATACACATTACTTTACCTCAAAAACAATTTCACAATAAATTATGAAATTAAAATAAATACAATATATAATTTAATATATATTATTTTGGCCATAAATTAAATTATTTAATACATTTACATTAAATAATTCATTTCTCATCAATTATGGAAATAATTCCATTTACCCGAAAATACATTGAAATACTAATATATTTTCTCAATTTCTTATTTAAATAATTTATTTAATTATTTAATTAATATTACACAAATAATTGTATAATTAAATTTCTCACTCTCATAAATCATTTACAATGATTTATTTAATTATAGAATATATTCATTTAATATATTCAATTACTATTTAAAATTACTTAATTAATTTAATCCCTTTATATATATGTACATATCTATGAAATTAAATATTGTACAATATATATAATTACTATTCTCCTTTAATTAATTCAACTATTTTATATAATTTATAATTATATAAATTACATAATTATTCCTCACAAATAATTTATCAACAATTTGCATAATTGTTGATTAATGAATAAATTAATTCCACAATAAACCTTTTAATTCAATTCGGATTAATTTAATATTAATCTATCTATTTATCACAATTTAATTAACCATTAAATTATGTTACTAAATGTGCACGCATATATATATATTCATATAAATACATATTTAATTTACACGCAACCACGTCGCATAATTACATAACTCCACTAATTAATTCTCTTAATTTAATTAGACTTGCTGTTAGTCAAGTTTATTGAATTATCACTTTACTTGCTAACTTATCAAAAATTTTGATATCACCATATCTAAGTTAGTCCGTTAAATTTAATTTGGACCTCTATTTATCTATCATTATTAGGTTATCAAACTCCAACCTTTATTAAATATTAAATATTTTATTTCTAATTCATTTAAATATCCGGGATATTACAATTAATCGATAATTATGGAGGAAGTTTAGAAATTATTTAAAAATGGGAATGTAATTATATAAATTATATAATAATAAATTATATAATTTATATAAGAAAGTTAAAGTAAATAATAAGGAAATAATAATTATATAAATTATATAAAAATAATTATATAATTTATATAAGAAAAGTACATTAATTAATAAAGGAAATATAATTGTACAAATGGTACAATATTTTATTATATGTTGTATATATAAAGTGTGTCAAATAGTAAATAAATGGAAAATAAATAAGGAGAAGGAATGTTCTAATTTATTAAAATTATGTTTATCGTATAATGGAATTGTTATGATTTTTATTGGAGATAATATTTTAGAAACGTGAACATGTTAGTGAAAAATGTTGTCCAAGTAACAAAGTGAAAAAGTATAAAAAATAATTTTTATATGTTGTATGTATTATTTATGAATTTTGAGGGTATAAAATACATCATATAATTACATGCATATCATTATGCGTGTACAAAATTTGTCAAGTAAAATACCTGAAAACGGTATAAATATTATCTATAAATCATGTTATAAATTTTGGTGAATTAAAATAAATATTTTACATACATTAAGTAAAATATTTATTACACAAAATAACTACGTAATGTATTAAATTCTTAATTTTGCATGTTATTTATCTGAAACTAAGTCGGTTGTGGCATGAGATTTAAGTTGGTGGAATTGTGTTTTGTCTCCAAAATGATTAAGTATTTTTGTTTTAAAAAGAAAAGGAATGAGAAAATAAAAAGAAGAAAGCAACAAAAACACACAACAAAAACAAACATTCTCTCCACTTCTTCTTCCACCATCACCGCCACCGAGCACTACCACCGCCACCGAGCACAACCACCGCCAAGGGAGGAAATTTTGATGCCATTAAGGGAGAATAACAAGCTTCATAGAAATATTTTTCAAGCTTTGGAAGGTATAAAGTTATTTTAAGTGATTTATTTTATTATTTATGGTGATAAAATAATTTTGTGAAAAATTAGTAAATAATTAAGAAAATTATTCTATATAATTTTGGGATGTGTATGTTTGGATTATATGATTTTTAGAATTATTATGTGTGAAATTGATGAACAAAAATGGTGTAATTTTTGTTCGGTTAGGCTACTACTAACCAGAAAGAAGAAGAAAATTTTTTAAGGGTCGCCCGCGCATTGCGCGTCGGACATTTTTTCCCCCCAGAAACCGAGAACCAAACAACGCCGTTTTAAGGCGAGAAATTTGGTCGGTCGCGCCATGTGCGGTTGTCCCTGCGGTGTCACTAAACGACGCCGTTTACTAGGAACAGAAGAAGGAAAGGCGCGACCGTGGTTTTTGGGCGAAATTACGATTATGCCACCAGTCTAGAATTTTGGCTTATTTACCAAATTGCCACCGCCCAGAAAGTTCAAGTTATTAACAAAAATGCCATCATAAATTATTTTAATTAAAATAAATGTTTAAAAATTATTTTAAAAATTATAAAAAATACTAAAAATATAGAAATGATATTTGGGCATTAAATTTAATATTTTTGCAAAAACATTAAATAATGGAGATTAATATTTAAATATTAATCTAGTAAGTTTAAAATTGAGAAAATTGTTAAATAAAAATTCGGACAACTGAATACGGTAAATTTTACCCGACGAGACGGGTTGTCCGCATAGAATGTGTTTCTATATTAATTAAATTAATATAATAGAGTGTTAATCAATTATTATTTAATTGATTTTACTATAGGTTGTCCAATAAATGATTATTAGCCATTAATTTAATAACTGGACATCGAGGCAAGTTCTTCAGTACTTGATGCTAATTGGTTATATGTTACTGTATGCTAACTTTTGTTCAAATGCATGAAAAAATTAGGTGTTATGTGATCCATTGTTGATATGACTGCTATGTGCCTTTGGTGTAATTATGTGAATATATGTGAAGTGGTTCAATGTTTACTTTAGGTAAATATTAATTTGAGTTAGATATGATACACATGAAATATATTGCTTTAGCAAAAGCACAATGCATAATGTATGACACCCACAGAGCACGTTATGTTATGTGCTACATGAAGCATGAAAGGTGTAAACTGTCGAACTTACTTAGCCCTTGCGCTCATTCTTGCATAATATAAACTTTTATAGGTAAAGAAATAAATTTCAGGAACATCGGATTGTGTTAGATATGGATTACCGTAAAGGTTGTGAACGTAATTATTATATTTTAAATATCAGAATTCAATGTGGGTAAATTTGCGAAGTTTACATTGATGCACTGTATATATATATATATATATATATATATATATATATATATATATATATATATATGATTTTGGATTCGGATAGGACAAATAGAATTAAATTTTGAACTGTAATTGTTCAAGATAGTTATTACGATAGAGAGTATTATATATCTAATTATGAAACAAAGAATAACTGTATGGATATAAACAATGTTAAATTTTGAATGTTGAGCTTTACGACACTTGTAATAGAAAGAAAAAGTAAATGTTGCGATCCAGAGCCTAGGATCGAGTTGTAAAGACAATAAGTTTTTACATGTCCAAATATTTTAATACAATGATTGAGATAAAAAAAAATATTTATACCAAAAAATTTGGTAATTGATAATTTAAGGTCAATTAATGGATTAAATAAAGTGATCAAAGATTTATTAATGAACCAAAATTTAGAAGCAAGGAACATAAAGTATAATAAACATGAAATGTAAGGTAATAAGGTTTGTCGAATTTCGGAGTCGTTACATCCAACTTCTTTACATAAAGAGCTTCCTCATGATGAGACCTTCCTATTTTCTTCTTGCTTCATATTCATCCAAACTTCCTAGCTCCAAGAATCCAAGCGTTCTTGCCTTCATTCATGACTTCTTTTTCTCTCTTTCTCTCCTAGAGCTTTTATTTTCCAGCAAAATGAAAGAATGAAGAAGGCTCATGCTTAGCAACTTAAATTATTTGAGACTTAACCCAAGTTGGGTTAAGTCAACTCAACCATAGATAACTCCAACCAATGGTATTTTGGTCTTTTCACATAATTAGTCAATGGCATTTTTGTCATTTCAACTCTTGGGACACAACAGTCATTACTTAATTTGTCAAGTGTAATTTGGTCATTTTACCCTTTAGGACATAATGGTCATTAACTAATTTGTTGAGGGACATTTTAGTCAATTGCCCAATTTGCTAGATTTTATTTTATTGTCAATTTTCCTTTTAAATAAAATTTTCTAATTTTCTTTCATTAATTCGTTTCATGCTCATTTAAATTATTTTTTTCTTTCAATCAACCGACTAGGTCATTCGTTTCCCACTATGCTACGCTCATGTAGTCCCATTCTATAGCTTAATTAGTTATTTAATCGTAAATCGACTAAATAACTTCCTTTAACTAGAATTACATTTTCTCATTTTCTACAAACCTTCTCGGTTCCACATTCAATAAATTCAAATTCCTTACATCTCACATAGTCAAAATGCGCACCTTTTCCATAAACCGTTTTCTCGAAAAGCGAACCTTGCTTGAGTTACCAAAAATCCATTCCCTTTTATTCTTTTATGCTCATATAGTCATACAACTTTTATATCCTTTCGTTCATTTACTTAATACACATATGTCAATTTTCAGTATACATGCAATCCACATTCCTTCTATCCACATTCGAGAATATCACCTTTTGTATTTATACGTCGTATAAATATTTACCTCATTCCAATTAATTAATTCCAATTCCTTACTAAACTATAAATATTCAATTATCAAATCCTTAATGTTTTATTAATGCCTAATATCTCAATTAGGTCAAATGGTTCCTTCTTCTAGCACATTTCAACTTACCTCACCTTGTCATCCTCGTAACCTAGCCTCTCAAGGCCTACTCATAAAGCTAGTTATTAAGATTATATCTTAAAGCTCAATTCACATATGCTTTCCTCATTTATCACTTTCCTTTATACATTAAATCCTTCTTTCTCTATCTGCCCTAAATATACACATACACATATTTAATCTATTGCCTGCTAACACCACATTGTGTCTTAAACTGATTTCTTTTAATTTACCTTATTGTAGGCATTACCATCAATCATTCATCTTTAAATCCATTAAATTACCATTTAACCATCAAGATTAATTTTATTATAATTTCATTATCTGATATATCACTAATGCACCTTAAATAACTAACTGATCCATAAACATTTTATATACCCTTATTCACACTAAGAGTCCTTCCATACTAATTCAACCACATAGGTCCTTCTTTTGCACATTGATTAAATAATAAATTATATTTAATCACATATTAATACATTATATGCTTCTAGACTAGGTTTTAATCCTCTAACATTTACTTAATTAGCCATAATCCTCATTTAGAAATCCTGAAAAAATTTGGGATGTCACACTTTTAGAGTTATCTGATTATGAATCATATCCAACTTGTGAATCTTGTCTCATGGGTAAAATGACTAAATCTTCTTTTAGTGGAAAAGGAAAGAGAGTTTCAGAGTTGTTAGAGTTGGTACACACAAATGTATGTAGACCTATGACAACACATACACGAGCAGGATATTCACATTTTATCACTTTCACTGATAATCATTTAAGATTTGGATATGTGTATTTGATGAAATACAAGTCTGAATCGTTTGAAAAGTTCAAAGAATTTAGAAGTGAAGTAGAGAAACAAATTGGCAAGAGTATTAAGATTTTTTGATCGGATCGAGGTGGTTAATACTTAAGCAATGAATTTCTCAATTATCTCAAAGAAAATGGTATAATCTCATAATGGACTCCACTAGGTACACCACAATTGAATGGTGTATTTGAAAGGAGAAATCGAATATTGTTGGACATGGTTTGTTCCATGATGAGTTTTATCGATCTTCCAGTTTTATTCTAGGGTTATGCCCTAGAAACGGCTGCACACATACTTAACAAGGTACCCTTAAAAATTATCCCGAAGACCCCACATGAAGTATGGACAGGGAGGAAATCAAATGTTAAGTATGTTAGGATTTGGGGTTGTCCAGCTTATGTCAAAAGGTTTGAGCATGATAAGCTAGAGACAATATCTGCTGAGTGTAAATTTGTGGGATATCCTAAATAATCTAGAGGATATTATTTCTATCATCTTACTGATCAAAATGTGTTTGTTGCGAAATATGGTACCTTCTTGAAAAATGAGTTTATCTTTGAAGGGGTTAGTGAGAACAAGATAAATCTTAAAGAAGTTCAAGAACCGCAAAACACTATGGGTTAAATTGAGGTTCCTAACCAAGTAACACAACCTACTGTACTACTATCTATTCGAAAGTCTAGAAGACTATCGAAGATACCTAAAATGTATGAATTCATCATAGAAGATGATGATGATGTACACATCATAGATGATGATGATCCATGGACTTACGAATAGGCATTGAGTAGTAAAGACTCAGAGAAATGGCTAACAAGCATGAAATCCGAGATGGACTCCATGTATGAGAACCAAGTATGGACTTTGGTTACTCTACCTGAGGGCATTAAGCCTATTGGGTGCAAAGGAGTCTTTAATAGAAAGACTGGAGCAGACGACAAGGTAGGGACCTATAAGGCCCGACTAGTTGTAAAAGGTTTCAGACAAAGACAAGGTGTTGACTATGACGAAACCATCTCACCAGTAGCAATGCTCAAGTCCATTCGGATTTTCCTTGTAATTGCAGCTTATCATGACTATGAGATTTGACAAATAGACGTGAAAACGACATTTCTTAAAGGGAAACTAGAAGAGGATGTATATATGATATAACTAGAAGGTTTTGTTTCATAGGTTGGAACAAATCAAGTCTGTAAGCTACAACGATCCGTCTATGGATTAGAGAAAGCTTCTCGAAGATGGAACATCCATCTTGATGAGACAACCAAAGAGTTTGATTTTATCAAAAGTGAGGATGAACCATGTGTGTACAAGAAGGTTAGTGGGAGCGCTATCACATTTATAGCATTATATGTTGATGATATATTATTGATAGGGAATGATGTTTCAATGCTACAGTTGATCAAGATTTGGTTATCTAAACACTTCTCCAAGAAAGACTTGGGAGAAACATCATATATTTTGGGGATAAAGATCTATAGAGATAGTTCTAAAAGGATATTTGGCTTGTCCCGAGGAACATACATTGATCCAATGTACGTTGATCCAATGCTAAAGAAGTTTAGCATGGAAGATTCTAAGAAAGGGCTCATGTTGATGGGTCCTGGAATACATCTTTCTAAGAAGCAAGCCCCATAGGCATCTGAAGAGAGAGATGATATGAGTAAGATTCCTTATGCCTCAGTAATAGGATCTATCATGTACGGGATGATATGTACAAGACCTGATGTTGCTCATGCACATAGTGTAACAAGCAAATATTAGTCTAATCTTGGAGAAAAACACTAGAAGGTAGTGAAAATATCCTAAAGTACTTAAGAATAACTAATGATATATTTCTTATCTACGGTAGGTCTGATTTGAAACTAAAGGGCCACACAGACTCAAGTTTTCAAATTGACCAAAATGACAGTAAATCTATTTCGGGTTATGTGTTTACCTTAAAAGGTGACGCAGTGAGTTGAAAAAGTTTCAAGCAGCAAACAGTTGCTAACTCAGTGACAGAGGCAGAGTACATAGCTGTGAGTGAAGCTATAAAGGAGGCTGCTTAGATGAAGAAGTTCATTACAGAACTTGGAGTCGTTCATAGCATTCAAGGATCTGTGCTTTTATTTTGTGATAACACAGGAGCTGTTGCACAAGCCAATGAACCCAGGTCTCATCAGAAATCTAAAAACGTATTGCAGCGGTTTCATTTCCTTAGAGAAATCATTTAAAGAGGAGATGTCATCTTGGAGCATGTCGACACTCTTGATAATATATCAGATCCATTTATTAAAGTTTTAACTCAAAAGTAATTTGATCATCACTTAGAGAATATGGGTATTAGATACCATGTCGATTGGCTTTAATGGAAGTAGGAGATTGAAAGTAGTATGCATAGAAGTCAATCATATTTGATATGATATAGCATGTACATTGTGATCTTATTCATTTATTAATAAAAGTTTATTGATACAAATGCATTTTCTTTATCCATAATTAATAGATGACATTAATTGTGATAAACCTATAGTTGTTGAGCAATGCTTTTAGAATCACGATGATGATCATGCTAATGAGATCTAAATTCAAGATAACTCAAAACTAAAATTGTTCCTAATCGCGGAATTACTAAAATGAGGATTAGTGAATCCGGATAGATTAGTATATACTATTCTTGCTCTTATGAAGAGGATGGTTGATCTTATAATTATTTCTGTAGAGACACTAAAGCAAATATGTAGGTGCTTATTAGAGAATAAGTTTAGTGAACGTGACTTGATCAAGGAACACCTAATGGAGTCTTACTTCCCTGTCCATAAGAGTTTCTTTTATAATAGTAGTACAAGTGATCCTTGGATTTGAGATCATCATAATATCTTGTCTATGATGAATTATGTTTTGACATATTTCTTAAAACCTTTAGGGCGTATCAAAGGGTATACTTGGGTATAATAAGTTATACATGAAAATAGGTGAATTATCATCAAAGAATCTTCCTCTTCTAGTAAAATAAGAGAATGTCTTATAGGATTCGATAAATGACAACTCAGTAGTCCTTGGCCAAGGCATAATGAAAATTAGAAAATAGTTTCTAATTTACATTAATTAGAGTTATTCATTTGATGATCGAAATGCATATAATCAAATAAAATAAGACTTGATAGTAATACCATGTCTTATATTTGATTTAGATGTTGCGAGCTAGAATGATTGAATTGTACGGTAACTATTCGCTGAATAAGTTCCTTTGTGATTAAATGGTGAAATCTGTATTATATGGAAAGTCGTTGATCGCTAAGGGGGCTTATCCTTATTATGGAACAAATATTATTAATTTAAATAGTTTAATTTGTTTATGTAAATAAGATTATAATAATTCTAATTAATTTATTCTATAACTGGTTTAATATGGAGAACCTAAAGGGTCACACTGCAAAAGAAAAATAATTATTTAAGAAGTAAATGGCATAATCGTAATAATAAATTAAGAATATTTAATTTATACTATGGAGATAGAATAAATTAAATTGCTTAATATTTATTATTTAGTATTTTAGAAATACTAATTATAAATTAATAAGAGAAGTCTTATTATTATTATTACTGTTATTATTATTATTTAGTTTCTAAATGATTTAAGAATTAATTAATAATAGTACTCTTATAATTGATAATTAAGTTCTTAAATGGTTTAAGAATTATAATTATTATATTAAATTAATTAAGTTCCAAATTATATTAGGAGTTTAATTAAAAACCTTAATCTATAAATAAAAGAAGTCTTATTATGGATTAAGGTTACATACACTTTCATAAGTTTTTGAGAGAATACTCACAAGTTCTCTAGATCTAAGAAATTAAAAGAGAGAGAAAACTAGGGTTTGTCATCACCTACTTCTTAAATCATTGTTATTCCTTGATGGATCACCACTGGAGGCCAAACACTTGGGTAGCTAATGTTGATCATTGGAATCCAATCGGTGAAATTCAAGGAGAACACAAATAACCTAGAGTTCTACAATGGTATAATTCTCTAACTTCTTCTTTGTTAATTAATAGTTGTGCATAAAGTTGATCTTGTATTATGGTTTGTAATTTTTTTAAATTTGATTTTACCATGCTTCCGCTATTTTATGCAATTTGATTGTATGTCTATGAATTTTTACAAACCAATAGTAGGCTATTTGATTAAACGCAGAAAGTAACTTAAACTGTATTATCGAATCAAGGCAAGCTTTCTAACTTTTATGTGTTATGTTTACAGGTTATATACATGTTTTATACATTTTATGTGACAACGTGATATAAACTGTTAAAATGAAAGTTATTTGTAATGTTAAATTGAGAGATATGTTAAGTCAAAACCTGATAAAATTTATTTATAGTTAAAGAAGAATGATAAGAAGATCATGAACGTAAAAAAGAATCGTAGACTAGGTTTTATACTTTATTTACTTGTATTTATATAAAATCATAATGATTGTTGTAATACGAACAAGCAAATCATGTAATCAAATATTATTAATGATATTATTTATTATCATAAGAAGGTTGTTATGTCTTTACTTTGATATAACTTAGAATTATTAAAAATCTTTAATCTAAATAAGGGTATTGGTAATATGGACTGATCATGTTATGTCGATACTCTAAACTTCAGATAAATAGTAAAACATTAATATAATATTGATAATGAACTATTTATCAGAATGAGGATGATAAATGACATTTATGAGTACTGTAAGCAACTGAAATAATACTAATCGATGTGAAATGGTCAAATTCATCGTTATGTTCCTCAGACCTAAGTACAAGCTTGTTATTACTATTATGAATGCTAGATAAGTAGGATTATTAATATGAAGAGATATTACTAAAACCAAATGTTTTGAGTGAAGGTTTTAACTAGTTGGATATGTTCTGTACGGAAAGAGAACTTTTCACCGGACAAAGATACAAACATTTGACACAGATAAAAATGCAAACATTTATCACGGATGAAGATACAAACATTCATCATGAGATTCTCTGTTCCTAAGAACCGTCCTAATGATTTAATGCTGTGAATATTGAAATATGTAAAGTTATAGAATATTTAAATATTAAGGTTAAAATTGGATCGTTATATATGATGTTATCCATTTATACGGATGAATTACAAGTTTATAGTTATATAAATAATGAGATCGAGATCAAGTTAAGATCTAAGGACTAAGTAAGATAAAATTTTAATGTATAGTTTAAAATAGACTAATTCAACCAATATGATTATGGGGTTATTGGTTAAGTTTTGAAGAATGTATAGAGTTAACGCACAAGGTTTGTCGTAGTGAGTGCGAGATTTTTGGGGGTGTTGTAATAATATTATCAAGTGATGATAATATTGTTAAGTGTTTGAATTATCATGAGATAATTAATTATGTGGTTTAAAATATTATCAAGTGATGATAATATTGCTAAGTGCTTAATGCTTAATTAGGTGTATAAATATTAAATAATATAGAATGAAATGTATAACGGTTATTATTATGAACCATTATGTGTTATTAATTGAAAGATCGACTTTATTAATATTAGGTCTTTTTAAGAGAAGTAATTTAAAATTATGTAAGTAGTAGACAACCATACAGGCAAGTTTCTTATACCAAACTTATATTTATTTTCCAAGATCTTTAAGGTAACAAGTGAGCACCAAATTAGCTATAGTGAGTATAGTGATTTGAGGGTGTCACAGGTTGTTATCAAAGCTGTAGATTATAGCTCTAAGGTAACAAGTATCTTAGGATATAATCGGAGGGAAGTAAGGATAAATGGACTTTGAAGAATCCTTAGACAATTAAAAGATAATACATAAATCTTAAAATTCATTAAACATAAAATGTTGTATGAAAGAAATATACTAAGTAAAGCTAAACTTTCTTGTAGAATGGTGGGAGTACCAAACTGGATAGAAATAATGGAAGCAAATGCTCAATCTGTGGTTCTCGAGAGTGATCATGAAGAGGATCCCATTGAAGATCTAGTGTTAGACCTTACGGAGTACCATCTATGGATAAACATTGAAGAAATGTCCAATGATGATGATCTAGATGAATATCAGCATGATATGGATATTCTAGACGTCAAGAATGACGAACCAAAATCTGAGTTAGATGAAATCATTATAGAAATCTGAGTTAATGAACGCCGCCATTGACAGGATTGAGGTCTTTGAAATGATGTGGATAGAGGATGTAAACAAAAATTTTCATTTGGAGACATTGTTAGCTATTTAAGGAGACAGAAAAGCTCTGGCTACAAGAGGATCTTGAAAATGAGAAGAAGGAATGTTGTTTTTCATATTGGGAGCTTCACAAAGAGGTTGAAGATTTTCTTATGGCAAGGAATGAGTCAGGCTATAAGATCAACCAATCTATAATAACAAGTATATTGAATAAGGCTTTCAAGAAGGCTAAGAACTGTTAAAGAAGTTTATACTTTTAATAGTTAGATTATATTTTATATGTGTAATATTAACACTCCCACTTTAATAAGGAATGTTGATATTAGTAAAGTGATGTATCACTCGAATAATAGTGTGTAATATGTGAAAATTTATTAATACAAATTTGTTTTATTATATATGATGAATTTTTCCCTCTTTTATATTTGTACTTATTTTTCTTTTATTTATAGAGAAATGGCACCACCGAGAAGACGAGCTCCATTATCTTCAAGTAGTGGGAGTATTGAACAAACACTGAGTGAGGGTCAGAATCCTATAAATTCTATGCAACAGTTTGTAAACATGCTGCTAGGTGCCCTAGAAAATAGTCCAATAAATAATATACGCCAAACACACATAGTCACTTTTAAAGACTTTAAAATTGTGGGACCTCACGAATTTTAAGAGATTACTTGAGCCAATAGAAGCTCAAAATTGGATTAATGAAATAGAGATGCCTTTTGACATAGCCAACGTTGGTAAAGACAAAAAGACGAAATTCACCGCCTATCTGATGAAGGGTGAAGCGAACTTTTGGTGGGAAGTTAATAAAATTAGGGTAGTAGAAGGCATAATTGCTTAAGAAAGGTTTAAGGAAATCTTTTTCGAGAACTATTTCCCATGCAGTATGCAAAATCGGGTGGAAGTCTGGTTTTTGAAGTTAACACAAGGGGACATGACTGTTCCCTAATATGCATCAAAATTTAATGAACTCGTGCATTTCGTTCCACATCAAGTTAATACAGAGGAATGCAAAACAAGGAGGTTTGAGGAAGGGTTGAAACCCTAGATTTGTAGTAAATTAGTTATGCTATAGCTAAAGAATTTTTCACATATTCTCAAAAAAGCCGTCATTGTCGAGGACGACAGTGATGCTTGAATTAAATTTAACAAAGAAAACAATAAAAATAATGAGGGAGGGAATAACAAAGGAGAGAGTAGTACTAGGGAAAACAAATGAAAATAGAATAATTGTGGAGTAAATAAACTAAAGAAGGGAGAGAACAAAAAGAAAATTGAACCCTACAAGACATGTGGTAAGGGTCATATGGGGGGGGGGTATGTCTTAAAGGCAAAAATATATGTTACAACTGCAGACAAGAAGGGCACTTAGCAACCAACTGTCCAAATCCAAAGAAAGACACATGATTCAACTATGGAGCAACAAGACATCAAACCAAAATGTGTCTAAAGAAGGGAAAAGCTAGAGGAAGCAAGGCGAGTAACTCCACCCCAACAACTACACAAAGAGGCAAGGGCCATCCAACTGCAAGAACCTTCAACATGTCAGTGAAAGATACAGTTACATCTTAAGATCTAGTGTCATGTATCATTCCAATCAACTCCATAAATGGTTATGTGTTATTTGATTCAGTTGCTACTTGCTCATTTGTTGCACATGAATTTGCTAGAAAATTGATTATGCCTAGTGAGAACTTAGATTTTCCCTTGAACATAGAAATTGTGAATAAAAAAATAGTACATGTTAACACATCCTTAGGAAGTGTTATATAGCGATTACGGGTCACTAGTTAAGGGTAGATCTTATTCCCATTCAATTGGGGAAATTTGATGTAATTATAGGCATAGATTGGTTAACCAATCACAAAGTAGAGATTGATTACGAATGTAAGTACGTTAACCTTTTGATAACGTCACAGTGAAAAGTCATTTTCAACGGGAATCAGTTACCAATAAAATCTCGTTGTTTGCCAGTAATGCAAGCAAATGGAATGATTAAGAAATGATGTCAAGGTCATTTGGCCTATATCATAGATACTTAAAGGAAAGAGTTAGATATATATCAAATACCAGTCATATGAGAATTCACAGATGTGTTTCCCAATGACATATCTAGTCTCCCACCTGATAGGGAGATTTAGTTTGTCATTGACTTAACACCTAGAACAGTGCTAGTTTCTAAGGTTCCATATAGGATGGCACCTATGGAAATGAAGGAGTTGATGGTTCAACTACAAGTACTACTAGAAAATAAGTACATTCAACCTAGTGTTTCTCTATGGGGAGCACTTGTGTTGTTTGTCAAAAAAAGGGATGGAACTTTGAGATTATGCATCGCCTATTGTGAACTAAATATGTTGACCATAAAGAATAAGTATCCATTACTTAGAATAGACGACTTGTTTGATCAATTGAAAGTAGCCAAACACTTCTCCAAGATTGATATATGGTCAGGTTACCATCAACTGAAGGTAAGGAGTGAAGATGTGCCTAAGACAGCGTTTCAAACACACTATGGATATTACGAGTTCTTTGTAATGTCATTTAGACTAATAAATGCACCAGAAACATTCATGGATTTAATGAATAAGGTTTTTAGGTCATATCTAGACAAATATGTCGTTGCGTTTATGAATGATATCTTAATATACTCAAAAATACTAAAAAAACATGTTGAACACTTGAGAAGTGTACTAGAAATCCTACGGAAGGAACAACTCTATGCCAAAATTTTAAAATGTGAGCTCTGACTAGAAAATTTTCAGTTCTTGGGTAATGTGATTAACAAGAACAAAATTACGATGGATCCATCAAAGAGTGAAGCGGTAGTAAATTTGGAGCAACCAAAGACACCTACTAAAGTAAGAAATTTCTTAGGTTTAGCGCGGTATTATAGGTGATTTATTAAAGACTTTTTGAAACTAGCAACCCCCCGTTAACCAACTTATCAAAAAAGACAATGAAGTATGTCTAGATAGACAAATGTGAAAAAAGCTTTCGAAGAGCTAAAGAAGAGACTAAGTGAGGCACTAATATTATCTTTAACCGATAATAGTGGAGATTTTGTAGTTTACAATGATTCCTCCCATAAAGGATTAGGTTGCATTTTGATGCAAAACGGTAAATTCATTGCTTATGCTTCACGACAATTAAAGGATTATGAGATAAGGTATCCTACTCATGATTTGAAATTAGCAGCGGTAGTATTTTCTTTGAAAATATTGAGACATTACTTATATGTAGAGAAGTGTGAAATTTATATTGATCACAATAGTTTGAAGTATATTTTCACACAATTGATGAGCAAAATCGGAACGGTTTATTTAGTAGTAAAGTTTCGACATCGAGTTCGTTTGAATGAACAATAACGCGCAAGCATACGCGGTCAACAAGTAATAAAGTGATAAGAAAAAGTCGATCCCACGAGGAATTAGTTCTAACATTTTCCAACACCGATTCGTTCAAGTCGATCTCATTTAAACGATTATCAATATTGGCAATAGAAAAGTAAATGCATAAATTAACATCTACACTATAAAGCAATAAAGATATGCGAATCTGAGAATGCAATTTCCCCCAATAGTTCATTTTAAATCTCCTAACTCTCTCTTCAATTATATGGACATAACGAATTATTAACCGAGAATTCATTATAGTACTAACATGCCTCTCTCAAAGGTCATGCAGCGAATCCACCCAAATCTGACACAAAGGCAACAGAAACAGGAAGGAACATCCTAATCAGGAAACTCACTATATCTCTATGAGAGTTTAACCTAACCAGAATTTTAAGCACAGATTCTCTAATTGGCTACACGCGGCACATAGGTATATTTCTATCCTACATACAAATTAAGCATTCAATCCTAAGATCAAACAGTAAAACACATGTCATTGTACTCAGGTCCAAACTTATAGTCCATCGTTCGATTTTATATAAGTTACCACATAAATTACTTAGGCCAAACAGATATTACAATTAACACAACATATGAAAACCCATTCACATGGTCGTAACCGATGAATGGTCAACCGAGAACTCGTGAGTACTCACACGCCTCTTTCGAGGTCACATAAGCCTATCCCGTCTAAATAACCCACTATATGTCTATGAGGATTAACATTAAACAAGGATGATGAAGCCTAGGTTCTCAATTTGGATGCACATGGCGCTAGGTATATGTCTATCCTAGCCACAAATCATGCATTTCATCCATGTAGAATAACACAATCACATGTTAACATATATGGGTCTAAACACTATAATCCCTTTGTCAAGTTCATATAGGTTACTAAATAATCGCTCGACCAAAGCATTATAACACACAAACACAATGAAGCAACTCCTATGGCCATCCAAGAGACAAGAACCCAAGCAACGAAGCATAAACATATGCGAAATACAAAACGAGCTTCTCTTGGACATTTCATCGAACACTTGGCGTGCACCATGAATTTGTTCAATACTAAACAACTACACATATGCAACAACAACCAAAGAGAAGAGCAAATCAACTACAACAACCTATTGGGTTCCCAAGCATTCAAAGATTCCATGTCAATCCAATATAATCGGGTAAAACAATATCCAACAAGAACAAAATAACCATTCAAGCTAAACATGCAAAACACCAATCATAATGAATAGAACATGCATTGGATTCAATACAATACATAGACATTACATCCATGGATTACAAATCATCCAAGTTCATCAATATCAAAAGATAAAGATTATCCAAAAATTAAACATTCAATGGTTACACAAAAATAGAGAGAGAAATGGAGAAGAAACAACCCTTATCCTCCTTCAATCCATGACTTCCAATGATGTACTTCACTTCTAGCCTCCATGGGGGCTCCATAATCTATCCACAAAATCGCCCATAGCCACCTCTTGGAGAAGAAATGAGAGTGTTATGAGTTAGGGCTTCAAAACTGACTTAAAAACTGAAATCTGCGCGTATGAACAGTGCACCGCCGCGGCGGTCAAAATTTCTGCTAATTTTAGGTTTTGTACTACCGCTGCGGCGGTGGAAACTACCGCTGCGGCGGTGGAAACCACCGCTGCGGCACTAGTACAAACGGCCCAAAAATGTTCCTTTTTTGACTGCTACAACATCCTTCAGTGTTTTGGGCATATCTTCTTCATAGAAACTCTGATTGAGGTGATTCAAGATGTTTCGGAAAGGAGACTCGTAGACCTACAACTTTCATGTTTTACAAAATTGAAGATTCGTAATGGATCAAGGCCAAAATTGGACTTTAATTGGCTGCTGCGTAAACGGAGCGCAGAAAATGCGAACCGGGCAATTCCAAGCCTTGATCCACCAAGCCCTTATTATAATTCCTACAAAATGAAATAGAAACACATAAAAATAATATAACACCATATCCTATACAATGTGGTACAAAAACACATACAACTAAATCAACACTTAACATATAAATTACGAATAAACTACACAAAAACGACATATAATACATAAAATACCTAAACATGATATAATTCACCATATTATACAATAACATAAAAACACATATAAAATCACATAAAACACTTAAAGATTCACAAATTATCAAAGCTTAAATGTATTCAATTCGTAGGTATAAAACTCACTCATCAACAATGGGAGTTGAATATGAGATAAAGACAGTGGTTGAAATTGATAAAAGATTATAACTGCGAAATATTATATCATCTAAGGAAAGTCAACATTGTTACAGATGCACTAAGTAGAAAGAATCAAGAGAAATGGATGGTGTTAACAACTCAGGATGAGTTGTTATAAAAAATTCTAGACTTAAAATTAAGGTAAAAATTCCTTTAGTTTCAACAAGAAAAATATTTATAATAGAAGATCACTCAACCCTGTTGGGTAAAATCAAGGAGATACAAGAGAAGAATGAGGATTATGAGGAAATGAAAAATAAGATAGCCAAGAATGTGAACAATAAGTTAAAAGTACATTGACGAAATCATAAGATTCGAATCAAGGATATGCGTAACTGCGATACAAGAGTTTAAAGAGGAGATTATGTTAGAAGCACATAGTACTAAGTTTCCAGATCACCCGAGCAGCACCAAGATGTACAAAGACGTAAGTCAACATTCTGGTAGCCAAATATGAAGAAGGTGGTGGCTGAATTCGTTAGTAGGTGTTTAACGGGCCAACGAGTTAAGGCATAACATCAAAGACCAAGCTAGTTGTTGCAAATGTTAAAAATTCCAAATTGGAAGTGGAAGTATATTACAATAGATTTTGAAGTATGACTTTCAACCACACAGAAAGGTCATAGGACAATTTGGGTGATAGTGGATCGACTAACCAATTTTGGTCACTTTGCACCTATCAAGGTTAAGTTCACCCTAGATAGATTGGCCAAATTATATATTAAGGAGGTTATATCTAGATATGGGGTTCTAATTTCAATTGTGTTCGATCGAGATCCACAGTTCACATCAACCTTTTAGCAAAGTTTATAAGAACATCTAGGGACACAGTTGAGAATAAGTACAGCTTATCATCCACAAATCAGACAAAGCGAAAAGATAATTTAAACGTTGGAAAATATGCTAAGAGCATGCATGATGGACTTTAAAGGAAGTTAGGAAGACCACTTACCTCTAGTAGAATTCGCATATAACAATAGTTACCATGCTAGTATTAGAATGCCACCTTATGAAGCCTTGTATGGGAGAAAGTGTAGAACACCAATATGTTGGGACAAAGTCAGCGGACGACAAATGCTTGGGCCAGAGTTGGTTTAGCAAACGGTGGAAGTAGTTTGAGCCATCCAGGGAAGATTACGAACTGCTCAAAAATGACAAAAGAGATGCAGATCAACATAGGCAAAAAAGAGATTTTGAAGTCGGAAGTCATGTCTTCATGAAAGTATCTCCCTAAAAAGGGAATATTCATTTTAGAAAGAAAGGAAAATTGAGTTCAAGGTTTATAAGACCATTCGATATTTTAAGGAGAATAGGAAAGGTAGCTTATGAAATAGCCTTGCCTCCAGAACTGGAACATATATATAATGTATTTCATGTATTAGTATTGCGGTCCTAAAAACCCGACTACAAACACGTCATTAATTATTAACCAATCCAGATTAAGAAAGATCTAAGTAATAAGGAGATTCCTATTCAAATCGTTGATAAAAAAGAACAAGTATTAAGGAATAAAGTAATACCTTCAGTGAAGGTAATATGGAGAAATTAGTCCATAGAAGAAGCCCTGTGGGAGTTAGAAGAAAAAATAAAGATAGATTATTCACATTTATTTTCTTAATTTTGTATAGTAATTCCGAGAATGAAATTATTTAAATAAGGGTGAATGTAATGTTCCAAACTTCTAAAGAAATGTAATCCAACTTTATACAAATAATAAAGATTGAATTGTGCTTTAAATGTGTTATGTGATTTTCTTATGTGTTTGATTTTGTGTTTTGGTTCAAGTATTCAACCTTAACACTTAATAAAATCAAGAATTTTTTTTAGGATAAAACTAAAATAAAGTTAAAATATAAACCCTAAGGATAGAAAACCTAAGGGTTATAACCTAAACCCTAATTATTATTCACAAATACAAAAATAATATGAGAATTATACAAAAATAATACGAGAATAAAATAAAAATTATACGGTAGAAATACAAAAAGTCAACCGATGAATATTAAAAGTTAACTAACTAGAAGTCTTATAAATGAACTAAGTTAAATGGTATTTAGTTGTAAACAAACTAGGTTAGGTGTAACTAAGTTGGTGTAACCAAACTAGTAAAAGCTAACACAATTACACTAGCTAGTTTGTAACTAAATCCATGTGAAATGAGATCAACCAATCCCAAGCCAAGTGAACTTAATTCAACTAATCATAAAAGAGATTATGTAAGCATGATATAAGCATGATATATGTGACGCCCCTAAATTCGGGTTCCACAATCTCGTGTTTAGTTCTCATAATCTAATACATAAAAATAACTAAAAACATAGTCTTCAGTAATCTTAGCGAAATAATACATCACCGTTCCTTACGAAAAGGTAATACAATTCTAAGGTCTTCTAACATTAACATACACCATACATATCTTAAGGAATTTGCAAAAGATTTATAATATTTAATTAATAGCATGATAATTTTATGTTTTGGCTTTTCCCTTGCCCTTGTCTTTCATAGAGCATTCAGACTTAACTGAAAAATAGGTCATGATATAGCAAGGGTGAGCAACTAGCTTGCTCAGTAAGTTTAAGAACAATTAATACGAAATTAATATATCATGATTGAATGGAAAATAACTTCGGAGTTTTTTTAACAATATATAACAATTGTGAAAGAACAAGAGTTAAATTTCAATTAAAAGAATTGATTGAGTCTTTATTACTGAGTGGCCTCTAATGACTATGAACTAATACTCAAGGTAAATCAGATATGTATCTGACCCTTTTATTATTTTGGTACTTGAGAGGATCAGCCTCTTGTACCCTATGCATGTATATGCATAACATTCAAATGTCTTGCGTAAATGTCAATTTCCCGAATATAATCTCATTATCTAGGGTTGTTCGTTCTCAGTCTTACTATAAGAATTCACACAAACTAATGATTTGGATAAGCTTTTAGTAATATCCAAGTTAATGAATTTATACATGCAGTGTCTAGCCGAAATAATTAGCTTAGACTTTCTTAAACATTTCATGAATTACTTGAACTATAAAGCTTCAAATACACCATGTGCGAATACATAAATAATATGAATGTGGATTAATTTTAAATAATTAAACCACTTAAGCTCTTGCAAAATAAATATAACTTTAAGTATAGAAAACTTTCCTTGATTGTTGATTACAGCTAACTAATACAATTTAATATCATTTGAAAAGACCTAACAATAAATCAGGTTGATCCTTCAATTAGTTATAGGTTCATATAATAACATTTGTGTATCTTAATTTACTAACACTTAATCATATAAATATATAATTAAAGGTATATCAAACACATGAAAATATTATCATTATTTGATAATATTTTAATCACATAAAACATATATTCATCATTTAATATAGTTTAAACTTTTATCTAATATTATTAACCATTTAATAATACTTTATTAACCTTATAATATTATTAATCATTTAATAATATTTTATTTACTTTATAATATTCTTAATCATTTAATAATATTTTATTGATTTCTTAATATTATTAATCATTTAATAATATTATTATTCATTTAATAATATTTTATTGAGTTTCTAATATTATTAATTGTTTAATAATATTTTATTCATTTTCTTATAGTATTATTTATTTAATAATATTTTATTGAGTTTCTAATATTATTAATCATTTAATAATATTTTATTAATTTTCTAATATTATTAATCATTTAATAATATTTTCTAGTATTATTATTCATTTAATAATATTTTATTTATTTTTTAATATTATTATTTATTTATTAATTTTTTATTAATTTTTTAATATTATTAATTATTTAATAATAATTTATTGATTTCTTATTATTAATTATTTAATAATATTTTTAATAATAGTATAATTGTTTAAAACTTATCAAATATTAATATTACATAAAATTATATTTTCTGACCCAATTTATTTTTAGTTACAGCTACGGCGGTAACTCGCAGAATATTTCACTGCGACGACGGTGAGACCTACTGCTATGACAGTAGTTCTATTTCTCAAACCCTAATTTTTTCAACTTTGATTTTTTTTTTGTTCAATCTTTTATAAAATGAAATATACACATCCAAAAGACACCAAATTAGTTTTGTTATCTTCCTAACTTCTTGTTCTTCAATATTCCATACATCGGTCTCATTTTACAAAACATTTTTGACATACAATTTAAGATCAATCAATCTAGGATTTCAAAATGACATGTTTTGTGATAAACTTCATAATTTCCTCATTTTTTTCATATTTTAAATGATTCAAGTTGGGTTATCTTTATAACTCATAAATATAACTTTTTAGCCATAAAAATCAAAAAACTAACTTATACATTTCAAATTACAACTATTTATAGCATATAGATAAAGCTCTATATGCATTTATCTTGTGACGACCCAAAATCCAGGTTCCATAACCTCGGGTTTGGTTCCTCACTGTATAATACTAAATAATATCTAAAACATAATCTTTAATTAAACATCACAGAATAATACATAAAGTTCCTTATAAAAAAGGCTACAATCCCAAGGTCGACTAACCTTAACATAATAGTACATATCTTAAGGGATTACAAAAGATTTACAAAATAAATTACATGGAAGCAATTAAGTTAACATGCATTAAGTTATTCTATGTTTTGGCTTTTTCCTTGCCTTTGTCCGTTATGGAACATTCAGACTTAGCTGAAACATAAGTCATGATATAGCAAGAATGAGCAACTAGCTTGCTCAACAAGCTTAAGAACAGATAATAGAAGATATGCCATGCTTAAATGGAAAATAACATCAAGTGTTTCAACAATAGATAATAATTGTGAAAGAACAAGAATCAATCTTTCAATAAAAGAATAGATTGACTCTTTATTGCTAAGTAGCCTCTAAGGGCCATGAATTTCTGCTATATATATATATATATATATATATATATATAAGACACCTCGATAGTTTGGTACGCGAGGGGGATCAACCTCTTGTACCCTATGCATATGCATAACATTAAGACATCTTGCATAAGTTCGGTTTCTCAAATATAATTCCCCTTATATAGGGTTGTTCGTTCTTAGTCTTACTATAAGAATCCGCAGAAACTAATGGTTTGGATAAGCTTTTAAATATTCAATTTGACGAATTTAAACATGCATTGTCTAGCCGAAACAATTAGCTTAAATATTCTAAAATAATTCTTGAATTAATGAACTATAAAGCTTACAAATGTACCAAGTGCGAATACAATAATAATATCGTCGTGGAATAACTTTAAATAATTAAACCACCTAAAGTTCTGGCAAATAAATACAAGTGTAGAAACTTGCTCAACAATAATTGAATAAAATTAGAGAACTTGCTCAGTATGAAATTTGAGTCTGGTTAAGGAACTTACAAAAATAAATACAAGTTAAGGGTTAGAGAACTTATCTCATTTGTTGTCTACTGCTAACTAATTTAATTTACTATCCTTTGAATAAACCTAACAATTTATCCTTGATCTTTCAATTAGTATCATATATACATTCATATAATAACCTCTATACAACTTACACCTCTAACACTTAACCAAATAATTATATAGTTAAGGGTATATAAACAATTAAAAAATATTATCATTAACTAGATAATATTTTAATCACATAAAACCTATATTAATTATTTAATATAGTTCAAACATTTATATTATATTATTAATAATCCAATAATATTTATTTAGTTTTATAATATTATTAATCATTTAATAATATTTTATTTATCGTATATTATTATTAATCATTTAATAATATTTTATTCATATTATAATATTATTAATCATTTAATAATATTTTTTTATATTCTAATATTCTTAATCATTTAATAATATATTAATCATTATCTAATATTACTAATCATTTAATAATATTTTATTCATTATCTAATATTATTAATCATTTAATAATATTTTATTCATATTCTAATATTATTAACCATTTAATAATATTTTATTTATTTTCTATTATTATTAATTAGTTAATAATACTTTATTGACTTTGTAATATTATTAATCCTTTAATAATATTTTATTCATTTTATAACATTTTATTAATTTATTTATATGATTAATTCTTTAATAATATTTATCCTCTTTTACCTATTAATTTAACTTTCATAATGTTTAAATTTCTTTTATTGGATCCAAAAATAATAAAATAATTTACAAAATATTTTTCATTTTCTGACCCGACCCGGCCAAAATCGACCAGACCCGACCCAGTCCGAAATTAATTTTTCAAACTGTTTGGTTCACCCCTGCGGCGGTGGTTTAATTTTTAATCACAGTGTGTTTCACTGCTGCAGCGGTGACACCGCTGCGGCGGTAGCTCTGTTTTTCAAAACCCAAATTTTTTAACTTTGATTTCTTTGGTTCAAACTTGCATAAAAGGAAATCTACATTTCCAAATGATACCAAATCAGTGTTTTTATCTTCCTAACTTATTGCTTTACAACATTTCATGGTTCAATCACATTTTTGAAAACATTTTGACATGAAATTTAAGATCGAACCACCTAGGGTTTCAAAATTGACATATTTTGCGATAAGAGCCATAACTTCTTTGTTTTTTCATATTTTTGAGAGACCCAAGTTGTATTGTCTTCATAACTCATACATATAACTTTTCAGTCATAAAAATCACATATCTAACTTGTAAATTTCAAACTACAACTTTAAATAGCACATACTCAACTAGGGTTTTACCAGTAAAGTTTAATATAGGCTTTTCTTACGTTTATATGCATACAACACATACCAAAACATGATTTCAACTTATAAAACCATGAACCTACCAATATAACATAGCTTAAGACTTCTAGACCATCAAAATAACTTTTGATCGATTAAAAATAGTTTTTAACCATAGAAAACATATATAGACTACAAATATGAACTAAAGAAGGAGATACAACACTTTTGAACCTTATGCTCTTGGATGCTCTTCTTCTCTTGGCTAGGAATTTCACTAGGGACTCCACCTTGACTATTATCTACCAATCTCCTTGATGGATTCTCACTTTATAAAAGTTCTCTCTATTTTTCTCTAGAATGCTCTCTTTCTTCTCTCTTGTTGCTCTAACAAATGACCAACCAACATAAAGCCTTGGTGAAGCACTCTATATATAGAACTTAGGTAATCCTTCATTAATCTTTCTAATCAACTAGCATTGGTCAATTTAGATGCTAATTGGGATTACTATTTGATGGATTGATTGATTGATTGACATAGTGAATGACTAGAGTGGTTGAGCAATTATGGAAAGATGTGTGGAAGAAGTAACATGAAGCGAATCAAGCCACCCTAAGTGGGCCCCATCGTACCAGGCCATTTGACAATTTAATGGCCAAATTTTGCTTTATTTTTATAGTTTAATTATACATATATACACGTATATATATATATATATATATATATATATATATATATATATATATATATATATATATACCCACACACACACATTTATATGTATGTTGACCAACAATTTTGACTTCCTATTGGGCTTCATTTTGGACTTAGACATTAAATATGTTGGGCTCATTCATTTAATTTGGTTGGGCTCAATTTAATTATTCTATTGGGCTAACATTAAATAACATATGTTACATTTAATTCA
Source organism: Hedera helix (assembly GCA_947179155.2). Taxonomy (NCBI): domain Eukaryota; kingdom Viridiplantae; phylum Streptophyta; class Magnoliopsida; order Apiales; family Araliaceae; genus Hedera; species Hedera helix. The sequence continues at coordinate 18,256,203 of OX359268.1, forward strand.
AACAAGTCTTGGGCTAGTTTAATTATTACATGGATCAAGGTTTATTTAATTACATGGACTACTAGGTAAATTTATTTGACTTAGTTTAATACCTCATTTGGACTTATAATATAATTCAATTAAACTTGCTTTAAATTAATTATAACCCTTGCTTCATTACTTGAAATAAATATATACATACACAAGTATATTCATTCAATTATTTAATGCACAATTAATTAGTACAAAAATTTTAATTCATTGATACTTATTTAATAATTATAATTACAATGACATATAGAATTCGTGGTCATTACATTCTCCTCTCCCCCTTATAAAAATTTCATCCTCAAAATTATAAATTTAAAACTACTCAAAAAGGTTCGGATAATTAGTCCTCGTCTTTTCTTCAAGTTCTCACGTAGCTTCCTCAGCGTTGTGGTTCCTCCAAATGACTTTGACAGAATGTATAACCTTATTTCATAATTTCTGCTCTTTCCTGTGACGACCCCAAATCCGGGTTCCTTTAACCTCGGATCCGGTTCAACAATAGTACTACTTTTCTTTATTGTTCATGAATTACAACAATACTATAATTGCTAAATAATCATTTATTTATAATTTTACATCATCTCTTTCTATTCCAGAATCACAGTCTTTAAAATTCTATTACCACTTTGAGATCATATGCATAATGACTCAATCACACCATCCTATTATCCTTATACATAAAGGATAACGTCTGAAAATGATATTAAAAATAATATGTAAATGTTCTCTTAACATTTTAAGTTTGCTAATCTATAGCACAACAAAACATAACTCTTCATATATACTTACACAAGTAAATGAATTAATCTATCCCAAGGTTTTACTACGAAAGCACCTACGCTTCAATCTTGATGACTCGTTAGTCAATCTTCATCTTTGTCTTTACCGAAGTAATCGGCTTCTTCAAGCTACTCTGTAATGTTTTGTTTTAAGCAAGGGTGAGCACGACGGCTCAGCAAGTCTAACAGTTTCACATAACACATAAAATAGTTCAATCATGCTTCATGCTTCATGCATATTATGCTTTGCAGTACATACATATCTCATGCATAACAAGTCTCGCATTTAATCGACGCTTCATGTCTAGTATCTATCATGACATACAGTGCAATGAGAACAATTGTCTTAAATCAACTACCACATATCAACAGTTCAAGTCAACTTGTTTCACAAATGCACATTAAAATATCTATGCACATAACTACGTATGAGCACCTCACAGTTTAATAATAAACTTATAAATCATGCACATAATGCAACACATTCTGAAAAACTTGCCTGATTCGCTTCTACCATTTACGCTTATTTGCGTCTTTCGTTCAACCTACAATTTATATAGGAAATTGAAATAATCATTAGATATAATGACTATTACTTAGCATTTATATAAGACTCTAACTTTAAATTATTAACTCTTAAGATGTCCGACAAACGAACCCTTAAGTTCCGGACAAAAACACTATACGATCTTCGTACAACCCGCTTTTAATAAGTTGTCTAAATTAGTCACAAAGGACTATTTACATTGGTTTAAGTCAATTAAACTTTCTTCTTAATGATTTGGACATTTAATAATGTACCAAATACCTCAAAATATTATCTAAATTTGATAATATATAACTACATTCAAATATTATTAACCATTTAATAATATTTTTAATCTCTTACTAATATTATTCATCATTTAATAATATTTTAATCTATTATTAATATTATTAACCATTTAATAATATTTTAATCACTTATTAATATTATTAACCATTTAATAATATTTTAATCACTCATTAATATTATTAACCATTTAATAATATTTTAATCACTTATTAATATTATTAACCATTTAATAATATTTTAATCTCTTATTAATATTATTAATCAGTTAATAATATTTTAATCACTTACTAATGTCATTAATTATTTAATAACATTTTTATCATATACTAATGTTAGTACTCATTTCATAACATTTTAGTTACTTACATATTTAATCCTTTAACAATCCTCAAATCCTTCAATGATTATTTAAATAATAATCTCTTAATTAATTAATCCCATTTATTATTTAATATTCATTAAATAACAAATGATCATTTTATTCACTTTATCTCCCTTCAATTATTATTTAATAACATTTAAATAATAATTAACTAATTATCCTTATTTATTAAAATAATAAATAATTACCTTATTAACTTCATCTTTCTTTAATTACCATTTAATATCCTTTAAATAATAATTAATTAGCTATTTATTATTTAATATTAATTAACTATTTATTATTCAATATTAATTAAATAATAAATAATTATTTTATTAACTTCAGATCCTTCTTTAGTTATTATATAATAATAAATAATTAGTTATTGTATTTATTTACTTTAATTATTATTTACTATCAATTAAATAATAATTAATTATAATAATAGCTTTTATTTACTTTATTTATTATAAATAATAAATAATTATTAAACTTGGGGCCTAAATTAATTATATTAATTTTAAAGCATTTTTATCCATTTGGACTTAAAAGACCCGACCCGACCCGACCCGAATGACCCGATCCGACCCGGAAAGAAAAACTCACTGGCCGTGAATAGTACCAAGGGCCCCGACCCTCCTTTTTAGTGCAAAACAAGGGCCCCGGCCCTTGTGTTGCAGAAACTTCAGAAATGTCATTTTCAGATTTTTCAACTTTTGCTCATTTGATTAAAATTGTCATAACTCCTTCATTACAAAACATTTTGGGGTGATTCTTGAGTCCATTCTCACTAGAATTTCCCCCTATACAACTTCTCTTTAGATCACAAATCCAAATTCCAAACGGAACTATACTCAAAACGGCTCACAAGAGAAAAGTAAAAACTAACTTCACAATCCTTAGTTTTAAAAATCATATCTTAACCATAACAACTCATATGAACATTATAGCAACTAGATTTTGTTCTTAACTTATATATTTACCATATCAAAGAAGAAAATCTCATACACAACCTCTAGCTTTCAAAATGAAAGGCTATAAATCATAACCTCAACTAGGGTTTACCGGTAAAAATCGCAATATGGAATTTTCTTCCATTTATTTGCATAACACACATACCAAATCATGATATAAACTTATCAAACTATGAATATATATATATATATATATATATTACATAGTTAAAGACTTCTAGACCATCAAAACAAGTTTTGATCGGTTAAAAATATATTTTAACCGTTTAAAACTTATTTAAACAACAAAAAGGAAATTAAAAAGGTTTAGAGTACTTTTTAACCTCTTAGACATGGATGATCTTCTTTCTCTTGATATGAGCTAAGCTTGTGCCTCCTCATTGACTATCCTCTAGCAATTTTCCTTTGTGGAAATCTCCAACAATGCTCTCCCTTCTCTCTAGAATTTCTTCCTCTCTCTAAAAATATCACCAAGCATAGAAATGACCAACATTGCTCATGTGTTGGTGATTCCTATTTATAGAACTCTAGGATCCTCCCAATTAAGCTACTAATCAACCAACACTTGGGCATTTAAGGCTTAAACTCATGCTTACTATAGCTTGGATGGATAAGGTGATTGACAAGGATGAATAACTCCTATCAAGGTTGCTTGTAAGCAACTTTTGGAGTGTAAAATAAGTCAAATGAAGCCACACTCAATATTTTCATGTGGGCCCCCCCCAAAATTCGGGATTTTGCATTTTATTACACCAATTTGGCTTTATTTTTATATCATATATCATTATATAAGTATCCATATATATATATACACCAATGTATATATATTGACCACCACTTTGACTACCATTTGGGCTCCACATTGAACTCTAGGATTTATTATATTGGGCTCCTCCAATTAAATTTGTTTGGGCTCAATTTAATTACTACATTGGGCTAATATTAAATACCCTATGTTACATTAATTAAAACAAGCATTGAGCTTGGTTAATTATTACATAAATCAATGTTCAAATTAAATTATATGAACTACTAGGTTAATTAATTTGACCTAGTTTAATAACTCAATTGGACTTATAATATAATACAATTAGATTTGTTATAATTAATTCTACCACATTGGGTTACTTAATTAACTCACTCATAGTTAATTCTCAACACCACCTTTATTTACCTAGCAATTAACCAATGATTGGTTAATGCTCTCTCTTGTCTACCAACTAGGATTATTCAATTAACCCTACACTAGTTAATGTAACAGCCCGATATCCCACACCTTATTTAATTATCCGATTATCTCTGGATAGCACAATTATTAACTTTAAAATCATATTAACAGGGATCTCGTGCGTTAAAACTTGACCTTTAATCTTTATAACCAAACTGTTGACCATAATTCGGTCCATATATTTTTTTTTTATAACTTTATCTTATAATCATTTTCCGTCTCAGGATCGTAACGTTCACTTTACTAATCATTAGCCTTTAGGTCAACACTTGTTAATTGTGACCCAGTTTAGTTCATTTCGTAATCACATAAAATTTAGGATTTAATTTAACCTATAATTAAAATTTCGCCATGAAGTATTCATACACGAGTCTGTTTACGTATATCTGTTGTGTACCTGCTACTATGCACGTATACTTGCTTTCATACATTCATTCATTCTGTCTATCCAATTATACATTCTGCATCCACATGTCTATCCATACATATGAGTTTATTACATTTAAAACTCAACAAATAAACAATACATCTACTATATCATTTGCGTCTTCTTGCTGGATTATACATACCTACATACATACATACAATTCAACCTTTATGGATTTACAATCATATACACATTTCATATATATCAAATTCCTCACGTTCATCTATGCATTCAACTTTCCTTTTACCTTAGCTGCACCGGAACCTCCGGCCTTCTTGTATTTTACCTGAAATGTTAGTTATAGCAAGAATGAGCATAAAGCTCAGCAAGTAAATCAGATAACACATTTCATGCTTACAACTTATATTAATGCGTCATGCTTTCCTTTACTTATCATGTCATGCTTTATGTCACATATTCCACTTAACAGTTAACACATATTGTCACGTAGTTCACGTAGGGCAATTTAATGCACATAAGTCCGAAGTACTTATGCACATAAGGCCGCGAGAAGCTCTCGGTCGATGAACAGTGACACTGCGCCCCGGCGCAGTGTCTAGGCAAAATGACTGAGCCCCGGCGCAGTCCTGGTTCTACAGAATCTGATTTTTGGGTCCTGCTTTGCTGATTTTTAACTCCTTAACTATACATCCAATTGATACCAAATTTGGTACAGCTCTAGACCTTGATACATAGTATTTTACAAAATTTTCCTTTTCCTCATTTAGCTTCTTAAAAGTAGAGATACACTAGCCCCTAGGAGGGTTGTTCAACACGTTTCCAGACTTAGAATTTTTTTTTTTCAACTTCAAAACCAACTTTGTACTAACTTTGTGATTTTTGGCCATAAGTTTTAAAACTCAATTCCAACACTTGACATAGTTCATATAACCTATATATGACATGTCTAGACTTTCAAAACTATAAAACTTCGCACGAGGCGACTTTTGTCCGTAAAAATACGTTTCGATTCGAAACGATCGATTTCGATCGTTCGAATCGCCATTTCGCTCAAATTCAAATCCGTTGAATTCCAAAATAACCTAGACACGTGTATTATCATAAACATGAGTCATTTGAATCCATTTCATCTATAATTCCTCAAAATTGCCAAAAATCACCTTTGATGGCCATTTTCATTAACTTTTTTCAAAACCTATCATTGTCAAAGCTTAAACTCCAAGTAAATCCTTAACTCCTTTTTGACACAATTTACTTCCAACACTTCATTTAGTACACAAAGCACATATATAACTTGAGTGGGATTTCAAAACCTTTAAAATTATTCAAATGAACTTATTTTTCAAAATGATTCAATTTAGGCGTCGGCGAACGTTTTAAAACCTTTAAAATCCTCAATTGTCGCCATATGAATCAAATGACTTTCAAATCATTCCTAACACGTGTTTTAACATCAAACTTAGCTTTTTGGCATCTTTTGATCACCAAGTACACATAATAGCCAAAATTGCATATTGATGGCATTTTGTCAACTTTTCAAAACTTAACTTTTGAACCAACTTTGAATTCTCAAGTCTAGACATCAAATACATCAACACTTGTTCAAATAACAACTTTACATAATCACAAAACTCCTATGGCCATCTTCCAAGTCACTTTACAGATTATTACGTTATCTACACAAAAAGTATAGCCTAATATTCAATATTTCCCTTAAAATTCATACTTTTCCATCCTCAAAACATTTTGTAGGCTATTTAACATAAACACACACATGATTTCCTCATGATAAACCTTCCAAACTATAATTCCATTAAATCTAACAACATGTTACATAAAATCATGCCTTGTACCATAGCTTATAATTTGTAAATATACATAAATATTACACCATCTTTGTTCTATTTCTTTCAAGCCTAGGGTTTCATAACTTTCCAAACAATTAACATGTAATTCCCTTTTACTTCATAATCAATCCTTACATTATAATGATTTATGCATGGCTATCTCTAAACTATCCTTTAAACACTTTAACTTCAAACTTTAGAATAAGGACATGATTATACCTCTTTGTATGCTCAACTTAATCATATGAAAAGCTTCCTCATGGCAAGCTCTTCCTCTTTTCTTCTTGCATCTTGATCATTTGGGTAACATAGCTTCTTGGATTTCAAGCTCTTCTTTTCTCCTTCATAGCCTTCTCACGTTTCTCTCTCTTTCTCTCTTATTTTCCAGCAAGATGAAGTGTGCACCAATGCTAGCTTTGTTAGATTTTTAGGTGTGTTAACTCTTATTGAGTTACTTAAGCTTAACCATGGCTAATTCCAACTCAAGGGCAATTTAGTCATTTCACAAGATAAGGGAGGGGCATTTTTATCATTTCACCTCTTGGGACATATTCGTCATTATCCAAATTGTCAAGGGTATTTTGGTCTTTTTACCCCTTTAGGACACAATGGTAATTATCTAATTTATTGAGGGGCATTTTGGTAAATTGCCAAATTAGCTAAACTTTCATTTCTTACAACTTTTCCCCCACATAACTAGACTTTCTTATATTTTCCCCCATTAACTCATTCTTCGCTCATTTCTTATCCAAATCAAATCATTTTTTATCCAAATTCGTTTCATTGTGCTCGAATTCTATTCCTCATCAAATTAATCCATAATTTACTTGTCCCATATTGCTTGTCACACTTTAAACATTGAATTTCCTTAATTAATAATAACTCGCCATAATTTGCAAAATTTGCATAATACGTTATCCTCAATTTCCTACGAACCAATCCGATTTCACATTTAATCAATTTTAATCCTCGACAACCCCACTAGTTGACTTGTTCATCTTTCCATCAACCGCTTCCTCGAAAAGCGAACTACGCTCGGATTACCAAAATCCATCATTATTTAACCTTGTAAACTCATAAATCCTTTATTACGATTTTTACATCATTTTACCTATTTTCTTCACTCACATATGCTAATTCTCAACGTACAGACAATTTACGTCTCTTCTACGCACTTTCGGGTATCACATTCTGTATCTATACATCATAACAAATGATTTTCTTCTTTAAGTCCATAAATATCAATTTTCCTTATAACCTCAAAACATTCCAAAATCCTTAACTATATTATTTCCTTTGATCATTAGTATATCAATTTGATACAACAGTCCCTTCTTTTCGACACATACATAACTTACCTTGGCATTTTCATAACCTCGCCCCATCAGGCCTATTTCTTAATCTCGTGATTAGCTTCTCCTACTTAAATTCAATTTACACATACATATATATATATACACATATTCAACTTACCACATAGGTCATATATAACACATTGATTAAGCAATAATTCTTATTTAATCTCTATTACAATTTTCTGTCCTTCATAATTAGGCTTTAGCTGCTAACCTTTACATAATTAATCATGATCCTTATTTAGAATTTCTGTAAAATCCTGGGGCGTTACATTCACCCCTCCTTCATAAAATTTCATCCCCGAAATTTGCTGTGTACTCATTCTTTATTCGTTTATAACATGCATATCTTTTTGCTTTTATTTCATCTCAGCTAGGTTTTCACTAACCTTTACATTCTCTTCTCTCTCTACCCGTCTTACCCCTTTTCTAACTTTCATTCCAGAAGATTGGAATGCCTTTCAGGAATCTTCACAATTGTTCAATAATTGTGAAGTAGCTTGAATAAATAGGAATGACTTTTCCATAAAACTTTTCATAAAACTTTTGCTTTCAAAACATAACTTTTGCTTTTGCTGAGGGGTCTTAAAGACCAATGAACACGTTAAGAATATTAACAATCACAAAGACTGCTAATATCCAAGGGTCATTTAACCATGAAAACGTTAAGAATATTAACAGCCACTAGGATTGAAATATCCAAAGGTCATAAGACCGTATATTCATTAAGAATATGAGCAATCACAAAGATTGTCATACCCAATAGGCACGCTAGGTGATCAGTCTATCGTACCTCTTTTTGTTGTGCACAACATTTTTTTCCTTTTCCTTTGGGTTGAGCCGTGTTATCCAACCCCTGTACCATATTTCCCCTTTTTAGGGTTGTTCACCTCAGCCTTGAAAAACATTTGCTTTATCCATTATCTGGATTTCAAAAACATTTACTAATTTCTTTAGCAGAATGGTCTAGCCGAAACAAATTGCATAGACTCACATCAATAACTGTTCATTTACTGTAACTTGAACTTTTCAAAAGTTCACTTTCACTGTCATTGGTTCAAAACTTGAACCCAAGAAAATCTTTTAAAAAGGCTTCATAATACCGTACTATCTTCGCAGTACGTTGAGAATTCGGTCACTTTTGACCTCTTAATACCGTACCGTAATGAAAGTACGTTGAGAATTCTGCCATTTTATCATTTCACACCATATTCAATAGTGTGACAATGATTTCATAAATACATTTTGAAAATTTCAAAATAACTTTGTCTAGCCGAATCAATTGGCATAGACCATGAATCACGAAATTTTAAAAATCACATTTTGATATTTGAACAAAACAGTTCGATGGTCTAGCATAGCTAGAAGAGTGGATTGCCTACCCAATCCTAATAAACTCTTCTTTACTTCCTTAACTCATATAATTCTTTTATATATTTCTATCTCTTTCTTATTTACTTAACCTTAGCCAATCTCTGAGAACTATATCTCTCAACTTATGGCTCTCTACTCTAAACCCAACCCTGTTCATCAAACTTGCCACACATTTGGGCTCAGGAATTTACCACAATCATATGGTTCACGGAGCTTGTCCTAGTCAGGCTATAGTCGCCCATTCGCTGAGGGGCTCCACCACATAATCATGAGTCACGAACTTACCATACGCTTGGGTTTTCAGAACACGCAAATAACTTTACTATTACTCTTTCTTACTTAACTCTTCTCACATTCTTACCGTGACGCTGGATCTCCACTGATTATCACGACAGGAAGCTAAGCAAGTACAAATCCCCGTCCCATACCGAGGAAGTGCACACTCGGCCACTACCATGAGTCCTCAATGAAAAATCCCACATACCCTAACATTTCCTCACTTAGCCTTTACTGAGCTTTTACTTTACTTTTCCTTGATCTGATATGAATTTGATCGATTCATATCTTACTGTGCACGACTCACCAAGAGTCCCTTGTATCTTTGATTGCTTTTGATCCTTTATCATTTCTCATTATCTTATCTTAAAACACCATTATCATTTCTTGATCCTGAATTCCCAAAATTCATTTTTTTACTGACTCAGTTCATCTAGAGTCTCTTACTTTACTATTCCTTCTTTCACACACAAAGATCACAGCCTAAGGTACTATTACCTAAGGTCTATAACCCAACTGCTCTGATACCAACTTGTAACAGCCCGAAATCCCACACCTTATTTAATTATCCGATTATCTCTGGATAGCACAATTATTAACTTTAAAATCATATTAACAGGGATCTCGTGCGTTAAAACTTGACCTTTAATCTTTATAACCAAACTGTTGACCATAATTCGGTCCATATATTTTTTTTTTATAACTTTATCTTATAATCATTTCCCGTCTCAGGATCGTAACGTTCACTTTACTAATCATTAGCCTTTAGCTGAACACTTGTTAATTGTGACCCAGTCTAGTTCATTTCGTAATCACATAAAATTTAGGATTTAATTTAACCTATAATTAAAATTTCGCCATGAAGTATTCATACACGAGTCTGTTTACGTATATCTGTTGTGTACCTGCTACTATGCACGTATACTTGCTTTCATACATTCATTCATTCTGTCTATCCAAATATACATTCTGCATCCACATGTCTATCCATACATATGAGTTTATTACATTTAAAACTCAACAAATAAACAATACATCTACTATATCATTTGCGTCTTCTTGCTGGATTATACATACCTACATACATACATACAATTCAACCTTTATGGATTTACAATCATATACACATTTCATATATATCAAATTCCTCACGTTCATCTATGCATTCAACTTTCCTTTTACCTTAGCTGCACCGGAACCTCCGGCCTTCTTGTATTTTACCTGAAATGTTAGTTATAGCAAGAATGAGCATAAAGCTCAGCAAGTAAATCAGATAACACATTTCATGCTTACAACTTATATTAATGCGTCATGCTTTCCTTTACTTATCATGTCATGCTTTATGTCACATATTCCACTTAACAGTTAACACATATTGTCACGTAGTTCACGTAGGGCAATTTAATGCACATAAGTCCGAAGTACTTGCCTGACTGCCTTTATTTTACTTAACCTGTATTGCTTCGTTTGACCTTTCTATTTCTCTTGCCTCGGTTTGCTACTTCGAGCGCTATCTGTAAACATATAACTTATGCATCAATATTGAATCATACACTTAATAACTTTTATCAAACTTAACTTATAATAATTGATCATTCGTATCTAATCATATCATATTTGATGTATTATACCTTATATAGGTTAATAATACATCCTTATCTCGCTTTCGGTCTTTTTCATAACTTATTTCACACTTTGGCTTAGCTTTAGGCATATTACATTATGCCATTTCTTATTTCATTATACCTTGACATCCTTTATATAGCTTATTCGTATTTATTTAGGGTTTACATAACCCATTCTTATCGTTCCTTGTCAAAATATTACATTTCGGACACTTAAAATTTTTTGTCTTGCTACAGTAACTGCGCCCCGGCGCCCTCTTTATTCTTCCAGATCTCGCTGGCCGCGAGAAGCTCTCGGTCGATGAACAGTGACACTGCGCCCCGGCGCAGTGTCTAGGCAAAATGACTGAGCCCCGGCGCAGTCCTGGTTCTGCAGAATCTGATTTTTGGGTCCTGCTTTGCTGATTTTTAACTCCTTAACTATACATCCAATTGATACCAAATTTGGTACAGCTCTAGACCTTGCTACATAGTATTTTACAAAATTTTCCTTTTCCTCATTTAGCTTCTTAAAAGTAGAGATACACTAGCCCCTAGGAGGGCTGTTCAACACGTTTCCAGGCTTAGAATTTTTTTTTTTCAACTTCAAAACCAACTTTGTACTAACTTTGTGATTTTTGGCCATAAGCTTTAAAACTCAATTCCAACACTTGACATAGTTCATATAACCTATATATGACATGTCTAGACTTTCAAAACTATAAAACTTCGCACGAGGCGACTTTTGTCCGTAAAAATACGTTTCGATTCGAAACGATCGATTTCGATCGTTCGAATCGCCATTTCGCTCAAATTCAAATCCGTTGAATTCCAAAATAAACTAGACACGTGTATTATCATAAACATGAGTCATTTGAATCCATTTCATCTATAATTCCTCAAAATTGCCAAAAATCACCTTTGATGGCCATTTTCATTAACTTTTTTCAAAACCTATCATTGTCAAAGCTTAAACTCCAAGTAAATCCTTAACTCCTTTTTGACACAATTTACTTCCAACACTTCATTTAGTACACAAAGCACATATATAACTTGAGTGGGATTTCAAAACCTTTAAAATTATTCAAATGAACTTATTTTTCAAAATGATTCAATTTAGGCGTCGGCGAACGTTTTAAAACCTTTAAAATCCTCAATTGTCGCCATATGAATCAAATGACTTTCAAATCATTCCTAACACGTGTTTTAACATCAAACTTAGCTTTTTGGCATCTTTTGATCACCAAGTACACATAATAGCCAAAATTGCATATTGATGGCATTTTGTCAACTTTTCAAAACTTAACTTTTGAACCAACTTTGAATTCTCAAGTCTAGACATCAAATACATCAACACTTGTTCAAATAACAACTTTACATAATCACAAAACTCCTATGGCCATCTTCCAAGTCACTTTACAGATTATTACGTTATCTACACAAAAAGTATAGCCTAATATTCAATATTTCCCTTAAAATTCATACTTTTCCATCCTCAAAACATTTTGTAGGCTATTTAACATAAACACACACATGATTTCCTCATGATAAACCTTCCAAACTATAATTCCATTAAATCTAACAACATGTTACATAAAATCATGCCTTGTACCATAGCTTATAATTTGTAAATATACATAAATATTACACCATCTTTGTTCTATTTCTTTCAAGCCTAGGGTTTCATAACTTTCCAAACAATTAACATGTAATTCCCTTTTACTTCATAATCAATCCTTACTTTATAATGATTTATGCATGGCTATCTCTAAACTATCCTTTAAACACTTTAACTTCAAACTTTAGAATAAGGACATGATTATACCTCTTTGTATGCTCAACTTAATCATATGAAAAGCTTCCTCATGGCAAGCTCTTCCTCTTTTCTTCTTGCATCTTGATCATTTGGGTAACATAGCTTCTTGGATTTCAAGCTCTTCTTTTCTCCTTCATAGCCTTCTCACGTTTCTCTCTCTTTCTCTCTTATTTTCCAGCAAGATGAAGTGTGCACCAATGCTAGCTTTGTTAGATTTTTAGGTGTGTTAACTCTTATTGAGTTACTTAAGCTTAACCATGGCTAATTCTAACTCAAGGGCAATTTAGTCATTTCACAAGATAAGGGAGGGGCATTTTTATCATTTCACCTCTTGGGACATATTCATCATTATCCAAATTGTCAAGGGTATTTTGGTCTTTTTACCCCTTTAGGACACAATGGTAATTATCTAATTTATTGAGGGGCATTTTGGTAAATTGCCAAATTAGCTAAACTTTCATTTCTTACAACTTTTCCCCCACATAACTAGACTTTCTTATATTTTCCCCCATTAACTCATTCTTCGCTCATTTCTTATCCAAATCAAATCATTTTTTATCCAAATTCGTTTCATTGTGCTCGAATTCTATTCCTCATCAAATTAATCCATAATTTACTTGTCCCATATTGCTTGTCACACTTTAAACATTGAATTTCCTTAATTAATAATAACTCGCCATAATTTGCAAAATTTGCATAATACGTTATCCTCAATTTCCTACGAACCAATCCGATTTCACATTTAATCAATTTTAATCCTCGACAACCCCACTAGTTGACTTGTTCATCTTTCCATCAACCGCTTCCTCGAAAAGCGAACTACGCTCGGATTACCAAAATCCATCATTATTTAACCTTGTAAACTCATAAATCCTTTATTACGATTTTTACATCATTTTACCTATTTTCTTCACTCACATATGCTAATTCTCAACGTACAGACAATTTACGTCTCTTCTACGCACTTTCGGGTATCACATTCTGTATCTATACATCATAACAAATGATTTTCTTCTTTAAGTCCATAAATATCAATTTTCCTTATAACCTCAAAACATTCCAAAATCCTTAACTATATTATTTCCTTTGATCATTAGTATATCAATTTGATACAACAGTCCCTTCTTTTCGACACATACATAACTTACCTTGGCATTTTCATAACCTCGCCCCATCAGGCCTATTTCTTAATCTCGTGATTAGCTTCTCCTACTTAAATTCAATTTACACATACATATATATATATACACATATTCAACTTACCACATAGGTCATATATAACACATTGATTAAGCAATAATTCTTATTTAATCTCTATTACAATTTTCTGTCCTTCATAATTAGGCTTTAGCTGCTAACCTTTACATAATTAATCATGATCCTTATTTAGAATTTCTGTAAAATCCTGGGGCGTTACAGTTAATTCTCCACACTCAATCAATACTTGAAATGCTTCTCCCAACCATTGACCATCATTTGACTTTTAATGATTTGGGCTACATAACTTACTTTTTATTGGGCTCTCTTATTTAATTACCCTCTTCATGTAAATATTCCCATATTGGCTAACACATATAATCCTTTTGGACTAGTTCACTAATAGTAATTAAATTACTTGGACTCTTCATGAGATTAAATCTTTAAATTTATTTGGTCCTCTATATAAATCCTCAACAAGACTTACAACAATTAACATATTGGACTTGTTTTAATCTCACCTTTGAATTCTATACCTCAACTTAATAATTAAGTTAAATTCTTAATTAATTACTTCTTATTATTGCCATCATCGACAATATTTCTAGCTCCTCTATAACTTTAACTCATAACTAATATAATTAACATAATTAATTATATTTCATGACTTTCATTCTTATTTCATATTTAAACTAATTAATTTATTAATTTTATTGAGTATTAATTTACCCATCTCCTTGTTTGGCTAACAAACACAACTCTAGAAATATAATATATCTTTATAACGGTCTTCACTTCTCAAATGAATTTATTTCCTTAATAAATTCTCTATATGCATCATAAAATGTTTCCACATTTAATTTCTAACAAATACATTATGTTAAAAAAAATGTTCACCGATTTTCTCCACATCTTACTTCTCAAATTTTAGGTTTTAAACCTTAACCTTTAATAAAATCAATTAAGATATTATTTAAAATCTTGAAAATATCTGAGATATTACATTTCCTATCTAATATCTAGACATGAATCTCTTTGTATGATAAGTCTTTCTCAACTTGTATTGGCTCATAGGATATAATGTGCATGTAATCAGGCTTATAGGGATGGAGAGCTGGAGGAAAGAGTCCATCATTTGGAGGAGGAAAATCTGACTCACCAACATATGGAGAATCAGTATAAAGATGTAGCTTATCAATTCTCTGGTGAGAACACGGAGCTGAAGGAGAAGATGGTAGCAGTAGAGGCTAAATTTGCGGAGGCTGAGGTTCAACAAGTGCAGGTAGAGAAAGACGCCATCAGGGTCTATTGGCAGCATGCGATAGAGGATAGGATAGAGATGGAGACCCAGAGAGATGCAGCGCACGGGCAGATGATAGAGTTAGAGGAATAGGTCTGCGAGAAGAGGGTGAAGATCGATAGGCTCAGTTTTGTCTATTATTCTTCCTTTAGCAGATTTTAGAGTAGGGTACACTACTACCCAGCTGATGAGGGCCAGTCCATGCACACTATCAGCAAGAGTGTGGTAATGGCTATAGGGGATGAGGAGTACGATGATGCAATTCGTCGAGGGATGCACAGTCATTAGTATTGGTTATTTTATTTATGTTGTATGTATAAAGATGCAATAAAACCCAACTTTTGTTTTATCAGTGGGTTAATATGTCTGTAAATCCCAACTCTAGGAAGTTGTGGGATATGTTTAGTAGAGATTCCATCTTCTGTAACCTTTCAGGGATAGAGGCATTTATAGCAGTATGCTTATGATGTAAAAGTGTTATGCACTATGGTTTTACCATATGAATATAAATGCAGTTATATTTATGTTTATATGTGTTGAGACGATTATTTGTACATTAGTTTAAATTATTTAAGTTACAAAAAGAAAGTAAAAAGATGAAACAAAAATAATAACTTAAATCTTTGTTTATAATAGAAAATGTTACCACGTAGACAACCACCAAGAAACCAAGGAGCAGAAGAATCAGTTAACAATGATGAGGGGGGATGTAATGTGGACCCAATGCAGAACTTCGTCGACATACTAGCTGAAGCAATGCATAACCAAAATCGGTAGTAGCAAATCTACCACCACCACAGAATTATTTGGCGAATTTCAAAGACTTCAAAGCAATCGAATCGCTGGAGTTTAGAGGGATGACCGACCCAATAGAAGCTCAGTCCTGGATAAAGGAAATAAAAAAGGTGTTCGTTATTTCGAGAGTGGTGGAGGAGCAAAAGACTAATTTTGCTACCTACATGATGAAGGGAGAAGCCAATTTTTGGTGTGAAGCTAATCAGAATATGGCTGGTGAAGGGGTGGTGTCTTGGGCATGGTTTAAGGAAATATTCAATGAGAATTATTTTTCAAAAAGTATAAAGAGTAGGATGGAGGTAAGATTTCTATAGTTGAAGCAAGAGAACATGTCGGTACCCGAGTATGCGGTAAAGTTTAACGAGTTATCAGATTCGCTCCGCATCTGGTAGACACGGAGGAACGTAAGGCCAGGATATTTGAGAATGGTTTAAGACCATGGATATTCAACAAAGTAGTAGTGCTACAGATTGATTCGTTCTCAACTTTACTAGAGAAAGAAATTATAGCTGAGGGAGGAAACAAGGCGTTATCTAAGTATAATCAAGAAAGGAACAAAAAGAGGAGTGAGGGTGGAAATAAGAACAATAATAGTGGAGGCAGCAGTAATAACAACAAACGCAAGTGAAACAACAATAGTTCAGGGACACCCTAGGGAAGCAATTAGAAGAGAGGAAACAAATGCACTAAGTGTGGGGAGAATCACTTAGGGGAGTGTATGAAGGGAAAGAACGTCTGCTACAATTATAGGCAAGAAAGGCACATCGCTCCTAATTGTCCCAAACCTAAGAAGGGGAGTTATTTCATATATGGAGCCATGGACCATCAGATCAAGGATTGTCCAAAGAAGAAGAATGATGGAGGAAGCGGATATAGAGGAAACAACAGTAAGCTTACCATTGAAGGGCTAGTGTAATAGAACAAGCCGACATCACGGACTTTCAACATGACGGTGCAAGACACCGTAGAATCAAAAGACGTGGTGTCAGGTATTATTCTGATCAATGATATAAATGCTTATGTATTGTTTGATTCGGGTGCTACATGTTCATTTGTGTCTGATGATTTCGCTAAACGGTTAGATTTGCCTAGTGAAAAGTTAGAAAATCTTATAAACATAGAAGTTGCCAATAAAGAAGTGATTCCTCTAGAGTTATAAATATAGAAATTATTGTGCTGAAATAAGGGGTCAAAAATTGATGGTGAATTTAATTCAGATACGTTTGGGGGAGTTTGATGTTATACTTGGAATTGATTGGTTGTTTAACCATGGAGCGGTAATTGATTGTCAGAAGAAGTGTATACACCTTAGGACACCAAGCAAGTCTAAGGTAGTATTTTATGGCAGCAAGTTGCCATGACAATCTTTTTGTCTGACGATGATGCAGGCCAAGAAGTTGTTAAGGAAAATATGTGTAGGATATCTAACACATGTAATGGATACACAAATGGTGAATCTTGAGATGGAATAAATACCAGTAACTAAGGAGTTTATGGATGTTTTTCCTAATAAACTGCCAGGTCTTCCGCCAGATAGGGAGACAAAATTTGGGATTTATTTGGTATCGGGGATAGCAACGATATCAAAGACACCATAAAGGATGGCTCTAGAAGAAATGAGGGAGTTGATGATTTAGTTGCAAGAATTATTGAATAAGAAGTACATTCAGCCTAGTGTTTCTTCATGGGAAGCACCTATGCTATTTGTAAAGAAGAAGGATGGATCGATGAGACTTTGTATGGACTATAGAGAGTTAAACAAAGTAACGATTAAGAAAAAGTACCCATAGTCAAAAATTGACGACCTATTTGACTAACTAAAAGGGGCAAAGTACTTTTCAAAGATTGACTTAAGGACTGGTTATCATCAGTTAAAAGTCAGAAAAGAGGACGCACCCAAGACAGCATTCAAAACTCATTACGGTCATTATAAGTTTTTGATGATGTCGTTTGGACTAACAAATGCGTTAGCCACATTTATGGACATGATGTACAAAATATTTAAGCAGTACTTGGATAAATTTATAGTTCTGTTCATTGGCGATATTTTGGTTTATTCTAAAACTAAGGAGGAGCATGCCGAACACCTAAGATTGGTGTTGGAGATATTAAGGAAGGAACAGTTGTATGTCAAATTCTCAAAGTGTGAAATCTGGTTGGAGAGAATTCAATTTTTAGGTCATGTTATTGACAAAGAGGGAGTTTTAGTAGATCCTGCAAAGATGGAAGCGGTGATGAATTGGGAACAACCACGGACGCCGATGGAGGTTAGGAGTTTCTTAGGATTAGCAGGTTACTATCGAAGATTTATCAAGGACTTTTCAAAGATAGCAACGCCGTTAACCAATTTAACAAGGAAAACAGTAAAACATGTGTGAACGGAGAAGTGCGAGGAGAGTTTTCAAAAGTTAAACAAAAGACTTAGTGAAGCACCTGAGTTGACTTTACCAGATGATACAAGAAGTTTTACGGTCTATAGTGATGCATCGCACAAGGGACTAGGTTGTGTGTGTAATGACCACGAATTCTATTAGACATTGTAATTATATTTATTAAATAAGAAGAAATATATTAAAATTTTCGTACTAATTAATTGTGCATCAAATAATTGAATGAATATACTTGTGTATGTGTATATTTATTTAAAGTAATAAAGCAAGGTGTATAATTAATTAAAGCAAGTCTAATTGGATTATGTTATAAGTCCAAATGATGTATTAAACTAGGTCAAATTAATTTACCTAGTAGTCCATATAATGAATTAAATCTTAGTCCATGCAATTAATTAAACTACAACAATGCTTGATTTAATTAAATGTAACATAAGTTATTTAATGCTAACCCAATGTAATAAATGTAATTAATCCTTTAATAAAATATTATTAAAGGATTAATAATATTAGGGGTTTAATAAAATATTATTAAATGATTAACAATATTACAAAATTAATAAAATATTATTAAGTTGTTAATAATATTATATAAGTGTGTGATCTATATTAATTAATTAATATAGGTTTTATGTGATTAAACTATTATCAAGTAATGATAATATTACCTAAGTATTTATATAATTATGTGGTTAAGTAAGAGTTATAAAGGTTATCATATGAATATGTATATGATACTAATTTAAAATCAAACTGATTAATTGCTAGGTCTATTCAAAGAGAGTTAATTGAATTGGTTAGTAGTAGACTACGCACGAGGCAAGTTTTTCTTAACCCTAACTTGTATTTATTGTTGCAAGTTTTCTTCAACCTTATTTACATTGAGTAATTCAAATATTGTTGAGCATGTATCTACACTCGTAGATATTTGACAGAGCTTGAAGTGGGTTAATTATCCAAAATTATTCCACATCATTACTGTTATTGTACTCGCACTTAGTGTTTTTGTAAATGTGTTAGTTCATTAATTCAAGAACTGTATAAGAATATCTAAGCTAATTGTTTCGGCTAGACAATGCATATTTAAATTCATCAAATTGAATATTTTATAAGTTAATCCAAACCATTGGTTGATGCGGATTCTTATAGTAAGACTGAGAATGAACAACCTTAAATAAGGGAGATTTTTATCTGTCTGGAAATTGAATTTGCGCAAGATGTCTGAATGTTATGCATATACATAGAGTACAAGAGGTTAATCCCCTCACATATCCCACTTTTCGAGGTGTCAAACATATATATGTATGTTCTACCTTAGTAGCAATTCATGGTCCTTAAAGACCACTCAACAGTAAAGAGTCAATCCATTCTTATATTGAAAAATTGATTCTTGATTTCTCTCAAAATTGTTATCTATTGTTGAAAACTCTGATGTTAATTTTCCTTTCTTCATAATATATCTTAAACTATTATTTTTAAACTTGTTGAGCCATTTAGTTCTCATTCTTGCTATATCATGACTTATTTTCAGCTAAGCTCGAATGTTCTAAACAAGACAAAGGCAAGGAAAAAGCCAAATCTTAGATTAGCTTAATGCATGATAGTTAAATTACTTGTTATGTAATTTCTTTTATAAATCTTTTATATTCCCTTAAGATATATAATGTTTATGTTAAGGTTAACCGACCTTGGGAAGTGTAGCCTTTTTATAAGGAACATTTTGTATTATTTCGTGAAGTTTAAATGCAATTTATGTATTTAATGGTTAGTAAGTATTGTACAGTGGAGAACCAAACCCGAGGTTATGGAACCCGAATTTGGGGTCGTCATAAATTGGTATTAGAGCTGTAGGTTATAAACTTTAGGTGGGGGAAAAAATCTTAGGATTATGACCGTAGAGAAGATAAGAAAACTCATAAAGAGTTTAGGAGATAGATTGTGGAAATTTACCAAGTAGGAAAAGTTATGTGAATGAAAGAGAAGACCCTATATTAAGATCATAAGAGAATGAGGATTCGGAAGATGCTCCGCAAGCAAGTTAAAGGAAAGGTTAAGCAATGATTTAGAAAAGAGAAAAAGAGAGAAGAGAAAAAAGATTAAGAGATACTTAATCTATGGAGTATAGATAAGAAGAGGTGATCAATTGTAAATGTGGCTAAGGTTAACTAGAAGGAGGTGATGCTAAGTTATGAAGTAATAATTTCGAGGACATAGAGGATATCTTAAGAAGATTGATCTATATAAATCGGTAGTAGTAAAGGTGATAAGAGTAAATGGTGATAAAATGACTAGATAAATAGATAAACTGTTAAAAGTAAAAGATTGAAGAGTTATAGAATCATAGAAGAATGGAAAGATTATGGAGCTAATCATAAAGGCAAAGAATGATAAAGTGATTGAGGAATAGTAGAATAATCATAGAATGAGATAAGCATGATGAAGAATTATATAAGAATGATAATAATGTATGTTGAGCAGTCTGATTTTGGAAGTGTATATCTTTGGGAGTTTGACTTTAAGAAATGGGTATGAAGGAGTATGTTTTCAAAAGTTATTTTAGAAAATTAAAAATCGAATGATTTTCTAATCTATGAGTTGAAATGTATATATGAGAATGTTGATAGAGGGTATAAAATTTTGAAAATCCCAATTTTGAAGATAATTGCGAGATATGTTATGTATTTAGCATCGTGCTAAGAAAGGTATAGTACTAAGTACTTATGTGAAGCATATTAAAATAAAATTATTTATTAAATGTGTTGTGTGATGATAGAAAGACAAAGTGATGATAGAATGGACGTTTAAAAGAATGTAGAGTGAATGGGAGGATCGTGGTATAGCGAACAGGCTATCAAATGATTAGAGGATATGTGACTAATAAATTGTGCATATTGATAATAGGCAAAATAACGCTTAAAATTGCGTATCAGTATAAATAATGGTGTACTACGTACTAAGGAGATTATGTTAATAGATTTTATGTGTTGTAAAGATTGATTAAGTGTAGGCGTTGATAGTATATGCTCAAAATCAATAGAGGGATAGTAATGCTACCGTATTATGTTAAATGAAAATGTCAAGAGAAAAATCTTAAGAAGGAATACAGTATGGAAGAAAGTTAAGGAACTAGACCAGGTTTCCTTACAGACAATTGGAGGATCTAATAGTATACGCTTTTGAGAAATGGATGAATGAATTTAGGAAATTCAGAGGTAAAAAATAAAACATTTATAAGCAAGATCTAAAGAAGGATATCAAAGAAATGATAGAAAACATCTTATAATAAGATTTTGAGGAGTAGAAAGAACGATGATCATATCGTGATATGATCTAGAGAGATGGACTCGTAATGAGTCATATGTGCTAAAATATGGATTGAGAGAATTCGTATTCAGTTAAGCAAAAATTAGAGGTTTGTGAATTTTTAATTGAGGACTCATATTAGTAACTGAGTTGTACGATTCCTTGTATGGGTGGAGAATTTGTGCTTGGTTTTAGAACCACTTAGCTTCCTATTGTGATAATCTATTAAAACCTGGTGTCGCATTATTCGCTATACGTATGTTAAGAAGGTGACTCTTTTCTCATGTGTATAATGAATAGGTAGAGGGTGTTAAGGCAGGTGCATGTTCTTAAAACTCACACGTATGGTAAGTTCGTTACTCATAATCGTATGGTGGAACCCCTCAGCGAATGGACGATTTTGGTCTGACTAGGATAAGTTCCTCAACCCATATGATTGTGGTAAGTTCCTGAACTCATATTGTGTGGAAAGTTCAAAGAACAATATGTGATGGAAGTTAGAAGAATGTCATAGATTAAGATTTAAGAGTTCTCATTAATTTGAGAACATTAATAGAAATTGTGTACGATTAGTATTATTTTCCTAATTATTACTAGTAGGTCGTAATATATATTGATGCTTTGTATCAAAGATTACACTATGATGTGAAGAAGCATAAGGTGGGTGATCGCGCATGTGGCATCATGGATTACTAAATTTTGAAGAGAATTATTTTAAGTAAGACTAGCAAAGAAGGGTGTAAGTATTTGTTTTGAAGATATGAAAATTTTAGAGAGGAGAAGAAAGGAAGAAGAATTAAAAAAGAGGATTACGATACTTCATGTATTTATAAATACCAACTCTATGAGTAGGTGGGTTATGTGGTTAGGTTGGCTATTGTGGTCTTTATGGGATATGATCGTTTATTTATGTATGTTTCAAAATGTCATTGCTAAGACACTACTGTTGTACGTGTAAATCCACCACATGAGCCAAATACCCTAGTAGTTAAGAAGTTCATAGATATTTTTCCAAATGAACTGCCAGGTCTTTCATGAGGTAGGGAGATAGAATTTGTGATCGATTTAGTACCGGGGACAGCACCGATATCAAAGGCACCATATAGGATGGCTCCAGTAGAAATGAAGGAGTTGATGGTTTAGTTGCAGGAGTTGTTGGATAGGAAGTACATTCAACCTAGTGTTTCTCCATGGGGAGCACCTGTGCTATTTGTAAAGAAGAATGATGATCGATAAGAGTTTGCATAGACTATAGGGAGTTGAACAAGTACCCGTTGCTACGAATTGACGATCTTTTTGATCAATTGAAAGGGGCGAAGTACTTTTCAAAGATTGACCTAAGGACTAGTTATCATCAGTTGAAAGTCAGGAAGGAGGATGTACCCAAGACAGCATTCAAAACTCGATATGGTTATTATGAGTTTCTGGTGATGTTGTTTGGACTAACGAATGTGCCAGCCGCATTTATGGACATGATGAATAGAATATTCAAGCAGTACTTGGATAAATTTGTAGTTGTGTTCATTGACGATATTTTGGTTTATTCAAAACGAAGGAGGAGAATGTCGAACATCTAAGATGGGTATTAGAGATATTATAGAAGGAGCAGTTGTATGCTAAATTTTTAAAGTGTGAATTCTAGTTGGAGAGAGTTCAATTTTTAGGTCATGTTATTAACAGGGAGGGAATTTCAGTAGATCCAGCAAAGGTCGAAGCGATGATGAATTGGGAACAACCACGAACGTCGATGGAGGTTAGAAGTTTCTTAGGGTTAGTAGGTTACAATCAGAGATTCATCAAAGACTTTTTGAGGATAGCAATGCTGTTAACCAATTTGACAAAGAAGACGGTGAAATATGTATGGATGAAAAAGTGCAAGGAGAGTTTTCAGGAGCTAAAGAAAAGACTTAGTGAAGCACGCGTATTAACTTTATCGGACGATACAGGAGGTTTTACGGTCTATAGTGATGCATCGCACAGGGGACTGGGTTGTGTGCTTATGCAAAATGGCAAGGTCATTACGTTTGCATCAAGACAGTTAAAGGATTATGAGAAGGGATACCCTACCCACGACTTGGAACTAGCAGTGGTAGTGTTTGCCCTTAAGATTTGGAGGCATTATTTATACGGAGAAAAAATGTGAGATATTCACAAACCATAAAAGTCTTAAGTATATCTTTACACAAAAGGAGTTGAACATGAGGCAGCGGAGATGGTTATAATTGATCAAAGATTACGACTGTGAAATTATATACCATCCCGGCAAAGCCAACATAGTAACAGATGCTCTAAGTAGAAAGTGCAGGGAAAAGTTGTTTGTATTAACAGAAAAGGAAGAATTGGTGCAAGAGATGGCTCGAATAGAGTTGGAGGTAAGAAATCCGAAGGAGTCAATGAAAGTGGAAGCAAGCCCAACCTTGTTAGATATGGTGAAAGAGGCTCAAGACAAAGATGAAGAGTGTGACAAAATAAGGAAGAGGATGACCGAAGGAGGAGAGGTCAAATTCAAAGTGGATAGCAAAGGATTTCTAAGGTTTAAGAATCGTGTTTGGGTACCGTTAGTGCCAGAATTATACGAGATACTTGATACATCCGAAAAGTACGAAAATATATTAAGATCTACGTCAACATTTTTAGTGGCCGAATATGAAGAGAGAGGTTGTAGAATGTGTCAGCCGATGCTTAACTTGTTAGAGGGTAAAGGCAGAACATTAGAGACTAAGTGGATTACTACAACCGTTAGAAATTTCTAAGTGGAAATGGGAGCATATCACGATGGATTTTGTGGTAGGACTTCCAGCAATGCAGAAGGGATACGATGTTAAATGGGTGATTGTGGATCGACTAACAAAGTCAGTACACTTTTTGCCGATCAAGATTAAGTTCAGTTTGGATCAGTTGGCTAAACGGTACATCATGGAGATAGTTTCAAGACATGGAGTGCCAATATCAATTGTGTCAAATAGAGATCCGCGCTTCACATCAAAGTTTTGGAGAAGTCTTCAAGAAAGATTGGGGACGCAATTAAGAATGAGTACTGCGTATCATCTGCAGACTGATGGGCAAAGCAAAAGAACAATTCAGACATTGGAAGACGTGCTTAGAGCCTGTGTGATGGATTTCAAAGGCAGTTGGGAAGACCATCTACCATTAGTTGAGTTTGTATATAACAACAGT